>CM030359.1:265636943-266236943 GCA_017893485.1 Hemerocallis citrina
TGCTCCTTCGCCCGATCATAGGCCTTGTCTTGGGCGTTCATCACCTCCTCCCCCGCCGTGGCTTGCAGCTCCTTGTACTCTGCGGCCACTTTCGCTTGGACCTCCACCAAAGCACAAATATGTTGGTCTTGTTCGGACGCGAGGTTGGCTTGAAGGGCCTGTGCCACCCCCTGAGCTGACATCAGCTCGATCTTCAGATCCTTTGCTTCACGCAAGAACTGATCGATGTTCCTCTTCTCGTCCCTCACCATCTTCTCGCAGCACCTCTTCAGCTGCGCCCCGGCCATAGATGCCTGATTGAAGGGGAATAGGAAAAAATCAGAAAGCGATGCCACCAAGTATAAAGTTAAACAGACAAACGAACACCTACCACCACGTGGGCTTGAGCCCACTTCATGTAGCATGTCTCGACCGTCTCGGACACCAGGATAAACCGGTCACGCGTCGTGGCAAGTTTTTCTACAATCTTGACTGATATGGGGCCCTCCGCTAGTGTGTCGCCCTCTTTCACCAACCAGTCAGGGGCAAATGGTCTGAGCCCCCTCTTACCCACCATCGCCTGGTCGTTAGGGCGCAAGGAGGGGGTCCTGGCCTTCAGGACCTCAGCAACCTTGTGGCTGCTGGAGCTCGGTTCTGGCTTGGGCGCTGTTCTGACAGAGACGACCTTCGCCTTCTTATGAGGCCGTTCCGAGGAGCCTTCGGTTTCCCCTAAGCGAACCCTACCTTCGGCATCACCTTCTCGGCCCTCCTCTTCTGGGACAGATCCTTCAAGGCCTTCCGTGCGTCAAGCTTCGCTTGGTCCATTGCTGCAGGGGAAAATAGAGAATGTTAACACGAAACCAAAATGTTAAATTAAAATGAAACGAAACATACAAAGGTCGGCTGGGCTCAGTCCGGTCAGGGCCAAGTGCAATTCGGTCACATTCGGCCAGCCAATGCTGTGTGCCTCGATGATCTGATCAACATCATCCCACTCCGCTTCCGTCAAGTTTCTCCGTCTCGGGGGTTTGTGGTTCGGCTTATAAAAATTCCAAGCGGTAGGAATTTTCCAAGGCCTCTCGCTTCGGATCACGAAGTATTTAGCCTTCCACCCCTAGATGGAGTCCGGATGCCCGTGCATCACCTTCTTGTGGGGGCGAGGCGATAAATAGTATATGCCCTCCTGCTCTCCAAGTGAGCTAACCCCTAAGACAGCCCGGAAATACATCAGTTTCAGGGGCACCTTCTTCTCCTCACACTTCAGAATGAAGCAAACCAACTGCTGATGTGAAAATTTGCAAGTGTACAAAATCGCAACAAGTAGTATAGTTTTAGTGAAAAGAGTGTCGAACCCACAGGGACTAATTATTTTATTAAGTACCGAAATTACTAGATGATTTACTATTTGGAGAATCGAAATTTAATAAAGAACGCAACCAAATTAAATTTATCTAAATAAAAAACTAAATTAATTAAAAGAGACGAAATATGAATTTTTGTTATTTATTAATTGCAAATTCAATTCTAGGGCTTTTGATTTCATATAGTTTATCCCACACAATTTATAATTCCATTTGAATAAAACGATTATTTTTCCAAGTTGTAGACCAAAATCCCTAAATTATTCAATGCTTTTTCCCGAACAACATCAAAAATATCTCCAACTAACAGTTTGTCATATCCTATGCAAATTTAATTAATTGAAGACTCATTAAGTTCTGTGGATTTTATAACGGTCACATCAATTGTGGTAAAACATCTCTAATTTTGCTCAATTAATGGTGTTTAATTTTATAGTTCTAAATTACAAATTACCTCTCGGTCTCTCCATGATCTAATAAATCATACAATAGTTGGCCACACAATTGCAAGCATTAAACACAAAAATCCAACACACAACCATAAAAAAATAGAAAAATAATATGGAATTAAAAATGTGTTCTCAAAACTAGACTACATCAAAGCCCTAGAAAAATAAATTTAGTTCACAATGAAATTGCAACTAACAAATATTGTCTTGGATTGCATTATAAAAAATTAGAGAAAGAAAAGAGATACAAAAAGGGACTGCTTTTTAAAAGAAAATGCAAACCGAACAACCTCGAATAGCGTGCCCAAACAATTCAATTCCTCTCTCTCTTTCTGTCGTCTTGAAGTCAGAGCCGCCGCTGATGTCACGACCTTGAGACACGCGCGCCATGTCAGTCGGGTGCTATCGCCTCACGTGGTCAGGTGCTGTCGCCTCACATGGGACCCGCACGTCACTCAGCAAGCACGTCAGTGAGCAGTCGCTTCCCTTCTCTCCCTTCCGTTGACGTCACGCACACAGGAGTAGGAGATCTCTCTTTGTTTCTTACTTTACATATATATATATATATATATATATATATATATATATATTTCTTTTGGACTCAGCCGTCTCTTGGTGTGCGTGTCTTCCTTTTTTTTCTCTTGGTCTTGTATTTATAGGCATACAGATAGGAGAATTAGGGTTTACTTTTGCAAAAAACCCCCATCTTCTTTATTTATTTACTTCCTTCCATGATTTGCTCTTTATTTCTTTCTACTTTTTCTTATCTTTCCTTTTCTTGAAAACATGTGTTGCATACACAAAATAAAATCGGAAATTAGGGTTTAAAAATAAAATAAAATTAATTAGTTTAAAATTAATTAAACGAACTAAAAAAAAAAATCATATTAGCTCATTTAAACACTTTTAAAATTGTTTATTGCATTTTCAGCACAATTAGCAAATAAAATTCATATCTTGCATTTCACACGGCAAAATTGTAAAATTTAAAAATCGACTAAACAATAAAATTTAATAAATCATTATGTTTGTTTTGTTTCTTGAATTTTACCAAAAATCTTCACATTTTGCATCAAAAATCTTATTCCTTCAAAACTAATTAATTACTTGAAATCTTATGGAAATAAGATGAATTAAACATAATATAGACGAATACAAGCAATTTTAATAGGTAAATGAGTACAAATATTTGTATAAAAATTGAACACATCAATTGCTTCCATGAGTTGGGACCATATTGCATCGGACAGAGATCCCCCCACCTGAGCACCTTCTTGATAAACGGGTGCAACGAAAATGTTAGTCCCGAAACAAAGGCGTCCTCGGGAAACATGCATAAACTAAGGGCCAACTCGGTGGTAGGTCGGAGACCAGGGCTCGGGATCATCAGCTCATACTCCCGCCCAATGAAATAACTAGCTCTTATCACGGGCAGGTAGTCAGCCTTCAGAATGCACTGAACTTTGTCCATTGGTATCTTGGCGAAGATACCTCCACCCCAAATTGAACCAAGTTCTTAACATTGTCAGGATACATCCTGATAGATCGCGGGTTCTTAAAGTACGGGACATCGAGCCCGTGCATGGGCTCGAACTCGTCCGGCGTCCTCGGACTGTTCGGAAGGTGCAACTTCCTCTTCTTCTTTCGAATACGAGGAGCCCTTGGAGGAGACGGTGTCACCAAAGGCTGGAGAGGGGGAGAACCTCCCGTTCATCACTACCCCCCTCCGCCACTCCTTCCTCGACTCCTTCCACAACTTCCTGATCCACCACTCCTTCACCGACTCCCTCGTCCGCCGCACCTTCCTCGACCTCCTCAACTAGTACTTCCACCTCACCAGTGGAACTGCTGGACTCCACCACATACGGCTTGCGACTACGGAGCGACACTACGTCCAAAACTCGGTCATCAAGATCCCAAGACGTGGAGTCCGACTGACGATCCCCCTCATCCCCACCAGAGAAACTCGCTTCGGAACCGGACTGAGATCGCGACATAACAAAAGCAATACTAACCTAGATTTCGTAAACGGAGAGGTCAACTGAAAGGTTGTCGCCGGCGGCTAGAGAAAGAAGCTCTGATTTTTAGAAAGAGAAAGAAAAGTGAAGAAATGGAGGGGGGTGGAGGATTTATATAGAAACAATCGACGCCTCCAATTCCGTGTTAGAATCCTGACCTTTCAAACGAAAACATCAAGATCTAACGGCTGATAAGATTTCAACGCCTCGATTCTCCCCCCATGACGTCAGCATCACATGTAGCACTCTAGATTTTCCAAGAAGCTATAGGGGCTCGATGCTCGGCAATAACCTCGAGCCATGCCCTAGCTTTCTTATGCTTTAGGGGCTCGACGCTCGACAATGACCTCGAGCCACGTCCTATCTTTCTCACAAGCAGGGTGGGCTTGACGCTTGACATTGAACTCGAGCCACACCCTAGCTTTCTCAAACTATATGGGCTCGACACTCGGCAATGACATCGAGCCTCGCCCTTGCTTTCTCACAAGCAGGGGGGCTCGATGCTCGGCATTGACCTTATGAGCTCGATGCTCGGCAATGACCTCGAGCCACACCCTAGCTTTCTCACAAGCAGTGGGGACTCGACGCTCAGCAATGACCTCGAGCCACGCCCTAGCTTTCTCACAAGCAGGGGGGCTCCATGCTCGGCATTGACCTCCAGCCACGCCTTAGCTTTCTCAAGTTATATGAGCTCGATGCTCGGCAATGACCTCAAGTCACGCCCTAGCTTTCTCACAAGCGGTGGGGGCTTGACTCTAAGCATTGACCTCGAGCCACACCTTAGCTTTCTCAAGCTATATGAGCTCGACACTCGGCAATGACCTCAACCCACGCTCTAGCTTTCTCACAAGCAGTGGGGGCTCGACGCTCGGCATTGACCTCGAGCCACACCTTAGCATTCTCAAGCTGTATGGGTGCGACAGTCGGCAATGATGGGCTCGACGCTTAGTAGCGTCCAGGGGGGCTTGACGCTCGACATTGACGTTTAGCCACGCCCGAGCTTCCAACAAGTAGAGGGCTTGACAATTGACCCTCGATGCTCGGCACGAACCCCGAGCTAATTTCTGGCTGTTTCACGGGCTAGGCCTCGATGCTCAGCTCCCGACCCTTGATTCTCGATGCTCGGCGTCGTTACTCTCCAGAGGATTTCCTTCATTTTACCCCCCCATTTTCCTCTCTGAGACTCTACAATTCATACTCGCCGAATACACCAATCCACTCTTCCTACAGGGACAAACTACTCCTCCACGACTGGCTTACACAGCCCTCCAGGAGTGGGGTAGGGTTGGCAACCGGGTTGGGCTGACTAGTGACCCGCTCGCCAAACCTGACCCGTTAATTTACGATCCAGGTTTGGGTCAAACCCTCAAACCTTAGCGTGTCGACCCGGGTCATCTAAAATGGGTTTTGAACCCGTTGAACCCGGCCCGCGAACCCGGTGAATAGTTCCCAACCCGCCCACGAACCTGCAGGTTTCAAACCATTTGACCCGTACGGGCCAAATGTTCGACCCGTGGGTCCAATGGACGAAATAGACAGCCAACGACTATTTTAGCCAATTTTTTTGTTTTGGTTCCCCCCCTATAAATACCCCTTAAATCAATCAAAAAAATTTCACCCTACTATCTTACTCTTTCTACTACTACTACTACTCAATACAATCTCAATTGATTCATATTTTTTCAACAAGGAAGCTAACAACATAGAAGCGACAAATTCAGATCGTAACGAATTCAACTTACAAGTACGTCTACTTCAAGTCTTCAACTCCTCCAAGGCTCCAAGGCTCCAAAAAAGAAGCTCTCTTTCTTTCTATATACGAGTCCGGACTTCTACTTCTACTTCTACTTTTATTTTCACTCTCATTCTATATACGAGTATCCGCGAAGTACGGTATCAAAATTTTACTACCCTCTTATTGTGTTGATATTTTTTTTGTAGTTATAATTGTGTTTATCATATTTGTTTGTTGGTTTTTTGCTCTTCTCTCTCACAACCCTCTTATTATTTTGTAAATTTTTTTAAAACTTATCTCGCCTAGATTGTATTTAACTTTTCACATACACTACTATATCAACATGTCTAGATCATGAGGTAGCGGCCGTAGCCAAAGTGGACAAGGTTCCACCGACACTTCTCGTAGGCCTCCAATTGTCCCACACAATGAGCCCGCCGAAGAGTACCCTATGACTGGACACATTGGTACACACGATGTGCTTGTAGGGAACATAGATATAGAAGAAGAACCACAAACACAAGCTACCAAAACAACACAACTGGGTAGTAGTAGGAAAACTAGAGGGGAAACTAGTGATTAGCACAAATTTTATGATTATATTCCGGACAAAAAAAATTCGGGTGTAGGTATAAAAATTTGTAAAACATGTTCGAAGCCATACAAATGGAAGAAGGGTGAGAGGACGGGTACAATAAAACGACACATCCAAAATGTACACAAAGAACCTCTTGTAGACCTACCGGCCAACAAAAAATCCACCCTAGGACCAGTGTAGTTGATAGCTACTCTTATGATCCCGAACTTGTTCGTCGGGAAATGGCCCGACTAGTAATTAAGGAAGATTTACCATTTTCCTATCCCGAGAGTAAGGACTTAGGAACTTTTAATCAAACCGCATTAAACCCGCATTATAAAAGAATCCCTAGGAATACTTTGAAGTTAGATTATTTTAAAATGTACAATAAAATGAGAGAAGCTTTGATTGCCATTTTATGGAGTTTATCTTGTAGAGTTTCTTTAACTTCCGATTGTTGGAAGGGTTGCAACAATATTCCAATGATGGCAATAACTTGTCATTGGATCGATAGTGATTGGATTATTCAAAAAAGGATCATACTTACCGCGTTGCCCTATCCCCAAAGTGGTAATGAAATTGCAAATCGTATTTTAGAAATTTGTGATGTTTTTCATATTCGTGATAAAATTATGTGTATAAGTTTTGATAATGCATCTAACAACAATGCATCAATTAGTATATTAAAAACTGCATTAAACCCTCCATCTGATAATATTGTTCATGTTAGATATGCATGTCATATTTTAAATTTATGTGTTCAAGATGCATTAAAAATAGCTGAACCATATATAGTTAACATCAGAAATTATGTACATTTTATTGCATTAAGTGGCCCTATATTTTAAGAATGGAAAGCTTGGTGTAGGCTTAAAAATGTATATTTTAGAAAATTTCCAAAGGATGTTAAACACCGATGAAACTCTACTTTTGATTTGCTACATGTTGTTACTGAATATAAAGCATGTATAAATGATTCTTGTATGGCAAAAAATATGCCAAATTTTGAAATGACTTCCCAAGCCTGATTTTATGCTGAATCTTTGTTAAAATTTTTAGAACATTTTAAAACCGCAACTCTAAAATTTTCAAAATCTTATGAATCTACTTCTAGTAGCATTTTTATTTCAATAGTTACTATGATGCAAACTTTCAAAGAAATGATCGATGATGCTTTTATTGGTCATATTGTGAAACATGCATACACCAAAGTTTTGAAGTATTTTAATCCTCATACTTTGTTGTATTGTATTGCTACTGTGATGGATCCTCGTATCAAATTAGAAGGTAAGAAGAGTTTGATTGAAATATTTTTAAATTTACTTGGGGAAGATGATTTTGAAATGGATTTAGGAACATTTTAAGCTAAATTTGAAGCGATATTAAATAACTTGTATGATTTTTATGATAGAAGTTTTCTACCTAGTACTACTACTACTTTAGTTACTTCTTCTTCTGCTACTTCTACAGGTATGGGTAAGAATAAATTAGATGATGCCACATTTAATTTACTTGCAAAAATTCAATAAAAAAGCTAGGACTAATCAACCAAATGAATTACATTGGTATAATCAACAAGATTCTGAAAGTTTTACTTCTTCACTAGATATTTTACAATGGTGGAAAGACCATGAACATACTTATAGTATTATTAAATATATGGCTAAAGATCTACTATCTCCTCCTGTCTCTATAGTTGCTTTAGAAAGTACATTTTGTACAAGTGACAGGGTGTAACACCCCGAATTCCAAATACAACTGAATTCGAGATTCCACAAGATCTTTTCACTTCTTTCGTACAATTTTACGATGAATTTAAAACTTTTATTTTACATCATAGTTACAAATGAATCTTTACACTTTACAGCGGAAGCAAAATTGAAGCAAAATTACAACATTTATATGAATGAAATTACAACAACATTTGAATAATCTCTAAGTATCAGTTCTCCTTTAATCTTTATCATGTCATTTGTCCTGTATACAAAACTGTGGGCACGTCAGTTTATTCAACCGACGAATATTATACACGGCCATCCTCTCTGTGCCGGAAACAGTATAATGATTTTCCATACTTAACAAACACAAACTTGCTCACAAATCAAACTAAGGGGAATATTCTATTGATGTCGTGTTGTGATTGTGCACTTAGTCCTTAATGCAGTTATTTATATTATATGACACTAATGCGCACTTGTTCGGATTCTATACATCCCATACTACATAGGTCCGAAGGCAAGCCTCTTAATCGTTCTTCATCTTGTAGGGTTCAATCCCTCGTCATGACTTAATCTACTACTGTAACTACGGTAAGTATCCTAGATGTTCTATGAGTAACGAGCTCATGTACAGACAACTTGGAGGGGAATCCCACGTCATGTCACGATGCATCGTGAAGATAACCTATGGACAATTCAGCCACCGTCATGGCACACGATCCTCTCGCAGTCACCAAACACCCTACAAGCGTCGCTAAGATCCCAATAATTTCGGAGTAGTGCCCACGTCATGTCACGACGCATCGTGGAGACAAACTGTGAATCACACCCACATCGTACACTCGAGGCCTTCATACTTGTGTTTTTCTCTCACTTTCATCATATCTTCACTATGCACTAATCCTTAATTTAATTGAACCATGAATAAAATCAATCTCTTAGAATGTAGCACTCCCATTATACCGGTTTTATTCATTTAATTTCACATGACCCAACCTTGGTCTTCTCATTTCCAAAATATCATTTCACAATTCTTTCATTGTCGGTATAAGGCTTGGCTATCCCCTAATTCTCAATTTCAACTCATAATTACAATGTCATACTCATAAGACCTTTTCATGATTAATTACAATTCATGTTTCAAAAGCATAGTATTCATGTGTTCGCATCTTTCATAACTCATCATAATCAAATTCCAATGCATAAATAATTGAAAAAAAGAAATTCTTCTAGCATGTCACATTCACAAGTTGATAAGCTCACATAATTCTATTTCAATTCATACCAATTCCACAGTTCCCATTTTCAATTGGTTTCACAAAATCACACCTTTCAAATTTCTCCTTACCAAAATTTCATTTTAAAACTTCTTAAACAAACCCTTTCAATTTCCTTTATAAAAGAAACTTAATAATTAAAATAAATCCCTCCTTGTAAAACAGTCTCAAATTCTCATTTATACTAGGCCACAAGTCATAGGAATTATCTCACAAAAATACAGATTTACTCGAAACTTCGGGGAAGTCGACTGTCGAATATGGTCAGTCGGCTGTTCCGCAATAATGCAAAATTTCGAAAATAAGAAGGTCAGGGCAGTCGACTGTTAAATGTGATAAGTCGGCTGTTCCGCAATAATACAAAATTTCGAAAAGTAAGAAGGTCAGGGCAGTCGACTGTTAAATGTGATCATTCGGCTGTCATGCGATGTTTTTAAACTCGAAATTAAATGATCAGGACAGTCGACTGTTACATATGGCCAGTCGGCTGTGTTACGGGGTTTTTCAAGTCTCAAAATATATTTTCTTCTCTTTTTGAAACGTAACTTTCCAGATTACAATCTACGTAAAAATTTACAGTAAACCCGTATTTCATAATAGTTCATTTAGTGCATAAATCAATAATTTCATCTACTAGTAATTCTTGATCAATCTCTACATCATCATGGTTCCAATTTAACATTTCCATGACTACCAAGCAATTTTTACTACAACATTGAGATTCATGACAAGTTAACATACAATCTACCAAGCATTGATTTTAACATCTAACAAGTCCTTTTTCAAATTAAGTGTACTCTCATTAGTTTCTTTCATGTTGATTATGTCATCATTCCTAGCATGGTAACTAGAATTAGAAGTAAAGAAAATCACCCACCTATATCGGAGAGAAAACCACAAAAACAACTCCTAAAATGAAAGAGCCCTTCTCCTCCTAGCTTGAGCTTGCCCGAAAGTGCTTCTCCTCCTTGTTTGTAGTGCACCCGAGCCTCCTTGGATGTTGTCGGCCTCCTTTCAAATGCAAGCACACTCAACTCTCTCTCTCAATCTTTTATTCTCACTCCCTACCAACACAACATCTACTACTAACAATTATTTTCTTTCACTATAGGTTTGATGAATGAGAAGTGTAAGGATAGTTAGGCTAGGGGGGGTATTTATACAAGAATTTGGGGCAAATGGAAGGCTAGGATTGATCTAGGAGTTAGAAAACAAGAGCTAGGATTAAATGGGTAGTTGTAGTAACCAACCATGATCACAAAACTACCTCCCACAAACTCCACTTCTCTTTTTCCCTCCTAATCCTATCCGGCCTCAAAAAGATGCACAAACACGTGCTAGTGCAATGCACGTGTTTCTAAAGTCCCCTATTTTAAAAAGTTGTACATATATATATATATATATTTATAAAAGTCTATAAAAATTGTCTACACTACAAGTTGTAATAAATTCATGGGCTTTTATTTAATGGGCCAAATTAGTTTATTTTTAAAAATAAATTAAGTTGGGCTCAAAATGTTTGTTTTAAAATAGGCTTTAATAAAAAAGATAATAGAAAGACATATATATATATATGTATACTCATTTGTTTATGAAAAATACTTATAAAAATTTATACCGCAAGATTGCAGGTGCACAATACGTACAAATTAATAATACAAAATAATAATTTTCATAAATGAAAATTCAGGGTATTACACAGGGTTCTAACCGATTACAGGAATCGTTTGAAGCCCCAATCGTTGGAGATGCTCGTCTGTACGGAAGACTGGATGAAGGTCGAAGATAGGACTCAAGGAATAGGGTTCGACACGTCTACAAGTGAAAGCAACTCGCCGAAAGAACAACAACAACAACAACAACAATAGCAACCAACATGAAGAATTGAAGACCAACAACAACAACAAATTGAAGACCAACATATGCAAGAAATTTGTAAATGTATAAAAAATTGTAATAAATCTTTGTTTCTTATAAATATGTTGGAAAATTGAAGAAAATTGTCATTTTATAGAAGAAAATTGTAATTGTATAGGTACATTTTATAATAATTCTTTGTTTCTTATAAAAAAAGTTGGAAATTTGTAGAAGTTAAAATCATATGAATAATATATACATTTTTTTATAGCAATTTCACTCTTTCATTATTATTATTATTATTACTACTGATATGGCTAAAAATGGGGTTAAATCGGAACCGTCCAGATTGGGCGCAAATCTTGAAGCTCGGGGGTAAGATGGTAATTTCACATACAAGTGGATCCGAAGCAGGGTACTGGGTCTCCTTCGCACAAGACCCAATAACCCACAAGCGAATCCACACCGATTGGGTACGAGTCCCGACCCGAGGCAAGCCCAGACCAACAAGAGACAAATCAGGGCCACTGATTTGACCAAGTCAACGGGCCTGATTTGCTCTCATCGGGAATCAGGGATTAGTTTCCTAAACAGACTGTGAGGATTTTACTCCTAGCAGTTACACAGGGAATCAAGTCTCTAATCACTCTCCTGGCGACTATAAATACCTCTCCTCTACCACTGTGACCGGGTAATCACTCTTTTTCCACCTTAAGCTCTTTCTTTAATCACCACTGGTTACTGACAAGGGCGTCGAAGGGTGCGTCGCCAGAATCAACCCCGGTGTCTCGCACTTCCTTGCAGGTTGCGACAGGAATTGGAAGGCTTGGATCGGCTGTTCAGGTTTTCTCGAACTCACAAATCTTATCTGTTTACCCCCACACCGAAATCAGCGGTAACAGATTGGCGCCGGCTGCGGGAAAAACCACACGAACAGCCTCAGCCTCTTCCTTGTCGTCCTCTCCAACCATGCCTCCAAAGAAGGTCAGATCTAGAGGGTCCAATCGCGGGGCCAATCCCGCCGATCCCACGGAGGAAGTCCCTGTCAATCCTATTCCACAGCCCGAACTTCCTCCGCCGGCCCAGCAGGGCCAACCTCCTCTTCCCGAACAGCAACCGAACAATGGCCCTTCCGGTCATAACGGTCGGAGGCAGAAGCAGCCCCTCAACCCGGATCATGTTTCGATTCATAATGAATCCTCGGATTCAATGGCTTCTCATCACCCCGACCTCCGCAACACAGTCCTGAACCGCCAAAAAGATGAGGACCTCCGCACCAACCTTGATGAGAGGCGGGCCCGAGAGGGAGCCTCCCGCCAGCATCAGGGTGAGCGGTCCCCTCACCGCCGAGACGGCAGAAGGTCTCCGGACCGCAGGGGCCGAGCGACATCTCCCGAGTGCCGAAGGAGGAGGCCGCATTCCCCCGCGGATCGGCATCATCGGAGGAACAATGAGGCACCTATCACTCGCACCGAGTTCCTACAATTTCAGGACACCGTGCTGCAGGCCCTCAACCTTCGCCCCAACAACCAAAATGCCCAAAGGGTCCCAACACCCCCGCGGGTTGTCAGTCCTCGCCGCCGGTCCCGAAGTCCTCTCCCAGCTCCCAGTCGCCAGCAACAGCACTACAGCCCTCGCCGATCTCAGGACTACCGGCGCCGCAGTCCCCGCTCCCCTTCCTATAAGGAAGAGTCCAGGGGGTCGTATGATTACCAACGGAGGGACGATGCCCTCAACCGCCGTCTCCATGAGGTGGAGAGGCGCATTGGTCACATGGACAGAGAGGAGGAGTCCAGAGCAGGGACCGTCCGGCCGAGCAGACCCCCTTTCTCTCGGACGATCATGGAGGCCCCCATACCGAGGGGTTTCAAACCTCCGCAGTTTGAAACGTACTCAGGGGAGTCCAACCCAGTTGATCACGTCGAAAGCTTCAAGACATTAATGTTGATCCATCAAGCTTCCGACGCCATGCTCTGCAAGACCTTCCCCGCCACCCTCCGGGGGTCGGCTCGGGAGTGGTACTCCAGGCTCGCCCCCTCTTCCATCTTCTCATTCGAGCAGTTCGAGACGCTGTTCATTACTCACTTTGTGAGTAGCAGGCGAGCCGAGAAGACGAGCCTCTCCCTACTCAACCTGCGGAAAGAAAGGGGAGAGAAGTTGAGGGACTACGTGAAGAGATTCATGGCAGAAGTCAGGTCTATCGCCTCCTTAGACCAGTCAGTGGCGACTGTTGCGTTCCAGTCGAACGTCCTCAACTCCAACCTCCGGTCGTCCCTCGCGAAGAAGCCCCCGCACAACTTCGCCGAACTTCTCCTAAGGTGCGAGAAGTATATCCGGGCGGAAGAGGCTGAGTGCCTCCCGAACTTCGGAGGATCGGCCTCCGGATCGAAGAGGAAGGCGACGGAGGTGGAGGGGTCGAAGAAGATGCAGAAGGACAATGGCGGCCAGCGCCGTCCTCCCCTAGGTTCGAGAAGTTCACTCCCCTCACCACTAATATCTCCACCATCCTGATGGAAGTGGAGAAGGAGGGGGTCATCCCTCCAGCTCCGAGGATGAACACCCCGGCTAAGAGGAGGAACAAGGAGAAATTTTGCCGTTACCACAGGGACCACGGCCATGACACCAACGACTGCCGGGCGTTGAAAAATGAAATAGAGGCCCTCATCCAGAGGGGGCAACTAGCCAAATTTGTTAAGGCAAGCGATCGGGCGGATCGCAGCACTCCTCCGCCTCGGGGGGCTAACAAACGCTCCGAACGGCGCGAGGAGACGCCCGAGTTCGAGGAAGAACGGGTCCTACACCTCATCCTCGGAGGGCCTATGGGGGGCTCCTCCAATTCCTCTCGGAAGGCCTTCGTCCGAGAGGTCAACTCAGTTCATAGCGCCCCTCCTCCCAGAGGCCTCGGAGTCCCGATGACCTTCTCTGATGAAGACCTCGAAGGGGTCCGAACTCCCCACTGTGACGCCCTCGTCATTGACCTTCGCATGGCAAACTTCAAGGTGCAGAGGGTCCTAGTAGATAACGGGAGCTCGGTGAACATCCTCTTTCTCTTGGCCTTCCGAGGTTTGCAGCTATCCCCGGACCGTCTCAAACCGGCCGGTTACACACTCCACGGGTTCACGGGGGTCCCAGTAACTGTCGAGGGGGTGATAACCCTAGACGTGACTGCTGGAAACACCCCTACTACCCGGACCGAACCGATGGACTTCATGGTCGTCGACGTCCCGGCAGCGTATAATGTCATTCTAGGCCGACCCGGCCTAGCCGCCCTGGAAGCTGTCCCCTCAGCGTACCATCTTAAAATGAAGTTCCCCACTCGGTCGGGAGTAGGGGAAGTCAGGGGAAGCCAGGAGACGGCTCGGAAGTGCTACATGACTTCCACTGGGGAACCGGTGCTCTCCCTCGAGACACTTGAAATCCCCGAGCCGAAAGTCCGACCCACGTTCGAGCCGGCAGACGAGTTGGAAGAAGTGCTCTTCTCGGACGAGGACCCGAGCCGGAAGTTCCTCATCAGCAAGTCACTACCGACTGCGCTGTGCTCTGACTTGGTCAAATGCATCCGGGATAACCGCGACCTATTCGCTTGGTCAGCCGCGGATATGCCCGGCATCTCCGAGGAGTTGCTAGTCCACCGCCTAAGTGTCGAACCGGGGTGCAAACCGGTTCAGCAGAAGAGACGTAAGTTCGCTCCCGAGCGACAGCAGGCCATCAAGGAGGAGGTGGATAAACTTTTGAAGGCTAAGTTCATACAGGAGGTAAACTACCCCGAGTGGCTCTCCAATATTGTAATGGTCAAGAAGTCCAACGACACTTGGAGAATATGCATCGACTTCACCGACCTGAATAAGGCATGTCCGAAGGACCCATTCCCTCTTCCGAACATCAACACCCTCATTGATGCCACCTCAGGCCATGAGCTCCTCAGCTTCATGGACGCCTTCTCCGGATATAATCAAATCCGAATGTTCCCCCCGGACATTCTGAAGACCTCCTTCATTACCGATCAGGGCCTCTACTGCTACCGGGTCATGCCGTTCGGGTTGAAGAACGCGGGCGCCACCTACCAGCACCTCGTCAACAAGGTCTTCCAGAGCCAGATAGGCCGGAATATGGAGGTGTACGTTGATGACATGCTCGTGAAGAGCATCCGAGGCACTGACCACGTGGCCGACCTCCAGGAGGCCTTCGGCGTGTTGAAGAGGCACAGCATGCGGCTGAACCCGAATAAGTGTGCGTTCGGAGTTTCTTCGGGAAAGTTCCTCGGCTTCATGGTGAGCCAGCGAGGGATCGAAGCCAATCCCGAGAAGATCAAGGCCATATTGGACATGGCCCCGCCTCGAAACGTCAAGGAGGTGCAGAAGCTAACGGGTCGGCTCGCTGCTATCGGACGGTTCCTCTCGAAGTCTGGGGAAAAATGCCTTCCCTTCTTCAAAGCACTCAGGGGGCTAAGGGCTTTGAATGGGGCCAACCACAACAGGAATCGTTCGACCAACTGAAGGCCTACTTGGTGAACCCCCCTCTGCTCAGCAAACCTGTCCCGGGGGAAACTCTCTTCATCTACTTGGCTGCTTCTGAGCAGACCCTAAGTGCTGTCTTGGTGAGAGAGGAGGACCGGGCCCAAAGGCCCATCTACTACGTGAGCAAGGTGCTTCGGGACGCCGAGCTCCGCTATCCGAAGATAGAGAAGATGGCCTACACCCTGGTCATGGCGGCAAGGAAGCTCCGGCCGTACTTTCAATCCCACTCGGTCGTTGTCCTCACCAACCAACCCCTAAAGCAGATCCTCCACAAGCCTGAGACCTCGGGCCGGCTAATGAAGTGGTCCATAGAGCTGAGCCAGCATGACATCTCTTACCAGCCTCGGACGGCAATTAAAGCACATGCCCTCGCCGACTTCATCGTAGAGTCCACCATCCCTGAAGTCAGCTACGTCCCGAATGGACCCCCCATTTGGACAGTCTTCGTTGATGGCTCCTCCTGTAACGAAGGAAGCGGCGCCGGTATCATCCTGAACGGCCCAGACGACTTCGTCCTCCAGTACGCGATCCGTATGAACTTCAGGGCCTCGAACAATGAGGCGGAGTACGAGGCACTCATTGCTGGTCTCGGGCTTGCACGAAGTGTCGGGGCGCAGCGCCTCTGAATCCACAACGATTCCCAGCTTATCGTGAACCAAGTCCTGGGCGAGTACGAGGCCCGAGACGAGCGGATGGCGAAGTACCTCGCTAAGGTCCGGGCCCTCATAAGCCGGTTCGAAGAGGCGCTCATTCAACGAGTTCCTCGTGAGGAGAATTCGCAGGCCAATGCCCTCTCCAAGTTGGCCTCATCCTCCTTACAAGGTCTTGAACAGACCGTTTTGATCGAGGTCCTCTCTAGACCGAGCATAGAAGACGAGACATTCGACTCGGTGGAGTCGTTGCCGGTCATGTTGCAAGATAATTGGATGAAGCCGTTGGTGGAATTCTTGAGGGACGGGGTCCTGCCCGAGGATCCCAAAGAAGCACGCCGAGTCAGAACCCGGGCCGAGCGCTATGTCTTGATCGAGGGTATCTTATACAAATGCTCCTTCTCGCAGGTCGATGGCCGACCGTACCTGAGGTGCCTCTCCCCAGAGCAAGCCGAATACGCTCTGCAGGAGCTCCACGAGGGTATCGGCGGAGCACATTCAGGATCTAGGGCCTTAGCTCGGAAAGCTTTGAATTATGGATACTTCTGGCCGACCCTCCTTCAAGACGCCGAGCGACACGTTCGGCAATGTAACTCTTGCCAGAGACACTCCAGCATCCGTCGCCTCCCTCAAGCCAACCTCGCCTCTCTATCAAGTCTTATCCCCTTCGCAATGTGGGGGATGGATTTACTAGGGCCCTTCCCTCCGGCTCTGGGTCAGTTCAAGTTCTTGGTCGTAGCCATCGACTACTTCTCGAAGTGGGTCGAGACCGAGCCCATCGCCACTATAACCGAGAACAAGGTGGTACAATTCTTCTGGAAGAACATCATCTGCAGATTCGGCGTCCCCCGTGTCCTCGTGACGGACAACGGGACTCAGTTCACTGGCGCAGCATTCCGAGCTCTGTGCGACGACCTTGCCATCCAGCAGCGCTTCTCGTCCGTCTCCCACCCTCAGTCGAACGGACAGGCAGAAAACGCTAATCGGCAGATCCTCGCGGGCATCAAGAAAAGGTTGGAAAAACGTTCCAAAGGCTTATGGGTCGACCAACTCCCCAACGTCCTATGGAACTACCGCACGAGCAAGCGGACCCCCACAGGCGAGTCCCCTTTCAACCTCACTTATGGGTCCGAGGCCGTGATACCCCTCGAGGTCGGAATACCTTCCCCTCGGCTCGCAGCCTACGACGAGGAACAAAATGTCAGGGACCTCAGGGCAGACTTAGATCTGATAGATGAGCTGAGGGAAAGAGCGTCGATTCGGCAGCAGAATTACCGAAGGAGGGTCGAGTTGGCACACAACAAGAAGGTCCGACCCACCAACCTCAAGCAAGGGGATTTAGTCTTGAGAAAACTGGCCATATCCTTCCCCAATCAGAAGAGCAAGCTGGCTCCGAACTGGGAAGGGCCGTACAGAATTACGAGGGTAGTCCGGTCCGGAGCATATCGTCTGGAAGATCTAGAGGGCAGAGAGATCCCGAGGACCTGGAATGCCGACCATCTCCTAAAATACCAAGAAAGCGCCCCGGCGTCACTCTAAGTATCATAGGATATCGAGCCATTCCTCTCCTCTGACTTGTAACCTATTTTCATAAATTGTGATGTGTAAAACGGTTCGCCGTCGATTATCAATAAAGAAATCTCTTTCATACTTATAAATTTGCATGCCTCTCTCCGCCCTTATAATCTGTTTTTTAAATTTTGATTTCAACCAATGGTTCGGAGTCCATGTCCGGCTCGACTTTACCTCCTCGGCTCGTCCCCGGACGAGCCAAAGGTAGATCGCCATTCGGAACTGCTCCCACAACCGTTGAACTACACCGATGGTTCGGAGTCCAACACTCGGCTCGACTTTACCTCCTCAGCTCGTCCCCGGACGAGCCAGAAGTAGATCGCTTCGGAACTGCTCCCACAACCGTTGAACTAAACCAATGGTTCGGAGTCCAACACTCGGCTCGACTTTACCTCCTCGGCTCGTCCCCGGACGAGCCAGAGGTAGATCGCCGTTCGGAACTGCTCCTACAACCGTTGAACTACACCAATGGTTCGGAGTCCAACACTCGGCTCGACTTTACCTCCTCGGCTCGTCCCCGGACGAGCCAGAGGTAGATCGCCGTTCGGAACTGCTCCCACAACCGTTGAACTACACCGATGGTTCGGAGTCCAACACTCGGCTCGACTTTACCTCCTCGGCTCGTCCCCGGACGAGCCAGAGGTAGATCGCTGTTCGGAACTGCTCCCACAACCGTGGAACTACACCGATGGTTCCGGAGTCCAACACTTGGTTTCGTTCTACTCCCCAAGCTTGCTTCACAGCAGACTAGGAGTAGACTACCATTCTGAAGTGCTCCCACAACCATCGAACGCATGCCATGACCGACGAGTCCCACAAAGAAAAAGAGCTCGGCTCACCCCACAGCTTCGCACGAAGAGGGAGACCAAAGCACCGCTCGGCCACATTATCCGAGCAATCTTGTCTTGAAGCCGAAACCCGAAACCCCATGCCTTCGGTCGGCTACCGAGAATGGGCCTTTCCGACCCCGCAAACGGAGAAAACTCACTTTCTCCTCAACTTTCGTGTCGGATATCGATCAGACGGCCCAGATCTTGCCACCGACGCTAAACGACAAGATAGCATTTTCTTGGGAACTGCGACGCATCGAGATTCGTGCCATCATCCGACGGTTCAGATCTTGCCAATGACGCTAAAACGACAAGATAGCATTTTCTTGGGAACTGCGTTGCATCGAGATTCACGCCGACATCCGACGGCCCAGATCTTGTCAGAATCGCTAAACGACAAGGTAGCGCCCTGTCAGGAGCTCGTTCGCTTCGAGATCCTTGCCGACTGCACCATGTGCTCGGCTCGAGGACCTCGGCACAGCCAACACACTCACAAGCAAAATAAGTACGCAGAGCCACAAAGGAATTTTATTAATAGCCGGGACACAATACAAAGCAGTCTTCCCATAGTTGCGAAGTATTAGAAAACAAAAAATACAGCGCCGACCTATTACACTTGGTCCTCAAACAGAAATGTCTTCACTAGTCTCTTCGGCCGCCAACCCTTCCACTTCAGCTGTTAGCTCCTCTGCCTCCTTCCGAAGCTTCGCCTCCACGGTCTGTAAGTGATGGATCTTGGAGAGCAAATCGTCCCGCTCGGCTACTATCTTCGACTGATTATGCCGAATACACTGAACCCGAAGAGCGTTACTAAAAGCTGTCTGCGAGTCACCGTCCTCCCCTATGGGAGTCGCCTCGATGATCCTGTTCTCCAGACGTTGGATCTCGGTGTCTCATTGGCTGAGGACAGACTGAAGGTGGGCCCGCTCGCTCTCAGCTCGACGTAACTCCAGCTCCACTCGACGACGCCACTATCGGCACTTCGTCGAGCGCGACTTCGTCCTCCCTGAGGTCACCTCGGCATCAGCTTCACTGTCCGAGCCGTTGGGATCGGTGTATTGGTCTGATAGCACGAGCTGAAAAGAAGGGAAAATGAATAGCAAGATTTCAATACACTTCCGAGGTGCAACACTTGAAAAATTTTCCAACCAAGATTTCAAACTCATATTCAGATATAATAGCTCCACATACAACAGGACCGACTTTACTACAAAGTTTTGCAACAATCAGAAAAAACATAAAACGACACGATCAGGGCCTCTTCGGAAGGGGAACGCTTCGGTTTAAGGAAACGTGAGGATGACGAGGCCTGCCCTCCGAACTCGATCCTAAACCAACGAAACGTGACCCCCCTTCGCTGCTGACCCTAATTGTGGCGCCGACCGAGGCACCGCTCGACGAGACGGCCGCACTACTCTGAGCGTCAGCAGGGCTCCGCCTAGCCACAGGCAAACGTGTCGCGAGTTCGTAAAAGGAAATCCCTCTCTCGCTCTCCTCGCGAGTGCACGACGTACTGCGGACGTTGGCCCTCTCTGGCAGGGGCTTGAGTGACGCAACCTCTTCCTCCAGTTCAATGATTCTGTCCCTCAAAGCGTCGTCCTTCGCCAACCTCTTCAAACGAGAAGGCCTTGACGAGCCCGAGACGTTGGCGCTATCGGTTGCGAGCCGTCGAAAGTGGGTGACCTCGATCCCCCTATCTATCGTGATCCTTCTGAGCCTGTCGACCTCGGCCAACAGCCTCTTGCGCTCGGTCGACGCCTTCTCCAGCTCGGAAGCAAGTTTCTCTTCCACCGACGAGCGTTCTCTATCCACTAACTCCAAGTGTTGGATCTCGGCCAAAAGCTCGTCATTCTTCTGCTCGGCGACGGCGAGCTCTCTACGAAGCCGTTCGACCTCACCTTCGGGACAAGGAGCCTGGGGTTGCTTCCGCAGTTGCCACAACTCGCGACAATACTTCCGCACAGCTGCCTTCGTCTCTTCCAGCTTCAAGAGCATGATAAACCGCCTCTATCAGCTATTCGAGAGCTCACCCTTCGTTTTGGCCAGCTCCTTACGAAGGTGTGCAACCTCCGTAATCGGACCGAACCTTACCTGAAAATAGGAGATAAATCCGAGACCCAACACTTGGAGAATTCTACGCCAAATCAAACACAAAATCCGAGACTCAACACTTGGATAAATTTTGGCCAAACAAACTGTTTTCATTCAAAACCGAGAAGAAAGTTTACAAGAGCGGTGGCCAGTCTGCAGTTAGGCTTACAAAAAGAAACAAAACAACGAAAGACTAAAAGAGACAACCGAGTCAGGGGTCGACCTTTTTGTCGTTCGGGTTCGTCGACCCCCCGGCCTTGTCCTCGCCATCGCCCTCATCTTCGTCTTCACTCCCGCTCCCCTCCTTGGAGTCGCCCTCCTCTTCGTCCTCGGCCTCGGTCTCTCCTGGGCCTTCGACGCCTTCCGTCTCTCCCTTGGGGTCGAGCATCCCCTCGGGAACCTCCTCCTTCCCTTCCACGGGGTCGTAAAAACGGTAGGAGGACGCGTCGAAGCCCGGGTTCCTGGCGGCCACGTGGAGCAAAGCTCGACCGTAGGCGTCCACCATGTTCTGGAGCATGTGTTGCGCGGCCTCCTCCTGCACAGCCTTCTTCACCTTCTTCACCTTAGACCGGTGTTTCGCCATGATCTTCTCGGCCCTCTTCCGAGCCCTCTCCGCTTCCGACCGAGCATTGGCCAGTTCCTCCTTCAGCTCGGCAACCTCCTTCTCCGAAGCCTCAAGTTTGGTTGCCGAGTCCTTCGACAGCTGAATAGCGTCGGCCAGCTGCTTCTCCAGCCCTGCCACTTCGGCACCCCTCTTTGACGAGAGGAGCTGCTCGGCATCAAGCAGCTTCGTTGCCTTGACACGCTCCGCCCTCTCCCGCTCATGCTCCTGTTCCTTGCTCGCGAACTCCTCGAGCAGGAAGTTGAAGTGGCAGAGGGTCTGAAAAGAGAACAGCACATTAGAACCCGAACCCAAGAACTCAGAAAAATCTCGGAAAAGATTTAGATGAGGAAGAGCTCGGCCCACTTACCGACATGGTGTTCCGAGCAATCTGCATAGCGGCGTCCCCTGCTAGCCCGGCCTTTAGGGTCGCTCGATCCTTTGGGGTCGGCAGGTGCCTCACCGCTTCCATGTAGATATTGCCGTCGCCCAAGAAGCCGTCGACGTTCATCACCTGCCAGTCAGGGATGAAGATCTGCTTATGATGCTCGGTCAAGATCTTCTCCGCCTCGGCAGTGAGGGGCGGAACTTGGAGCGACAGCACCTCCTTCACGCCGAACGCGCCGCTCGACGAACCGGGGGCATCCCCTTTCGGGGTCGGTGTCGGCGCGCCTGAAGCAGGAGGCTCGGGGACCATGACCTCCCCCTGCTCGGAACCAGCCTCCGACGCAGCGACCTTCGGCTGGTCGGGCACCTTCGCGACCGAAGGTATCTTCGAGGCTCGGCTGCCCTGAGGCCCCGCCGAAGGCCTCTTCTTCTTCGTCTCCTGATCCGCCGCCCTGGCCTTCACCATCAGAGCTTTGTAGTCCATCTTCACCTTCTCTGCACAATCCGAATGGAAAAACTTAGAAAAATCTTCATAAACTTTAAACAAAGAGTATAAATACCAGAAGCGTACTAGGGTCGATCGGACTGAGACCCCCTCGGAACAGAGCCTCCTCGGTAATATCTTTCCAGCTTAGTGCTGGCAGAGCGAGGAGCTTCTTGTGGACCTCTGTTTCCGCGTCACTCAACGTCGGCTCCTTCTTGGCTCGCTTGGGCAGCCCATCCTTTGCCCAAACTATCGGGATCACCCACGGCACGGGAGCCCGGATGATGAAATACTTCTCCTTCCAGTGTTTGATCGAGTCCGGGTTCTCGACCAACTTCACGCCCGTCCGTGGCGATAGATAGAACCTTTGTTCGTTTCGGCTCGGCTGACAAGGTCGGTAGAGGCTCCGAAAAAGAAACATGCTCGGCTCGGCACCGACCTCTTGGCACCGGAGGACAAACACCATGACGTGCCTCCAGGTGTTCGGCATCAGCTGGGCGGGGCTCAAATCGTACCAGTTCAAGACATCGACTACGAACGGATGAAGGGGAAAACGGAGCCCGGCGATGAGAGAGTCGACAGGAAAGACGCACACGTCTGTCGAAGACTTCGTATTGGCTCGGAAGCCTGGCCTGGGGAGTAGCAGCCCGTACTCGGTGGGGATCCGAAATCCCTTTCGGATCAGATGAAGATCGGCCTCCGTAAGCGAGGAGATGGTATGGTCCACCTCGGACAGCTCTCTCGGTTCATTCTCCTCCACCAACTTGGCCGTCCCTTGGGTCACCTTCTCCAAGACGTCCTCGGCGTAGTCCCGAATGCCTCCCACGCTCGACAGAGCAATAGGCTGCCGACCAAACGCCCTCGCCGTCTTCGGCGTCTCGACGATCGTGACCACCGCTTTACCCTTATGAGACGCCGCCGCGACCTCCTGAGGTGGTTCGGCTACTTCACCCTCTCTGTCCGGCTAAACGACGCTCTGATCGGTCGGCTCCACTACCTCCTTTCCCTTACCCGCTCGGCCTACGGCTTGCTCCGAGGCGGGGGTCTCATCCGTGATCTTAACCATTTTCTAAAGAGAAGGGAGAGAGACTGACCTCGAAGTGACAGATGCGGTCGGAAAGTTCACCGGAGACAAGGAATGCCTCGCCGCGACAGCTAGCACCACCACCAAGGAGCTGAAAACTTCGAAGGTGAAAGTAAAAACTGGAGAGAGAGAGTAAAAGTGAATAATGAAACTTGGGTTAAGGGGGGGTGAAGATTTATAGTAAAAATGGAACGTCCCTTGGACTTCCAAGCGAAAGAGCGTGACTCTTGGGCCGCTCTCGAAACATCGCGAAGGCCCAACACAACCCTGTCTTCTTCACCAAGTCAACTAGCTCAGCATAAGGGAATCTAAATCCGAACCACACTCGATCCGAGTTCGCTCGTCAGGAGTCCGGTCGGCCGCCGAGCAGGTGATATTCCGAGGCTGCAAACGGGGAAAATTCACTTTGTCCTCAGCTTTCGTGTAAGATCTCGATCAGACGGCTCAGATCACGCCAGCGACGCTAAACGACAAGATAGCGTTTTCTTGGGAACTGAGTCCGCCTCGAGATTCTCCGCAACATCTAACGGCTAAGGTCGCGCCACGTCGCTCGGATGATCGTACCATCGGGCACCCCAAGTCTATCTGAAGAAGCCAGAAAAAATTTGGATTCAAAGTTTTAAGGCAACGCCCTCGGCGAGCCCCCCAGGCCCCGGGTTTCGGTCGGTGTTCCGCCGACCCACGGGGCCCGGTCAAAAGCAGATCGGCACACCCCCCATCTCTAACTCCTTCGGGCTGACAACCATCGGGAGCCGTCGGCCCGGAAGGAAGACAGAAATGGGAAGAGGCCCATCATCCCGAAGCTGCTGCAGTTCCTCGGACACGGACATGGGTCGTCACCTCTTCTACCATGACATTCCCCGACCCTGACACCCACGTTGGAGCACTCAGAATCGGGAGAAGATCATGGTGGAAGAACGACCACCCGTCCAACCGAGATGGATCGCCCCTTCGGATCAGGACTTCGGCAGTCAACCCTTCTGCCAAGATCTCCCCTGACCCTGACACCTCCACCCGGGCCGTCAGAGTCAGGAGAAGATCTTGGCGGAAGAGCGACTCCCCATCCTTTCGAAACACACGGTCCTTTGGATCCGGACTTCGATGGTCTATCCTTCGGCCCAAACCTCCCCTGACCCTGACACCTCCACCCGGGCCGTCAGAGTCAGGAGAAGATTTGGGCGAAAGAACGGCCACCAGTCCTTCCGAAATGAACCCCTCCATCGGATCCGGACTAGGGTCATCACCCCTTCTACCATGACCACCCCCGATCTTGACACCCCTACCGGGCCAGTCAAAATCGGGTGATGATCATGGTGGAAGGGTGACCACCCGCCCTTCCGAACAAACTCACCCCTCGGATTCAGACATGGATCATCACCTCTTCCACCATGATCTCCGCCGACCCTGACACCCACTGCGGAGCAGTCAGAGTCAGGAGAAGACCATGGTGGAAGAACGACCACCCGTCCTTCTGAAGTAACTCATCCCTCGGGTCCGGACTACGGTCGTCACCACTACTGGCTTATTCTCCCCCGTCCCTGACATCCACTTTGGGGCCGTCAGGAACGGGAGAAGAACAAGGCAAAAGAGCAACCACCCCTTCGGACCTCGAAAGAGAAGTTACCCAAGGCAAATACCTCCGAGGTCTGAAACTCTACATTGTTGCGATTGAAATGACAAAGGAAGTGGGGTACTTATAAGCTCTCCTCCAAGATCTGGCCATTATGACCTATGGAAGGTGGAACGCCGCACAAACCCCGGGGCACCATTAATGCCCTTGGGAACAGGATCGTCTCGAAACTCGTTGCGCTGGGTCGCTCGGACCGCCAAAACTCCATGCCTTCGGTCGGCTGCCGAGAAAGTGCCTTTCCGACCCTACAAACGGAGAAAACTCACTTTCTCTTCAACTTTCGTGCATGATCTCGATCAGACGGCCCAGATCTCGCCGAGGACACTAGACGACAATATAGTGTTTTCTTGAGAAATGTGCCCGTCTCGAGATGCGCGCCGTCATCCAGCGGCTCAGATTGTGCCACGTCGTTCAGACCTCCGAAACTCCATGCCTTCGGTCGGCTGCCGAGCAAGTGCCTTTCCGACCCTGCAAACGGAGAAAACTCACTTTCTCCTCAACTTTCGTGCATGATCTCGATCAGACGGCCCAGATCTCGCCGAGGACACTAGACGACAAGATAGTGTTTTCTTGAGAAATGTGCCCGTCTCGAGATGCGCGCCGTCATCCAGCGGCTCAGATTGTGCCACGTCGTTCGGACCTCCGAAACTCCATGCCTTCGGTCGGCTGCTGAGCACGTGCCTTTCCGAGCTCGCAAACGGAGAAAAAAGACACTGAGCTACTACAACCTTTGGATCCCCCAGAAATTTGTACTCCTAATGATGAACGGTCCAGATTGCGCCGCGTGCACTAAAAGACAAGATAGCATTTTCTTGGGATTCACACCATCATCCGACGGCTCAGATTGCGCCACGTCGCTCGGCCTGCCGAGCCCCTATCCCTCTGGTCGGCGGCCGAGCAAGTGACTTTCCGAGCTCGCAAATGGAGAAAAAAGCTTCCGAGCGATAACAGCTGATGGATCTCTCAGAAATTCGTGCTCGTCCATGATCAACGGCTCAGATCAAACCACGTCATAAATCGGTATTAAAAATTGTTTTTTATTTATTTAAATCGTCTTATTTATTTAAAAATTGCAAAAAATCGCTAAAAATTTGGGAAAATTAATTAAAAATTCTAGAAAAAAATTAAAAATTCGGGGGTATATTTTTGAGCCCCTGAACGAACAATTATTGCCTAGAATGTACTGTTAAGGCCCCCTAACGATTAGTAAACGCATCGCAAAATTAAGTAAATAGTCCGAAAAAATAAATAAAGGCCGTGAAATACTCGATATGGCTAAAGAACAGCACATGGCATCAAAAAATCACCTCACTACCCCCTTCGAGATTCAAACTTCTCCATCCGGACTCCGATACAACTCCACTAGCCACCAAAACAGTTAAACTACTCCTCAAAGCCTGATCACACTCAGTCTTTAGGAGTGGGGGGCTCGTGATATGGCTAAAAATGCGGTTAAATCGGAACCGTCCAGATTGGGCGCAAATCTTGAAGCTCGGGGGTAAGATGGTAATTTCACATACAAGTGGATCTGAAGCGGGTACTGGGTCTCCTTCGCACAAGACCCAATAACCCACAAGCGGATCCACACCGATTGGGTACGGGTCCCGACCCGAGGCAAGCCCAGACCAACAAGAGACAAATCAGGGCCACTGATTTGACCAAGTCAACGGGCCTGATTTGCTCTCATCGGGAATCAGGGATTAGTTTCCTAAACAGACTGTGAGGATTTTACTCCTGGCAGTTACACAGGGAATCAAGTCTCTAATCACTCCCCTGGCGACTATAAATACCTCCCCTCTACCACTGTGACCGGGTAATCACTCTTTTTCTACCTTAAGCTCTTTCTTTAATCACCACTGGTTACTGACAAGAGCGTCGGAGGGTGCGTCACCGGAATCAACCCCGGTGTCTCGCACTTCCTTGCAGGTTGCGGCAGGAATTGGAAGGCTTGGATCGGCTGTTCAGGTTTTCTCGAACTCACAAATCTTATCTGTTTACCCCCATACCGAAATCAGCGGTAACAACTACTACTACAATTTTTTTTAGAATTACAAAAAAAAGTTCAAACACACGGGCCAACCCGCGACCCGACCCGACCCGACCCGGGTTAGACCCGAATGGGTTCACAGGTTGGGCGGGTCGACATTTTGCAAATCCAATCCGTCCCAGCCTAGCCCGGTTAACCAACCGACCCGACCCGGACCCGCCCAACTTCGGCTCCAACCCGGGCAGGTTCGACCCGACCCGGCCCGGTCGACCCAGTTGCCAACCCTAGAGTGGGGGCTCCTGATATGGTGTAGATGAGGTGGCCCCATTAGGGCCATCAGATCTCCTCAAATTTATCTCATCCCAGATCATCAAGTCAACAAGCCGAACGGGCTTCTGCCAACTCAGGCCCATAGGCAAACGGGTCCGACCCGGCCCGTTAGGGTTCCAGATCCATTTGCCTTTGCCTATAAATACTAGCCCCCCTCCTCCTTGCCCAAGGTAATAAAATTTTTCCCCACCTGAACCCTAGCCGCTGTTGCTTTCTCAGTGACTGACTAGATCGTCGGAGGGCCTATCACCGGGACTTCTCCTGGTGTTTCTAGGCAGTGTGCAGGTACAAAAGTCCGAGCTGAGCCTCAAAGATCCGAGCAGAGCTACGAGATCCAAGCCGAGCATTCGGTTTCTACCTCCCTCCTGCTACCCCCGAGCCAGTCCTACAGCCGAGGATTGGATCAGCGCCAGTACCGCATCTTCCACTTCACAAAATACAAGAACTCACACCTGTTGCCCCCACACCCAAAAACAAGCAGCATCAGTTATATACTATAAGACCTGAGATATTTCATGTTAGATGTGTTTGTCAACTTTTGTGTTCAAGATGCACTAAAATACGGTAATGATAAGATCAGTACAATGAAAGATTGTGTTAATTTTATTACATTAAGTGGTTCTACATATCAATCTTTCCATGATTTGTGTAAGCTTAGGAAAATTACATTTAAATGTCTTCCTAAAGATGTTAGACACCATTGAAATTCGACATATGAACTCCTTAGTGTTACTAATCATTATAGACATGGTTTAAAAGAATTTTGCATTGCAATGGATATAGAAGATTGCAGATTAGATGATGAATTTTGGTTGTTTGCTGATAGTTTGTTGAAATTTTTAAATCTTTTAATGATGCAACTTTGCAATTTTCAAAATCTTATTCATCTATTTCTACTGGTATTCTACTTACAATAGTTACTATGATGACTACTATTACAGATTTTAAGTGACACTTTTATTGGAACATTGTTTTATGTTGCTTATCTAAAATTTATGAAATATTGTCATCATATTCCTATGTTGTATTGTGTGTTTAGTGCAATGAATCCCGTTATTAAGTTAGAGGGTAGAAAGAATTTGATAGAAATTTTTTATTCATATGCTCCCCACGTCGAAATAGAAGGCTACAATCATGCTAAATTTCTTAGAGAATTCGAAACTGTACTGAATAATTTGTATGATAATTATGATAGACTTTATGCATCTAGTACTACTCAATCACAACAGGTTACTTCATCTTCTTCCATATCCAATGGTAAGGATCTTACATTTTCAACAAGTGGTGTTTTGAATCTTATAAAATAAAAAAACCTAGAACAAATACACAACCTCCTGTCGACGAGATAATTGATGTGTTAATATTTTGGTAACACAATGAAACTACCTTTCCTATTCTTTCTCATATGGCTAAAGATTTGCTAACTCCCACAATGTTAGCTGTTGCATTAGAAAATGCTTTCTCTCTTGGTGGCATGATTATGAGCCCAAAGATGAGTCGTCTGCTGTCGAAGAATTTGTAGATGCTTATATGCACTGAAGACTGGATGAAAGCGGAAGAAATGACTCAAGATTTACTCCAAATAGAAGAAAATGGATCAAGTAGTGACAAATGAAGATTGAAGACCAAACAGATCAAGTAGTTGAAATTAGGGGGGAATTTAGGGCGATGAGATTCTAGATTTAGGTCAAGTAGAAGTGCATGAAAATAGTCCAATGCTTTCTCTTCAATCTAGGTCTAGGTTATCTCAAACTCTAAATATCCCCTGAACTTGTAATTCATTGCCAGAAATTAATATATGAATCTTCCCCTTTTATTCTATATGGTCTTTAAATTATTGTTTATATTTTCTTCAATTTTTTTTGCTCTATAAAAAGAAAATTTAAAAAAAAAAAAACCAAACCCGCCTCGGCCAGGCCCGACCCTACTCGGAACTAACTTGAAGGGTCAGGGTTTAGGTCCGGGCCGAGGTGCTACAATCTGAACCCCTTTCATTTGAGCATTTAACTAGATTTTAAATTCTTTAAATTAGCAAGTGATTTAGACTTCAAATATGTGACAAAGCCTACATTAGTCATCTATGAAAGTGATTAAATACTTCTGACCAACTCTAGTCTCATTTAGTCACAAAGCCATTGAGATCACAAATATCAGAATTTATTAACTCAAGAAGTTTAATGCTTCTAGAGACCATACTTTCTAGTGATCATAGTCTGAGCACAAACCTTGAATTTGTCATATATTAAGGAGTGTCATTTAGCAGAGTTATAAGTTTTAACAAAAGCAATTTAATATATAATTCACATGTCCCAGTATACTATGCCGTTTTAAAGGACCACACAAATCAGAACTAACAATATCAATTACTTCGTTTGTTAAACTCAACCTACACATGCCATTGACTACACATAAGTAAATTATAAATAATATACGAGTTAATATAAAATTACTATATTGTAACAAATGATACAAACACATTTCACAAAATAGTGTTCTTCCTCTCATGGTTTTGCTTCTATGGTTACGACAATGTCCAAGTGCTCAAAAGTCTTTGATCGTAGAGTTCCTTCCATTAACATGTACATCAATCTGAACCATGAGAGAAGCATGTACACTATCTTGCACAAACTGCAAAACAAAGTTAGCCAATATAAATATACACAATAAGGCACATGTAAGAACCTTAAGTATACTACTAATAAAATGAGATTAATTATGATCTAAAACTCCCAAATATGTGATCAATCTCACAAAACATCACAAAACATTTAACCTAAGTTGGGATAGCCCATCATCACATGAAAATACTAATAGAGATTAGAGTAGATCATACCGACACTTCACGTTATAAGTGTTCTCCAAATTTGATGGAGAAGCCTGCCATGTGCAGACTTATTTAACCTTTAATTACTCTTCTAGAGTCGAGAGGATTCCACAATTTCCAACAAATATTTGTTGCAAGCAACCGTTCATGGTTCCTACAATCATCATAAAGATAAATATGTAGTTAATTATTTTCACAACAAAACCTATATCTCAAAATTAATTCCGTGAACTTTAGCACACAACAATATATTCAAATAAGAAATAATCAATGATTAACCAAGGTTTGAGCTTAGCACTTAGCAACAAGGATTATTCACTTAGACACTTTAATTGATATCTTTTAACCTTCTAGAACATATCAACATTAAAATAGTGTTAAAATTAAATACACAAGCGTGTAAAACTTATCTTCCAATTTTAGGCCAATGATTCATTTACTTATGCTCATGGCCTAAGTTGCATCATCCACATCCTCAACGCAATCATCATAAGTCGATTGACAAGTATAAAATATTTCCATAAACTTCATCCCATATTGTGCTTTACTCGAACGGATGATCTTGTTTTTCCATCTCAAAGGAATAAACAATAAATTCCAGTAAATAGAGGGTTTATTCTGAATAATTACTTCCCACATAATTTCAGAGAAACATGAGGGGTTTTCTGTAAAACTGCTTAATAAAACAATAAACAAAAAATTAAGTTTAAATAATGACAACACGATTCTTAAAGTTCAGGGTTTCTTGATGATGATGAGGAGGTTTGGACGGGCAGTGGGTCGAAACCAGTAACCAAACCAAACAACATCAACAACACGTGAGGCTTGATCCATGTGGGTTCGGGTCAGTTTTGATCCACGTGGGCCTAGGTCGGATTTGGAACCTTGTGCATTCGGGTTAGATCTGGATCCACATGCGATCAGGTTATATCTGACTCCACTCAACAAACACACCCGACAGGAATAGAGAGAGAGAGAGAGAGAGAGAGAGAGAGAGAGAGAGAGAGATATATAGAGTGGATTTGGATGTGTGGAGGCAGTGGCTTGAGTCTCAGCAGTAGGTTGTCGTGGCAGCAGACAGAGGCTAGCGGTGGCAGGTGGTGGCCAAAAATGAGCGACAGTAACGCCGGCGAGAATCCCGATGAACTGTAATCCTAACCACAGTTTACTCTTTGTTAATCTCACAATTGATTAATTAACTTTATTCTTAATCCCACAATAGGTTAATTCTAATATCTCAAGATTGTTAACTATTATGAGGAATAAGAGAAAGAAAAATTAGGGTTAATGTTAATATCCTTACTGCTTGAGATATTATACCAGCCCTAGGTATCAATATTGGAATACCTAAACTACTACCTTAAGCCAGCATTTACAGAATAAATATTGGGATTTGGGTACTGGACTCTAGGCCCCCTTAACCCTGCTCTGATATCCATACAAGTACTACGTGCAAGTCATGTGTTACCCATACAATATGATTATTAAATAATATAATTTATATAGAGAGAATATACGTATATATCCAACACTTCTTCCTCCACCTACGCTCCAACACTTTTTCCACAATTAAGAATCCTCGTCGTCATCTCTATCTCTGTCCTTATACATCTATAGTGCTTCACCAATATTGGCAGAACTATGCTCAACCTGTAAGCATTCACCATACTAATTCCAATATTTCCCTCACCTCATTGTTGGCATCCTGCACCACAAGTGTATTCGTAATAACAATTATAATAGAGATCCTATTGAGTTTAACTCTCAACCAAAGATTAAAACAAAGAAACGAAACAAAGAAACAAGAACAAACAAAAGCCAACAGCACGCACACGAGATTTTTTTGAGGTTCACCCAATGTAATGGCTACTTCTCTGCCTAGAAGCACTCCTGCTATTTACACTAGAAAATATGAAAATAAATATGTTTACAGTCACTCAAGAATTCACCACCAAGGTGCTGGGTTTATCTTCTTCTTTCTCTCATGAATGGCTGCTAGATCACTCTTTCTATGTTGGAATAGCTCTCACTTAACCCTAATAATCATAAACCATACATATATATAAAATTACAAAATAATACATCCCATATGTCAACGAAATAACATGATTAGCACCGTCGCGGTCGACTACGAAAAGAGGTGGTCGACTGCACTTATACCCTGAGCAAGTAAGAGAGTTTAAGCGGCCTTTGCGTTCTCAATGTGGAATAACATTTTCCCATTCATCGACACCTGAATTTGCTGAAACGCCTTCTAATCTAAACGGTTCCAAGCCGCCACCGCAAATGCATGTACTTGGGCTCCTTGTTTCATGACAAACAACGGATCATCTAGATCTTTCTGTCGGATATACGCTATCATCTGGATCTTCCAAATTGTGAACTCTGCTCCATCGAACCTCTTAATTTTTCCTTTGTCTCCCATCTCTGCAAACTAACATGGTGATCTATACTGTTGCTACTTATTTTAGTATAGGAGCAAATATATATTGAGTTTATATTTTGAAGAAAACTACTAAAGATCTAACATTTGATCATCACCGTAAAAAGTGGTTGGAGCTCCTGAAATTGGATCTGGATCATTGATTGAACACCATGATATGAATCCAACGATTGCTGACACGGCCGATGGACCTGCAAAAAGCATGGAACACCAAGGATTACCCCCGTGACAGACCCTCCGATGTTCAAGTCAGAACCAGAGAGAGAAAGAGAGTATGAATGAAAAATTGCACATTTATCGATTACCTTTTGACTGAGGAGGGGGGGGAGAGGTATTTATAGGCCTGAGAAACAGTTAGAAGATTGATATGAATCCGTTAGATTTATATGAATTCATTATCTCCTATCGATTCTCTCCCTTAAGAGATAAACTCTCTTGTTTAGGGATAAGAGATTTTACCCACAACCCTCATTAGCTAGATGTCTCTTGTAGTGGGCATAGTCGCTTTTAATGGGCTTGAAAGCGGTCCATGTCTTGTAGATGAGCCTTAAGAAGGCCTAGACCTGTTAAAGAGGCCCGCTATGGTTAATCCGCCTGTAGAAGCTTTAAGATCTGTGCTGGAATCATATGATTCAGATTTACTGTGATTGTTATAGTTATCATAAGTTCCCTACTTCCGGAAGACGGTTTTCTTGACTTTTGAGAAGTAGTTCGCCTTATTTCATAATTCTGGAGTACAATCTTACCTTTTTTGGATGATTAGAGATATATGGAACTGATCAGAAGCTTCTGGAGGTGGAGAATATTTTCTTGGACTTCATCGAATTTTTCTGGAATTTCCTATATTTTTCGGATTTTAACAATTTTTTCCCAATTAATAATTGCTTTTTCTAATTTTTAATTAATTATTCCAATTTTTATTATTTTTTTGGAAATTTAATTATTTTTGGAATTTTTAATAAAATTTCTGAATTATAAATGATTTTTGGGGATTTTTTTATTGTTTTATCGACCCGACACAATTTTTGAGAACCAATGGCTATTGTCTGCTGTAAGAACCCTTCAAGTCGCCCGATCATTTTGCCGAGCTACTTTTCTTCTTCTCCACTTCGACTTCTGGCCGTGATCATTTTTAGCGGTGTAGCTTTCTCTTCATTGTGCTACGGTGCAGTCAACCTCGGTGTTTGATCCCGACCTTGAAGTTTGATGCAGACATCCTTGGATCTTTGGGCGAGCTGCTCTTCGCCGACCATGCTTTGGGCGAGCTATAAGCTCGGCAACATCGGGGCTTCGCCGAGCTGCTTCACCGAACTAGGGAGTTGACAAGTAGCGCTTCGGTGACCTGAGGTCTTTAATCAAGCAAGGAGTTCGGCGAGCATTGCTTTGGCAAACAGCGAGCTCGGCGGTGCTACTTTGGGCGTGGAATGAGCTCGGCAGTGCCACTTCGTGGGAGCTATGAGCTCGGTGGTGCCAATCCGGGCGAGTTGTAAGCTCGGCGGTGCCACTTCGAGCGAGCTTCGTTTTGGCGAACTACGAGCTCGGTGGTGCCACTTTGGCGAGCTACGAGCTCGGTGAGCTTCATTTTGGCAAGCTACGAGCTCGGCGAGATGCTCTTCGGTGAGTTTTGGTTATTGGGCGAGCTTCTCCTCATCGTCAAGCTAGGGAATCTTGTTGGTGAGCTTCTTCGCCAAGCTGAGGTGTAACGCCCCGAATTCAAAATACATGTAATTCGTAGCAAATAAAGTATCTTTTACTTCAAATTCGTACAAATTACAAGGAATTTAAAAACTTTTATTTACAACATGTTCTTTACATTAACACAATGGAATTTAAATGAATACAACATGATATACAATAATAAAAATTCTTCAATCTTGTGACAGTTCATCATAGTGACTACAAATCCATGCCAAGTCCAATCCTGTAACTGGAAAACTATAGGCACATCAGTTACATACAACTAACGCAATGCTATAATACAACGATCTCATTATCTTCACAATCACAATCTTGAATGCAGAAAGAGAAATTGTGACAATCCTAAACATGTCAGTGTATGAAATGAACATAATGCCTAATGCAGACTTTACCCTACGATGACACTAATGCATACTTGTTCGGGTTCAATATCCCATACTACATAGGTCTGAGGGCAAGCCCTTAACGTACTCCACAATATAGGGTTCAGTCCCTCGTTATTAAATCCTACTACGGTGACAAAAACAAGAATTAGACATTCCACAAGTATAGGTTCCAGTCCCGGAGTAAATCCGCCCGACCATACAGAACCCTCATCGCGCAAACATCCCGTAAGCGTCGCTCTAGCTCAGAACACTGGAGACTCGTCTCTCTTCTGCCCGACTATACATAATTCTGGAGTACATCTACCCGATTATTCATAGTCCTGGAAGTTATTGAGACTCATCTCGCATAAAACTCACAGTCCTGGAATACATCTGCCCGACTATAACCATAGTCTCATAATACATCCGCCTGAGCATGTTGAGCCCAGTCCTGGAATACATCTGCCCGATTGTAACCATAGTCACAGAATACATCCGCCGGACCATGTTGAGCCCAGTCCCGGAATACATCCGCCCGATTGTATCTATAGTCCCGGAATACATCCGTCCGACTATATAGAGTTGTCCCACTCATGTTTGTTCAAGCTTCATCACATCTCCGTTTTCTAGTGCCTGTCTTTAGGTTTAATCATTAAGACCTAGAGTTTTCTTACCCATCTGACTAAAATAAAACACTGAGAAATATTGCTCACACTGGCTACTCCTCAAGAGAAAGTCAACCCAAACTGGTTATTTCGCCAATTCCATATAGCACAACTGCCGGAATTCTGGGCCTCGCTCACCCTAGAACAAACGACCGTCTCAACAGAGACCACATAGGTTACATCTAACCTCATCATAGACATTATTCATAATTTTCTCTTTATTCATTTTTCTTAGGTTTATCAACCAAGAAGTAACCAACTTCAACATTCAATGATTATTGAATCAATTAAAATCCGTGTAGACAACCTCAAATTATTCACTTTAATATTCAATACCTTTTTAGTTAATAGAACATTTTCGTGCATTTCTATATTCCAAATAAATTTCTTAATGCAATATTTTTTTAAATTAAAACGACAAGAAATTCCGTATTCCAATCTCATAATTTTTATTCCATTATAATCCATCTCAACAATTTGCTTAATTCAATGGATTAATATCCATATAATTTTACAAAGATGCATCTAAATTTGTATTCTACTTTTAATCTTCTTTAATCAGGCACAATCCCCTTTTAATTTGAATTCAAAAGTTCCTCTAATACATTATTTAATGTGAATATCACCTCTAATTCCCAAAATATATCCAAGAATAATGTGAAATTATTTCCAAGGGTTCTAATAACATTCTAAAATATTTTTATAAAATTCTCCCAATTTTAAAACTTAAAAATCTTTTAAAAAAAATAATAAAAGATGTTAAAACACATTTTTGTGTATAGCAGGGGTCGAACTCAAGTCCATTAAACGCCCAACTGCACACACAAACCAGTGAACCAACTCATTGTTAGTGATACAAACCACCCCGAGTTTCTTTTATAACTTAGAATACTCTAATTCATTAATTTCCAAAATTTTATAAAAGGGTAGAGCACACCAGGTTTTGAACCGAAGACCAAACCCCAAGCGCCACAACCACAAAGTCCAAGTGCTTCTCTGATAACATATAGATTAAAATCGTTTTATTTTAATTCTTTGTTTCAAACTTCTTTTGACACAATTTCAATTTCTAATTGCTTGTGCATTAATAATTCTAATTACTTCCAGATTTCACTTTTCCCAATAATCTAAGTATTAATATGAGATAAAACTTATAAAATTTTTATTGTAACAATATAATGAAATTTCTCTCCAAAATTTGTATTATTTACTAATACTTCTATAATTTTGAATTGCATAAACTATTGTTCTCATCCAATTATATTTTGAAAAAATCTACACTAATATAATGCATATAATGTAAATTAATACAATGTGTCTCTTTTCATAAAATTTCACCATAATAGAATCATTAAAGTTTCATTCACATACAATACTTTAATTTGTCCCACACATGATTAATCTAGCATGCACCAATTTAGAAAATTAGAAATTTCCCTTCATATATAATACTAGTTCCTACTCCCACATTCTTTCTAACTAATATGAATATTTATAATCATATTGGAAGACAAAAGCATATACACAAAGTCACACAATAATTATACTAATAATGTACAATCTACATTCTAGAAAGTTTCTACATTCAACAAACCAACTGAATTAGCAATTACTCATGTAAAAATATTAAGCATACATAAATTCTACTAAATTAGAAGTCAACAAGAACACCCACCTCTTTCTCGAAGCAAAAAGTAAGTAGAACTCCTAAAAAATGCTCCAAAGCTCCAACACAAGTATGACCTTCTCCTCCTTAAGCACAACCGAAATCCTCTCTCTCTTTCTCTTCTCTTTTAATTTTGATTTGAGTTTTGTGTGTTTTCCAGGTTAAAGAAGGGGGCTATTTCTAGAAATAATGTGTGGTTGAGGTGACTCCCACTACCCAAAATAATTTCCCACTTTCTCACAACACTCTCCCACTCTCTCCTCACTCTCCATGTATGGTCGACCACTTCTAGGGTGCACAAAACACGTGCACATGCACCCTATGTGCACACTCTTCTCATACAATTTTATTATTCGTATATTAAATTAGATGTAGGTGTGTGTTACACATGACAAGTGTACTAGTCTAACTAGATTTTAAATACACATTTTAATGTAGAATGGGCTTTTGAATTTGTAAATAATTTTTAGTGGGCTACAAAATGAATTTAGGCCTATTGGATTTAATTAAAACAAATCAAAAAATTTAACTAAAAAATTTGAGAAGAAAAATTTCCTTGACTTAAGAAATGTGCATAAAATTTTAGTAACTAAAATGTGCATAAATTTTTTACGTGCAATGCACGTATCAATACAAAATAAATTTGAGAGAAACGAAAAACGGTCAAAACTACAAAATACGTAGAACATGTATATTAATCATGTTACAGATATTTCAAGTAACGGAAAAAAATACGTAATCGACACGTGTATTGAAACACGTGCAATACACGCAAAAACACAAAGATTAAAAATTAATATTTGAGTTGACTCAAAAATAAATTTTAAGAGGACGGAAAACATATAAATAGTCGAAATACAAAATACGTATGATATTTATATTAAAATACGTTACGGACATTACCCGTAACGGTACAAAATACACGTGCATAACTCCCGTGGGCAAAATTGTCATAATTCAATTTTGCGGAACGTTACAGTCTCCCCTCCTTAGAACAGTTCTGTCCTCAGAACTTACTAGGGTAAAGAAATGTAGTATGTAATGTGGAAAACAAAGTAAACTTATATAAGAAAACTATGAGTATCAAAATTAATAAGAACAAAACAAGAAAAACTTGAAAAATAGCATAAAAAGAAACATGATCATAAAAGATAGTATAGATTGAAAGAAATTTTCATGCAAAAAATAATATTTGATAAAGTATTAGATATTATAGTAAAGGAAAATGCAAATTAAGTCATCAATTGTGAAAGAAACTTAAAAAACATTGGAAAGAGAAGTTAATTAAAGGAAAACAGGAAGAATAAAATGATTAAAATAAAAAAACTAAACTAATAGTATATACATTCCGAGATAAAAATCATAAACTAAACTTATAGTATCTATATTACAAGATAAAAATGAAGTAGCAATTTAAGAGAAAAAAATTTGGAAAATATATGAGCATGAAATTTAGTTAAAAGTATAGACAATATAAGCTAAAAGTAACTTTTTGTATAACAAGTTAATATAATACTATATATACGATATATAGAATACTGGTTGGTATATATCAAACTACTTTCAAATTGTCAAGTAGAGCAAGAAACTAGCATATAGTATTATATATATAATTAAGCGTAAAAGCAACAATATTATAAATATGAAATGTATAAGTAATTAGAGAAACAAAAAAGTAAAAGTAACAAGACATTATTGAAATTATATATAATATTAATTTCATAAAAATAAAATGTAAATAGTAAATAAAAGTATAAATAATAAAAATTATATTATATGAGTAGTAAACATATCGAAGATAGGTTAGCAATAAAATATAAAAATGAAATTGTATAAAAATACAAAGTAAAAAAATAATATTAGTAACCAGTAATATAGAGTGAAAAATAAACAGAATAATAATAACACATATATGATAGATGTTGAAGCAAATATAAATAGTAAGGTAATTTATTAAATGCATATAGAAGTATATCTGTATTATAAATAATAAAGTTGAAGTAGTATAGGGCTAAGTAGTAAAACATTACAAACTAGTACAAAAATGGAATAGTGGTAAGTAAATATATATAGAAATAAAAGTAGGGGTTATTGATGTAGAAAATATCTTTTGTTGTGGGTTCGTCTCGTTGGTGTCCAACTGCAGGCTTGCCTCTTTGCAATCAAGTTGCAGAATTGCCTCTACGCCATCCGATTGTAGTTTGCCTTCTGGATATTCGGTTGCTGTTTTTGCCTCACTGACATCCAGTTGCAGTTTGCCTCCATTGATGTCTAGTTGCAGATTTGTCCTCTCGACATCAGGTTGCACCAAAATGAGAATGGAATGATGTAATCTTCCATATGTACTTGGATATTAGATGATGTTGTGTTTTGAAATTGGTGATATAAAAATAGATGTAAAAGTTGGGATAGTAAGAGGAGGAAATGAAGTAGAAAATTACAACGTTAAAATATTAAAATATGAGTATAGATTTTAAATATCGAATATATCAAATTAGTAGTAATGAAATGGATTTATAACATTAAACAAAATATAATAAAATATATGCATGAGTTTAAATACAAATGCAAATGAGAACAATAATTATGTAGCGTAGTAAATTAGGATAATGAACATAAATAGTTATATATATATAAAAAATATATAGTAATGTAGTAATTGGATAAGTGTAGTAAGTATGTTGGAATATATGATATATATAAGGAAATCAGTGGAAAGTATATGCAGAAACCAAGAATGTAAAGATAATAAAAAATGAAATAAAGATAAAAATATAAATAGTGAGTGTATGTATTATATTAGAGAAGTGTAAAGCTATAAAATTAATAAGTAGCTATTAATAGTGAAAAGTAAATATAAAAATTGTAGAAAATAATAAGTATAAAAAATAGTAATAAAAGGGAATCTTATTATGTAGAGATATATTGCATTTATATAAAGTAAAATATTACAATCATGTTAAAATATACTGAAATAAATAAGACAACGTAAAATAATGGAAAATATAGTATTGTGAAATCAAAGTATTTGTAAAGTGAATGTAAATATACAAAATCAAAATTCAAAATCTAATAGAAATAATAACAAAGGAAAATGATAGTCTTAATAATAATTTAATAAGTAGTAATTCAAAACTTAATAAAATACGTAAAAGTAATAACAAAAATAATTAAGTAACGTAAGGACGCATAAAAGTAAAAAGAATAAAAACATCAAGAAAAATGAGTAAGTCAAACTTAAAGGATTAAGACTAAGGAAGACTAGTATTTTTCACGTGCGATGCACGTTTTGATAAGAATTGGAGGATTGTCACGTGCGATTTATGTGTTAAGAAATAGTTTTGGAGTAGGACGTGCATTACACGTAATTGATAAAAATATTTTGAAGAAAAAGCTACAATTTGTACGTGCAATGCACGTATTTATAGGTAGATTTGAGTTGTATGTGCAACATATGTGTATGTTTAGTGTTAAAAAAATATTGTAAAATTGTTTTGCACATGCATTGCACGTTTTAAATATGTGAAATTTTATTTATTTGTTTGTTTTTGTTGTAATTAATGGGAGAGTTGGAGTTGTACGTGCAACGCACGGGTTTGTATGTTGACAACATTACAACTCCAACTCTCCCATTATAATATTGGAGATAGATAGAATAATAAATATCCAAGTGAATTAATAGTATAAGAAAATAATACTTTAAAAAAAATATTAAACGTTAAAGATACAAATACTACGAGGAAAATACCCGAAGAAAAGTAAAAGATAAAATTTAGTCTACGTATACGGTATCATGAATGTAGGTTCAAACCAACCATAACACTCGTGATACAAGAGAAAACGTGCTCGCAAACAACCTCACATCAATTGTATACGAGGAGAGTATCATGAATGCAAGTTCAATAACTTCATCAATCATGACTCCAAACTGACACTCACACTCTAATGCCCACCCTAATTGTGTTTTCCTTATAATTTTGTACTACTTATTGAAGTCGGCTCTGATACCACACTGTAATGCCCCGAATTACAAATACATGTAATTCGTAGCGAATATAAGATCTTTTACTTCAAATTCGTACAAATTTTCCAGGAATTTAAAAACTTTTATTTACAACATGTTCTTTACATCAACACAACGGAATTTAAATTAATACAACATGATATAGAATAATAAAAATTCTTTAATCTTGTGACAGCTCATCATAGTGACTGCAAATCCATGCCAAGTCCAATCCTACTACTGCGAAGCTGTGGGCATGTCAGTTACATACAACTGACACAATGCTATAATACAACCATCTTATTATCTTAACAATCACAATCTTGAATGCAGAAAGAAAAAATGTGACTATCATAAACATGTCAGTGTATGAAATGAACTTAATGCATAATGCAGACTTTACACTACGATGACACTAATGCAAACTTGTTCGGATTCTATGCATCTCATACTACATAGGTCCGAGGGCAAGCCCTTAACATACTCCACAATATAGGGTTCCATCCCTCGTTATGAAATCCTACTACGGTGACAAAAACAAGATTTAGACATTCCACAAGTATAAGTTCCAGTCCCGGAGTACATCCGCCCGACCATACCGAACCATCATTGCACAAACATCCTGTAAGCGTCGCTCTAGCTCAGAACACTGGACTCGTCTCCCTTCCGCCCGACTATACATAATCCCGGAGTACATTTGCCCGATTATTCACAGTCCCGAAAGTAATTGAGACTCATCTCACATAAAACTCGCAGTCCCAGAATACATCCGCCCGACTGTAATCATAGTCCCGGAATACATCCGCCCTACCATTGAGCCCAGTCCCGGAATACATCCGCCTGACTCTAAAGATAGTCCCGAAATACATCCGCTCGACTATATAGAGCCGTCCCACTTACAATTGCTCAAGCTTCACCACATCTCCTTTTTCTAGTGCGTGTACTTAGGTTTAATCATTAAGACCTAGAGTTCTCTTACCCACCGGACTTAAACAAAACACTGAGAAATACTGCCCACATTGGCTACCCCTCAAGAAAAAGTCAACCTACACTGGTTACTTCTCAAATTCCATATATCACAACTGCCGGTATTCTGGGCCTCGCTCACTCTAGAACAAACAACCGTTTCAAAAGAGACCACATAGGTTACATGTAACCTCATCATAGATAACACATTCCTTATTCATAATTTCTCTTATTCATTTTCCTTAGGTTTATAAACCAAGAAGTAACCAACTTCAACATTCAATGACTATTGAATCAATTAAAATCCTTGTAGAAAACCTCAAATTATTCACTTTAACAACATTCAATACCATTTTAGTTAATAGAACCATGTCGTGCATTTCTATATTCCAAATATATTTCTTAATGCAATATTCTTTAAGATTAAAACGACTAGAAATTCCGTATTCCAATCTCATAATTTTTATTCCATTATAATCCATCTCAACCATTTGCTTAATTCAATGGATTAATATCCATGTAATTTTACAAAGATGGGTCTAAATTTGTATTCTACTTTTAATCTTCTTTAATCAGGCACAATCCCCTTTTAATTTGAATTCAAAAGTTCTTCTAATATATTATTTAATGTGAATATCACCTATAATTCCCAAAATATTTTTAAGAATAATGTGAAATTATTTCCAAGGGTTCTAATAACATTCTAAAATATTTCTATAAAATTATCCCAATTTTAAAACTTAAAAATCTCTAAAAACAAAATAAAAGAAGTTAACACATTCCTGTGTATAGCAGGGGTCGAACCCGAGACCACTAAACACCCAACCGCACACACAAACTAGTGAGCCAACTCACTGTTAGTGATACTAACCACCCTGAGTTTCTTTTATAACTTAGAATATGCTAAATCATTAATTTCCAAAATTTTATAAAAGGGCAGAGCACACCAGCTTTCGAACCCAAGACCAAACCCCAAGAACCACAAACCCCATGTGCTAACTACAAAGTCCAAGTGCTTCTCTGATAATATATAAATTAAAATCCTTTTATGTTAATTCTCTATTTCAAATTTCTTTTGACACAATTTCGATTTCTAATTACTTGTGCATTAATAATTCTAATTACTTCCAGATTTCACTTTTCCCAATAATCTAAGTATTAGTATGAGATAAAAATTATAAAATTTTTATTGTAACAATATAATGAAATTTCTCCCCAAAAATTGTATTAATTTACTAATACTTTTATAATTTTGAATTGCCTAAACTATTGTTCTCATCCAATTATATTTTGGGAAAATCTACACTAATATAATTCATATAATGTAAATTAATACCAATGTGTCTCTTTTCATAAAATTTCACCATAATATAATCATTAATGTTTCATTCACGTACAATACTTTAATTTGTCCCCCACATGATTAATCTAGCATGCACCAATTTAGAAAATTAGAAATTTCCATTCATATATCACGCTAGTTCCTACTCCCACATTTTTTCTAACTAACATGAATATTTGTAATCAAATTGGAATACAAAAGCATCTACACAAAGTCACACAATAATCATACTAATAATGTACAATCTACATTCTAGAAAGTTTCTACATTCAACAAACCAACTGAATTAGCAACTACTCATGTAAAAATATTGAGCATGCATAAATTTTACTAAATTAGAAGGAAACAAGAACACCCACATTTTTCTTGATGCAAAAAGTAAGTAGAACTCCTAGAAAAATGCTCCAAAGCTCCAACTGTAATACCCCGATTTCTTTTATATACATATAAAGATTATTTAATTCTACATATGATATGCATGTGTAATATTGTTTCTTAAGCCCAAATGTTTTCTTTTTACAAAATAATTGGTTTGGCCCAACAAATTTAGCCCATGGATTTAAACCCCTTCTATTATATTTTTTGTAATGTGTAGCATATTATTTTGCCGGGTTTTAATGTACAATTTGTAGGGTGTAGTTGGAGTATGCACGTGCATTTGTATACACGTGCATTGAACACAACCCTTGGCCGGATTGTGGGTGTGTGGGTCAGATCATGGGTAGTTGTTTTTGGGATGTGGGTAGTTTCTCAAACTTCCGCATAGATCTCAGCCTTTGATCTCTCAACTTCCGAATGCATCTCATCCCTCCATTTCACCTATATTCTAGTATAAATACCCCCTCCTATTCCCTATCTCTTTTACACTAAAATTTCCTAAGTTTTCAAGAGAGTATCTGTGAGTTGTGTGGGAGGTTTTCTGTGGAGGCAAGCAGCATTGCTGGAGATTTCGGTGTGGGACAAAGGAGCAAGGAGTGCAGTACGGTGTTGAAGGACTTTGCAGGATTTCGTTATTTCTCCATATAAGGTGGGTGTTTCTCAGGACTTCTAATGTAGGAATAATGCTATAATTATCGTGATTGATATTATGTTATAAAAAGTAATTTGAATGCTGTAGAAATTGCTTGAACATGCTAAGAATGTTGAGACGAGACTGTCGGTACGGTCGACTGCCATGTGAGCCAGTCGACTGGTACGAGACGTTATTTTTATAATATGCTGATAAACATGTGTGTGAATAGCCATGATGGTGTGATTATTAAATGTATATGATTTCCCTACGACACACATGATGGAGGGAAGATAAATGAGAAGAACTAATAGTGATAAATATCTGAAGTTGTCGGCGCAGTCGACTGACTTGGTGTTAAGTCGACTGGTGCTTCATTTCTGAATATGACTGTTTGAAAGTTCCCTGAATAAAAATATTTCATTTATATAGACCTATTATGACTGTAAGAAAGTATGAGCAATGTGAATGCATGTTTAGAGTAGTTTTCTCTAAAAGAGCATGTTAATAACTGAGAAAATTGTGCTGTGAATGCTACTGAACGAGAGGAACTTTGCTTATGAAACATGAATTGATGCATACTGTTAATTGATATCATGATGCAAGTACACGTAAGAACTGTAAATAAATTCCCTAATTGAAATGGATCTGTCCAGTCGACCGAATGCATATAGTAAGTCGACTGATCTGGACTTAGAAATTATGCTGTTTGAAATCTCCAGGACAGACGACTGATTAATGAACAGTCGACTGTTATGTGGATAATATTGTGAATATGGAAGGTTGCGGGACAGGCGACTGGTTGAGTACAACAGTCGACTATCCCGAGCTTTTATGAGGAACCTGTATGTGACTGTATAAGTCGACTGGCGTTCTTCCAAGTCGACTGTACAGAGTGGACTTTTGATAATTTGATTCATGTTATTTACTGTTGGTAATGATGAACTTTATGCTTTTAAATCAATGGATTCTGTTTATGGCTGTATGAATTATGTGAAAGGAATCATAGATGAGAATTTAGAATTGAATGAATAATTATGAAAGGCTAAATCATGAGGAGAAAGTCTGTGGAACTCAAAAATGAAATCATGAGCTGATGGCGCTCAATTGGATATTGTGAATTTGAAATTGAACGAAAGAGTAGCTAAGTCTCTCCGGCAGTGAAATGAAATGATATTGAGAAATAGACCAGGTTGGTCATGTGAAATGAAATGATAAGTCCGGTTGATGGAGAGGCTAACTCTAGAGCTTGATTTTATTCATGATTCTAATGTAACTTAAATACATAGTGTGGAGGTGATGAAGGTGAGAGAAAAACATGAGTATGAGAGCTAGGGTACGGTGCGGGTGTGTGAGCCGCAGAATGCATGCTTGATGCGTCAAGACATGGCGCGGGCACAACTCAGTAATGATCGGACTCTAGTCACGCTTGTGGGATGTTTTGGTGACTGCAAGAGGAGTGTGTTCAGGGAGGAGGCTGAATTGTCGCAGAATGCATGCTTGACGAGTCAAGACATGGCGCGAAATTCTACTCCAGGGGCCAGGATACATGCTTGTACTCATAGAATCATCTAGGATACTCACTGGAATTACAGAAGTAGAGTAAGTCATGGCGGGGGATTGAACCCTACAAAAAGGAAGAACGATTAAGAGGCTTGCCCTCGAACCTATGTAGTATGGGATGCATAGAATTCGAACAAGTGTGCATTAGTGTCATGTGAAAATTAAATAAATTGCATTAAGGATTAAGTGCACAATCACGACACGACATCTCTAAAAGTTTCCCCTTTGATTTTATATGCTTATTATGAACAAGATTGTTGATTTGTTAAGAAATGAGATTCATTATACTGTTTCTGGCATAGAGAGGATGGCCATGTATAATTATCGTCGGTTGAATAAACTGACGTACCCACAGTTTTGTATGCAGGATAAATTACATGTAAAGAGGAATGGATGCATAAAGATCTCATTATGTTGTTATTCATTTATGTAAATATTGTATATTTTGCTTCCGCTGTGTAAATTTAAATGTGAGATATTGTAACTCTGATGTAAAAAGAAAAGTTTGAATTTCCTTGTAAAATTGTACTCGAGAAAAGCGAAAAGATCCTGAAGAACATCTCGAACTCAGTAATTTTGGGATTCGGGGCGTTACACCAACACAAGTATGGCCTTCTCTTCCTTAAGCACAACCAAAATCCTCTTGCTCTTTCTCTTCTCTTTTAATTTTGATTTGAGTTTTGTGTGTTGTTCATGTTAAATGAGGGGCCTATTTGTAGGAATAATGTGTGGTTGAGATGACTCCCACTACCCAAAATAACTCCCCACTTTCTCACAACACTCTCCCACTCTCTCCTCACTCTCTATGTATGGCCGGCCACTTCTAAAGTGCACAAAACACGTGCACGTGCACCCTATGTGCACTCTCTTCTCATACAATTTTATTATTTGTTTATTAAATTAGATGTAGGTGTCTGTTACACATGACAAGTGTGCTAGTCTAACTAGATTTTAAATACACATTTTAATGTAAAAATAATCATGGGCTTTTAAATTTGTAAATAATTTTTAGTGGGCTACAAAATGAATTTAGGCCTATTGGATATAATTAAAACGAATCACAAAATTTAACTAAAAAAATGAGAAGAAAATTTCCCATGACTCAAGAAAATTTTAGTAACCAAAATGTGCATAAAATTTTTATGTGCAATGCACGTATCAATACAAAATAAATTTGAGAGAAACGAAAAAGGTCAAAAATACAAAATATGTAGAACATGTATATTAATAATGTTACAGATACTTCACGTCACGGTAAAACTTACGTAATCGACACATGTATTGAAAACACGTGCAATACACGTAAAAACACAAAGATTAAAAATTAATATTTGGCTTGGCTCAAAAAATAAATTTTGAGAGAACGGAAAACATATAAATAGTCGAAATACAAATTACGTGTGATATTTATATTAAAATACGTTATGGACATTATCCGTAACGGTACAAAATACACGTGCCCGTGGGCAAAATTGTCATAACTCAATTTTGTGGGGTGTTACATGAGGTGTGGGCGAGCTCGACCGAGTTTGGAGCTTTTGAAGTTGGGTTTCTGTCGAGTTGGGTTTGATCAACTGCGAGGTTGGTGTTTGAGTTAGAAGCTGATCAAGTTGTGCTTGGAGTTAGAGTTTGTCGATGCTAGATGTGTTTGTGAAGAGTCAGGTATAGATGTTGGATTGATGGCTTTGGTTTTGTGGGGCTTGATCATATCTTGGCTGGATCCTTCGGTTGGAATTGTAAGGAGCTTCTCGAAGCTTTTGTTGGCAGAGCTTTGGAGTTAGCGTGTTGTTGACTAAGGAGCTTGAACATCTCCTGACTGGATGCTTATATTGGAGTTGTGTGGAGTTCGAGTTTGATCGTGCTAAGATTTTGAGTGCTTGCTGCTCCTGCCTAAAGCTTCTATGTCAGGTTGATTTCGACTATCTTCTTTGGCCCCTTTGCTGATCTCGAGTTGGGTTTGTAGCCAACTTTGAGTTACATTTAAACAGCGGAAAACAATTTACAATAATTACATGGATAGAATATACAACACTTGAAACATTCTTTAAGCAGCATGCACACTTTAATCTTGTCAATCTCTTTATCTTGCATAGAAACTGTTGGCTCGTCGGTTCATTCAACTGACACAAGGATATAAAACATCAATTTTCTCCCACTTAACAAGTACACACTTATCACAAGCAAAACTACGGGGACTATCCTATAGATGTCGTGTTGTGCTATGTGTTTAGTCCTTAATGCAGTTGTTATGTTATATGACACTAATGCGCACTTGTTCGGATTTTATGCATCCCATACTACATAGGTCCGAGGGCAAGCCCTTAATCATACTTCATCTTGTAGGATTCAATCCCTCGCCATGACTTAACTACTACAGTAACTACTGTAAGTATCCTAGATGTTCTATGATTTACGAGCCCATGTCCAGACAGTCTGGAGGGGAATCCCATGCACTCACAAGACGCAACAAGCAGGCAGACTATGGACAATTCAACCTCCATCATGGAACGATGGCACCTACCCGTAGTCACCAAACACCCTACAAGCATCGCCATCGGGACGATAGTTCCGGAGTAGTGCTCATGCCATGTCATGAACCATCAAGCAGGCAGTCTGTGAATCACTCACACTGCCAATCCGATGGCTCTCTACTCGTATTTTCTCTCACTTTCGTCATATCACCACTATGTGTCTAGTACTTAATTATTTGAATCATGAATAAAATCAACCCCTAGAGTTAGCTCTTTCCTCTATACCGGTCTTAATCAACAACTTGACCAACTTGGTCTTTCATCTCAATAATTATAACTCATTCAATTGCCGGTAATAGGACTTAGCTACCCTCTAGTTCAAAATCTCATTTCATGTTTGTAAATTGAGTATTCACACTCATCAATATTTTCATAAGTTATCATGATATTTGATTTCACTTTCATGTATAATTTCATGCATGGAATAAATTTCATTTGTCACATTCATAATTCATTCTTTGCACATAATTCTCTTATCAATATTAAATCTAGCATTCACACTTTCGATTTTTCCATTATAAAAAATCACTTTTCAAACTCTTTTAAACAATACATTTATTTTTCTTTATCTAAAAACATTTAAAACTTAAAAAATAGTCAGGGAAGTTGACTGTTAAAGCATAGTCGGTCGACTGTTCTGCGAGAATTTAAAACTCGAAAGTAGTCAGGACAGTCGACTGTTAAGGCATAGTTGGTTGACTGTTCTGCGAGGATTAAAACTCGAAAAACTAAATAGTCAGGACGGTCGACTGTTAATGCATATTCAGTCGACTGTTCTGCGAGAGTTACAACTCGAAGAACTAAATAGTTAGGATAGTTGACTATTAATGTATAGTCGGTCGACTGTTCTGCAACTAAAATCCGAAATTTGGAATCATCTCTTCTTCTCTTTTGATTAACACACAAATTGATCATTTCTTGAACTTGGCCTAAATTACAAAATGTTTATTTTTCCAACAACTAACATACAACTTTAGGATTATTTAGTATCAATCATACTAACCAGAACATGCATAATTTACTAATCAATCTTAATTTAATAACATGGAGATTATCACAATTTGTATTTTTTACATAAACACAATTCTTAAATTTGCACTTTTCCCACACACACGAATATTTTAACATGGAGAAACATTCATTCTAATTTAGCATGCTAGAGCAATATCACAATATCACAACAACAATTTTAATCATATCATTCAATCAATTTCACTAGTCATTTCATGCAATTTCACATACGTTCCTTTTTCTCCTAATCATGGTATTAACATAGAGCAATATTTTTACTTATCCATTCTAGCATGATTCAAACACAACCTAGCATGGTACTACTTAGAAGTTAGAGAAAATTGCCCACCTATTTGAAGAAAATGAAATGAAAGCTCCTAGAATCTCCTAGAATGCAAGAAAGTGGCCTTCTCCTCCTAGATTGTGTTGCCAAAACGTCTCTTCCTTGTGCTTGATTGGAACCCGAGCCTCTCCTTTGCTCCTTTGATGATGGCCGACCTCTACTTGAAGGAACACACATACACAAAGCACACTCTAATCTTCTACTCACTAATGCTTCTTAATCTTTTGCTCACTTAGTCTTTTCTTGTCTTAATAAATTGTTTAGTGTACTAATGAGAAGAAAACTAAGGATATTTATACACTTTTAGGATGAGAATAGATGGTTAATATTTAATCAAGGAGTTAGAGATCTAGGATCAAGATGAAATGGGAAGTTGTAGTAACTTCCATGATCTCATAACCACCCCTCAACTCAACTCCACTTTCCCTCTCTTCTCTAGCCATAATCCGTCCACCCCCCAGGGTGTGCAATGCACACACTAGTGCATGCACATGCCCCAACTAGTGTCCCTCATTAATAAGTTGTATATTATTAATTTATTTATTGTCTACTAATTGTGTCTACACTACAAGTTATGAAAATTAAAAGGATAATTAATTTGTGGGCTTCAAAATAATGGGCTTTTAGACTCATGTGTCAAAATAAAATATTTAATTAATTAGGTTGGGCTTAAATTAGAAAAACAAGCTTAGGCTTTTCAAATAGGCTTCTAGAAAATAAAGAAAAAGATAGAAGACAATTGTTTGTTCATATTGTAAGAGATAATTTTATAGGAAAACATATATACAAAAATTTGTACGTGCACAACACGTAAAATCAATAATTTCTCATTTAATAAAAATTCAGGGTATTACATGTTGACATGTGTTGATATTGTTCTCATTTTGATAGGGAGTAAGTTGGAATTTAGATGGCTGGGGACTAGCAATAAGGATTGGCCTCGGATTGGTGAAAAGAGTCATCAACATCGGCATCTTGATTGTTCAAAGGATAGGCTAGGAGCATTTACTTTTGACTCCGATTGAATTGACTCCTACTAGATACTTTTGGGAAACCTCTTTACTATTTTTCTTCAAGGAGTTTCCGAATTTCTGCAAGTGATTGAAATATTTTCTCGAGTAAGGTTAGGAACGCCTCATGCATTCAAGTATTTTCTTGGGGATGATTCCTTGAGTATTTGCCCACTAAGAATTTGTTTAGTGGTCTATCCCTATCGAATTGCTCTTTCGTCGACCAGGTGTTATGTCATTCACTTGTTTTGTCGATCGAGCATTTCATTGTTGGACAAGTCTTTTGTTGGTTGTTTTATTGATCCGCTCTTTCATCGACCAAACATTTTGTTGTTCACTTATTTCTTTGATCAAGCGTTTGGTTATTGGACAATTGTTCCGCTGGTCTAGGAGCTGAGTGCTTTGACCATTGGATTTTGTGTATATAGCTGACCAAGAAGAGCTATTGCAGGGATAAAGTTTAGAAGGCAGTCGGACTACAGACTTGCTGTTTGATCCCAGCAAGTTTATGGAGGCAACTCTAGGACAGAATTGGATGTAGAGCTTACCATTTGATCCCGAAAAATTTGGCGAGAACTCTGATTAATATGGTGTTGAACGTTGAACTTGTTGTTTGATCTCATCAAGTTTATAGACGCAACTCTAAGACGGAGTTAAACGTTTGAACTTGCCGTTTGCGTCCAGCAATTTTTGCAGAGGCAACTCTAAGATGGAGTTGAACGTTAAGCTTATTGTTTGTGCCCAACAAGTTTAGAGAGATAACTCTGGGACCGAGTTGGATGTAAAACTTGATGTTTGTGCCCAGCAAGTTTGTAGAGACAACATTAAGGCAGAGTTGGTCGTTTGAACATGCTGTTTGTGCCCAGCAAGTTTGTAGAGGTAACTCTCAAATGGGGTTGATGCTGAACCTGCCGTTTGTGCCCGGCAAGTAAGTAGAGACAACTCTAGAATGGAGTTTGACATTTAAACTTGTTGTTTGAGTCAGCAAGTTTGGAGAGGCAACACTACACGGATTTGAGGTTAAAGCTGCCATCTGCGCCCGTCAAGTGACTAGAGGCAACTCTAGGACAAAAATTGACTTTTGAACTTATTTTTTGCGCCTAGCAAGTTTAGAGATGCAACTGTAGAAGGAGTTGAACGTTCAACTTGTTGTTTGTTCCCAACAAGTTTGTAAAGGAAACTCTAAGATGGAGTTGGACGTTTGAGCTTGCCGTTTGCACCCAGCAAGTTTGTAGAGGTGACTCTGAGATAGAGTTGGACATAGAGCTTGCTATTTGTGCCTAACAAGCTTGGAGAAACAACTATGGGATGGAGTTGAACATTTGAACTTGTTATTTGTTCCCAACAAGTTAGGAGAGATAACTCTGAGACAGAGTTGGATGTAGAGCTTGTTGTTTGTGCCCAGCAAGTTTGTAGAGAAAACTCTAAGGCAAATTTGAATATTTAAACTTGTTGTTTGCGCCCAACAAGTTTATGAAGACAACTCTGAGATGGAGTTGAACGTTTGAACTTGCCATTTGTGCCGAGCAAGTTTATAGAGACAATTCTATGATGAAGTTGGTTGTAGAGCTTGCCATTTGTTCCCAGCGAGCTTGGAGAGGCAACTTTGAGATGAAGTTGAACGATTAACTTGCTGTTTATGTCTAACAAGTTTTGTAAAGAGATAACTCTGAGACGAGTTGGACATAGAGATTGCTGTTTGTGCCTAACAAGTTTGTTAAGGCAACTCTAGGCCGGCATTGGACATCGAACCTACTGCATGAAGTTAAGGGGTTGTTGGAAGGACTCAAGCGAACAACAAGATATATAACTCATTATATGGAGTGAACGAGCTGTTAATGGGGTGCGAGCGAAGAGCGGAGTGTTGAAAGTGTAACACCCCGCCCCAATACTCAGACAATTTTAATATTTTTAGAATACAAATTAGATACTATGTAGTACAACTGCCCACCACAGGCTGCCTCTCAAAAGGTGGTTAACCAATTAGGTGACTCTTGATCATAGGCATTTGTATTTATACTCAAACTATTTTTTGTATATTTCCAATATGGGACTATTATTCACAAATCTCTTCTAATTCAATCCGTACACATCATTCACAAGGTGCCACGTCACCCATCCAATCTCTTTCCGAAATCAAATCCCAAATCAATCTTCCCTGGATGATGTCATCATCCAATTCAAACACACTCATTTGTTTCTCAACCAAACCATGGGCATCTATTCCTTTAATAACCGGATTTTTATACAATCGCCCTATAGAATATTCTATAGGACAAATCCCAAATTCAATATATATTCAAATCATCCAACCTTATTTTTATATATATATATTTTTCAGAAATACGGGGTATTACAGAAAGAGTTATTGATGGAGCTCGAGTAGAGAGCAGGGAACCGAACTTGTTTGTATGGAGGCAATGAGTTTTTGTTGGGGCTCAAGCGGAGAGTAGGAAATTGAACTCGTTGTATGAAGTCAACGAGTTGTTGATGGAGCTCAAGTGGTGAGTAGGACGTTGAACTCGTTGTTTGGAGTGAACGAGCCATTGATGGAGCCCAAGCGGAGAGCGGGGAACTAGACTCATTGTGTGGGGCCAATGAGTTGTTGATAGATGCTGAGCGAAGTGCAAGATATTGAACTCGTTGTTTGAAGACAACGAGTTATTGATGGAGCTTTAGCAAAGAGCAAGGCGTTAAACTCATTGTTTAGAGTCAATGAGTTGTTGATGGAGCCTGAACGAAGGGCAAGGCGTTAAACTTGTTTTTTGGAGTTAACAAGGTTTTGATGGAGCCCAAACGGTGAGCAAGGCGTAAAACTCGTTGTTTAGTGTTAACGAGTTGTTGATGGAGTCTGGGTGAAGCACGAGGCAATGAACTTGTTGTTTGGAGTTAATGAGTTGTTGATGAAGCCTGAGCTAAGAGCAAGGCATTGAACTCGTTGTTTGGAGTCAGCAAGTTGTTGATAGAGCCCGAGCGGTGAGCAAGGCATGGAACTCGTTGCTTGGATTCAACGAGTTGTTGATGAAGCTTGAGCGAAGAGCAAGGCATCGAACTCGTTGTTTGGAGTCAACGAGTTATTGATGGAGCCTAAGCGAAGAGCAAGTCTTTGAACTTGTTGTATGGAGCTAACAAGTTATTGACGGAGCTCTGGCGAAGAGTAATGTGTTGAATTCGTTGTATGATGTTCACAAGTTGTTAACGGAGCTCGGGCGAAGAGCATGGTGTGGAAGTCGTTGTATGGAGTTAACGAGTTGTTGAAGGAACTTGTTCCAAATCTTATTGATATTGAAGTGTAGTCCTTTATGTTTGTTCTGTTTTGACATGATTCTGTTCTTCTCTTTGCTAACCAGCAGTCATTTACACCAAATGAGGTCTTCGGGATGCCAGCTAGTTCTCCTTTGCAATATGCTGCACTTGACAGAGTTGGGACTTGTCTGTTTGCCTGGTGCGTCATGCGAGACGGAGTTGGAGCTTGCGTTGGTGAAGGTGGTAGGAAAGACTTGGAGCTTGCCCGCCTAAGGAATGCTTGTCTTGAATTTTATCGTCAAGAGTTTAGGCAGCCCTAGGGAGTTGTTAGCAGGAAGGAGGCCTATGAGGAGATTTGTGTCACTTAGGCAAAAAATCCTCTACCATGTAGCTAGCAGGACGATTTGTAGGACATCTTGTTGTAGAATGTTTGTAAGTCTTTGTAGCGATGCTTTAGGCATGAAACATAGACTCAACGTAATTATGCAATTGTAACGAGACTTGTTGTTTGCGAAATAAAAAATATTTTACAAGCTTGTGCCTTGTCGTGTGATTTGTGGTCTTGGGAGTTGGCTAGTCGCAGGAGTTGCTCTTTGGGAGAGTTGGACTCTAGACTTGTCTTTTTTTGTTTAGCGAGTTGTAGGAGCGACTCTAAGAAAGATTTAGACTCCGAACTTGCTGTGTGGGTTCTCCAACGAATTGTGAGAGTCGCATCGAGTTGCGAGTTAAACTCCGAAACTTGCTTTTTTGCAAGTTTGTTGGAGTAACTACAACCTACGCTTTTGGACCTCTAATCTGTCTTTAAGGAAATTTAACAAGTTTTAGAAACATATTGAATGGCGAGTTGAGCTCCGAACGTGCTTGATTGCAGGTTGGTGAAGCAACTCCGAGCCATGGGTATGGATTCCAAACTTGTTGTTTAGGAATTTAAAAGGTTACAAGAGCAGATCGAATGGCAAGTTGAGCAATGAACGTGCTTGATTGCGAGTTGCTAAAGCAACTCCGGGCCATGGGTATGGACTCCGAATCTATCGTTGAAGTGTTTAACGAGTTGCAGGAGCAGATTGAATGGCAAGTTGAGCTCTGAACTTGCTAGTTTGGAAATTGCTACAGTAACTCTGAGCTACGGGTATGGACTCCAAACTCGTCTTATAAGGAGCTTCTAATGAGTTTTAAGTGCTGTTTTTAGGAGTAAGCTTGGCATTTAACTCGTTATTTGCATCTAGAGAGTTGTACAATAATTCTGCAAAAATTAGTACTAAATTTTATTAGAAAATAAAATTAAGTGGTTACTTTAGTGGCTGGCCTTTATTACATGCAATGACCAGTAGAGAAAATGGTCTTTATCGAAGAATAAAACTAGATGGTTGTTCTAGTGGCTGACCTTTATTACAAAACATTGAAACTATATAGAGGAGGAGGGCGTTAAGCACCTTTGTTAAAATTCATGAGGCGTTCCTTATTCCAAGTCCCTGCTGTTATCTCCCTGCCCCCCAGATCTTCAAGTTGATGAGCCGTTAGGTGAACAATTTGGTAGACCTTGCCTGTCATAGAGTGGGCCTCCTCGTGTTTTGCAGATAGAAGGGGAGATCTTCAAGTTTGCCAATGTGTTTAGGCAGGGCTGTTTCTTTCCATTGAATGAGCGAAGTGGCTTCGGGTGAGGGATCCAAGTTTATTAATGTATTCTGATGAGTACGAATTTGGACATGGTGAGAGATAACTTTGCAGTTTGGGGGTTCTCGGCATGATTGTCTATGGCAGTGGCTTCAAGCTTGTTTGCAGGCATGGACTTACTATGACTGTTTTTCTGGCGGTAGCTCAATGGCATCGAGGAGGAGAACCGAGCCCCCCCCATTGTAGTGGTAGCATGCTCGTTCTGCTTATTGGCTCCCTATTGTTGGGAACTTCATTTTCATGTGGTAGGTGGAAGCAACTGCATGAAAGGCCGTCAGGCCTGGACGACCAAATATTGCATTGTATGCGGCTTTGACGTTGACTACCATAAAGTCTAGTGCTTCCGTTCGAATAGCAGAGACTTTTCCTGCTGTCACATCAAGTGTGATGATTCCTTCTATTTGAACGTGTAACAACCCGAAAAATAGCATATAGCTATTTTGCATCGAAATGTGTGCGCAGTTGAAAATTTCACGCGAGTATGTATTTTTGATAACAATTATTTTTAATTGAGAAATATAAGATATATTGTCTACTTTATTTTATTATTATTTTCGAAATTAAATTATTTTTATACGATTTATTACGAAGTAGTTTTAATGTATTTTGTAGGGTTGGTATTATTAAAGTAAAGAATTGGGTTTTATTTGAAATGTATTGAGATTTGGGGGCTTATATGTAATATTCCCTTACATTATTTATCTATCTCTTTATTTATTATTTCCCTTTTTACAAAAAACCCCCTCCCACCTCTCTCCTTCTTCTCCCTTCTCCTTTCTTCTTCTCCCGTTTCTTTCCCAAACCGAAGAAAAGAAAACCCCGGCTCTCCTCCCCTTCCTCCTTCTCCCGTTCACTCCCAGCCGAAGGAAACCCCACCCCCCTTCCATCTCCTTCTTCTTCTTTCCTTTCCGCTTCTTTCCCGACCGGAAACAGAACCCACCGAACCCATCGGCCGACCACTTTCCCCGCTCAGTCCTGTCCATTTCTCTGTGGATTTTGAATTAAATCGAGGGGTAGACTAATGGAGGGATTCTCTACATCGTAGCAGCGTCGGATTTTCGAATGGATTTCGGGAAGGTAAACCCTAACTTATTTTATTGTATAAAATTTAGTTGGGTTAATTTTTATTGAGTATGAATATTTTGATAGGGAGATTTAGAGATGTTGGAAGTGGTAAATGTGAGAAATTAGTGTGTTATTAGAGAGATTGTAAGTTATTAGTAAATTAGGGTTTTGGGTTGTAAAAGATAACTATAGGGGTATGAATTAATTCTCGTATAGTAGTGGAAATTATAGTTGGGCTATTAGAATAATTTAGGAGTGCTTTAGTAATTGTTTGAAAATAAGAATCTCGTCGGCATTAGTTTATTACGTGCATCGCACGTGTATATCCCAAGCGTTCAATAAACGCTTGTATGATATTTGGAATAGCGATTAATTGCTCTTGTGATTGGTTTGAATGAATCGAGTTTTAATTGCTTTGAAATTGATGATAGGATGTATATTGCGACTTTGGATACGAGGTGGCTTGGTGGCGCTTTGGATCTTCGCAAAATTATGTGAGTATTAATTTATCTATGTATTTTGTGATTTAAGAAATATGTGGTGAGTAATAATTTATCTATGTATTTTGTGATTTAAGAAATATGTGGTGAGTATTAATTTATCTATGTATTTTGTGATTTAAGAAATATGTGGTGAGTGTTAATTTATTATGTAATTTTGTGTGTTAAGAAACATGTGAGTGTAAATTTATTTGCGGATTTCTGTGGTTAAAGATATATGTGAGTGTTAATTTATTTATGTATTTTTATGGTTTAAGAAATATGTGAGTACTAATTTATTTATACATTTTTGTGGTTTGAAGAATATGTGGGTATAAATTTAATTACGTATTTTGTGTATTAAGGAATATGGTGAATATGATTTATTATGTATTTGATGTTTTAAAAGATGGTTGAATAACTTATATATGTATATGGGGATGAGTTATATTTAGATGATGATATCAAATATAGCGTGTATGGTTTTATATACGTATTTTGATGTTTTGAAGAAGTTTGAATAAACTAAAGTATTGATATGGATTATGGATGAGGCGTATGGGGATAACGTGTATTGGTATAAATTTATGATAAAGGGATTAGTTATGTACGTGGGGATTCTCTATTTCTAATTTAGTTGCTTGCTCTCTTTATTTGTTTATGTATGTGTAGAAGGAACCATCTTTAGGGTTACTACTTGTGTAGGTGAAGAAAAGAACCCATTTTGAGGGTTGAGTAAATTGTGGATGCTAAAAGAACCCATCTTTTGGGTATGAGTTGTTGTAGGTTGAGAAAGAACCCATCTTGAGGGTTGAGTGAATTGTGTATGCTACGAGAACCCAACTAGATGTTATGTTAGTGTAGTATGATAAAGAAACAATCTTTGATGTTGTCACCTGTAGGATGTTAAAAGATCACACCTTTATGTTGATTACTTGTTGTAGGTTGAGAAAGAACCCATTCCTATGGCTATATTATTTGTGTATGCGAAAAAGAACCCATTTTAGTTGTTAGTAGTAGTGAGTAAAAGAACCCATCCTATGGATTTGGATTGTTGTAGAGAAAGAACCCACGCTTGTGATATAGTAAGAATCCATGCTTGAATTGTTGTAGAAAGAAACCCATGGTTAAGTTGTAGTAGAACATCATGCTTGAGTTGTGTGAAGAACCCATTCATGCCTATGTGACATTCCCGTAAAACCTACCATGCTTGAGTTGATTTTAGAAAGATAGCATGCTTGAGTTGTAGCTTGATTATAGCGAGAAACCCATGCTTAAGTTGATTATAGTAGATTCTTCTGTTACTTCTAATTATAGAAGATAAAGTTTGCTAGTAAGCACAGTTGGTTGCTTCTAGGTTTGATTACCTGTATAGTTGTTGTATGTGGTTTTGCTCGTACATGGCTCGACTGGTCCGTATGTAGCTGTGGGTCTCATACGCAGCTTATTTGGTTCGTATGTATGTTGTCGTCTCATACACGGCTCGACTGGCCCGTATGTAGATGTTGGTCTCATACGTAGCTTATTTGGCTCGTATGTATGTTGTTGTCTCATACACAGCTCGACTAGCCCGTATGTAGCTGTTGGTCTCATACGTGGCTTATTTGGCTCGTATGTATGTTGTTGTCTTATACACGGCTCGACTGGCCCGTATGTAGCTGATGGTCCCATACGTAGCTGTTTAGCTCGTATGTGTTTTTGGTTACTCGTATGTAGCTTCTTAGCTAATACGCAGTTTGTTGTGCTCATCTAGGGTGATATCATTGTCCTAGGGCTATCGACCATCAAGACGTGTGTTTACCTTACTCCTAAGGGACTGTGGACGAGTCACTTCGCGGGTGCCGTCAGATCTTAACCGTTGGTTAATCGTGGACCAGAGTGTGACGAAATCCAAGTTCAGGATAGTAGCATGCGAATGCGTTCGTATTGCCAGGGTCTTGGATCGATAGGCCATGAACCGGATCCTGAGGGATTCTGGTAAGTCTAGGTTGAGCAGCCTAGTAGATATATCTTGCAAAGTCTAATTTAAGACCTAGCATGTGGTGTTATAATATTGTCATCCCTAGGATTGTTCAGGGTTAGTGACATCGTTAGTAACTTATGGCTATTACTACTTAACCATTACTTATTATCATTATTCGCCGAAGGAAAAGAGTTGGTATTAAGGGTGATTCCTTATGATCCAACCTGTCCTATAGGCCGACACTAGGAGGTGTTATTGGGTTGTACCTTCCTGTCAAAGGGATACGTACGGTGTCTTCTCACGAGTTGGGAGCACGGGTTGCGTATCTCGTCTGTTAATTCCTGAAATACCGTGGCTTGGGGTGCCATAGGATGCAATGTGCAGTCCTACGCTTGCGAGGCCCCAGGGGTGCCACAGGGTAGGCTTCGCGCTACGCTGCGCATGCGAGACCCTATGTTCTTTTGATTTTCAAATGAGGCCCGATATACTGGGAAATAGTGGCAAACATGGACACCACTATATGACTGCAGTAACGGAACTAGACCGTACCTGCAACCTCGTTTTTGAGTGAGGTCCGGCATGCCGGGTAGTAGTGGCAAACATAGACACCACGAGCGTACTGCATTGGTGGGACTTGACCCACATACAACTTCACAGTCACGGGGTATTGTCAGGAACAGGATTGTGTGCAATTAGAAATTCATAACGCGGGTTCAAATCCCTATATATGGAGAAACGACTTGAAATGGGGCGTATGTAGTATGGGATGCATACTGTTCCGAAGACTTGCTTGCATTAGAATGAGAGAATCATTGTATTGGTAATCTTGCATTAGAGTTAAGTCATAACATACACTGGCACATCAATTATATGTACACGTGTCTTTTCCATTCGAGATGAATCACGAGTGTGATAGTTGAAGTAAATTAATAACCAAGCTATGGGCTTGGGATGTGATGTGATATTAACCAAGTTCGGTTTGGGGTGCGGTGATCATCACCCAAGCTATCGGCTTTGGGGTGTGATATGTTATTACCCAAACTATGGTTGGGATATGGAGTATATTGTGATGAAATGCAAGTAAATGGTAATGTGCAATGAGATGTTAGGTTGGACATGAATGAATGTGGTAGTATGAGAATGAATGCATATGTTTATGATGTGATACGTGATATAATGCAATAAGATCAATATCTGTATTATGAGAGTGGTTATATAAATGGTTAACAAAGATAACTATGTTATGAGCGGGTATGGATATACATACAGGTGATGACTCAGAGAGTATCTGATGTGAAATCCCATTTATGATGTTTACATGTTCAGATGTCAAGTAAGATTTGTTTATCTTGGTAATTGTGAGTTCGTTATGTTTTTACTTGTAAGTTTAATTTATTTACTTATTTAATAAATTATACTCACACCAGAAATGGCTAACCCCTTAGTGTTTGGGGGTTAGGGAGTCCCTGGATTACCCTAGGTCCCTACTGTTACAGGTCCTCAGCAGGTGAGGTGTACATTCAGGTTTCTGTGGAGTAAAGCTTCATTTCACAAATTGTTGTTTATGGTTTAATTATGTAAATAGTGAAGGTTTATGCTTTAAATTGTATTTTTGATGTATAAGTATGTGGATGATGATGATGAGTATAGTGTGAGGTGGCATGATATTGTTTTGACCCGTACCCATCTCGTTGTGGAGTACCGGGTGTTGTGGTATGTTTTTACAAGTTATTTTCTAAAAACTTACTACATTTTCAAAAGAATTTATGGTTTTTAATTGATAATTGATATACCGTTATGAGTTTGGCCCCCAGAGCATATATATATATTGCCTGTGTGATGATGCTCATTTTGGCCTGGGGAGCCCGTGATATTATTGCCTGTGATGTAAGCTACGGAATTTAGAGCAGAATTCCGTAAGTTTTTTGTATTTTGGGGTAGAAATTACAAGAGAGACTCTGCCCAAATTTTCTTTGAAACATAACTATTTTAGTTTATGTTTAAAGTGATATAGAAATTGAAAGAATTGATTTTGGAGTCAACAAGAAAAGAAAAGGGGCAGGCATTACAGTTTGGTATTACAAACTGATATTTGTAATTACTGCGTAGTAACTCTTTGTTGAAGAAAAGTTTTTAAATTTTCCAGTTTTTCTGTGTATCGTGACTAATTGAAGGAAAGATCTTGGTATGTGTCACGGTTGCCCAGTTACGTGGAAATTGGGGCGTTACAAAACGGGGACACCAAAAAATCCGTGGAGTGTATAACCGGCGGGCTTGAGTCGGTCTCTAGAGAGCTTGAGGCCGTTGAAAGTGATCATGAAAAGCATGTTTAATAAGATATCTTTGTCTACAAGGATGCGGCGTACCTTATGATTCACCATGCAAAGATTTATAACAAATGCATCGTAGTAAGGTGTTCAGACACCGTCTAAGTCATTGTCGGAGAAAGATATCGGGACCCCGGTGCTCTTGATAGGCGGGATGTTATGTACCAAGTTAGGGATGGCAAGTGGGCCGGGTCAACCGGCGACCCGCCCGTTGAACCCAGCCCGTGAAAGTGTTTAGCGGGTTGGGGTCGAACCCGTAAACGGTAACGGGTCGACCCGGGTCACGTAAATAACGAATCGAACCCGAATAACCCGCCCAGCGAACCCGTTACTGTTCACCCAACCCGTATGCCAACCCGCGGGTCGACCTGCGGGTTATGAACCGTTCGACCCGTCACGGGTCGACCATTGACCCGCGGGTCAAACGAGCCGTTGGGGGGGGGGGCACTGTACAACAGAGAGCAAAAACGGCTATTATAGCCGTTTTGCTTGGATTTTTTTTTGGTTTTTTTAAGGTTTTTTTTAATTTTAAGCCTATAAATACCCCCCCAAAACCCCATCAAAAAAATCACACCTTACTCTCTTACTCTCTCTACTATTATTACTCATTTCTAAGCAATTTGTGAATAATTCAAGTATTAAATAAACAAGTGTTCAAAGCATATACAAGATCAATTTCCGATCGTTTCGAAATCAAATTCAACAATGTCTTCAACTCTTTAACTCTCGTCCAACTCCAAGTGATCAAGTCGTCAGCTCTCATTCAAGCTCTCCTCAACTCTTCAATTCCGGAATCGCTTATTTCTACTTCTACTTCTATTCTTATTTTTATGGATTTTTTTATATACGTGTATCCACGGTGAACGGTATCAAAATTTCATACCTCTCTTCTTATTTTATTTTTGTTGTAGTTATAATTATTGTTGGTTTTTTTATCTTCTCTATCTCAACCCTCTTGTTTTCTAGATTTTTTTATAATTCATCGTTCCTACATTGTATAGTTTTTTTTAGATACATTACCACATTATATCTGGACGCTGTAGCGGTCGTAGCCAAAGTGGGCAAGATTCCCCCTCCTCTTCCCGTAGGCCACCAATTATCCCAATTAGTGAGCCCGCCCAAAAGTACCATGATCCTTCTACCCAACAATGGGGTACACACGACGAGGTTGTAGGTGACATACAATTAGAAAAAGAAGAAGAAGAACAACAACCAACCGAAACCACACAACCCCGTAGTAGTAGGAAAAGTAGAGGAGAAAGTAGTGATTGGCATAAGTTTTACGATTATATTCCGGATGAACAAACTCCGGGTATAGGTTTGAAAGTTTGTAAAATATGTTCTAAGGCATACAAATTCAAGAGGGGTGATGGCACCGGTACAATTAGTAGACACATCGCTAATAACCATAAAGAACTTCTTGCTGATCTACCCGGCCAACAAAAAATCAACCCTAGAACCGGTCTAGTTGATAGCCACCCATATGATCCCGACCTTGTTCGTCGGGAAATGGCCCGATTAGTAATAAAGGAAGAGTTACCATTTTCCTATCCCGAGAGTAGGGACTTGGAAAATTTTAATCAAACGTCCTTAAGCCCTCATTTTAGAAGAATTCCGAGAAATACTTGCAAATCGGATTGTTTTAAAGTGTACAATGAAATGAAGGACGTTTTGATTGCAATTTTATGGAGTTTAACTTGTAGAGTTAGTTTAACTTCGGATTGTTGGACGGGTGTCAACAATATTCCAATGATGGGAATAACCTGTCATTGGATCGACAATGATTGGATTCTTCAAAAAAGAATCATATCACTTACGGCGTTGCCGTATCCCTATAGTGGCGCTAAAATAGCAAACCGTATTTTAGAAATTTGTGATGTTTTTCATATTCGCGATAAAATTGTGTGTATTAGTTTTGATGATGCATCTAACAACAATGCAGCAATTACTACTTTAAAATCCGCATTAAACCCTCCAGCTGACAATATTTTTCATATTAGAGTGCATGTCATATTATAAATTTATGTGTTCAAGATGCATTAAAAATAACCGATCCATATATACTTAAAATTAGAAATTGTGTACATTTCATTGCATTAAGTCCCAGCGTATTTCAAGAATAGAAAAATTGGTGTAGGATTTCAAATGTACCTTTTAGAAGATTTCCAAAGGATGTTAAACACCGATGGAACTCTACTTTTAATTTACTACATGTTGTTACCGAATATAAAGCAGCTGTAAATGATTTTTGTATCGCAAAAAATATGCAAAATTGTGAAATGACTACCATTGATTGGTTTTATGCCGAATCTTTGTTGAAATTTTTAGAACCTTTTAAAACCGCAACTTTAAAATTTTCAAAAACATATGAATCTACTTCTAGTAGCATTTTTATTTCATTAGTTAGCATGATGCAAACATTTAACGAAATGTTAAATGATCTTATGTTGGTGATATTGTAAAACCTGCATACAAAAAAATTTTGAAGTATTATTTTCTTCCTCCTATGTTGATTTGTGTTGCTACCATTATGGATCCTCGTATCAAATTAGAAGGTACGAAGAGTTTGATTGAAATATTTTTTGCATTACTTGGGAAAATGTAGAAATAGTAATTTATTGCGCTACTTTTTTAGTTCAATTTGAATCTACATTAAATAACTTGTATGATTATTATGATAGACGTTTTGCTTCTAGTAGTACAACTTCTGTAGTTAGTTCTTCTTCTGCTACTTCTAAAGGTAAGGATAAGAGTAAATTTAATGATAGAACATTTAATTTACTTGCACAAATTCAATCAAAAAAACATAGGACTAATCAACCAAATGAATTAAATTGGTATAACCAATAAGATTCTGAGTCTTCTTCTTCTCCACTAGATATTTTACAATGGTGGAAAGACCATGAACACACTTTTAGTGTTCTGTCAATTATGGCTAAAGATTTACTAACTCCTCCTTTCTCTACAGTTGCTTCTGAAAGTGTATTTTCTACAAGTGGCAGAGTTCTAACTGATTACAGGAATCGCTTGAAGCCCGACACGTTAGAGATGCTCGTTTGCACAGAAAACTGGCTGAAGGCTGAAGATAGGACACAAGGGAAAGCATTATCAACGTCCACAAGTGGGAGCAACTCGCCGGAAGAACAACAACAACAACAACAATAGCTTTGCTTGTAATAGCAACTCGCCCGACACGTTAGAAATTGTATTATATCTTTGCTTGTTATTTCAAATTAGAAAAATTGAAGTAAATTAAAATTGTATATAAGAAATATGTTAGTGTATAAAATATATTTGTGAATTGAATTCTTCATTTCATTAGAAATTGTGAAACTTGTATAACTTAAATTCATATGAATAATATTTCAATATTTTTTGCCAATTTCACTCTTTCAATCTGATTATTATTATTACGATTTTTAATGTTTATTATTATTATTATTATTATTATTATTATTATTATTATTATTATAAGTTTAATTTTTTTTAAAAAAACCTATCTATCTAAACGGGCCAACCCGCGGGTCGACCCGACCCGACCCGAGTTGGACCCGTAAGGGTTCACGGGTTGGGCGGGTTGCCTTTTCCAATTTTCGACCCGGCCCGGCCCGGCCCGTTTAAGGCACTAACTCGGCCCGAACCCGCCCAAGTCAACGTCCAACCCGGGCGGGTCCGGCCCGGCCCGGCCCCTTTCGACCCGAATGCCAACGCTATACCGAGTTGACTTCCCTGACAAATGCTTTGTAGGAGGTGTTGGAATCTCCCCTATCGAATTTCGGTGAATGGAGTGGAGAATGACCAGTGTCTTATGATTCAGAGGGCATCTCTCGTCGTTTGTTAGCCCCTATGCCGGAGGGGTTTCGGCTTTGTTGTTTTGTTGGACAAATTGAGAGAGATAACCCTGGCGAATCAGGCGTTCAAGTTCTTCTCTGATGGCTCGGCACTTGTTAATAGTATGTCCATGGTCTCTATTAAATACACACCACTTGTTCTTGTATCTTCTCTTGCTAGCTGTGGACATCTTGGGGGGAGGATAGATTATTACATCATTCTCAACTTCCATGAGGATGGATGATACCCTTGCATTGAGAGGAATGAACTTGTTGAAGTGTGGTGCTGGAGGAAGACGGTGTTGAGCTGCACCATCTTTCTGAAACTTCCTGGGTCTTTCCTCGCTTGTATCTTCCATTTATTCCCGGAAGGTGAATCGTTCTTGCTTCGAGGATAAAGAGCTTGTTCGACTCTAATATACTTATCACTCGTTTCCAGGAGCTCGACGAAATCTTTAAGAGACTTCTTTGGGATGGAGGCTTTCAGGTTTTTGTGAGTGACATTGTGGCGGAAGGCGGCAACCGCCACTGATGAGTCTAGGAAAGAGATGGAAATTGCTTCGAATGTGAAGTGTTTGAAAAAGTCTTTAAGCAGTTCTCCGTCATTTTGCTTTAGTTCCAACAGGGAAGCACTTATTTATTCAACCTTGCGGCTAGTAACAAAGTGCTCCTATGAAGAGCTCTTTGAGCCGGTCAAAGGAGAATACTGATTCTTGAATGAGGCAGGAGTACTATTTCCTTGCTAATCCTTTTAAAGTAGTGGGGAATGTTCGGCACATGAGAGCATCGGTAGCGTTGCAGACCATCATGAGAGTTTAAAACTCTCAATATGATCAGTCGGGTCAGATTCACCATCGTATGATTCGAATTGAGGATCTTTGATGTTCTTTGGAATGGGTGCGTCGATGATGGATTTGCCGGAAGGAGGTCGACTAGGGCGGTAAGCCCTGCTGGAGCAGTTTCCTTCATTCTTTATCTATTCTAGGTGGTATTCTACTTCTCGGATGCGGCGAAGGACTTGGTCGTCCTTCCCCAGGGATCTAGTTGAGTCAGTGGAATCTTCTTCTCTTGAAGGAGTAGAGTTGCTCGAATGGCTCGGAGGATGTCATGCTTGAAGTTTTCCAATTCAGCCCAAGTGACTGGGACCTTTTTCTCTTTGTTTCTCTCAAGATGCTTTCGAATCTTATGAGTCGGGCTTCTTTCTATAGTTCGCCTCCATGAGAGGAGAAATGCCTTGATCTCTTCATGCAGGGAGAGTTGCTTCTCTGGTTCACTTAACGTTCTGAGAGACTTCACCTCATGCACACCTCTTGTCCAAATGAATCCTTAGATCGGTATCCTGTTGTCTGGCATTGATGATTTGACAGAGAACTCTTGACTCCCGGGGACCTCGCGAGGGCATCGAGTCACTTGCAGCATTGTGGACTGAGATATGATCGTGCAGAGTGTGTTGTTCATGGCGGCTTTTTCAGGAGCTCCCCGGTGCCTCTCCATTGACATGAGCTTGACTAGGTTATTAAGGAGGAGTTAGGTCCTCCATGGGAGGAGTTTACTGACGAAGAGAGTTGACTAGATGGCTTGAGGCCGCTGCTCTCCCTTTTAGTCTAGATGGCATGGCGGTAAGTCTGATCAATATAGTTTTCCACAGATGGCGCCAATCTGTTGCTGCTTATTTTGGTGTGGGAGCAAACAAATAGTGAGTTTATATTTTGAAGGAAACTATTAAAGATTTAACATTTGATCATCGCCGTAAAAGGTGGTTAGAGCTCCTGAGATTGGATCTGGATAGTTGATTGAACACCTTGATTTGAATCTGACGGTTGTTGATGCGGCGCATGGACCTGCAAAAATCTTGAAACACCAGGGATGACCCTGGCGACAAACCCTCTGACGTTCAAGTCAGAACCAGAGAAAGAAAGAGAGTTTAAAAGAGAAATTACTGATTTATTGATTACTTTATGACTGGGGGGGGGGTAATTATAGGCCTGAGAAACAGTTAGAAGATTGATATGAAGCAGTTAGATTGATGTGAATCGATTTTCTCTTGTCGATTCTCCCCCTTAAGAGATAGTTTGAGGATAAGATATTTGACTTACAGCCCTCATGAGCTGGGTGTCTCTTCTAGTGGGCCTAGCTGCTTTTAATGGGCGGCTCATGTCTTGTAGATGAGCCTGAAAAAGGCCCACACCTGTTAAAGATGCCCGCTTTGGTTAATCTGCCTGTACAAACCTTAGGATCTGTGCTGGAATCATACAACCCTGATTTACTGCAATTTTTACCATTATCAAATTCCACTTTGTTCTCTGGTTGCTATACCAATCCCAATAGATTCTCCCTACTCCTACTGGTACCACTAGGGCACCACACTCTGTGAGTCTTCCCTGAACTTGCAGAGGTTTCAAACCAAGTCAAGCATGATCGGTATTCCTCTATTGTGATGGTGGTTTCTGCACCTAAGAATATGGGTGAATGACATTGGTGGGGTTGCTTTCGATTATAAGGCTTGTGAGTAGATCTCCTATATGTTAACTTGTGATATTCTATCATTTGTTGGACTCTAAGGTCAAATTGAGGCTCCTCGCTATTTAGAGTAGTTGAGGCCTAATAATACAGAACTCCATTGCATATCCCAGAAAAGAGACCGAATTCGAGATTTCACAGGATCTTTACTTCACTTCGTACAATTTTACCGGGAAATTAAAACTTTTCAACATCAGAGTTCATTACACGCTGTTACACAGCGGAAGAATAAAATAATTACAACAATGAAATAAAATACAACTTGTACAACTTTAACAATGTAAGTCATCAACTGCATCATAACATCTTTACTTCTTCACAAAAACTCCATTACCTGCATATTAAGCTGTGGGCACGTCGGTCACTTATAACTGACGAAAATGTTATACTCGGTCATCCTCTCTATGCCGTACATATAACGATCTCATTACTTTAAAAAATCACAAAAATTGAATGAACAATAAAGTGTTGAATCGTGACTACGCTAAATATGTAAGTGTATGCCATGCCTTAATGCCCAATGCACACATTTATACAAGGATGACACTAATGCATACTTGTTCGAATTCTATGCATCCCATACTACATAGGTCCGAGGGCAAGCACCTACGTACTCCACATTTAAGGGTTCGATCCCTCGCCATGAAACTACCTAGTAATAAAGCAAGTTTTAGACTATTCCACGAATATGGATCCCAACCACAGAGTCCACCGCCGACTGTTATAATAGATCCCTCATCGTGCGAATCATCCCGCAAGTGCCCCTCTAGCCCCGGTATACGTATATACATTGGAGTATGGCAACTATCCGTCTGACTACGCAAAGTTCTGGATTTAAAAATAAAAGCCCGTCTCCCACGGAGCAACCACAATCCGTTGAATGGGTCTATAGCCACGGAGATCCACTACCGACCATATAGAAGCAACCCACTTATGTTTGCCCAGGTTCACTACATTTTCACTTATATGCCTAATTATTTAGTTCAAGACATGAATAAATTTCCAAGCCTAGAATTAGTTTTACCTCCCACTGGACTTTATCAACAAGTACGAAATAGCTCCATGGCCATATCTCAAAATATATCTCAACTCTTTTCAATTCAATAGTGCCGGTACCCGAGGTCTTACTCACTCTAAATCATAACGTTTTCATGTACAATAAATCATGGGTACACGTACCCTTCAATAAACATGTCTTAAACCTAGATATTTTCATCTTCAACTTATTTACAATTGATTAATGTCTTGTATTAGCACTTATCCACAGTAATCATTTCTTAATCTTGACACTATTCACGATCTAGTTATTCACCCATAGTCTTTATAAGCAATTAAATTCCTTCAAGAACACAACTTTATCATATGAAATGTTACAACAAATCCAAGCTCTTATAATGTCTCAATTCACATTAAAATATTCTTTAAACAAACCAAAAAAATTAAGTATAATTCTCTTTAAGAATCACTTCACAAATTAATATTTTACACTTCTTAATGAATGGAAGGTCTATTCTTAAGTTTCCATTTTATGCCTCAAACTATACAAGAAAATTCTACAACTCTTTTTAATTAACTTTATTTTATTTTATATGAATTCTAGTATTTTCTCCCAAATTTTAATCTTGTTTAAATCTACTGAAAATGTCCAAAAAAATATATCAAAGAAACAAAAAAAGAAAAAAAAACTGCAGCCCCCTGGTTTCGAACCCAGGGCCGCACCTCTGCTACAATGACGCCCAAAGACCCAACCCGCTAACTATGAAGTCCATATGGACTCTGTGTCCAAATCTTTTACCGAAATGCTTATAAGTCAAGTCTCAGATCGGAGATTTATTTAAAAGAAGCAAAAGTAAATGTGACTATCAAGTTTCGAACCCAAGATCTCTTTCAAATAGTGCTCTACATTGCACCGGCTAACCATTGAGTTCAAGTGTATTTTCTATTTAGAAATTGTATTAATATACTTTTGTTTAAACTGTCAGAAATTGGTTCTTTTTCATGCAAACTCGTTTGTCCAAAGATCAAATCTTTCTAGGAATTTGAAATAAAACTTTCCTTGACTGAGATTAAAAAAAAACAATAAACAACAAATTTTAAATTCATTAAAACCCTACTTCACTTCTTTAAACAATTCTTTTTCTCATTTTTCACATAGACTTGGGTTTTTCTTAAAACATGAATTTACAAAATAGTGTTCATGAAAACTAATTTGTGTTCCCACTTATACCAATTACGATTTTATAACAATACTAGCATGTCACTTAATCATGAGAATTTCACAAAAGACTGTTTCATGCATCAGTTTATATTTTCAATTGTAACATGTCAAAATATACATATATCAACACATCTCGTAGGTACTAACTAAATTCATTTTGTTTTCTTTCTTCATTTTTAGTCATCATAAATCTAAGGCATGATTTGAATAAGACATTCTTCAACAATTTTCCATATACTCAACATGTACAAAAAAATTTGCAAACATACTAACATGATTCATAGCATAAAAAAATTCTTCTTTTTAATTTGCATGGTATCTATTTTTCTCAATCACAACAAAACTATCCTCCTTCATAGCCTATTACACTAGCATGAATTTCATTTATATTTTTCACATCAACATTAACTTATACTACTCATTTATAGTTTGTAGCATGCATATTCTACAACTAGAAAGTATGAAACCACCTACCTCTAATGAAGATTGGACAAAGTGGAAGCACAACTCCTAGCTCCTAGCAAGAACTTCTCCTCCTAGAAAGAACACTCTACTCTCTTTCTTTTTCTTTCTCTTATTTTGTCATTTTGATTTGTTGTAGGTGTAAAAAGAGAAGGAGAATGAGGTGCTATTTATAGGATATTGCTAGGGCCTAATTTGCATAAATCTCCACCTAATAACTCTCTCTTAATTGTCCACTCAACCCTTAATTTTCTTAACTCCTAAACACCCAACCTTTCATCTAACCACCTCTCCAAATTCTAACTCCCAACTCCTCTCCTTCCACATCCAAAACCTGCCAACCTTAGCTTCCAAAACCGGCCAATCTCATATGTGTGCAAATGCACACTTGCATATACAAAATAAATTAATTTTTTATAGTTCTATATGTGTACTAAAAGTTGTAACTTGTCATGTAATAGTCCAAGCTCAACTTAATTTAGGATTTTACTAATGGGCTTGATTCATGGGCTCTCTTTTAATTTATTAATTCAATTATTCTAATGGACTCTTCTTTTAATCAATTTAATGGGCTAGGATTTAATCTTTAGGTGCATGGGTCAAAAGAAGGCTAATTAAAAACTTGTGCATGCTAAAATTAGTAAATGAGTGTGATATGGCTAAAAATAGGGTTAAATCGGAACTGTTCAAATCGGGCACGAATCATAAAGCTCAGGGGTAAAATGGTAATTTCACCTACAAACGGGTCTGAAATGGGAACTGGGCCTTTTTCAAAAGGCCCAATAACCTACGAACGGATCCATCTTACTGGTTGCAGGTTCCAACCCGCAAGAAACCCAGTCCAGCTGGATAGAATTAGGATTTATGATTGTCCATAAATCAACGGTCCTGATCACTTCTATCCATTCACTGGGAAGTAGGGATTTGATCTTATTCCGAAACTGGTTCCTAAGGCGGCTATAAATACCCCCCATCCCCCACTGTTACAAGGTAATCAATCTTTTGCCAATCAAAGCTCTTTCATAATCTTTCTGATTACTGACTAGAGCGTCGGAGGGTGCGTCGCCGGAATTAACCCTGGTGTTTCGCACTTTTTGCAGGTCAACGGCGGGAGATCACGGTCAAACTCCGGTGAAGGTGTGTTCAGGTTTGACTATTCAACTTCCCTCGAATCCACAATTCTATCTATTTGCCCCCACACCGATTTCAGCAGCAACAGATTGGCACCATCTGTGGGAACACAAATAGCAGTCCAATCTCTTCCATCGGTCAGTACCGCCTCCAGCCATGACACCCAGGAAACTAAGATCTAGAGGGTCCAACCGTGGACCCACTCCTCCTCAACCGCAACAAGAGGCTCCCCTCCAACCCGTCCAGCCGCGGGGGCAGCTCCCTCTCCAACCTGATCCTCCGCTGCAGCAAAGCCAGCCTCCTCTTCAAAATCTTCAACCCCCGCAAACTCAACTCGGGCCCCAGAATGCCAAAATAGGGACCACTCGTCCTCCTCCACAGAAGCAACCTCTTCACCGCGACCATATCTCCGTACATAACCCTTCCACCGACTCCATGGCATCCCATAACCCTCGGCCCTCAGAAGACCTCCACAACATTATCGTCAACCGGCAGAAGGAGGAGGACCTTCGCCACCGTTTGGATGAAAGGCGGGCCCGAGAGGGAGCCTCACGCTCAGAACGTCCAAATGCGCGATCTCCTCGCCGACCGCGACCATAGGAGGTCCCCTCTTCATAGGAGACGGAGGGAGTCCCCTGAGTACCGTCGAAGAAGGCATCATTCTCCCGCTGGTCGGTAGCCCCAGAGGGACCAGACCGATCACTTGAGCCGAATTCCAAGAGTTCCAGGCAACAATCTTGCAGGCCATCAATATCCCCCCAAACAACAACAATAATGTGCAGAGGGTCCCCACTCCTCCGCCGGTTCAAAGCCCTCGTCACCGGTCTCTAAGTCATGCTCAAGCTCCGAGCCACCGCTATCACATTCCTAGTCCTCGTCATTCTCCGAGCTACCATCACCGAACCCCACGCTCCCTTCGTACGAAGACGAGTCCAGAGGCTCACCTGGGTACCGTCGAAGGGATGATGCTATCTACTGCCGTCTCCACGAGATGGAGAGACGCCTCGGCCAACTGGATAGAGACGAGGAACTGAGAGGAAGGACCCTCCGTCCGAGCAGACCCCCGTTTTCTTGAACCATCATGGAGGCGCCCATTCCAGCAAACTTCAAGCCCCTGCAGTTCGAGACATATATGGGGGAGTCATACCCCATGGACCACATCGAGAGTTACAAAACTCTCATGATGATTCATCAAGCCTCCGATGCCCTCCTATGCAAGACCTTCCCAGCCACTCTCAAAGGCCCAACTCAGGAATGGTACTCCCGCCTCGCTCCATCCTCCATATTCTCTTTTGAACAGTTCGAGACCCTCTTCATAACCCACTTCATGAGTAGCCGCCGCTCCGAAAAGACGAGTATTTCATTACTCTTCCTCAATCAGAAGAAGGGCGAGAAGTTGAGAGATTATGTCAAGAGGTTTACCGCGAAAGCCAGGTCCCTAGCTTTCCTCGACCAATCGGTCGCTGCAGCCGCCTTCCAGTCCAATGTCCTCAACTCCAACCTCTGGTCCTCCCTAGCCAAAAAGCCCCCGCGGGATTTCTCCGACCTTCTTCTCAAAAGCGAGAAGTACATCCGCGCGGAGGAGGCTGAACATCGCCCCACCTTCGAGGGATCCTCTTCTAGAAATAAGAGGAAGGCTGCTGAAGACGAGGGAGTTAAAAAGCTCCAGAAGGACAATGGGGGTCAGTGCCATCTGCCTGCCAGATTTGAAAAATTTACCCCTCTCAACACCAATGTTTCAATCATTCTCATGGAGGTAGAGAAAGAGGGGATCCGGCCTCCTGCCCCGAAGATGAATACTTCCGGGAAGAAGAGGGATAAGGAGAAGTGGTGCCGATATCATTGGGACCACAGCCACGACACCAATGACTGTCGGGCCCTGAAGAATGAAATTGAAGCCCTCATTCAGAGAGGGCAGCTATCCAAGTTTGTAAGAAAGAACCGGATCAATCTTCCTCCACCCCCCCAAGGGGGCTAACAAGCATCCCGAGAGATGCAACGACACTCCCGAATTTGAAGAAGAGTGCATCTTGCACCTCATCCACGGAGGTCCAATGGGAGGAACCTCTAACTCTTCTCGAAAGGCTTTCATCAGGGAAGTCAATTCGGTGCACAGCATACCCCCCACCAAAGGTCTCGGAGTCCCGGTATGTTATCGGATGAAGACCTAGAGGGTGTCCGAACCCCCCACTGTGATGCACTGGTCATTAACCTCCACATGGAAAACTTCAAAGTAGAAAGGATTCTAGTGGATAACGACAATTCTGTCAATATCCTCTTCCTAGCGACTTTCCGAGAACTTAAATTATTGCGGGACAGGCTAAAGCCCGCCGGCTACACTCTCCATGGGTTCACGGGAGTGCCAGTGACGATCGAAGGGGTCATAACCCTCGACGTAACCGCTGGCAAAACTCCTACTACCCGAACGGAGCCAATGGACTTCTTGGTTGTCGACGTCCCAGCCGCTTACAATGTGATCCTAGGTCGACCTGGCCTAGCTGCTTTAGAAGCCGTCCCGTCAGCTTATCATCTCAAAATGAAGTTCCCCACCAAGGCAGGTGTAGGGGAAGTAAGGGGAAGTCAGGAGATGGCCCGTAAATGCTACATGACCTTGATCGGAGGACCCGTCCTTTCCCTCGAGACCCTTGAAATTTTCCAAGGGAACACTCAGCCTATGTCAGAACCGGTAGACGAGCTGGAGGAAGTGCTCTTCTCGGAGCAAGATCCGAACCGCAAATTTTTCATCAGCAAGACCCTCCCTTCTACCCTCTGTTCCGATATAGTCCAGTGCATCAAGAAGAACCATGACCTCTTTGCATGGACAGCTGCTGACATCCCGGGGATTTCCAAAGACCTCCTCGTCAACCATCTAAGTGTTGCTCCGGGGTCCAAATCGGTCCAGCAGAAGAGGCATAAATTTGCCCCGGAGCGCCAGCAGGCCATAAAGGAAGAAGTGGAGAAGCTCCTAAAAGCCCGGTTCATACAAGAGGTCAATTATCCAGAGCAGCTCTCTAATGTCGTAATGGTTAAGAAGTCCAATGGAAGTTGGAGGATTTGCATCGACTTCATCGACTTGAACAAGGCATGCCCCAAGGATCCTTTCCCACTCCCTAGCATCAACACCTTGATCGACGCAACTTCGGGCCATGAGCTTCTAAGCTTCATGGACGCCTTCTTCGGTTACAATCAAATCCGCATGTTCCCCCTAGATATCCCAAAGACGTCCTTCGTCACCGATCAAGGTCTCTGTTGCTATAGAGTAATGCCCTTCGGGCTCAAAAATGTCGGTGCCACCTACCAATGCCTCGTCAATAAGGTCTTCAAGAACCAGATTGGCCGGAACATGGAGGATTACGTCGATGATATGCTAGTAAAAAGCATTCGGGGGTCCAACCATGTCGCCGACCTCCAAGAAGCCTTCGACGTATTGAGGAAGCATAACATGAGACTGAACCCGAATAAGTGTGCATTCGGGGTCTCATCTGGTAAGTTTCCGGGCTTTATGGTCAATCAAAAGGGGATTGAGGCCAATCCCGAGAAGATAAAAGCCATCCTCAATATGGCTTCCCCTACAAATGTGACAGAAGTGCAGAAGCTTACAGGACGCCTCGCGGCAATAGGGCACTTCCTGTCTAAGTCAGGGGAGAAGTGCCTTCCTTTCTTCAAAGCCCTCAGGGGGGCTAAGGGCTTTGAGTGGGGCCAGCAGTAGCAAGAATCGTTCGACCAACTGAAAGCCTATCTGGTCAACCCCCCACTCCTCAGCAAGCCTACTCTCGGGGAAACACTCTACCTCTACCTCGCTGCCTCTGAGCAAACCCTCAGCGCTGTCCAGGTGAGGGAAGAAGACAAGGCTCAGAATCCTATCTATTATGTGAGCAAGGTCCTTAGGATGTTGAGCTTCGCTATCCGAGATTGGAAAAGATAGCATACGCCTTGGTTATGGCAGCTAGGAAGCTCCGCCCCTATTTTCAATCCCATTCGGTGGTCGTCCTTACCGACCAACTGCTCAAGCAGGTCCTGCACAATCTCGAGACCTCCGGACGTCTGATGAAGTGGTCGATCGAGCTAAGTCAACATGACATATCTTATCAGCCTCAGACCGCTATCAAAGCCCAAGCCTTGGTCGAGTTTACAGTAGAAAGCACTATACCGAAAGTAAGTCAAGCAGCAAATGGGCCACCCATCTGGACAGTGTATGTAGATGGGTCTTCTTGCGCCGAAGGAAGCGGAGCCGGAGTCATTCTGGCAGGCCCAGATCACTTCGTTCTCTAATACTCCCTCTGCATCAACTTCAAAGCCTCCAACAACGAAGCTGAGTATGAAGCCTTGATAGCAGGCCTGGGTATGGCTCGTAAGGCAGGAGCGCAACGTGTCTGAATATTCAGTGACTCGCAGCTAGTGGTGAATCAGGTCTTAGGAGACTACGAGGCACAAGACGACCGAATGGCCAAGTACCTAGCCAAGGTCTAAAGTCTCATGGCTTCGTTCGAAGAGGCTCAACTCCAGCGGATCCCTGGAGAAGAGAACTCCCAAGCAGATGCCCTATCAAAACTGGCCTCTTCCTCCCTCCAAGGTCTCGAGGAGACCGTTCTAATCGAAGTTCTCCTCAGGCCCAACATCGAAGAAGAAATCCCCGACTCAATGGAGTCGCTGCCTGTTCAACTCAAGGATAATTGGATGAAGCCTTTGATTGAGTTCCTCAGGGACGAGAGCCTTCCCCAAGATCCTAAAGAAGCCCGTCAAATTCGAACGAGAGCAGAGCGGTACACCCTCGTGGGAGGAGTCTTGTACAAATGCTCCTATACCCAAGTAGATGGCAGACCCTACTTGAGATGTCTCTCCCCCGAAGAAGCCTTGTATGCCTTGAAGGAACTCCACGAAGGTATAAGCAGGGCCTATTCAGGATCAAGGTCCCTCGCCAGGAAAGTTTTGAACTACGGGTTCTTCTGGCCTACTCTACTTCGGGATTCTGAGCAACACGTCCAGCAATGCAGCCCCTGTCAACAATTCTTCAATATCCGTCGCCTACCAAAAGTACAACTTACCTCTCTCTCGAGTCTAATTCCCTTCGCAATGTGGGGGATGGACTTGCTAGGTCCGTTCCCACCAGCTCCAGGCCAGCTCAAGTTCTTAGTCGTGGCAATCGACTATTTCTCTAAATGGATCGAGGCCGAACCACTAGCAACCATTACCGAGAACAAAGTGCTGCAGTTCTTCTGGAAAAATATAATCAGTAGGTTCGGCGTACCTCGAGTCCTAATAACAGATAACGGAACACAGTTTACAGGGGCAGCATTCCAATCTTTATATGAAGACCTTGGCATTCAGCAACGCTTCTCCTCCGTCTCCCATCCTCAATTCAATGGTCAAGTAGAGAACGCCAACAGGCAGATCCTCTCAGGCATCAAGAAGAGACTAGACAAATCGGCCAAAGGCTTATGGGCAGAACAACTTCCTAACGTATTGTGGAACTACCGCACTACGAAAAGGACCCCCACAGGAGAGTCGCCCTTCAATCTCACCTACGAGTCCGAGGCCATAATCCCTTTAGAAGTTGGTTTGCCATCCCCTCGCCTTATTGCCTATGATGAAGAGCAGAACGCTAAAGAGCTCCAAGCGAATTTGGACCTGATCGATGAGCTCCGTGAAAGAGCTTCAATTCGCTAGCAAAATTATCGGAGAAGAATCGAGCAGGCCTACAACAAAAGGGTCCGTCCTATAGATCTTAAGGAAGGGGACTTAGTCCTCAAGAAGCTAGCCATCTCATTCCCCAACCAAAAGAGCAAGCTAGCCCCGAACTGGGAAGGACCATACAAGGTCTCCAAAGTAGTTCGGCCAGGAGCATATCGTTGTGAAGACCTCGAAGCCAGAGAGATACCAAGAACTTGGAACGCCGACCATTCACTTAAGTACCAAGAGAGTGTTTGAACGTCTCTCCGAGTACCTTCAAATGTCGAGCCATTCCTATCTTCTTTCTATTTGTACTTGCTTCTTTATTTTCCTATTGTAATAACGGCCTGCAACTTAGAAGCGGCCAATTAGCAATTATTAATAAAGAACTTCCTTCGCCTAATAATTCTTTTATTTTTGTTTTATCTCTGTTTAAAATCCTAATTGTACTTAGTCAAACAACGAGTTCGAAGTCTAAAACTTGGCTCGATTCCGCTTCGTAAGCTCGCTCTTAAGCGAGCTAGAAGTGGTTCGCCATTCGGAACTGCTCCCACAACCGTTGAAATTTACTCAAACGACGAGTTCGAAGTCCAACACTTGGCTCGATTCCACTTCGCATGTTCGCTCTTAAGCGAGCTAGAAGTGGTTCGCCATTCGGAACTGCTCCCACAACCGTTGAAATTTACTCAAACGACGAGTTCGGAGTCCAAAACTTAGCTCGATTCCGCTTCGCAAGCTCGCTCTTAAGCGAGCTAGAAGTGCTTCGCCATTCAAAAGTACTCCTACAACTGTAGATGATTCACAAAACACACAAGTCCCAAAGAGGAAACAAGCTTCGTTTCTATAAAGATTGAGTAACAAATCAGATTACAAGACCAGCTACATTTCTCTACAACGAAGTTACAAGATGTAAAAAGCCAAAATTACAGGACTGACTCCTCGTACTTAGACGAAATGCAAAACTTGGAAAACAAAAAACTACATCAACGCTTCCTAGGTGCAGGGATACTTCGGTTTAAAGACACCCGGGGGCGGCGAACGTTGTAAGGCCTACGTCTAACCTCGGAGCTCGTCCCCAGACCGGCGAACTGAGATGCATCTTCTGCACTGCTTCTAATGGTCGCACCAACGGACGCTCCGCTCGACAAAACAGCCACCCCACTTTGTGCATCACCTGGGCTTCGCCGAGCAACGGGTGAGCGAGTCGCAAGCTCGTAAAAAGAAATCCCTCGCTCGCTCTTTTCACGTGTACATGAGGTGCTTCTGACGTTGATCCGTCCAGGTTGGGGCTTAAGGCGAGCTACCTCTGCCTCTAGCTCGACGATTCGTTGCTTCAGAGAGTCGTCCTTCACGGCTATCTTGAAGCGAGGGAGCGAAGCGGAGCCTGCGGCACCAGAGCTGTCGGCAATAATTCGACGGAGATGAGTAACCTCGATGCTCTTATCGACCGTAATCCTCTTCAGTTCGTCGACCTCTGCCATCACTTTGCTCATTGTAGCTAACAACTCGTCGTGCTCCGCCGTCAACTTGCCCATCACTGCTGTTAGTTCTTCTCTCCCCGCCAAAAGCTCGTCTTCTGCTATCGTCAAGTCGTGAATCTCAGCTAATAGTTCATCTCTCTTCGTTGTCATCTTCGACAAGGAGTGGCGGAGACGCCTAAGCCTCAGACCGAGACTAAAGGCCGATGACGAACCATCATCATCGCCATCAGGGGTCGTCTCCCCAAGCCCCTCTTCTAGCCTTCGAATCTAGATGTCTCGTCGGCCTACAATTAGTTGCGGGTGATTTCGTTCACGTTCTGTTCTACGTAGCCCCAACTCAGCTTCGTAAAGGTGTTCTCGGCACCTAGCGAGGCATAGCTTCGTCACCCCTAGGCCAACCTCGGAATGTAACTCCTCCACTGCACAAGGTGCATCGACAAGCTGTGTCACCTCAACGAGTTGAAAATTCCAAGGCAAAGGACGAAAACACTTAGCAAAAATTAGCAAATTTGGTAGACCCGAAGCTGAAACTCCTGAACAAGGTGACGTGTACACAGCAAAATTTCAAAAAAAAAAAAATTGTGAACACATAACCGAAGCTTTAGGCAGGGCGACGTGAACACTTAACCAAATTTCAAAAAAAAATTTTGTAAACTCATTTCCAAAGATTCACAAACACATAGTCGAAAAGATGGATTTCATTCATTCCAAAAAAGTGCGGTGGCCAGTCCGCAGTTAGGCAATACAACAAAAGTACAAAAGCAAAAAAAAAGAGGCAGAAGTCAGGGGGCGACCTCTTTCCCAGGACGACGAGATGGGACGCAGTCGGATTCCCCCGAAGGCGTGACCATCGCTAGCGGGGTCACCTCGGACCCCTGGCGTTCGCCGACGACTTCAACCTCGGTGTCTACTTCTTCGTCCCCTACTTCCCCCTCGGACTCGTCATCGAAGTCGTCGACGTGGTCGGGGAAGAGTCGCCATCCGAAGCAGTCAACCTAGGGGAACCGCTCCGACAATTGCTCGATGGCACGAGCGTATGCCTTGGCCATGTTGGCCGCGAGGAATCCCTGTGCTTTCTCCATGGTTGCAGCTTCGGCCTCCTTCGTCGCCGCAACCTTACCAGCTTCCACAGCCTCCATCTGCTAAAGCAGATCGCCCTCGAGCTTCGTAACGAGGCCTTCGAGGTACTCTAGCCTCGTCGTCTTCCCGTCCGCCTCGATCTTCAACTTCTCGAGCTCGTTGGCAATCTGAGCTTTTACAGCTCGAGCACAGTCGACCTCCTTCTTGAGGTCCTTCTCGAGCTCCGTCATCTTCTCCATAAGATGACCAAAGTGGACGGTTATCTACAGTCGAACCACAAAGTCAGAAAAAAAAAGTTAGAAGAATAAATGTGCAAGTGGTCTAAAAACAAAAAAACGATACTCACCGATACCGCCGAGCGAGCAATCTCGAAGGCATCGTCGCCTACGCTGCCGGCGTCCATGGCAGCTCGATCCTTCGGCGTCGCCAAGTGCTTCACCGCTTGCATGCTCGACGTCGAGTCGCCGAGGAAGCCGTCAAGTTTTCGAACCTGCCAGTCCGGAATGAAAATCTTCTTGTGCTCCTCGGTCAGGAACTCCTCAGCATCCGTCGTCAACAGGGGCACCTCCGTAACCAACCTCGGTACCCGCATCGGGGTCTCACCAACCTCGGCACCCACATCGGGGTCACCGTTGCCGAAGCCTCCGCTTCCTGAATGGCGACATCAACGATCTTCAACTTCTACGCGTTCACCTTTGTGGCGACGCTCTTGCGCTTCCGAGGCGCCTTGCTGCCGAGGGCCGCTCTCTGTGCCAGAATCGCATCATAATTCATAGTCTCTACAACAAGAGAAAAGCTTGGTTAAAACACAAGTTATAATCAAATTTTAAAAATAAAAAAAATAACAAACGGATAAAGCCGCATACTAGGATCTATGCGACAGAGCCCTCCCCTGAAGAGCGCGTCTTCCGTCAGATCTCTCCAATCGAGCTTCGGCCGGTCGAGGAGAATCTGCACCATCTCTTCCTCGTTGGGGTAGAGCACCGGCGACTCCCTTACCCTCTTCGTCACCTCTTCCACCCAATCCGAGGGTATGCACCACGGTTTGCAGCTCCGAACTATGAAGTACTTGTCTCGCCAGTGCTTTATCGAGTCGAGGCAGCTGATGAGCCGAGCACCATGCCTCGGAGCCAAGTAGTATCTGAACTCGTACTTGTACTGCTGATGAAGCCGATAAAGCATCCGAAGCACCCTCAAGTCCGACTCGATTTCGACTGCCTAACAGTGGAGCGTGAACCAGTTGATGACCCTCCATGCGTTCGGCATTAGTTGGATGGGACTGACCCCGAACCACCTCAGCACTTGAACGGCGAACGGGTGGAGAGGCAGACGTGCCCCGGCGATGAAGGCATCGACCAGTCAGAAACACATGTTTACTGGGATCGGTGAGTTGGCCCTCACTCTGGGACCCGGCAGCATCAACTCGTACTCCTCCGGAATATGAAAGCACTCCCGGATTGCCGCCAGGTCTGCCTCGTTAAGGATTGAGACGGTGTCGTCCGCTTCCAAGGTCTCTCTCGCTGCGTTCTGCTCGAAGCTCCGCCCCCTCCCATATACGATATGCTTGGCGTGCTCCTCCGGAAGCTCCCGAACTCTATGGAGCCACGTCAACACCTCTGGTAGTCTGCCGAACTCCCCCATTCGCTTCGGATCTTCCACTATTGTTTCTCGACCATCAACCCTCTTACCCCTGTCGACGCGAGGCTTCTGACTCGGAGATGGCGCTTCGCCAGCAGATGGAGAGGGCTCCAAAGTAGGGGAAAGAGACATATTTTGACTGGAAATAAGCTAAGTATAAATTACCTTGAAGTGACTGATGCGGTCGAAAAGTTCACCGGAGTATTGTCGACGATCGCTGGAATCTCTCTATAGTGAAAATAACCGCCTGAGTGAAAATTCAGAGAAGTGAAAAAATGAGAAGGGGGGGTGAGTCTTATAGAGGTTGGCACACAAAACGAGGATGTTGGGCTCCAAAGACCCAACAGTCAGGCCCATATACACAAAACGACAAAAAGTTGTACCGTCTCATTAATGACTAACAGTCAAAATCATCAGAAGATCAACAGTCAAAAGGCCAGCTGTCGTCTCCAAGCTGTCAAAATCTCACTTTGGACTTCGGCATGCCTTGCCGAGCATTCTTGGCACCGACGCTCAAACGTGAGAAAAAACTCTCACCTTGGGACTTCGGCACGCCTTGCCGAGCGCTCTTGGCACCGACGCTCAAACATGAGAAAAAACTCACTCTGGGAGTTCGGCACGCCTTGCCGAGCGTTCTTGGCACCGACGCTCAAACGTGAGAAAAAACTCACCTTGGGACTTCGGCACGCCTTGCCGAGCGCTCTTGGCACCGATGCTCAAACGTGAGAAAAAACTCACCCTTGGATTTCGGCATGCCTTGCCGAGCGCTCTTGGCACCGACTCTCAAACGTGAGAAAAAACTCACCCTGGGACTTCGGCACGCCTTACCGAACGATCTTGGCACCGATGCTCAAACGTGAGAAAAAATTCACCTTGGGACTTCGGCATGCCTTGCCGAGCGTTCTTGGCACCGACGCTCAAACGTGAAAAAAACTCACCTTAGGACTTCAGCACGCCTTGCCGAGCGCTCTTAGAACCGATGCTCAAACATGGAAAAACTTGCTTCGGACTTCGGCAGACCTCGCCGAACCACTTCAGGAGGTTCGGGGTCCCTTGCTAAGGTACAGAGACACCTCGGCGTGGCGATGCATGTTAGCTCCTCAAAGGTGAGTGGCGGGGGTCGGCAACATTGCCGAAGCAATTTTCCACCGACCCCCAAATAAAACAAAAACAACACCTTTGAGCAACCACAACCATTAGATCTCCCCAAAATTCGTGCCCAAAGCCGATGGAAAGCTCAGATCGCGCCACGTCATAAATAGGATTTAAAAATCTATTTTTTATTTATTTAATTCGAATTGTTTATCCAAAATTGCGGGAAAATGGTTAAAAATTCAGAAAAAATAATTAAAAATTCTAAAAAATAATTGTAAATTTGGAAAATATTTTTTGAGCCCCTAGATAAATAATTATTGCTTAGAATGATTAATTTGTGCATTCAAAAAATAATATACCGCTCCGCAAATTTGGATAAGTGATCCGAAAAATAATTAAAAATCGAGAAAAATCCCCAAGAGACCAGAAGAGCTCAAGAACGATCTTGAGGGTACTCCCACCTCCAAAAATCACCATAATACCTCGTATAAAGATTTGACACACCTCATTTGGACTCCGATACAACTCCGTAAGCCATTAAAACAGTAAAACTACTCCTCAAAGGCTGATCAAACTCAGTCTTCGGGAGTGGGGGGCTCGTGATATGGCTAAAAATAGGGTTAATTTAGAACCGTTCAAATCGGGCACAAATCTTAAAGCTCAGAGGTAAAATGGTAATTTCACCTACAAACGGGTCTGAAATGGGAAAGGGGCCTTTTTCAAAAGGCCCAATAACCCACGAACGGATCCGTCTTACTGGGTGCGGGTTCCAACCCGCAAGAAACCCAGTCCAGCTGGATAGAATTAGGGTTTATGATTGTCCATAAATCAACGGTCCTGATCACTTCGATCCATTCACTGGGAAGTAGGGATTTGATCTTATCCCGAAACTGGTTCCTAAGGTGGCTATAAATATCCCCCCACACCCACTGTTACAGGTAATGAATCTTTTGCCAATCAAAGCTCTTTCATAATCTTTCTGATTACTGACTAGAGCGTCGGAGGGTGCATCGCTAGAATCAACCCCAGTGTTTCGCACTTTTTGCAGGTCAACGGCGGGAGATCACGGTCAAACTCCGGTGAAGGTGTGTTCAGGTTTGACTATTCAACTTCTCTCGAATCCATAAATCTATCTGTTTGCCCCCACACCGATTTCAGCAGCAACAGAGATTTTAGAAAAGAGATGGATAAATTAGCATGTGCATCATATGTGCAAAAATCAAAAAATACATTTTTAATTTAAATAAAAATGTGGGGTGTTACAATACTCCCTCCTTACAATAGTTCCGTCCCCGGAACTACACTTAGGAGCGAGAAAAAAATACAAAGAAAGAAGGAAAAGAAAAAGTTTACAAAAATTTTAGTTAAAGAGTTCAAGGTGATCTTTCATCATCTTTTCCTCTGATTCCCAAGTGGCCTCCTCAACAAATTAGTTCCTCCAATTGACCTTGACCATAGGTATTGTCTTGTTTCTCAAGATCTTTTCTCGACGATCCACGATCTCAATTGGACGCTCAGCATAGCTCAGATCAAGTTGCAAACCTTTTGGCACCTCTGGCAAATGATGACTCGGATCTGGGATATAACCTCGTAACATGGACACAGAAAAGACATTGTGCACTTGGGCCAACTCTTTTAGTAGTTCTAACCGATAAGCTGTCTTCCTAATTCTTTTCAATATCTTATAAGGTCTAATGTATCTCGGGGCTAATTTTTCTCCCCTTTCGAACCGAATCACCCCTTTGGTCAGAGACACCTTCACGAAAACATACTCACCTTCATCAAACTCCAGGTATCTCCTCCGGTTGTCGGCGTAACTCTTCTGCCTACTTTGTGCGTCGACCAACCTCTTCCTGATCAGCTGGATCTTTTCTGAGGTCTGCTGCACAATCTCTGGTCCATACAGCTGCCGCTCTCCCACTTCATACCAACAAACCGGTGTCCTGCATTTCCTTCCATATAGAGGTTCATACGGTGCCATCCCAATGCTTGCCTGAAAACTGTTATTGTAGGTAAATTCCACGAGAGCTAAATGCCTCTCCTAGTTGCCACCGAAATCCAACACATAGCATCTCAACATATCTTCCAGCACCTTGTTGGCTCTCTCAGTCTGCCCATCAGTTTGAGGATGAAAGGCGGTACTGAAATTAGTCTTCGTCCCCAAAGCTGCTTGAAGACTTCTCCAAAAATGTGAAGTGAAACGTGCATCTCGGTCGGACACTATTAATAGCTGAACTCCATGGAGCTTCAAAATCTCGCCAACATATATCTCTGCCGTCTTTTCCATTGACCAAGTAAGCTTCATTGCCAAAAAGTGAGCCGATTTGGTGAGTCGGTCCACTATCACCCAAACTGTATTGTTGCCTTTGGAACTCTTGGGTAAACTTGTGATGAAATCCATGCTGATACAATCCCATCTCCACTCAGGGATGGGTAATGGCTGCAACAAACCTCCTGGTTTCTGATTTTCTGCTTTGACCAGCAGACAAACTGCACACTTGGCGACAAACTCGGCTACATCTTGCTTCATCCCTGGCCACTAGAAATGTAACTTTATGTCCTTGTACATCTTGGTACTCCCTGGATGCACGGACAGCAAAGTAGCATGCGCTTCCTGAAGAATACTCTTCTTCAGTTCTGGTAGATCTGGCACACACAGCCGCTCGCCATACCACAGCACTGTATCCGTCACTTGGAACTCTGCCAACTTGCCAATACCAACCTGCTCTATCATCTTCTGGATCTCTAGATCTGCCTTCTAACTATCGATGATTCGATCTTTCAAAGTGGGTTGAATCCTTAATTGATCTAAGAAAGTTCCCAAACCTTGCAAAACCACTTCAATTCCTGCTCGATCAAGCACCTCTGCCAATTTCTTCTGAGTTGTGATCAGTCGAGACAAACTGCTCTTTCTACTAAGCGCATCTGCCACAACATTGGCCTTGCCCGGATGGTATTTGATCTCAGGTCGGATATCTTCCAACACTTCTAACCATCTCCTCTACTGATAGATATATTTCAGACTCTTGTGACCCATGTACAGGTTGACCTTCTCTCTGTACACGTAATGCTTTCATTGCTTCAAAGCAAAGATGATTGCTGCTAGCTCCAAATAATAGGGTTGGATAATTCTTTTCATGCGGTCTTAGCTGTCTAGACCCATAAGCTATTACCTTCCCCTCCAGCATTAGCACACAGCCTAATCCTGCAATGGGAAGCATCGCTGTAAATATCATAGTCGACTCTTGCCCCTGGCAAAGCCAAAATGGGAGCGGTAGTCAACCTTTCCTTTAACTCTTGGAAACTAACTTTACACTGCTCCGACCATTTGAAACTCACATTCTCCTTTGTAAGTCCTGTGAGCGGCATAACTATCTGAGCGTAACCCTGAATGAACCTTCTGTAATATCCAGTCAAGCTCAGAAAGCTTCTAATCTCTTTCGTTGTGGTCGGTCTTGGCCAATCTTTCACAGCTTCAATCTTCTGCGGGTCAGTAGCCACTCCCTCCTTAGAAAGGATGTGACCCAGGAAGGCAACTTCAGTTTTTCAGAAGTCACATTTGGATAACTTTGCATACAGCTGGTGTTCCTGTAGTTTCTTCAGAACCTCTGCTAAGTGCTTAGCATGCTCTTCTTCTGTCTTGGAATAGACCAATATGTCACCGATGAATACAACGACAAAAGAATCGATGAATAGCCGCAGAACTCTGTTCATCATGTCCATGAAAATAGCCGGTGCATTTGTGACTCCAAATGGCATGACTAGAAACTCATAGTGACCATGTCTAGTTCAGAAAGCCTTCTTGTGCACATCTTCTTCTTTCACTCGGACTTGGTGATATCTTGACCGTAAGTCTATCTTGGAGAATACAGCTGCTCCTCGTAGACTGTCGAACAAATCATCGATTCGAGGAATTGGGTACTTGTTCTGTATAGTAACCTTATTCAACTCTCTGTATTCGATACACATCCTCATTGATCCATCATTCTTCTTCACCAAAAGAACTGGGGCTCCCCACGGTGATGCACTTGGCCTGATGAATCCTTTTCTCAACAATTCTTCAATCTACTTCTTGATATCATCTTGTTCAACTGGTGCCATTCTGTATGGTGCCTTGGAAATAGGTGCACTTTCTGGTTGAACAGTGATGCCGAACTCTACATCTCGATGAGGGGGAAGTCCTAGTAAATCATCAAGAAATACTGCAGGGAAATCTCGGACAACTGGGATCTGCTTCACTTCATCCGGAATTTTCTGTTTCGACAAAGCTGCTACCAACTGCTTATACTTTCTCTTACCTTGAAATGTAACTGCTGGTCCATCTGGTGCCTTCACCACAACTTCTTTGCTCTTGCATTCAATAGTGGCACTGTAAACTGACATCCAGTCTATGCCAATAATGATGTCGACTCCCAAAACTGCCAATTCAATGAGGTCAATGCCAAAGAGCCTGCCTCCGATTTCAAGATCACACCCTTCATAGTATCGATCAGTTGTCAAGTTTTCTCCTGACGGAGTAGCCACCGATAGAACCTTGTCAGTAAAAATTTTAGGTTCGACTTCCAATCTTTTTGCAAATGAGGGTGACACAAAAGTGTGCGATGATCCCGTATCAAATAACACCGATGCTTTTATTCCATTTATTAAAATGTCTCCTGTTACATATGAGTGCTCTCACTACATAATATTTATTACATAGGTGGAAAAAAGCAACAAAACAACTAGGCTTCATCTTCCATACCAGTGATCACATTATCCACATCGTCAACATATGCCTCTGTCAAGGTGAACACCCGCCCCTGCCTGAACTGCTTTTGTCCAGGGTTGGACTGCTGCCGGCTCGGTCCTCCCCATTGAAGCTAAGGGCAATCAGACTTGAAGTGTCCCTCCTTGCCACACAGAAAACAAATCTTAAATGACTGTGGCTTGGTGCACCCAGTAGATATGTGGTCTGACTTTCCACATCTGTAGAAAGTGGGTACCCTTCCTACCAATGCAACAACATTGACCCCAGTTGGTTTGAAGCGTTGTGCTGGGGGCTGACTCCTGAAGTTGCTTGGTTCTGCAGGCCTCTTGCCCATGCTCCAATTGTTCTGCTTGACTTGCACAACCTAGAACCGGTTCATGTCAGACTCAGTGGCAGCGGCCCTTCTAACTAGCTTCTCAAACCTTCGAATGCCCAAAGGTATCATCCGGGATCTCAGACTTGGCTTCAAAACCCTTGCTCAAATTTGCGTGCTTTCTTGGCTTCATCCTGTACCATTTCAAACGCTTACCTGGAGAGCTGGTTGAACTTGGTCTCATATTCCCGTACCGACATACCGCCCTGTTGCAAGCTCAGAAATTTCATGGCCTTCTTTTTCTGAACGTCCAATGGAAAGTAGTGGCTCCTGAATTCATTAAGAAACTCCTCCCAAGAGAATTGTACATTGCCCAAGTTCCTTTTTAGCGATTGCCACCAAACACTTGCATCCTTTTCTAGTTGAATGGTAGCCAATTTCACCTTGCTAGCCTCTGGGGTTTCTAGTACATCAAAAACTGTCTTGATCTGTCTGATCCAGTCGTCAGCTGCGTTTGGATTTGCCTGTCCTTCAAATACAGGTGGCTTCATCCTCTTGAACGATTCAACCAACCTGATTGCCTCGGAAATTTGCACTGTTAGCCCTGGCCCCCTATTTCCAGCGATGTTTGTGGTGACAGCATTTAGGGTTTGATAGACTCGAGCCAGTTCAGTCTCTAGATCCAGCCCATTCTCACAGTTTTGCTCTTCGTCATTCATGATCCTTTGTGCCATTTCTGAGTCATAAAATTCATCATTAATCAACATAGATAACACAAACAACATCGCTTCAACAAAATTTATTCATTCTAAAATTTAAACTTTTACATTCAGAAAGAAAAATTGTGTTCCCATACATCCTTTACAGAAAACATCCTAAATTCTACGGTTTCTCTTGGCTTCTCTGAGCTCTTCCTGTAGTTCTTGGATTTCCTTCCTCATGTCTTCGAAGCTCTATTGTCGCTCTTCCTTGTCCGAACAAGTGATGTGGTCCAACTTGGCGAAGTGTCGGTCATTCACGAGTCGGACCTTCTCAAGGTCGTACACTTGAAAGTGCAGCTCCCGGATGCATCCCTTGTCCTTGCTGGTTGTAACTCCAAGTGGTTAACTCTCCATTTTTGAGCGTCCAATTCCCGTTGAAGAGAAGTAACAATGTCATTTGGGTTATTTGGAACGAGTTCTTCGTCCGAGGGTTCTTTGGGGAGATCAGGCGGAGGTGGAGTAATCTCCCTGGACTCGGAAAATTCTTCTTCTATCTCAAATGGTTCTTCTTCTTCCTCCTCCTCTGGTTCTTCTTCTGGGTCCTCTTCTTCTTCTTCCATTGGCTCTTCCTCTTCATCCTCGAAGTGGACAAATCAAGGTGCCTCATTCTGGAGATCATGTTGATTGGCCATCTTATAGGGAAAAAAGGAGGAGAAAATGTCATCTCATAGAGCAACACAAACATAAGTTTAAATCTCTATAAGTTGAAACTCACATGCTAGTGTCCACTCTAGGGTGTCGTTCCTTATAAATTTGTACTGCTTATGAAGCCTACTCTGATACCATCTGTAACGCCCCGAATTCCAAATAAGACCGAATTCGAGATTTCACATGATCTTTACTTCACTTCGTACAATTTTACAAGGAAATTAAAACATTTCAACAACATCAGAGTTCATTACACGTTGTTACATAGCGGAAGAATAAAAGAATTACAACAATGAAATAAAATACAACTTGTACAACTTTAACAATGTAAGTCATCAACTGCATCATAACATCTTTACTTTTTCACAAAAAGTCCATTACCTGCATATTAAGTTATAGGCACGCTAGTCACTTACAACTGACGAAAATGTTATACTCGGCCATCCTCTCTATGCCGTACATATAGCGATCTCATTACTTTAACAAATCACAAAAATTGAATGAACAATAAAGTGTTGAATCATGACTACGCTAAACATGTAAGTGTATGTCATGCCTTAATACCTAATGTACACATTTATACTAGGATGACACTAATGCATACTTGTTCGAATTCTATGCATCCCATACTACATAAGTCTGAGGGCAAACACCTACGTACTCCACATTTAAGGGTTTGATCCCTCGCCATGAAACAACCCAGTAATAAAGCAAGGTTTAGATCATTCCACGAATATGGATCCCAGCCACGGAGTCCACCACCGACTGTTATAACAGATCCCTCATCGTGCGAATCATCCCGCAAGTGCCCCTCTAGCCCGGTATACGTATATACATTGGAGTATGGCAACTATCCGCCTGACTATGCAAAGTCCCAGATTTAAAAATAAAAGCCCGTCTCCCATGGAGCAACTACAGTCCGCCGACTGGGTCTATAGCCATGGAGATCCACCGCCTGACTATATAGAAGCAACCCACTTACGTTTGCCGAGATTCACTACATCTTCACTTATGTGCCTAATTATTTAGTTCAAGACATGAATAAATTTTCAAGCCTAGAATTAGTTTTACCTCCCAACGGACTTTATCAACAAGTACGAAATAGTTCCATAGCCATATCTCAAAATATATCTCAACTCTTTTCAATTCAATAGTGTCGGTACTCGAGGTCTTACTAACTCTAAATCATAACTTTTTCATGTACAAGAAATCATGGGTACACATACCCTTCAATAAACATGTCTTAAACCTAGATATTTTCATCTTCAACTTATTCACAATTGATTAATGTCTTGTATTAGCACTTATCCACAAAGAAATCATTTCTTAATCTTGACACTATTCATGATCTAGTTATTCACCCATAGTCTTTATAAGCAAATAAATTCCTTCAAGAACACAACTTTATCATATGAAATGTTACAACAAATCCAAGCTCTTATAATGTCTCAATTCACATTAAAATATTCTTTAAACAAACCAAAAAAATTAAGAGTATAATTCTCTTTAAGAATCACTTCACAAATTAATACTTTACTCTTCTTATTGAAAGAAAGGTCTATTCTTAAGTTTCCATTTTATGCCTTAAAGTATACAAGAAAATTCTACAACTCTTTTTAATTAACTTTATTTTATTTTATATGAATTCCAGTATTTTCTCCCAAATTTTAATCCTGTTTAAATCTACTGAAAATGTCCCAAAAAAATATAAAAGAAAAAAAAAACTGCAGCCCCTTGGTTTCGAACCCAGGGCCGCACCTCGTCTACAATGACGCCCATAGACCTAACCCGCTAACCATGAAGTCCATATGGACTCTGTGTCCAAATCTTTTACCGAAATGCTCATAAGTCAAGTCTCAGATCGGAGATTTATTTAAAATAAGCAAAAGTAAATGTGACTATCAAGTTTCGAATCCAAGATCTCTTTCAAATAGTGCTCTGCATTGCACCGGCTAACCAGTGAGTTCAAGTGTATTTTCTGTTTAGAAATTGTATTGATATACTTTTGTTTAAAGTGTCAGAAATTGGTTCTTTTTCATACAAACTCGTTTGTCCAAAGATCAAATCTTTCTAGGAATTTGAAATAAAATTTTCCTTGACTGAGATTAATAAAAAACAATAAACAACAAATTTTAAATTCATTTAAACCCTACTTCCACTTCTTTAAACAATTCTTTTTCTCATTTTTCACATAGACTTGGGTTTTCTTAAAACTTGAATTTACAAAATAGTGTTCATGAAAACTAGTTTGTGTTCTCACTTATACAAATTACAATTTTATAACAATACTAGCATGTCACTTAATCATGAGAATTTCACAAAAGACTATTTCATGCAACAGTTTATATTTTCGATTGTAACATGTCAAAATATACATATATCAACACATCTCGTGATACTAACTAAATTCATTTTGTTTTCTTTCTTCTTTCTCCCTCGTGGTACTAACTAAGCTCCTAGCAAGAACTTCTCCTCCTAGCAAAAACACTCTACTCTCTTTCTTTTTCGTTCTCTTATTTTGTCATTTTGATTTGTTTTAGGTGTAAAAAGAGAAGGAGAATGGGGTGCTATTTATAGGATATTGTTAGGGTCAAATTTGCATAAATCTCCACCTAATAACTCTCTCTTAATTGTCCACTCAACCCTTCATTTTCTTAACTCCTAAACTCCCAACCTTTCATCTCACCACCTCTCCAAATGCTAACTCCCAACCCCTTTCCTTCCACATCCAAAACCGGCCAACCTTAGCTTCCAAAACCGGCCAATCTCATATGTGTGCAAATGCACACATGCATATTCAAAATAAATAAATTTTTTATAGTTCTAAATGTGTACTAAAAGTTGTAACTTGTCATGTATTAGTCCAAGCTCAACTTAATTTAGGATTGTACTAATGGGCTTGATTCATGGGCTCTCTTTTAATTTATTAATTCAATTATTCTAGTGGACTCTTCTTTTAATCAATCTAATGGGCTAGGATTTAATCTTTAGGTTCATGGTTCAAAAGAAGGCTAATTAAAAACTTGTGCATGCTAAAATTAGTAAATGAGAGTAAGAAAAGAGATGGATAAATTAGCACGTGCATCATACGTGCAAAAATAAAAAAAATGCATTTTTAATTTAAATAAAAATGTGGGGTGTTACAATAAATTAGGCCCGAAGTCCCTCTGATTAAACCATGCCAAACTCAAACATTACTCACTTCTTCCTTTTCAAACTCACATTCTGTTATAACGATCATATCGTCCACGATCAAAAGATTTATTGGTAGAGTAAAATCAAGGCGTCGTGCCGGGTCTGAACGAAGCAACACAAGAAGCTAAGCTGAAGCGGAGAATCCAGCTGTGATCCATCAAAGAGGAACTGAGTTGTCGACGATCGCCATCACGTATATCAGCGTATTACCGAGCATCCTATTGGTGGATTTGTTACATTTAGAGGAAATTGGAAGGGTTCGATCAAGTCTTACAAAAAACTGTCCACTGTCCACTAATTAAGCACTTGATCGAGAAGGCGGACTGTCACATTTTTTGACTATTGATACAGAGAAGTCGTCTATGCGGCTCATCGAGGCATTGATTGAGAGATGGTGGGACACGACACACTTTATACCTTCCGTGCGGCGAGTTGCGATTCACCCCGTTGGATTGGGCAATGCTAACGGGATTATCCATCGGAGTTGGTGATACGCCTCCGTGTAACGGTGAGGAGTAATCCTTTGTTGCAGACTCGCTTCTTTAATGATATTATTGAAGATGATTGGAAGTCTCATGAAACACGTTGCTCATTCTTCAAGAAGTATTAGTATTTTCACAGCAGTTTTTCTTCTTCTTCTTCTTAGAGAGTGGACAGAGAAAGATAGAAAGCAGAAGATGAGGGGAGATAGAGAATGCTGGCATGAGAAAATCCCAATATCCACGTTTGTGATTAGTTAAATAAGACTTAAGATGCACTTATTTTGGTAGCATCATTACAGAAACTAGTTATCTGCACGTGTGATGCGCGTCATAATATTTAAAAAAATAAATAAATACTAAGACATAATATGACATCGATCTTGAGACACCCCTTTACTCATCATACACTGTTTATAAATTACCACTAGTGACACCAACTTTTATTTTATATGAGTGATACTTTGTAAATAATTATGTCATAAATAAATTTGAACTTTGAGGGTATTATGGTAACTAACAACAGTTGAGTAAATGAATGGTTAATATAACTCCGACTTAGAAAAAATGAATGGTTGAGATTAGATGGTTGATTGTCTATAAATTACACTTTGTCTACAAATTATACACTCATATTATAGTATTAGAGATTTATTAAAGTTTTGTTTTTTTGGATAAATGTGGGGTTGGTTATTTTGAGCACGATTATTAAGATTCAATGAATGGGTAGGATTGAAATTTTTGGTTTCGGGAGGAAAGATAAATGTGAGTGGCTTCCTACTTTTACTCTTCTTTTTTTATTTTGAAAAGAGCAATGCTATGTAACAATTTTTTTTAAGACAAGATTTACTCTACAAAGTGATGTGACATAATTTACAACCGCTCATGTATAATCCCAAACACTCATATATAACATAAGCTTCTTTTGATACGATGAGGATTGTGCCACAATACCTTGTGAGGTAAACACTGTGATTTTTTTTTTTTTTTTTTTTTGCAATTACCATTTTGAAAAGAAAATAAGATAATCCTGAAAAGAAAAAAAGAAAGATGATAATCCTAAACTAAAAGAAGATAATTCTGAAAAGAAAAAAAGAAGATAACATTATATTATATACATTGGCATATTGTATAGATTGGCATATGATTTTTCCTCGACAATGATTGAGAAAATCAGGGACTTTTTTCCGTACTAAGCCAATTTTTTGAAAATATTTGCGATTATAGATCAATTTCGAAACTATTAACGTTCGTGAGCTATTTGGTGCCACGTTAGCAACGGCCGTTATTTTCATTAGCGGCCTTTTCACTTTGAAAGTTGCTAATGGAAATAGCGGCCTATATTTTAAAATATTTGGAATTATTTATTTGCTTTCGCTATTCTCACTAGCGACCGAAGTATATATGAGATCGTTAATGAGATTAACGACCTCAAATAAATGTACTGAGACACTTAGCAATTTTTAGAAAACTTTTGCTTTTTTGGGGGGAAAACAGAGGTAGCTAGTCCGAATTGCGACCTCAGTAAAAAACTTAATCTCCTTGCTCTCTGTAAGATTTGCAAAATAATCATTCAACTAAGGTCTCTATTGGGAATAACATCTTAGTATACTTTGGTCGCTATTCGCAATAGCGACCTTAATGAAAAACTCAATCTCCTTATTATGTGTAAAATTTACAAAATAGTCACACAACTAAGACCTTTATTCGGAATAACGACCTTAATACAACTAAGGTCGCCATTCTGAATAACGACCTCAGTTTCAAAAATAAATTAATTGTTATTTTTTCAGAGAGCAAAAGCTCGCTAGATTTTACTAAGTGTTGGAATACAGTTCATTGAAGGTCGCTAATCCCATTAACGACTTCATATATGCTTTGGTCGCTAATACAAATAGCGACAGTAAACAATTTTTTTTTATTATATAATTTTTAAAATGGAGGCCGCTGTTCATATTAGCGACCTCTAAATGAAACATGCTGCAAATAAGAATAGCGGCTGCTGCTGACGTGACACCAAGTAGGTCAGGAGCGCTAATAGTTTCGAAATTGGCCCATAATCGCAAATAGTTTTCTAAAAGTGGTCTAGTACGGCAAAATTTCAAAATCAAGGAAGTCGCTCCGAAATTCGTGCCCCAACTATCTAGCGGTCCCCACAGTCACCGACACCAAAACCGCACCTATTTAGCTCTCACCGCACCAGTCAACAACAGTCATCATCATCTCTCTCAGTCACCCTCTACAAAAATCACAAGAACCGAACCACAAAATGGAGCTCCCCAACCCCCCGCTACTCATCAAAATCGCCGCCTTTGCCGTCGCAGCCGTCACCGCCTTTCTCCTCGGCCGCCACTCCTCATCCTCCTCCTCCCCGTTCCTCTTCTTCTCCTCCCCATCCTCCTCTTCCCCGTCCCTCGCCATCGCCATCTCCCCCAACTCCGTCCTCCCCTCCGACGAACTCTCCTCCCTCATACCCAACCAAACCCTAACCCTAGATCCTCCCCCTCTTCCACCGCCGTCTCCCCCTCCTCCCTCTCCACCGCCGCCCGCCGGATTCAAGATCGTGGATGAGGACGGGAGAATGACGGATGATTTCGAGGTGGGAGAAATCGGAGGGGTGTTGGAGACTGGGAATGAGACGGAGGTGAGGGAGGAGAGTTGGGGTGGGAGTGGGGGTGGGGGGGTTAGGGTTGAGAGGTATGGGTGGTGCAATTGGAGGATGGGGGAGTACGTGCCGTGTATGGATAATGAGGAGGAGGTGGGGAAGTTGAAGGAGGTGGGGAGAGGGGAGAGGTTTGAGCGGCATTGTCCAAAAAGGGGGTTAGATTGTTTGGTACCGGTGCCGAAAGGGTACAAGGTGCCGATTCCATGGCCGAGGAGTCGCAATGAGGTTTGATGACTTAACTTTGCTTTGTAATGGTATGCGTAAAACTTTGATAAGTAAAGTTGTGTTTAAAGTGGAGGTCGCATGATTGCAAAAGATAACTTTAGTTATTTTGTAAGTATATGTTTGGGGGAGTGGAGTTGGGATAAGTTTGTAGTGTCAACTTTTTTTTGACAATAAAAGTTGAGATAACTACTATTGTCCGAACTTCCCAAAAAAAGGCTCCAAAGAGTACAAAGTTTGAGAGATAATTTTATAAAACTCCAGTTGTCATTACTAACTTCATTTGCAAAGACATCTAAGTGTGTGTTTTGAAACAAAGTTAAGCTAACTATAGTTTATTTTCATGTAGAGGTAGAGGTTTGCTAACTTTAGTCCTCACGCCTCTACCTCCACTCATAAAGTTATCTTAACTGCAAAATTTTTATGATGTTTGGGAAGCCAACTAAAGTTTAGTTAACCCCATACTTTAGAGAGGAAGAGAGCAAATTTTAGCAAACTTTAGAAAAATGAGGTTTGAGTGGAGTTGAGATAACTAGAGTTATCCCAACTTTTGGGCTTAAAAAAATTGAGACAATTATATTTATTTCAACTTCAAAAGGGCTTCCAAACAATGCAAAGTTAAGATAAGTACACTTTGAGAGATAACGAAACAAAACTCTAGTTATCCTAACTTAACTCCATTCCCAAACACACCTTAAGGTCTAATCTATTTTCTCGATGCATAATGATTGTGAACAAATTTTTTTGTTGCTTTTTCATGTTAGATATTGAAGGTCTTGTAAATCTGATAAACGTGTAATAGTTTTCATTGAAATAAAAAGTGCATGTGCAATACATGTAAGATGCTATAAGTTTACATGTCTATAGAAACACAACCACAATTCTTCTAGTTATAGTAGTAATGAAGATGAAGTAGTGTGGAAGTTGAAGTAGTAGAACTACATTTGCTGTTAGTCTTTTTTTTTTAATTTTTAAAAAATGTTTGCTTTGCTTGAAGGTACTTTGGAATTATTTATTGCAATCTAAAATAGATCCAATGCTACTTCTATTTCCTGAATCTATATAGATACATACTTTTTTAGACTCATTGTCGTTGCCAATCTATGAAGCATAGTTACGGATATGTGGGGTGTGGGTACGACACGACTCGGGTACGAGAATATGTTATTTTCAAAAAGTAGGATATGGGTACGTTGGTGGGTACGTTAAATATATTATATTCTATATTATATATAAATCAATAAATATTTATCTTGTTAAAAATGCAAATATTGAACCATTTCATAGAACTTTAAGAATACATTATAATTATGAGAATTTTTGGAGAAAAAGAATGATAATCAAACTATCAAAACATTGGGTATACTTGTTTTGTGTTTGAGCATAACTTGAAACATCATGTTTTTAAAATTACACTAGGGCTCCAAACATTTTTCTAAACATAATTGTGTCCAAAAGTTGCAAACATGTATTAAGAAATTACATAATTTCTGGGTACGCACCCGGAAGTACCCAAGGAGTGTCGACACCCGATATGCACCCGACACGGGTACGTTGGCCGTCTAGAAGTACCCATACTTCCTAGTTGCCAATACTTTCAAAAAGTTAAGAAAGATGGTATTTTCTAATCTTATTTATTATTATTAACAAACAAATGCAAAAGGTAATGAAGACGAAGAATAAATATAATTTTAATTTATCATGTCATTAATGTTTTGCTTCCAAAAAGGAGGAAACAAATCCCGAAAGGGTACTATTCAAAATTGTTTTTCATGCTTAAATTTGGCAAGACAGTGCTACCCTCCCTTCTCATGCTTCTGGTTTTCTGGGTGAACCAAATGGAACTTTAATTGCTGGCGAATAATAGATCTTTTCTTTTTATATGACAAAACAGAAATTTGGATGTAAATGCTAATTTGTAAGGTAAAGTTATAAAGTTCAGGTAGTTTTCAAACCCCTACTTCAGCTTAAAAAATTAATTTGAGTTGTCCATTAAGAGAAAGAGAAAGTGAGAGATGGATGAGTTATTTTAATTGGGAGTAGGGCCTCAGATAATTCAAAATTTGAACAACTGGAGTTACGGAGTTACTGACAGTAATTGACACAACCCCAATCATCAAAAATTCCATTTTCATGTTAAACACTAAAAGTTGACATAATTTCTTAACCCTAAGTAACCTTCAAGAGGCTAAGACGTCCTTAAGAGCATCCACAGTCGTTTGCTAAATATGCATAATATGCATATTTACGCTAAAAAACACTGCAGTCGTTTGCTATTTATGCTTTTTTTGCATTTTTTGCCACAATAGATTACTATATATGAGAGTGGATTTGAGAGAAATGCATATTATACAGGATGCAACTTCACTTTGCGTCTGACGAATTTTTTTTTTTTTTATTCCTCCGACGCAACTTCACTTTGCGTCCGATGAATTATTATTATTTTTAATTCCGTAATTAAAACCCCAAAAAATGCAAAACCCTCGGACACAACTACAAGTTGTGTCCATTGGGTTTTGGGCTTTTAATTTTTTAAAAAAAAACTAAAAAATAGTTTTAATTATTAAAAAATTCGAAAAAAAAATCCCCAGAAACCTTGGGACGCAACTTCAACTTCTATCTGTCACTTTTTGATTTTTTTTTCTCCTTCTTCCGACGCAACTTCAACTTCCGTCTAACAATAAAAAATTATTTAAATAATTCATTTCGCCCTCGGACGCAACTACAAAGTCCGTTTTGTTTTTTTTAATCTTAAATTGCTATAAAATAGCATTGTACGCACTGCAGCAAAAGCTAAAAAAGCTATATGTATATATGCATTTATCCATTTTTTGACAGTCACGACTGTGGATGCTCTAAAACATACAGAAAGATTTTGTTTTGGATTCTTATTTTTGAATATGCTACATTGATCTCAGTTTGGAGAAAGAAGGATAGCAATTGATATAATGTGACAATGTGGAAGCTTTTGTTTCAATTTGTACTTATTCTTTCGTAATTTGTGAATCGTGATAATAAACAGTTGGATTTTATTGCTTTATCAAACACTTATATTTACCAAGAATATTTTAGTTATATTAAGTGTGCTGATTGTATTGAATTTATTATACTATACATCATCTTTAGCATGGATGTACGGAGATTATAAGAGAATACCTGCATTTGGAAGTTTTGCCAGTTTATTTCATATTTCATTTGGAGGGTAAGTTGGATAGGAAGCCAAATAGCATATAGTCACTAACTGAATCCCGAATTCTAAGAAAAAGACATTTAACTTAGATAAAGAAAGATATTACCAAGACAAAGCAAGATTTGAGTGAGACAGACTGACAGTCTCTGTTTTTAATATGGGCTGATATATCAATTTTGGGCATTGCATTTTATCAATGTTGAAGTGTTAATATAGTTTTCCGATGTTCAAGTAAATATCACAATGACCGATATATGGGATATATTAGCCAATATTTAAAACAATTGTTTATTGTAGTACATATTGTGAGAATACTTCCCCTTCAAGCTAACATTTATAACTTAAAGACATCTAATTAAGACCCTATTTGCTAAGTTGGAAGAGTATGAAAAATTAGCTACTTTTTTAGTAAGTGTACTTAATGTTAAATAATTGTCTATCTTACAGAAAAAGCATTGTTTCATAGATTGCTTTTTTTTATGTTATTTAGCATGCTAATCAATAGTACTTGAATATGTTTCTGTATGTAGTAGATTGCATGTGATTTTATCTAGACGATTATACATTTGGGCTGTACTGTATTGTTTGCTGATAGATTATATTTCTGATATCTACTGTTTCATGCTTGAGTAATTCAAATCACATTTGGGATATGAGCAAGTGATATTTACTAAATGTTACCGATATATCCTTGATATCCGATATGAAGAATTGCTACAAGATGCAATTCCGATATCTGTTATTAGAACCTGAGCCGCAGATAAGATTTGACCGGGTTTGAGTGTTTCCGATAAACTTCCTTTCATTTTTTCTTGTTTGCTTTCTTTCTATCAAACTAAAACAACATTATTGCCACTTAAAAAGTTCTAATATTTCACACAACCCATTTTTTCTTTTCCAAAATGAGGCTACTCAGTCAGTCCTTCAACCTACAATAATTATAGGTGATGCATCTAACAATTTCAAAAATTGTTCCCTATTAGTTATCTGAACTCATATAATGGATGTTTTTGAAAACTAAATAACTGTTATATGTCTTAAGTCTTAACTCCGTAGATGCTATCAGCCCTCTGATGCCCTTTTGGGCTCTCCTACAACTTTTTGCAGTTTGTGGACACCATTTTAGCTGGTATATGCTCTTACTGAAACACTATTACAGGTATGGTTTAGTAATGTGCCACACACACGCTTGGTTGAAGATAAAGGAGGGCAAAATTGGATCTCAAGAGATAAAGATAAATTTAAATTTCCTGGAGGTGGGACCCAGTTCATACATGGAGCGGATCAATATCTCAATCAGATTAGCGAGGTTTCTTAATTTCCACACATGACCCTTGTAATTTATTCAAGTCTGCTCATGTTTCTTGTATGTAACTGCACTATTTTGGTGTTCGATAACTGTGTATGTAGATGGTCCCCGATATTGCATTTGGTCAACGTGCAAGAGTTGCCCTAGATGTTGGATGCGGTGTAGCAAGTTTTGGAGCATTTCTATTATCAAGGAATGTTATCACTATGTCAATAGCTCCAAAAGATGTTCATGAGAACCAAATACAATTTGCTCTTGAACGTGGTGTGCCTGCGATGATTGCAGTTTTTGCAACCCGTAGATTGCCGTATCCGAGCCAGGCATTTGACCTAATTCATTGTTCAAGATGTCGAATAAATTGGACACGGGATGGTATTTTCTGTTAACTTTTACACTAAAATAGCTGTCTCCCGTTTTTTATAATATTTGACAGCAAAATCCTTTCATGCAAATTCACATTGTGAGCAGCTTTTTCTAGATTTTTACCTATGCTACTAATATGAAATTACGATTACATTTTCTGGCCAAAGGACAATTTTATCATGCCCATGGTATTTTCACCAATAGGTTTCATTTTCCTGTACAAAGTACATTTAGTTTAGTTGTAGATATGAATCAACTGTACGTTTTGGTTAGCAATCATTGTGTATGTACGGCCGTAAGAAAATGTATCTGTAAAGTAATACTTCATTTTGTGGGGTGTGGTGTTGTGGGAGGGCACAGATTTGCAATATAGTTGGTTGTGAGTTCCATTTCTGTGATGACAGTTACAGAGAGGAATAAAAAATACTTAGCTGGTTGGCATTTGCACCTCAATTCCCATTTGATACAAAGATTCAATACATTTTTGCTAGAAAAAGGCAATTCAGATGGCATCTGTAACTGTCCATTTAACTTTCGGAAAAAAATTCCGTCAATGCTTACAGAACTTCTATAGAAGCTGGAACAAGAATTACCTAGTTTCAGTTGATTTATTTAATTTGACTTTGCAATTGTTTTATTGACATCTAAATTATATCTACTAGGAAATACTATTTTTGTATGTAGTTTTAGAAATTGGTTCCATGGTCTAACGTAGCACATGGTTTATGACTCTGATTCATCTTACAGTAGTTGGTGCATCCCAATAGTGTTTACTTGGTTCATCAAAATAACTTTAATAGAGAACACTGATTTTCTTAGTCTTTTATGCTGATTAGAGTTCAGTCTAGGATCAAATATGCACTTATGTAGGTGATTTTCTATTGCATAAGTGTTCATAAATCTGTCTCTGTGGTAATGTTAACAATTTAACCTACCAAATCACGCGCACACACAGAGTACCTATAACTAAATTATCATTATTGTTGTAATGATGTGAGTCATGGGTAGACAGATTTCAAATGACTTAATTTCACATGTTTAGACTAGTTAGGCAGCAGATTAAGATGAACGATTCAGGTTGTTCTTTTCCACCATGAGTACAGAAAAACCTTACTGAAGATTATTCTCAGTGTTACAGAATGTTGTATGCCAAGTTGTGTGATTATAATCCACATATTACATTCCGCATATCTGGTTTTGCATTTCTACAAAAAAGTATCATAGAAAATTAAAGAAAAATAAAAAAATCGGCAAACTGAAGGAAAAAATAGATGAACATCAAGCCTACATTTGTACTCAGTACAACACATAACATGGCATAGTACTATTTGAGTATTGACTCAATGAAGCCCAATAACATGATCAAAGGGATAATTTCAAATGCTAAAATGTTAAAAAAATCATGAGGATACACTATTAAACATTACAATAAGACTTGCAATAACCTTGAGCAAATTCATACGCATAAGTAACAATAGCATAAGACATAAAACAACTACGGAAACAATTTTGCAAGTTGAGTTGCTGGTATCCTTCATGAAGGATGGAGAGAAAAGAGAGCACTGGATATATTCCATTTAGAAACAGGTCAAGTTGAAAAAATGCAGTCAAGATCTAAAACAGCCCAATAATTTAGGCTGGTGCATACAAGGAAATATGTTGACTTATTTGCATTTATGACACTGCTTTTTCTATATATAATAGGTATTAAAAAAGCAGTTCGTAACCGTACGTGAGACTCGCGTCATACGGCTCTGTCCCGGAATCTGGGCATCAATTACATCTGTGGGGATGGCAAAACTGTCTCTATGTTCATTAAAAAAACTTAATAAAATTTGTTATTAAGTTCTTAATGTTCAATTGCTGAAATTCACTTTGTTCACTCTACTAATTCAGTTCACCTCATATTGTGGTGAAGATGGAATTTTGCTTCTTGAGGTCAACAGGATGCTTAGAGCCGGAGGATACTTTGTTTGGGCTGCACAACCTGTTTATAAACATGAAGATAAACAACAAGAGGCATGGAAAGGTAAATGTAAATGAACTTCACTCTTTGGGGTAATGCTAGGCTTTAGCTGTTATGCATGTTTCAATCTGGATATCTATTTACCTACATCCAGTTGTATGATTTTATCTCTCATACTTGATACCCCATTACCATAAATTGAAAATTATGTGCATTATATAGATAACCAAGGCCTCATGCCTTCTTCCTCTTCAATGCAAACTTGAAGTCTTACATTAGTCACTATGTTCTGTTACATTAGTTGTTGGCCTCTTAATTTCGACAAATACTGTGTGGGATGTGTAAAACTTGGTTTCCGTATTTATACGAGACTGCTCTCCTGTGCTTTGATAGTTCAGTTTTTTATTTTTAGTATCGAGATATCAGAAAATATTAAATCTTCAAATATAAATTCAAGTTATCACATGATTTTATGCTACAAGTTATATAGTCTAGATTAAGATTCCTAACATCTGTGGACAACATGTTTGGGCGAGAAATTTTCATCAAACATGCATAGTTCTTTTTTTAGTTCTTTTTTCTTGATAATAGTTCAAATTGTTTATCTTTCTTTAGCATATTTTACATTTACATAACCTTTATATCCTCTTAAAAAAAATTACAATTTACAAAACCTTTACATCGAAAAGAAGGATATTCTTCTTTGTCTCATCCATATGTAAAATCTTCATGCAGTGAATAGAATATATAGCTGATCATGCATACAGTATGCATGTTGACAAGAATGTTTGATTTATAGAACTGACATAAATTATGAACAATTTCCCTGGATTGAGGAGTTTTGTTCTCATGATGATTTCACAGGGCTCTATTTTTACCCTCACAACTCCGCACCATGCAAACTTCAAATTAGTTATCAAGTATCTTAGTGTATTATCTGGCAGTCTAGCTATCTTTCAGTAGACCTATATATCTTAGGAAAATTTACCAGCACGAAAGCATAATAACCATGTCTGTGGGCCGCTGATAAATATGAGCAGAATTATGTGTTGAAATATAACACAATTTGATTAGCATGTGAATAGTGAACTTCTGGGAAGATAAAGTTGGGTCAGCACCTTCATGGGACATCCACAAACTAGTTGTGGCATCTTTTTAATTAAGAACAAATTACATTAAAAATATGCTAGAATGATATTGAGATTTGATGATCACATACCAAAGAGAAACTCTTAGCAACTCAATACATCACCATGCTTAGCAGACTTCTGAGTAGGATAACTCAGAAGTAATGACAGACTGAACATTGGCTTTATTCGTTTTGATACTTTGGCTGTTTCCGTACTGCGTAAATCACTCAGTTTCACTATATCAATTTAACCAGATTCTGGATTCATTGAGGTCTCAAGTGTAAACCCAATGTGCTGCAACTGATTATAACTTTGAATGTGTCCAATCCAAAACTGACTCAATGCACAAGTAAAAATTTGCTTAAGTAATGAAACTGAAATGGAAAGAATCATAGATATTTACATATTGCATAAACACAGTGTTCTTCATACTACTTAAAAGAGTTGACAAAATGATAATTAACAGTTGCAATGTCGCGATCATCGAGAATATTGCACTTGACTTCGTCCGTCAAAGACAAGCAGATTAAACTTAATGCTTTTAAACAAATATCTTCCTGCTTGTCCCTTGTGTTGCTTGACATCTCTTTATCTCCTTCTAGGGCAAAATGCAATTCATTCTGCAATTCATTCTTTTGGACTAATAGATCGAACATGTCCACATTCTAGAGATTGAAGTTGATATTCTAATAAATCTTCTTGTTCTTTATGGAACAATTGGGATTTGTCATCTTCACCAAGGAACCCGCTACTCCGAGGAGCTTTGATACCACTTGCTAGAAAATTTGGCTATGCGGCACAACTAAATGGAACGAGTACGACACAAGAAGAAATAAATTACACCAAACACCTATTTTTCATGTTCGAAGAACCTAAAACGGGGGAGAAATACCTAAAACGGGGGAGAAATACGGTTTAATTAATGAGAGACGATACTAGAGTTACAATAGCTCACACACCATGAATCCATGTATCTCTCAAGTTCTCACTAGATGATAATTTGTTTACAGTGAAAACTCTTGTATGAAGTGGACAACCTCTTAATACAGGTAGCAGCCTAAAGTTCCTAAGTGAAAACTCTTCTTCATACTACTTAAAAGAGTTGACAAAATGATAATTAACAGTTGCAATGTCGCGATCATCGAGAATATTGCACTTGACTTCGTCCGTCAAAGACAAGCGGATTAAACTTAATGCTTTTAAACAAATATCTTCCTGCTTGTCCCTTGTGTTGCTTGACATCCCTTTATCTCCTTCTAGGGCAAAATGCAATTCATTCTGCAATTCATTCTTTTGGACTAATAGATCGAACATGTCCACATTCCAGAGATTGAAGTTGATATTCTAATAAATCTTCTTGTTCTTTATGGAACAATTGGGATTTGTCATCTTCACCAAGGAACCCGCTACTCCGAGGAGCTTTGATACCACTTGCTAGAAAATTTGGCTATGCGGCACAACTAAATGGAACGAGTACGACACAAGAAGAAATAAATTACACCAAACACCTATTTTTCATGTTCGAAGAACCTAAAACGGGGGAGAAATACGGTTTAATTAACGAGAGACGATACTAGAGTTACAATAGCTCACACACCATGAATCTATATATCTCTCAAGTTCTCACTAGATGATAATTTGTTTACAGTGAAAACTCTTGTATGAAGTGGACAACCTTTTAATACAGGTAGCAGCCTAAAGTTCCTAAGTTTAAATTTCCATAACCCCCCTCTCTCTATGTATCTCCAATTCAAAGCTGAAATTTAAAAGATAAACCAAACGTGGATCTTATTGCAGAAATCAACTGCGAAATTCCATTCAACCCCATGGTTTTAATTTTATTATAGGCATTTAAAATTAAATTTTGACTAATTGATTGCTTTCAAATGACGAGACATATACTCAACAGTCTTTAAAAATTTATGAACAAAGCTAGTAAGAAATGATTATTCACCTTACTCATGTGGGGTTCGTTGAGAGATATTTTTCTGTCTCCCCTATCCCCCCCCCGCAAAAAAAAGTGCTTAGCTTGTAATTCTTTTCATGACCCATCTATTAAATATTATATCATCCTTGAAATGAGTATATATAAGATCTAAATCATTTAAATCTTATAAAGTATATAGTATAAGTTTGAAAAGTAGCATGATTCACAAGATATACTCTTCATCTAAAAAATAAAACAAAAAAAGAAGAAAGTCCCTTTAGGAATCAAAACAAATTGACTCGGTACTTGTACTAAGTGCTAATCTCTCTCTTTCTCTCTATCTTGGTCATGTCATGTCTTAATAATTTAAAGTAATTTGTTGGATAATCTAATTAAACAAATTGTTTAAACTAGCTCATCACATAATCACATGGAGCCAATTAAAACAACAAATACAAAAGATTTTGTGTATCTTTTTGCTATACTCATTAAGGTTTTCTTCTTCTTTTATACATCACAATAGAGTAATTAAAAGCCTCTACACTTCCCAATAATGGCATACACAGACAATTGATTAATTTCTCTGGCTTATCAACTTCTGGAATCTCTATTTATATACAAACAAAATTTTTCTCTATCCAATCAAACCAATTCATTTTAGACAAATTTGGAGAAGAGACTAGTGAAAGTGATGAAAAAAAGTATTATGTTGTAAATTTTTTCCCTTATTTTTTTGGGTAGATATTTAATAGTTTTCAAAATTAAATTTTTGTCTTGTTCATACAGGTGATTCATTTAATACGATTTTGTCGAATCTTTTTAAGAAAAGACAACCACAAAAGCGAAAATGATTTTTTTTGTCATGCAATTCATAAGATAACCATATGGTGTCAAAAATAACCATTTTGGCTCATATGTTTCTTCTTAAAAAAATTGATGAACATAGATTAAATGGATTATTTGTTGGAAAGATACAAAAGTTTAATTTTGAAAGTGTAAGTTTCTAGCAAAAAATAAGAAAAAAAAGGGAAAGATAACTTAGAGCATCCGCAGTCGTTGTTTGCTAAAAAATAGCAAAATGTATATTATACATATAGCAATTGGCGTTTGCTGCAGTGGTGAAATGCTATAATATAGCTTTTTTTTTTGATCGGACGGATCTTGATGGACGGATCCCACAAATTTTAAAAAATTTCCGCGGTTTTTTTATTAAATAGAAAGAATTTAGTAGCGAATTTTTTTATAGCATGGATGAATCTTCATGATCTGTCCAAGGCCAATTTTTTTTCCCCACAAAAATATTCTTCCCCCTATTTCACGGACGGATCTTCATGATCCGTCCAAGGCCTTTTTTCCCACTAAATTATTCTTTAAAAAATATTTTTTTATTCAGAATAAGTGCTATTTTTCAACGGACAAGAACTTTGAGTTCCGTCCCATTTAAAAAAAATTTAAATTTTCATTTGGGACGGATCTTCAAGATCCGTTCCCTATAATATGCATATTCTCAAATCGCCTCTCATATATAACAGTGGACTGTAGCGATTTTGCAAAAATATGAATAAATAGCAAACGACTGCAGAAGCTCGATTGCTAAAAAACGGAAAATACGGAAATTTAGCAAACGACTGTGGATGCTCTTATACATGTGATTTTAAAAAAAAATGTTTGCACACTTCCAATAGTGTCTTCTCATACAAATTTGTTTGTCTGTAAATACTTGGTTTTGTTAGATAGAAGAAAATGTTACTTGTATACAGGGCCGACCTTGAACTCACATGGGCTCGAGGCGAACTCCCACAAAAATTAAATTTGGGGGACTCCAAAAAAATGTACAGATTGTAATTTGACTTCACACGCAAAATACGTATATATAGGTATGAGGAAGAAAAATTTTGGGGGCCCCTAAAAATGTGCAAAAATCGGTGGTCCGAGGCGGCCGCCTCTCCCGCCTTCACCTCAAGAAATTCATAGATCAGAGAAGTTAATCAATTGTCTGTGTCTGCCATTATCGGGAAGTGTAGAGCCGTATGATTACTCTTTCGTGATGTATAAAAGAAAACTTTTATTAGTATAGCGAAAAGATACACCGGTTAAAAAAAATCTTTTTCATTTGTTGTTTTTAATCATCTCCATGTGATTAGGTGATGAGCTAGTTTAAACAATTTGTTTAATTGGCTTATCCAACAAATTCACTTTAAATTAATTAGACATGAACTCCCAAGGTGGAAAAAGAGCGATTAACACTCAGTACAAGTGTTGGGTCAATTTTTTTGAAAAAAATTCTAAAGGGACTTGTCTTTTATTTTTTTGTTTTTTGTTTTTAGATGAAGAGTACTTTTTTTGAAAAAAATTCTAAAGGGACTTGTCTTTTATTTTTTATTTTTTGTTTTTAGATGAAGAGTACTGGGGTTTATTATTACCGTTAATTTTCAATCTTATTCATATATTTTATGAGATTTTATGATTTAGAGTTCATACATTATATTGTTCCGACCTGTAGTCTTGTCCTTCACACAATAGCGAAGATCATCTAAACAAAAGTAACAATGATTATCATGTGAAAATCTTTGAACTGAAAGAGATTTGTGGATGCTTATGGGCAATGCAATTTTTTTTTTTAGGTTAAAGGTAGGGTGAGATGAAATAAGATTGGAAGTGCCAATGTTGGAGATTTCCAAACCTTGTCCATTACCTACTTGCACACTATCAGAGCCACTGTACTTGGATGATGATGAGAGGTTGCTTATGATGGGCAGCCCCTGTATTAGAGAACCATGTTGAGTCATTAGTAGGATTGCGAGCAAGTGCCACTGCAACAAATTTTGCTGGTGGATGACAATCTTGGTAGTATAATAGTCTATCCAATAATAAAATTCAATGGCTCATTGACCAACTCGATTGCGGATTTAGTATGTAGGCCTATGAGATTAGAATTGATTATGGCGCGGATTCTGAACTTTTGCCGGTGAGAAACTACTGGCTGGAGTTGATGAAGGACATCGATTTGCGCGAGTAGCCCTTTGATTGACTGGAGCCACTAACATTTAAAGAATATCCTTTGATTGCGGATCATTTGCAATTATGACGATTACTTGGGGAGGAAAATCCCTTTGTAGCAAAGGCAACATTCTTAATTGGGGCAACTTATTTGACTAGGCTAATCTCCGTCCTTTATCAATAGGTTGTGGATCTCCCCCATGGGTGGCTTGAGACCGAATGAAGGTGTAGAGGGATCAATAGTTTGTAGGAAGACCTTCGTGGGTGTTAAAAAAGCACATCACTGCTAAGAGGACAACCACTAATAATTAGTTGATTAGTTGGCTAGCTGAACAGCGGAAAGCCGAGTGCTTCTTCGTTGTCTCTAACTTCGGAATGACGACTTTGGCTTGGTGAAGATAGTCTTGCATTGGTTGTGTTTCCTTTTTCAAATTGGGAAGTTGCTTCTTGTGTGTTGGTGGATGTGAGAAAGGGTGAGAGATCCAAAGCTGCGCTTGAGAGCTTCCCATGCAAGTTTTGAAATAGCCGAACCCAACACATGGTAGTGTAGAAACAAAGAGCGTGGCAAGCTCTTCTTTACACCACTAAGAGTAGAGTGGGTCAGTAATAGAAGGAGCCGACTTCGGGTCGTCAATGTGGCCTGGAAGATCATGGCCATGAAGATTAGATTGAAACATACTTCAACTTGTGCCCATATACTTAAAACCATATCATCTTTAAAATTTAGTGGCTACCTCAATGATAAGTATTTGGTTTTCATTTATACAAATTCAAGGTTTTTACAGTATTTATGATTGATCACACATGCATATTTTGATGTCATTCATTTCACAACTTTATATGTTATCTGTTGCTTTCAAATAGTTGAAATTTTACCTTGCTCATTCCTTCAATGTATCGTGGTTGCCACCATGATTGTTGAAGCTTGATTACTTCTTTAATTTTTCAATTAAATTTTTTTGTTTTTGCATTTAGTTTGTTATATATTGTATTTTATGAATGGTTAAGGGATTGTCAACATCGATCAAACCTGTTTTGGAGGGGGCGATCTAATCCTCCGCCAAAATATTGGGATTGAAGTTCCAAAGTGGGGATCGTCGTCATGCAATGAGGATCGGATGATTCACTCGAATCCTACCTTGATATGACTGATCTCGATATGACTGCTGATCTAATGGGAATCCAAAGTGGAGATCTGCTGGTTTGCAATGTGGATCGGGTGAGTCAGCCTGGTCCAACCCCGATACGATCAATCTAACATATTGAAAATAGGGGAATTCAAAAACAAGGAGGAAGCATATAAATCTATTTGAGGAGACAAAAAAAAGTAGAAAGTTGCCTGACCTTTATTGAAGTTGGTTGTCACTCCAAGTTCACGAAAGCCATTGAGTTTTATGACTAAAGAGAGATGCGATTAATTGGAGATAGTGATGCATTTTCCATTATTTGAGTTGAATAGTAAAATTTAAAAAAATGTATTTAATCGATTAATTACTTTATAAAAAAACAGTTAAAACAATTTATTTATGAATACATAATGGTTAAATGTTCTCCCAGTACAACAATTTTGGCAACCTGATACCAGGATTTAGAACGTTGATTTTATGATCATATTAAATGTTTTTCTGATGTGTTTTTTATTTAATTTAGTGATGGAGGACCTTTCAAAACGTATTTGTTGGGAACTTGTGAAGAAAGAAGGATACATTGCTATATGGAGGAAGCCTTTAAACAACACATGCTATATTAACCGGGTTTCAGAGATTCAACCTCCGCTGTGTGATGTCGAGGATGATCCAAACAATGTGTGGTAATTTCAATGTCCTTACTTTGCCTGTCCTTACTTTGCCCCTATTGGAAAAATGCTACGAGCTACTATAATCAATAATCATTGGCAATTAGTATGTATTAGGTGAATACTTGTCGCTTTGTATGGTTCATTAAAACAAAGCCAATCAGGTTATATGAAATCGTTTTCCACTGAGGGTAGAATATCCAACCCTACTGAGAAGCGAAATCGACAAAATCCTTAATCTTAATTCTTAAGAAACATGAAAATATAATAGATCTGCATAATATATCCTGCTTTGTCATGAGAATTGTTACTTTCTTATATCTTTGTTGTACCTGCATTATGCATCTCACGTACATTTTAATGAATTTCTAATCTGGTTCTAAGTTTTCGTTTATTCTGCAGGTATGTCAGTCTGAAAGCATGCATCAGCCGACTTCCTGATAATGGATATGGAACAAGAATTCCAGCATGGCCTTCTCGTGTGCATGAACCACCAGAAAGGTTGCAGAGTGTAGAAATGGATGCCTACTTCGCAAAAAATGAGCTTTTCAAAGCAGAAGCAAAATACTGGAATGATATTGTTGGAAGCTATGTCCGTGTCTTCCGTTGGAAAAAGCAGAAGTTGCGAAATATTATGGACATGAGAGCTGGATTTGGAGGGTATTTCTTTGATTATCTTTTATTTGGCACCCCTTGGTTAAAATTTTAGAGATGAAGAGTTAACATAAAAAAAAATAAATTCGTTTCATATATGTAAATATGAAGATGTCCAATGGAAGCTTTTATATTAGGTTCCCAATGGAGTTGGGCCTTGCCACGTAGTATTGCAACTAAAATAATTCACCTTTCTTCATATTTAGTGACCTATCTTTGTGAAGAGGGACTTCAGAACTCATTACCCTTACACGCTCCTTTTAGAGCATCTGTAGCTGTTGGCCGAAGTTCCATTTTTTGGGTCTGATGTGTATAGTCGCTGGCCAAATTTGAGAGACGAAATGACAAAAGCCAAAATTCGGCAATCGGAATATCATATCCCGTCTGATGACTTTTTTTTAATTAAACAAATAGGACGGGATATGATATCCCGTCCGATGGTTTTATAAAAAAAATAAAATCAAAAGGTAGAGAGATCATGTTCCGTCCGAACCTTGATTCTCCATTTTTTTAAAAATCCTATACATTTAGGTCTATAGGGAAAATTATGGGTCCATTCACTCTTTAATTCATATTTCTTTGCTCTAAGATCATATCCCGTCCATTATTTTTCATTATTAAAAAAAATCTTGCTCGGACGGGATATGATCTTCCGTCCGTCTCTTTTTTACGAAGAGAAGCCAAAGTTTGGGTTTAGACGACTACAACTCATTTCAAAATTTCTATTTCTATTTGCCAAATGCCCAAATTTTAACTTCCAACGATGCCTTTACAGTATTGCAACTACAACTGAGTGCTCAAATAAATGTGAGACAACACCAAGACAAGTCACTTCCTGTAGTGTTGCCTGTAGATAAGAGTATATGTTCCCCCATGCCCCCAGATCATTGTCATCATTAACTTTATTAAACAAATGGAGTGTGGATAGAACTGTATGTTTTAAAATAGATCTTCCTCACAGCCAAACAGCTATAGCGTATATATCTTTGCACATAGTACAAAAGGAGGCAGCTCAAAGTTTCAGATACATTGTTTAGTTCTTTGTATTTCTTCTTTCTTGCATTTCATATCAATAATTTCATTCCTGTTTTCCTTTGGTTCTCTCTAGTGGGGGAGCTTATTAAATTTTTGTATACTGCTCACAGCCAAACAGCTATAGCGTATATATCTTTGCACATAGTACAAAAGGAGGCAGCTCAAAGTTTCAGATACATTGTTTAGTTCTTTGTATTTCTTCTTTCTTGCATTTCATATCAATAATTTCATTCCTGTTTTCCTTTGGTTCTCTCTAGTGGGGGAGCTTATTAAATTTTTGTATACTGACGAATAAATGTAGAAAAATAGACATGTCATGCTATATTGTTTCGTCTTCTCTTAACTATTTATTTCTTACACTGTGTATTACTTTTTGGCAGTTTTGCGGCTGCGTTGATTGATAATAACATCGATAGTTGGGTGATGAATGTTGTTCCTATCAGTGGGCCCAATACATTGCCTGTTCTCTATGATCGTGGACTTATTGGTGTAAACCATGACTGGTATGGTTGTTACCCTAGCTCATCTTTAATTTCCGTTATGTAACTTCTCCAAATTTCCGTAACTGGGAACTGTTATTATATGCCTGTTGCTCTTCACGAATATGTACTCCAAAGTTTCCAAATCTCATCTTTCCTGGATTTTTGTTTCTTACTAAGCATATATAACGAATCATTGTAAAAATATACACTTAATTTAGTTAGCCTTTTGAAGGATTGGACAAACATACTGATTCTCTACCTTTGCCTTTGTGCTGAAATCCTTTTTAATTTCAGGACCTAACTGGGCAACATTTTGAGAATTTTAAATTTTGTTCCTTGGAGAGGATCCTAATTCTACAGGTTTTCTCCAGTGTAGTGTTCATTACATTATCCAGATTTCCTTCAAAGCAGTGACGGAACACACTTATCAAATGATGGATGGGTGGATCATGTGTACTGGACTCTCCAGTAAAATAAAAAATAATACAAAATATACTGGAGAGGATCCTAATTAGACATTTTGATTTAGATCAAACTTCATCATTCTTCACCTTTACAACCTAGTAAATTCTCCTAACATTCCTCTTTATTTTCTGTACTTTCCTTATATTACATATCAGCATATCATATGCCTTGAGATTACTAAAATAAACTCGTAATCCTGTCTGTAATCTTCCAATCATGTAGTTGGTTTTGCTTACCTACCTATGACATTTTGTACAGGTGCGAAGCGTTTGATACATATCCAAGAACTTATGATTTTTTGCATGCATCTGGCCTCTTCTCCAGAGAGCAGAAAAGGTGAGTTCTCTAATTTCTTCAGCATTCTAAAGTTTGAACTTGCAAGAGTTCAAGCCACTTTAGGGTAATGAGATATATTTGCATGTTTCTTTTCCCAATTTCATGCATCATAAGAAATTAGTCTCTCTTATTGATGTTGACTATTTTCCAATGATTGCTTGGGAAGAAGAAAAACTGTGCATTGCACATGCATATAAATTCTAAATATGGCTTACTTCACTCACAACGAGGATTAGACCTGCTTCACAGACTTCTCTATTTATGATAGGACTAACTTTTCGACACTTGCAATGCACATATTATCAGAATGAGATCGTTGTGTAATTTTTAGAAAAAATAGTTTCTTATGGACGTAAGTTAGTTTTGAAGAGAATAAAGTGAGAAATGGACTAGTTATATTTTATGGAGAATCAGTTGCCACTAAAATAAGATGAGCTCATTCTTTGAAATTTTAGGATCTGCTCATCAAAGAATATTGTGAGGAGCAGCTATGATTTATAGTCCGGCTTAGCGCACATAATTGATCATACCCGGCTTCACACATGATGAAGGTTGGCTTCGAGGATCATACCCGGCTTCACACATAATTGATCATACTCATAGGAAATATATGAGTATGAGGCTCCCTTTCCTGTTATCTGTTTAACATGCAATTCAGGGTAAAAGATATCCAAATTATTTGGAAGATATAATGGAAACATACGAGTATGGGGCTCCCTTTCCTCGTATCTGTTTAACATGCAATTCAGGGAAAAAGATATCCCATATAATTTGGATCCCAAATGCAAGTCTTTCCCGGTGCTTTGCACATACCCTTTTGTACTTTGACATATTTTTCGGTAATCTAATTTTGATGAAGATATTGTACCCTACATGACCCTGTAATGGCTAATTACACATTTACCCTGAAGATTATGCGGGGTGGTTAAGGATACGCTTTAGTACAAGGATGTTCTCTAAGGACCTTTTGCAACTTATCCTTGTACTAGTTAAAGCCTCCTTTGATTTGTCGTAGGACTTAAATGTAATTTACGTTGTTATCCTTCCCGTCTTAATTTCAGGTGCAACATCTCTGTAATCTTAATTGAGATGGATCGAATACTAAGACCGGGTGGACAAGCCTACATTCGCGACACTAAGTTCATTATCAATGACATCCAAGAAATTGCTAAAGCCATGGGGTGGAGAACTAACCTGCGTGATACTTCTGAAGGCGCTTATTCAGCCCAGAAACTATTGATGTGCCAAAAAGCGATGCCTCGTTAGAGAACTTCTTAAGATGTGGGGTTTATGGATGGCTCGATTTCTTTCAGGAGACAGAAACAGTGAGAAACAAAAGAGGAGGAAATTCGAAGTGGATGGAAAAGGGTAATCTCTTCCAATTTGTGGAGAGGAGATTGTGACATGAAGGGTTCCATTCCAGCACAATCCATCCCCTTGAGCTTGCAAACAAATCATGAAAAGGGGTAGGCAAGTTACACATAGCTTTGTGATAAGGGGCAATATTTGTGGCCTTTGTTTTGAATCTGTAATTTATTTGAAACATGTACTTTGAAGTGTTAGTATCATAGATATGTGTAGTTACTGCCGATTATCATGGCACTGGAACTATCTGGATGATCTTACGTGTTATTATTTCCTTTTTTGGCCGATGCCTTGCCTTGGTGTGTGATGCGTGCAAAGGAGAGCAGCTTGTCTAATGCGTGCTCTAAAATCTAGTGGTATGAAAGCGGCCTACTTTAGAAGTGGAGACTTCTGTTATGACGCTAGCTTCACACGCTTTTGAGTTATAATTACTACTAAGTTGAATAGCAATAATAATAATAATTAGTATTGAGTTAGCCTTTTTGTTTGCATTATCTTGAGGTGCTGGATCTGTTGGTAAACTACTTGTTAGTATTTAGATTAGGAAGGATACTATTGTTTAGAGCATCTCCAACCACGCTATCTATTTTGGCTAGCTAGAATAGCCAAAATAGATAACAAATGGATAATTTGACTAGCGCAATCACTCCAACCATGCTATCTATTTTGGCTAGTCATAAATGTTTTAATTTTTATTTACTAAAATAATTAGTTACAATAATATTTTTTAAAAATGATTACATTTTGATTCCTCAAGAATTTTGGAATCAAATACCTTCATCATAAATCATCATTCCACAAGTTGAAGAATAATCATCATTCCACAAGTTCCTTAATTTCAGATACCTTCATCATAAAGAATATTGATTGAATATGAAAATAGTTTTCAGCTAAAACTATAGTCAATGAGTTTTCAGGTTTATCACAACTACAAGTCAATGAGTTTCAGATACATTCACCTGCTCTAATAACCCAGTGGTCGTGAATGAATTCTCAGCTTCGATGTAACTCAGTTCGTTGTATGACTTCCATGAAAATCCTCTTATTGGCACCATTCTCATTTCAGTGGTCTTGTCCTCTACCTGTGTTTATTGATCATATAAATGTCATTTTGTATAGGGTATATGCAAGTGTTGAGAAATACATTTTAGGTAAGACTTATACTTTTCATACAAAACTAACAAACAAAAGTCTTTCTCACCCTTGCAGTGTTATAAACTGCAGTTTTGCAATCAGGAAGGATGCTGACGGCCCAAGGAGGAAGCTCATAGTGAACTCCATGGAAAACTACTTCTGCATCAGACTTTGTGTCATTGTTGGCAAGAAATGCAGCACAAGCTCCCGATTGTAACCTGTATACATACGACTGATGGTATATGCTAAGAGAAAATGATTTTGATCATCTGCAAATCTTTAAGACCGTTATGGATTAAAAATACACAGTTAGCAGTTCAACCTGTTGATTTGGCCCTATTGAAGTCACTGTGAGCTCGCCATAAAGAAGAACTGGTTCGATGGACTTAATAATTCTATGTAGATTGGTCAAATGATCCCATTTCGGTTGTCGTATCAGACCTGATTAAAGAAAACATTCAATCCATTGGTTTCAATCTTGAAGATAAATTAAGTTATCCAAACAGGATACATGTGCTTGCCCCCCCCCCCCCCAACACACACACACACACACACGCACACGCACACGCACACGAAGATAAATTAAGTTATCCAAACATAAATGGATACATGTGATATAACACTAGAGAGAATACTTACCAAGAGGGTGACTAATAAGATTGCTCTTGTTCTGCCCTGAGTTAGGAAATACTTGCCTAGAGAGAACACTAGAACACACTAACAGAATAGAATCATAATGCCACAAGAGCAAGTGATTTTGATCCATTCACTGATAATGGATCAAAATCAGTACATTCTTCAATTGAGAGCAACTCTGCACAAACACATACACAAAATCAGTACATTCTTCAAAATCAGTACATCCACAAAGTGACTTCCATAGCTTGGCTCCAATTGAGAGCAACTCTTGCACAAACACATACACAACCAAAAAAAGGTAATGAAAGGGAAGGGGAAAAAATAGACAAACAACACTATAATACTATAACTGGAAAACATCCACACATTTCCTCTTTTCTCATTCCTATCTCATTATATATCTTTGCACAAACACATCGCATTCCTTATATTCAATAATGACATTCCATGAAAATTAACTCTACCTCTCCCCATTGAAGATGCACACACGAGCATCACAAACTCAACATACTACCCCAACTCTCAAGTTTCATCTTCAATCCCATATACACTAACACAAAACTCAATACACTATCTAATCAAAAAAACAAAAAACATAAAATCTGAAGAGCGTGGAACAAATCGAACAAATTGAACAAATCCGAAGATACCTGATGAAGGAAATTGAACAAATTGAACAAATGGAACAAATTGAACAAATTGAAGAAGAAGATACCTGAAGAATAAGATGAAAAAGATACCAGAACAAGTGAAACAAATTGAACAAATTGAACAAATTGAATAAATTAATAGCGGGACTCGATGAAGACCGTTGGGAGTCCCCTTGATCTCCCGCGGTAAGAGAGGAAAGACATTTGGCGAGCTTCCCCTCCCTTTCGAAAATTGCCAGATCTGGCGAGCGGATCGCGAGCGATTCTAACATCGCCAGATCCGCGAGTCGATTGGTGAGCCCGTTGGAGAGAAATTTTTGGGATTTTCTCGCTATTTTGGCTATTCGTAGGTTTGGCAAGTCTCCGGTGGAGATGGTCTTAGTAATTGATACATCTTTGCAATGGCCTAACTTCATGAAATAGAAGGGCAGAAAACAGAGAATTTTTTGCTGTACTAGGCTACTTTTTAAAAATATTTGTGTTTAAGGGCCAGTTTCCAAATTATTAGCGCTTGTGTGCTACTCTATGCCATGTCAGCAGCGGTCGCTATTCCCAATAGTAGCGGCCTCTTCATTTTAGATGTTGCTAATGGGAATAATGGCCTATGTTGTCAATTTTATGGAATTGTTTTTTATCTGTCGCTATTCCTATTGGCGACCTTAGTATAAATTACGTCGTTAATGGGAATAGCGACCACTAATGCAGTGTATTTTTCTCACTTGGCGAAATTTAAAGAGTTTCTCTTCTCTGGAAATTTTTAAATTAACAACTTAACTGAGGTCGCTATTGGGAATAACGACCTCATATAACCTTAGTCGCTATTCCCAACAGCGACCACAAGTGGGACCCGACCGCTAATAAGGTCGTGCTCTCACTGTCTCTCTCTCACTCTCTGCACCTCACTTTAATTTCATCTTCCCCATCTTATTCTCCCCAAAATCCTAAACCCCAATAACCTTAACCCCCAAAATCATAAAATCCCCAAACCCCCCAAAATTCCAAGAAATCTCTATCACTATCACTCTTCCCCACCCTCCTCCAAAATAAATAGTTTCCAAAATCGTAGTTTAACTTGTATAACCTTAGCTCCTCCACCTTTAAGGAATATATTCTCTCTCGTTGCACCCGAATTTGCCCTCCATTACAATTGGTCATCATGCCAGGTATCATCTACTCCACTTTTTTGATATGTCAAAAGAATTTAGTTTGTTTCATGGTGAGAATATCGGTTTATTAGGCCTTATATTTGTGTATTTTGGTATATAAATTGTATGCGGATAGAGAGAGATACGGGATTATATTGGATTTGCCTTTTATTTCTGGTTAGAATATGCATGAACTAAAATAGGTAAGCTATTGAGAACCTTTGATTCATAACAAAATAACATAGGTTTTCTTAATTGCCAACCGATTGTTGCTTAATATTATTGTAATTATGTTATGGTCATGATTGTATATTGAACCGCTAATTCGTCTGTTAATGTATAGGTATGAACTGTAAAATTTTTATTTGGTTTTATTACGGGGGAGAAATAGTTCGAGACCCAAATGTAAAAGCTTGTTATATAGGTGTTGAACCGGAAATACTTTGTGTATATCGTAATATCAAAAAATAAGAACTAGTAGAGAATGTCTATGAATTAACTAAATGGGATAGGTAAATGGAGTGTGAAGATCCTAGCTAGCACGGAAGTACGAGGAGCTACATATAAACGTGTAATCCTCTGGTACCATGAAATGTATTTAACATGCAGTGATCCATCATACGGAGGAATACTGGTAACAACAGTATCGTATCTCCGCTCATTCCACGCGTTGACATGAGCTTGGTGATGGGAAACCCAATTATGATCGGGCACATGTCCAACCCCTTTGATCTTGTGTAAAAGAATGTCATATATTCGTGGGGCGGGGATGGTTTGCTGAAGACCAAACTGACGAAACACTCGATCCGAATAGTACATCTCAACAACACTAAAGTTGATGAGTTGGGCGCTCGTCAACCATAGCTGGCTATGTGCGGTACAAATAGGTAGTAGCCTCTTCAATCTATTGGTTGTGTACGGTGTCTATATGACGAATTCTCTCTTAACATATCTAGCTCTTCTCTATAGTAAGTAACCACCCCATGTGGATTTATCTCTCCATGTGTGTCTCCCTGCCCAGTACATCCCGATGGGAGCCAACATTGTAGCATTCGCTGCATCTATCAACCACCCTTCTGACCGCCGACTTATACGGGAACGTCCAATATGTAAGTGTTCCCAACACCATATTTGTAGGATTAACATCGAACTTGTCATCTCCTTCGCATTCAGTGCTCCATTGCACAAGCTCCTTTACAAAGAGGCTAATACAGCACTGTCCCAACTGTATCGACTAACTCTAATGAGGTCACCGATCAATGGTAAGTACATGAGAGGCACGACATCTCCTGTCGAGTCGAGGAAAAAGACACCTCCAAATACAGTCATCAAGTAGGCTCCTAGTAGAGTACTTGTATCTATGTAAATTTAATCGGGTGTAGCACTCTACATGACACTTCGTCGATTTGTTGTGTATTCTTTAGTCAACTTAATCGGATAGACACACCATCAAATGTAGTCTCATCTGTCTTAACATCAAGAAAATCTGCCACAAGTACCTCCTTATTAAATGCCATGTACCGTGACGGCGAGGCCATGAATTGGAAGTCCTGAGATAACCGCGATATCCTGAAGCATCACAGTCATCTCTCCAACGGGGAAATGGAACGAATAAGTCTCCGGCTCCCAACGCTCGAGTACCACTGTAAGTACAAGTCGATCGAGTTTCATCTTCCCTATCAAACCAAGTCCGTAGAAACCGGTCTCCACTAAGAGCTCGTATGTCATTGGATGCATTGGCAATGTCTCATGTGTACGGAAACTGTACTCCTTGGCTGTACCGTCCCACATTCGCTGGGATCTATGTGTCTGCTGCATAGTCAACAAGGTTGGATCTTGAGGACCTGGCCCTCCAGCTGCAATGTGAGATGCTGGGGCGTGTCCAACACTAGCAGATGAAGAAGATCCCCCGCCTTGGCCACCCCGTGATGGACGTCCATGTCCACAGTCAATATTACTCGGTCATTCGTCGGTAGCCTACATAAATACAGTAATCTTTAGTGAACACTGCATTGAAACAAGTATATTATTTAAACCAAATAAAAAATACTACTTACTTTGGGCCTACCACCCGCTACAACATTCTTTGTCCGTACCATATAATCGTTGATTACAGCTGCAAAACATACTCGAAAATATTTATATGTTCTCCAATAACAAGATATACTTCTAATATTTCCAATATCAACGGAGATAACACAACATAAGACTATTTTTTTCGGATCCTTATTGTACAAAATAAAATCACAAGCATAACCTTAATGTGGATGATGATTCACATTACACAACAACTTCATCTTCTACCATCATCAAATCTCAATCACCAAATTACAAGATAAAACATCACAATTATATTGCAAATAATCATCCGTGCCTATAACCAGCAGAAAGATGATGCTTTCTTTGCTTACTGTCTATTGTGAACAACATAACATTCATAAAGACTAACCAACATACATAATAAGAACCAAAATTGACAGTCTATGTGTTTTAGCAACATTCAACTCTCAAGCACGAATTAATCCCAAACATAAACCATATTTTCAACAACAAGTTAACTAACGATAACCTACAAAAAAAAAAATCAAACATTACAAGTAGTAAATATTGGGCATACCTCTCTAGGGTTTCAGATTTGGAATTTCTAAAATTCCAAATATTGTTGGAGGTCGCTAGGAGGAGAGATGAAGAGAGACGAGTCCGTTTTAAGAATTGAAGTCTACGAAAATGAATGATAATTTTAGGGAGGTATTGGGGGTTAGGGTTATTGGGGTTTAGGATTTTGGGGAGAAGAAGATGGGGAAAATGAAATTAAAGTGAGGTGTAGAGAGAGAGAGAGAGAGAGAGAGAGAGCGACCTTATTAGCGGTCGGGTCCCACTTGCGGTCGCTATTGGGAATAGCGACCATGGTTATATGAGGTCGTTATTCCCAATAGCGACCTCAGTTAAGTTGTTTTTAAAAATTTCAGAGAAGAGAAGCTCTCCAAATTTCGTTATGTGTGGAGAATACACTGCATTAGTGGTCGTTATTCTCATGAACGACTTAATTTATACTGAGGTCGCTAATAGCAATAACGACAGATAAATTTGTTTTTCCATAAAATTGACAACATAGACCGTTATTCTCATTAGTGGTTTCTAAAATGAAGATGCCACGCTAATGGGAATAGTGACCGCTGCTGATGTGGCACAGAGTAGTCTAGGAGTGCTAATGGTTGGAAAATTGGCCCTTAATCGTAAATATTTTCAAAAAGTGGTGTAGTACGGCAAAAAAATTTGAAAACATAGTGGCTGCTTGATTACGAAGTTGCCACAACGGGAGAACGTGGAGGGTGACGCAACATACCATATTTTCTTTTGATGCATAGTGTCTGTAACTAAATTATTTTAGAAAGCATTCCCTTTTCTTTTACGTTGTCTCTCTGTTACTCCCACACTTTTCTTCCCTTGTGAAACTTGCCTTGTGTGAAGCCTAAAATACCTTTTATTCTGGTTTTAAGATTGTTTTCAGGGTTTTTTCTTCTTAATTTGCTTTTCTCTGTTTCCCCCTCCCTCTTCAGTCTTCACACAACATTCTCATCTTCCCTCATTCTCCCTTCATTCTCTTCATCGTCCTTTCAAATATGGAATTATAAAAGCTCGGAATTGGGTTTGGTTGAGGGAACTTCTGCTCTTGCATAATGTAGGTATATTGGAGTTTTGATCTTCTTTTCTTTTCAAAAGAAGAAGTTTTTCAACATTTGATTTTTGGGTTGTTTTAGTGTTTTATTTCTATTTAATTGTTTAATTAGGGGGATTTCATGCTCTCATCTCTATATCTTTTCTGTTTGAGAAAAGGAATTCCCCCAGTGTTGTGAATACTTGAAATTAAGGATATAACTCCTTGATTTTAAAATCAGGTTTAAAATATTACAATAAAATGAAAGTTGAATCATCAAAATACAAAGTGACCTGATCTGAGAGGATTATGAGTTAAAATTGAAGATCTAAGATTAAAGAGAAAAGATAAAGGAAGAGAGGATGTTTAACCTAGCCATCCAAAAAAGACTAAAAAAAAGAGACCTGACTTTTAGACGTTACACATTTCAGGTTTAACAAAACATAATGGAGGGAGGGCCTTAATATAGGAAAATTTTTAATTATGGGAGAAAATGTCGGTGGTTTATTAATTCAGCTCTTGTTTTCCCCTATAAGAGCATCCTCAGTCAATAGAGCTGTATTATGCATATCTGCATAATATAAAATAGCTTTCTGATCGTTTCCTGCAGTGGTAAAAAAGCTAAAAAATGTATAAATTTTTAATAAAAGAAAAATTTAAAATTTAATAATATTTAAAATGGGAAACCCCCCTCTCCCTAAAAAAAAAAAAAAAAAAAAAAAATCACATCGGACAAAGCATGATGTTTCGTCCGATTTGTTTTTTGTTTTTTGTTTTTTTTGTTTTGTTTTTTTTTTGTTGGGACGAAACATCATAAACATTATTTTGCAAATTGCAAAATATCATGTTTCGTCCAGTTTTAATGGGTCTTTGTTTTTTTGTGTGTGTGTTTTGTTTTCTATTGGTATTAAATGACTCATTCACCCCTCTTCTTCTTCTATATATTCGGATGTAGAGTGGTAGAGTTGAACTCTTAATCTTCAAACCCGAGAGCTCAATCTCTTAAATATTTCATCTTTCTCAAACCTCTCTTCATCCAATATGTTTCCTTCTTAATAATTTGATTCTTTTAATTTTTTTTATATATCGGCTTATATTAGTCAATGACTTTGATAAAAAGATTTATCGGCCGGCTGAAATCAAAGCGTCAACAACCAATACCAGCTGAAGCAGAAACAAGTAGCCAAATAGAAGCGGAGTTGCAGAATGCAGACTACATCGATCAATCAAATTGAAAACTTGTTGTGGATGATCAATCATTTGTGTTAACATAATTGAAGGTGGATTTTGTCAATTTACGAAAAATTGGAGGGAGCCAATTAAAATGTACAGAAAAAACTGCAGCCTTGTCCCAATTATCAAGCAGTTGATCGAGCAGGTGGGTTGACACCGTTTTATGAATATAGATACAGGTAAGTCGTCTAGGCGGCTTGTGGAGGCATTGGTAGAGAGATGGTAGGATACGACCTACACATTTCACCTACTGTGCAGTGGACTGGGATTCCCTCCGTTGGATTGAGTAATGCTAACGGAAATTTCAATCGGTATCGGGCCCTTGCCCCCGTGTAACGACGAACCGTACACATTTGAAATAATCCAGACTCGCTTTTTCTCGGAATTTAAAATAGACAATTGGACGTCTCACGATATCCGTTGTCCGTTCCTGAAACGTTATTTTAACAACAATATGATCGAAGTAGCTTCGACAAATAATGTTCTAGCGATAATGATTGCAAGAGCATATTTTATGTTCTTCCTGGGGGTGTTTCTTTCCCCTAATGGTTCATCATTAGTGACAAGTGGCTGGCTAGCTGCATTTGAAGATATGAATATAGTAGGCAAATACGATTGGGTTAGTCCAGCAGTGGTACTGCTTTATTTGTCTCTGGACACTTGTAGCTGGCTGAAAGTGAAGTCATTTAACGACCATTGGCAAGTACTCGAGATATCTTTAAATTTCACATCTAATTTGCTAAGTTGAACCTATAAATAGTAGTTTAATATCAAAGTTGACACCTAATAAATGTTTATTTTATGTAGTATTGGGCTTACGAATACACAGGTTGCTAAGTACCAATAAGTGATAGGAGCCTCTCTATGGAACGTTATATGGAGAATGCTGGCAAATGGCCGAAATTTTTACGATGAAATCATGAATTTTTTGATACGGGTCGTTCAGATCAAATTAGGTACAATATTTTGATGGCTCGTGACCAATTGGAAATGCGGTCATGGAAATCTATTATATGTAGCCATATAATAGTTCGTCATATAAGGACGTGCATGACATTGAAGTTGCTAACTTCATTTCTCTTCATCGACATACATTTATGTATTGCGAACATGTAAAATTATTATTAATGGCATGTAGTATTTATTGCGAATGTGTTTTTTAACAATAACACATTATACAGAGTGTCTGGTACCTTGGCGACCATTGCTATCACCAACTAACTGGAGTTGTTGCAATACCAAATGACCCACCTCTGGTCATGCATCTAATGTTAGCGGATGTTTACGGGAACCTTACTGAAGCTTCGTATTTCGTCACTCTTGTACAGCAGAGCACCTACGATTAATATTGGGCGAAGGTATCAATTGGTCCCATCATTCCAGCCCTATAGCATGCATCGAATGTCGATTTTATCGGTCTAGCAACATTCACTGATTCATCAGCTCAGCTGCTCCATACAGCTCCTCCATTTTGGCTTCCATCTGAGTACTTAACGCAACCGTGTGTTGATTTACCTACCATGCATGGTGAACCATTAGTGGAAGTACCATTATTTTTGGGCGGTACAGTTGTTAGGAATTTGGAATACGAATATTTCCAATTTGTTACGCGTGGAGAACCATCATATGTGAGAATCACACTCCAATTATTCTATATATATATATATATATATATATATATATATATATATATATATATATATATATATATATATATATTCGTACGTAGTCGAAGTGTGTATTAATCTACCTTTTGATAGGAGAAGTTATACAGGGCATGTCAACAACTTACTAACTCATAAGCCCCATTGAGGCGATTTATACTACCAGACATGGTTTTGAGGAACTCTATTCCCACTGATGTTGTTGCTGGTAGGAGATCTGTATCGATGAGCAGACAGTCTACTTCCAGACATCGGGAAATGCAGCCAATTGTAGACGACACGGGACCCTTGACATCGACTCCATCTTTTGTGCTGTGTATACAGTATGGGGAGGAAGAGTAGTCGACAAATGGAATATATGATAGCTTGATGTACATGTATGAAATTCACATTTAAATATTATTTGGTTAATTAAATGTTTCATCCTAATGCACCATCCTAATGTAGTTAACGTATATTATGTGTTGATTTATGTGCATATATGAAATGGGTTTCGGGTATGAAAAGGGTTTTAATGTAATTTTCTCAATTGATTCCCAAGCCAAATAAACAATAGGGGAAAGTTGGGGATTTGTGTCCATAGCTTTGCAGACAAATCACTAAAACAAACTTTTCTTTAGCCATTCAATCACGAGATACACATAGCAAGTTTGCTTTAGTCATTCAAATATTGCTTTGTGTATAGTCTACTTCCTTGATATTTGGCTTTTGAACGATATTTTTTCTACCTACAAACACTATTTACACCCCCCCTTCCAACATGCATCATATTTTCTCATCTCTATTTCACTCAGTTATCACATATTCTCACAATTATAAGTTTCTCCTCATGCCGAGCTCCGAGCACCTCGATAGAGGGATTTTGTGAGAAAAGGTTGTGTCGATGGTCGAAGTTCATGACGACCTCCGAGCGCCTCGATAGAGGCCTTTTGTGAGAAAAAGTTGTGTCGATGGTCGAAGTTCATGCCGAGCTCCGAGCCTCTCGATAGTGGCCTTTTGTGAAAAAAAGCTGTGTCGATGGTCGAAGTTCATCCCGAGCTCCGAGCCTCTCGATAGTGGCCTTTTGTGCGAAAAAGCTGTGTCGATGGTTGAAGTTAATGCCGAGCTCCGAGTCTCTCGATAGTGGCATTTTGTGCGAAAAAGTTGTGTCGATGGTCGAAGTTAATGCCGAGCTCCGAGCCTCTCGATGGTGGCTTTTTGTGAGAAAAAGCTGTGTCGACGGTCGAAGTTCATGCCGCCAAGCCTCTCGATACCTTTTGTGAGAAAAAGATGTATCGATGCTCGAGATCCATGCCGAGCATCGAGCCTCTCGATAGTGGCCTTTTGTGAGAAAAAACTGTGTCAATGCTCGAGGTTCATGCCGAGCTCCGAGCCTCCCGACAGTGGCCTTTTGTGAGACAAAGCTGTGTCGATGCTCGAGGTTCATGCCGAGTTCCGAGCGCCTCGATAGTGGCCTTTTGTGAGAAAAAGCTATGTTGATGGCCGAAGTTCATGCCGAGCTCCGAGCCTTTCGATAGTGGTCTTTTGTGAGAAAAAGCTGTGTCGATGCTCGAGGTTCATGCCGAGCTCCGAGCCTCCCGATAGTGGCCTTTTGTGAGAAAAAGATGTGTCGATACTCGAGGTTAATGCCGAACTCCGAGCCTCCCGACAGTGGCCTTTTATGAGAAAAAGATGTGTCGATGCTCGAGGTTAATGCCGAGCTCTGAGCCTCCCAACAGTGGCCTTTTATGAGAAAAAGCTGCGTCGATGCTCGAGGTTCATGCCGAGTTCCGAGCGCCTCGATAGTGTTCTTTTGTGAGAAAAAGCTATGTCGATGCTCGAGGTTCATGCCGAGCTCCGAGGTTGAAGTCGTCAAGGGGGACGAGGAAGGAAGGACGGCGCTTCGGCAGAGGAAGACAATCTGGGCCCTTTTCGCGATGCCCTCTCCCCCGAAGGGTCATCGCATCCGACGGAGGAAAATGAAGTGGATCCTACCAGGCAGTCTGAATGAGACGGCTCTGAAGTTACTCGATGTCCCATTCACCGTTCAGCTGTGCTCCATCAGAATGTATCTGAACGATGTTGAGGAGTCGGTCCGATATGGGGGCAGTGTTGACGATGATATGGAGGCATCCTCGCCCGATAGACAGAAGATATCTATGGACAAGATGCCAACTGTTCTAACCATGGACAACCTTCCGGTTATCCGAGCCCAACTATTTCATCGGTCAGGAGTACGAGCTACTAATCCCTAGTCCTGGGCTCCGCCCCATGGATAAATTAGCTCCCTGCTTATGCATGTTTCCGGTGGACGCTTTTTGTTCGGGCTTGCGATTGCCACTCCACCCATTTATTAAGGAGGTTCTGAACTGGGCGTCGTTGAGTCCGATGCAATATGGGCTCAACTCCTGGAAGCAGCTCGTGTGCTTCATGCTTCTTTGCGAGGAGCGGGAGGTTCCCCTGAGGCTGAAATTGTTACACCCCGCTTCCCAAAAGGAATACGGAATACGGAATACGAGTACGGACGAAGCCCAGTGAATAATTTTCATCATTCATAAGCTGTAGGATCGACTCAGCATCATAACAAGAAATATAGCAAAATATATTCAATCACGCATGCATGAATAATTTATTAATCAACAGAAAACATTTGAAACAAATAAATATCCCAAATAAATTCAAGATCTAGATCAAAAGTAAAAACTTCGGGACTACAAGCCAAGTGTAAACTTAAATAAACTGTGTCAATTACAAGCTTTAAGTAGCAACATAAATAAACTCAAATACAAATTATTGAAGCAAGCTTTCCCAAGTGAAGCCTAAAAGGTTTGCTCACCAACTCCAGCAGGCAACTCATGTCCAAAGTCTGTATATATATATATATATATATATATATATATATATATATATATATATATATATATATATATATATATATATAGGAAAAAATAAAGAAACAAAGACAAATGCTCTTAGTGCAAGTTCGGACCGCAAGTAGTACAAGCAAGGGTATGAAAATAAGTGCAAGAAAGTACGAAACAAAGATATGGAATCAGGAATATACGACATGATTTAACAAGAATGCAACAAGTAGTGTAGTTCAAGAGACTAGCTAGCAAGTGAAATAAATCAAGTAACAGGATCGGCTAACAAATACAAGTGGCAGGAACAAGTAACAAGTGAGCATGTAACATGTATCAAGTATCGAGTAACAAGTATCAAGTAACAAGTGTCAAGTAACAAGCAACATGTAACAAGTAGCAGGAACGGGTAACAAGAATGTGCGAGTGAACATGTTTTACTTAAGTCTGTTATTTAATTCTATCTAGGTAGCACTTCATGCGTCTCATCTATTTACCACATGGTTGCTACTTACAAACAAGTTACGTTTAGGCCTAGTGGTGGATTTTATAGGGCGGTGTACTCAGGTCATGTAGAAAATACGAGCATGTGGTCAAACCATGGGCACTAGAGGTGGCCCCCGTCAACCCCTGACATAGCACTTAGTTCTACGTGGCATTTAGTTCTATTTAATTGCAAACACATATCATGTAATCATATAATGGGTACTAGAAGTAACCCCCGCAGACACTAGAGGTGGCTCCCGTCAACTTCTGATGTGACACTTAGTTCTATGTAGCACTTAGTTCCATTTAACTCAAAATCATGGAAAACACGGGCTCCCTTCCGAGTACACTTACATATATTGTCCATTACTATGGTCTTTTCCTTAACCTTGGCTTGTTATTTATTATTATTATTACCAAGACAAGCATGAAAGCGTGTGAAACAGGGCAAGTAAACTTGATCAAGAATATGGAACAAGTTTAAGCTAGGTAGAATGCATATTCAGGTGTCAAAACAAATTGAAATTATCAAGAACGACAAGAATTCCAATTATGGACAGCATGACATTGCTGCACCAAAATTGAGATTTCTGCCACCACAGGAATACAAATCCAGATCTGTTAGAAAATCTAGAAACTAGACTCTCTGCCGAATCCAGTGCATATAAACACGATACATAAAAGTTGTAGCAACAGGTGTCAAAACAGCAAACTACACAGGATTCGTGTTCAGCAAGAACTTGTAAAATTGTGTTTATACACATGAAACAGGTCTGAAAATTCATTAATTAATTTCAGAAAAATTAGAGAATGTTTTCTAGTGTGTCTTGCATCAGCATGCAAAGTTTCAAGTCATTAGCTTACTGGTAGCATGGTTAATTTAATTGTGAAGCAAAGTGGTGCAGCAAATTCATGAATCTGGAATTCTACGACACAGCAGCAGTGAAACTGCGATAAATCACAAACTACAACTCGGAATTCAATTTCGTCAAAAGGGTAGTAATCTAGACATCTGGGACTATATTTCATATTTAGAACTCAAGTCCAAATTCTGATGTTATCAGGATTGAAACAGCAAGTAAAAATAGGAACATCAACATATATGGTTTCTTTTGTATAGAAAGTGACATGATTAGAAACTAATATGAGTCTAAATTAATGTGTTATTTAAATCAAGGTGTTATAAATATCGAATCAGCAAGTCACATTTATTTCTCAACTCCAAAGAAGTAAAATCAACACATATATCATATAACATGCATCTACAATTCAAGCTGGTTCTTAGTTTCTTGTGTTCAAATAATCAGGAGATAAAATGGATCCAATTAGTTTTGAAACAAATATATCAACAAAAGATTGTGACTCTTATGATCATGGAATTGATAAGGAGTAAAATAAGATCATCAAACGATAAGCCAAAAGGAGAGTCACAACTACGATCTACTTGCAGTATTTTCAAATAAAAGCTTGTACTAGAACAAAAAATTGTACAAGAAGATACTTGTCTTGATGACGGTGAATCCGAACATGAACAAATAACGGGATGAGAATCCCGAGAAACGAAGCACGAACATAGACATACATGCAAGCACGTGCAACCAACGGGAAACACGCACACAGCAAACCAAGCAACCATTAAATCTGGACCCTCTTCACAAAATAGCAAACACCAAAATGCGATCCCCTACTCCCAAAACAACACACAGCAAAACGGACCACTAGTGCTGCTTCTTCTCCAACGCAACAGAGAGGCGGTAAGAGAGAACGACGATTGCAGCGATAGGGACAGGCGATGCTGGCAGCGAGGGTGCTCGGGGTGACTGACGGTGGTGCTGCGATCGAGGAGCGATGCAGCAATCGGTGGTGGCGAGCGCTCTATTTTTCGGGAGAGAAACAGGGGAGCAAATGGCGCTGGCAATGGCAGGAGATTCTGGCTTGGATGACGACGACGAGGGAGGATGAGGTAGGGGATAACGATGAGGACGGGACACAGGCAATGGGGTAATGGGTTCGGTAATGGCGAGGCAATGGGTTCATGAGTGGAGGTGAGGCGAGGAAGATGATCGGCGATCGAGGATGGGATGGTGGCGAGGATGATGAGGAGGGAGAGAGGCAGTCGAAGGACAACGATGGAGGCAATGGCAGGGAGGATCAGGGGTCGGCGATAGGGTTGCGGAGCCGAGGAGTGGATGAAGACGATGAACAGTGAAAAGGAGGGTTGGTGGCTAGGGGTTAAACAGGGGGTAGGGTTAATTAGGCTAGGGTTAGGGATGATTAAGGTTATATAGTACAGGGTTGCGGGTTGTGGGTTATTGGATAGCGGGTATGAGTAGGATCCAATGGGAGATTGAGTAAAAAAAATCACTATAATTAGGCCATATGGATTTGATGAGATGAATCAGTCAATTCCCGTAGAAAATAGCAATTTGAGCTGACAGACAAGATGCAAATGAAATAGATGGGGCACAAATTTGAGTCGAAACAAAAGAAATTACTTTATTAGAACTGAAAACAAAATACAGAATCTTGAATTGATAAATAGAGTACAATGAAATGAAATACAGCAGAAAATACAAATACAGAAAACAGGGGTTACAGAAATACTTTCAAGCAATCCTGGGCATTAGCTCATCCGGCGAGTACGAAGGGATATACTATATCTCGCCACGCTGAGGGAGAAGGGTTGTACACAGGCATCCGGACTCCATTAAAGGGTGGAAGGAAAAGTATTTTGTCGTTCAGAGCCTGACCCCCTGGGTGATACCCACGACTTGGAGATTTTATAAACCCAACCTTAACGGCCCCTGCAAGTCTGATTTGACGGCCAAGGAGTGGGTAGACGTTGAGCAGATATGTTCGGACAACAACATTGGTTGGCCGAATGTGACGGAGAAACATCTGGCTCAGATCGGACTGAGCCCCACTCCTTCCAGTACGTCTTTTGTCTAATTTTCCTTGAAGTGTTTTCCCTCATCTTGTGAGCTTCTCTTTTTTGCAGATATGGACTCCTCAGAGATCACTGAGAGGAGGGCGTTGCTGAAGAAGAGAAAGGCTGAGTAGGCCGAGCTTGGGAGGCACGAGAGAGTCCCCTCCGATGAGGTTGTGGAGGAACCTCCCCACTCGACGCCGAAGAAGCAGAGGGCCTCCAAGTCGGGACCGAGCTCCAGTAATCAGAGGGTTATGGAAGTGGTGAACGGCGGCCTCCTTCCCCCCCCCCAATTGCTCCATCGGCCGAGGAAATCGTCGGCAAGGCGGGGCTTCAACCATAGGCCCCAGACTGGGCCGTTAAGGTCGGGGATACCTTGTCGGATGGCCCCGTGGCCATCGAGGTGGTCTCAAAGCTCGTCCCACCTCAGTACTGGAAGGCCCGAGAGTGCGACACCGTCGAGTCCAGCTATATGAAGTGGGATATGGCGAGCATGCAGGTAACCCTCGTTTAGTAACGACTCTTTTGTAGCTTCTGTTGTATTATATTTTTTGTATTTTGTCTAAGTCTGTCTCCCTCTGCTATAGGCCTGTGTGGAGGGTGCTCAGCTGATGAAGTTGCATGAGCAGGAGCTGAGGAAGGAGGTGAGGAACGCTCAGCGCTATAAGCGAGAGATGAAGAATCTCAAAATAGCGCAGAAGGTGATCGAGGGCAGCAAATAGGCCATTCAGGCCGAGCTGGCTAACCAAGCCGATGCCCACATGAAGAAGATGGCCGAGCTGAGGAAAGAGGCCGATAAGCAAGTGAGGAAGGTCAAGCAGGCCGGGATGGACAAAGTCAAGAGGCCCGGGATGAAGTCTATGCCCTGGCAATCCAGCATGTTAAGTACTATTATTCGGAGTTGGATCTGAGCAGATTCCACAATGACATGGTGCTACCCGAACACCAGTCGACTCCCGGGGGTGGTGGTGACGACGACATGTCTGGGGCCGACCCCAATGCTGAGCTGACTATCGAGAAAGAGGTTGGCTAGCAGTAGTACTTGTTTATTTTCTTTTCCTCTTTTTTCTGTTCGTAATTTGTAGTCGCCGAACGCGGATTGGCCACCACATTTTTGTAAACATACTTTTTGAGTAATGAAAAGGGTTTTGGCCGAACCTTTTGACTTGAATTTTGGGCGTGATTTTTAGCCAAGTATATATGGCTCGGAATGATGCGGTTGTAACAACCCGAATTTTCATATAAAAATATGTATGATTTGTTAAGCACTAAAATGCTATGGTTATTTATTTATTTTCCTTTTTGATGCTTTTAGTATGGAATTAACTCTTAAGCTTCAACTAGATCCGATTAAACCCAAGTTAACCCTAGTTTAACTCAACACTTGTAGTGTACCATGGCATGTAACAAAAAAAAGGACTTGTGCACATGCACAAGCCCAAATCCGGCCAAGATTTTGAGAGGGAAAAGAAGGAGGGAAAGAGAATTAGGGTTAGGGTTTGAACAATGGAATCTTGACTCATGATGAGTCTTTCACCACCTCCACACTCCACCTCCATTCTCCCCCAATGCAGCCCTCTCACTTTCTCCCTCCCCCCCTCTCTCAAAAATCCATCCACATTCATTCCCCATCCTCTATTAATACACCCTCAACTCATCCTAGCTCCATTTCTCATCTTTCCCTACAATTTAGCCATCTTCTACACCTTTAAACCTCACTCTTTGCACTCTTGCTACTGATTTGGAGTAAGAAGAAGAAGAAAAAGGCAAGAAGAAGAAAATAGGAGGCCAAAGCAAGGAGGAGAAGCAATGAGCTCAAGTTGGAGTCAAGAAGGAGGACCAACAAGCAAGGAGCTAGAAGGAGATCAAACTATAAGCAAAGGGTGGGTGTTTCTAACCTTATGTTTGTTTTTATGGTTGAATGGTGTTTGTGATGACTAAAAAATGACGTGCCTGCCCTAAGAATGAACCTAACCAACTCATTTTGTGTTAAGAAATCCAAACAAAAAAATCTTGTTAAAATACTGAATTTTTGTTGTCAGTCCGTAGCTCATTGCACGAACATTACTTGGCATTTTGATCTGAAATTTTTAGAAGGTGATCATATAGGTGTCGTACACCTTCAGTAATTTTTACAGATTTTTTTTTTTTGATTTTTCCTAGTATTAAAATAAATTACGAACTTGCATGCTGGTCAGAATAGAAAAAAACAGTTTTTATTGTTACTGTTGTGGAAAGAATGACTTGTATCTCACTGCATGCTTATGGGAATGATATGAAATTTTAGTATGTCATTGTTGGATTTATCTAAGACCAACGTTTCAAATTTTATGAGATTTGGACCACTGTAGCTATGTCAATAAAATCATGCAAAATGAGCTAGATATTTTAGTAAACAGAACTGCTGTTGCTACTGCCCTTTTTTTGGATGACATTCAAGAGGACATAATTGGAAATCTACTTGGTAGAATCACTTGTTTTTTTGAATTGTTGTAACATTATGTGTCAGGAACTAGATTCTAAAATTTCATGATGATCTGACACCATATGATATTTTAAATAGATTTTTTTCCATGATTGTATTGATCTGATCTGTTGTTCTGGAAGTCTGTATACTTGTTAAAGATGGACCCGTAAGAGTGTCTAAATGACCTTATCTGAAGAGCCTTATAACTAGGAACTTTTAGTAGACACAGACCTTTATGGAATGACCAATAAATCCTGATTTGGACAAGTATTCGAAGTTATATGATTTTTGCAAGTGACGACAGAAACACAGTGAAACATAGAGCTCACTGGTTTGCACCATGTTCGTGAAGATGAGTTTGAACTTGTACTTTACTAGCTTAGAGTTGCTGTTTGAGGTCAAGAATCATGTTATTAGTGTGAATATGAGTTAGGACTTAAGTGATCTAAAGTTTCTTTCTAAGAGTAGCCCATAGTTGCTTGTGGACCCCAATATAGACAACATTGTTCAATGTTTTGAAGTGAAAATTATATTGGATGTTGGGGTATTGTTGTAGACCACTTTGGGATGAAATTCATGCCCATTGTGTGCTTGTACTTGCTGTCTACTTTGAGTAGAAGCATGGAGAGTACCCGATCGTGATTCCTCACGGGAACGGGACCAGGAATGACTCCGTTTTGGCATAAATGCCAAGTGTGTGCTTGCTATTTGGAATCTTAAATTGTTGTTTTTAGGACTCTTAGAACCCCCTTTAGGTATTCTTGGATTAGGACTTACTCCTAGTGTAGTGTACCTCATTGGGATACATCGGTTAGGTTTTTAGAATCTAGGATTAAGTCTTGTTGACAATCTAGACGGGTAGAATATCACATCGAACACGTTGGAGGAGATGACTCGTGCACCGACGTACTTGCTGTACATGGATGGATTCCATGGGTTGTATTTAGAGCTACCACTTGTCGAGGACCGTGGAGCATTAAGTTTAGCGGGAGCTACTTGTTGGTCAGGCCGAGGTTGCAATCGAACTCCTAGCATAGATGGCGGTTGCAGCGATCGACGGGGTTGATTCATCGTTGGTTCGTGCCAAGTGTGGGCCGAGGCGAGTCAACCCTTGGGCCGGACTGGAGGGCTAGTTGAGTCCTAGTGAGAGATGGGTTGAGATCTATTAATGATAAGGATGACTAAGTAGGAAGAGTATGCAAGTAGAACTTAACCAGTTGTTCATAGCAAGCCAAGTTGTGTACCAAGTTAGCCTAACTAAGGGAGTGGGGTAGCATGGATACTTTGGTAGGACTAGATCGTGTCTTGGTTGATGGTAAGGACATGCACTAGCGAGGGTGTTCACCTATCAGGGGAACGTTGTCTCAACTGCAAGTACTGCTTTAGTGTAAGGACGAGTGTAGCGGACTTGGGGAAACCTTATATCCGTCATGTCCTTTGTTGACCGATGCGGGCAGGAGGTTTAGAGGATGTCCCCACAGAGTGAGACTCTACCGAAAAGATTCTAAGTCCTTCGGCAGGGAGCCCTAGTGCCTGCATATCAGCTTTTGGTGAGGTCCGAGGAGACAACATATCGGGTAAGCTGATTTGGTTACAGTCACGCAGGGTAAGCCTGCAACATATCGGGTAAGCCGAATTGATTTCAGTCACGCAGGGTAAGCCTGCGATTGGAATCACGGGCATAGTGGATAAAATATGAGGATTGGACACCACTAATGACGGAAGGATAAGCCTGCAGCCTCACCATCACTGGAATCAGAAATAGGAGAGAGCACAAGAGTAGGATGCATTGCGGGGGATCGAGCCCTATCAAACTAAAGAGTATCGTTTGGTTGGGGGGTGTGTAGTATGGGATGCACATCTTTCAACCAAGCGTGCATTAGCCTTAGGAGCATGTGTGCATAGTGTGTGCATTAGTTTAGGCCATGGCATACACCGACACTTGTTTGACATCACTTTTTCTTTGCATCAAATATTATTTGTGGTTGTGAGGTTGGGATCGTTATATTATGGCGTAGAGAGGATAGCCGAATATAGCATTTCGTCAGTTGTAATCAACTGAGTGCCCACAGTTATCAGTGCAGGACTGCCGAGTTGGGAGCACGGGAAAGCTCCAGCGGGGGAAGGCATCCAAGTGAAAGTTACTGTCCAAACTTTATTGTACATTCTTGTTGTAGCAATTAACTGTAATTGTTGTAATCATTGGACATTGTAATAACAATTTGATGTAATAAAAGTTTTTAATTTCCTATGATTTTTGTTGTGTTGTGACTCATTTGAAGAAAGATACTGAAGAATGTCACGAGTTCCTATGTTAGGAATTCGGGGCGGTACAGCGGTGGACTTCATCTTTGGAATACTGGAGACCAATTCCACTTCGCAGATCATTCTGTGGCACTTACATCCATCGTCCAGGAATACTGGGGATTGTTTCACTCCGTCGATCATTCTGGAGTCCATAACTCACGTCTCTCTCACACTTGGTGTCGAAAGTCAGCTTTGATACCATTTGTAATGCCCCTACCCCCGCTCAGACAATTTATATAATTTAGAAGACAAATTATTTATAGTATAGTACAACTGCCCACCATAGGCTGCCTCTCCAAAGGTGATTAACCGGATTGGTGACTCTTGATCATAGGAAATTATATTTATAGTTCTTTATTTTTTGTTAATTCCCGATATGGGACTATATTTACTCACCTATTCTCTCTACTTCTCTCCCCGTGTACAGAGCCAACAACATGGGCCCTGCACACGTCAACAAAGAAGACAGAGAACAACAACATACAAATAGGCGGGACCCCACTCATCGTTGACGTCCGCCTCAACATAGCAAGAACAATGCTGCTGTCTTATATGCGTGGGCCCCCTTATGGGTGACGTCATCATGACGTCACCTGAAGCCACACATAGCACAACATGTTTGCTGTTACTTTTTCACGTGGGCCCCCACCCCATAATATCACTTTATTTATAACCATGCCATCAAGCTTTATATATATATATATATATATATATATATATATATATATATATATATATATATATATATATATCATACTAGCTCTTTGAAATTACGGGATGTTACACCCGATCCGTCTCTTTTGGAAACACTGGCCCTTCCACCGGGGTTTCGTTATCGACCCCAAGGTTTGGGCCGGCGAGGCCTTGTGATGCACAAATCTTGGTCGCAGGTGTGTCTACACTGGCCGTACCGGGCGGACCTGCAGGGGACCCAACTCGCTCGGCTGGCCTTGAACTTGCCTGTATCGATCCCGTGGCTCCGATACAGGAGCCCTAGGCTGATTGTGAGTGATGTAACAAAGTCTCCCCTTGTAACGATGCATTTTCTTTAGTTGAAATAATAATGAGAGAACATGATTATATTGCTTTGATTGGTTCTTTTGCCATGCGCTTACTTTCGATCTCCGAGAATAGGTCTCCGGCGTCCGAGCCGAGGGAGGAGTTCGAGTAGTGGAGGAGTGGCGAGATTGAGGGATCCTGAACGCCTGGCAATGGAGGACGTTTTGTCTTCCAATCTCATTAATGCGTATCAGACATTTCGACTGCCCATGCCATTAATGCGCATCACCTGAGGGCTAAACCTCACCCCCACATCAGATCATTTCTCACTTCACCGTGAGCTCTCACCTCTGGTGGCTCCCCTGCCACCCTCTAAAAATTAGGGGTAATGGCGATGAATGCTGTTTTATCTCTAGTTTCCAGTGGGTGAAAAGGGGGTCGGCTCGTAGTGCGATGCTCGAGGAGTTGCCGAAGGCGAGTGTCCAAAATAAAAATCTTGGCCGAGGGCTCCAGTGACTGGTGACCCTCCTACCACCCTCGTAAAGTTAGGGGTAGAGGCATTGAATGCTGCTCTACCCCTGGCTGTCGGCGGTGAAAGGGGGGTCAACTTGGAACACAGGACTTAAGGTGCTTTTTGCAGGTGAGTGCCCGACTTGAAAATCTTGTCCACGGGCTCCAGTAACCGATGGCTCTCGTACCGCCTGCTAATAGTTAGGGGTAGCGATGATGACAGCTGTGCTACCCCTGGCTATCAGCTGGTGAAAGGGGGGTCGGTTCGGAACACGGGGCTCGGAGGTCATCGCTTTGGGCGAGAACCGCAAATGAAACTGAAACTTTGGGTAAGTGGTGAGTTAACGACCATGCTGAGGGGCCTGTTAATAGATCAATTCCTTTCCGTGATAGGTAAAACATCTCATCCTACGTCGAATCCTGAGGTAAGACAGCTGGTTGAACAAGGAGATTGTCATACCTAATGGAGCTCGCATAAGGGATCCCAGATACCTTAGGGGGTGGTACCAGGGACGGGGGACGAGGAATGACGAAAGTGAACCCGAAGGAGAACTAGGGCTTTACCCAAACGAGAGGATGAACCTATCATTTCATTAGTTGGAAACAGCTTTCATAGCCGGTAGGAAATGCGATCTAATACGGGTTTAGGAAGAAGGTATCCGTGATAGAGACTCTTGCCTTTGATGAGGATAGGGGCAGGTCGAGTAGCACTGAGACATAGGTCTAGGTCTTTGCCAAGAAATGAGGAAAGCACTAGTCGACAAATGTTTAAGCCATAGGTGTAGGTACTCCCTAACCCGAGGGTATTAATCTTCCCCGACCCGGAAAGCGATAACCAAGGTTGGCAAGCCGATAGGCGAAGGAGGGATAGCCTATAGCGACATACGTTGCCACTAATCTTTGGGGAGACGAGCTTAGACAAGAACTTTGGTTAGCTACGAACGTAGACTTGAGGGATTGAAGAATTCCTCATAGGTGGTCGAAGTCCATGTTGAGCACCGGGGACGTTACTAGCCGAGGTCCAAATCGGAGGCTAGGACTTGAGGGATTGAAGAATCCCTCATAGGTGGTCGAAGTCCATGCCAAGCGGTGAGGAAATTACCAACCGAGGTCCGAACCGAAGGCTAGGACTTGAGGGATTGAAGAATTCCTCATAGGTAGTCGAAGTCCGTGCTGAGCGGCAAGGATGTTACTAGCTGAGGTCCAAACCGAAGGCTAGGACTTGAGGGATTGAAGAATCCCTTATAGGTGGTCGAAGTCCATGCCGAGCGGCGAGGACGTTACTAGCCGAGATCCGAACCGAAGGCTAGGACTTGAGGGATTGAAGAATCCCTCATAGGTGGTTGAAGTCCATGCCGAGCGGTAAGGACGTTACTAGCCGAGGTCCTAATCGAATGCTAGGAATTGAGGGATTGAAGAATCCTTCATAGGTGGTCGAAGTCCATGCTGAGCGGTGAGGACGTTACTAGCCGAGGTCCAAACCGAAGGCTAGGACTTAAGGGAATGAAGAATCCCTTATAGGTGGTCGAAGTCCATGCCGAGCGGTGAGGATTTTACTAGCCGAGGTTCGAACCGAAGGCTAGGACTAAAGGGATTGAAGAATCCCTCATAGGTGGTCGAAGTCCATGCCGAGCGGTGAGGACGTTACTAGCTGAGGTCCGAACCGAAGGCTAGGACTTGAGGGATTGAAGAATCTCTCATAGGTGGTCTAAGTCCATGTCGAGTGGCGAGGACGTTACTAGCCGAGGTCCAAACTAAAAGTTGGGACTTGATGGATTGAAGAATCCCTCATAGGTGGTCGAAGTCCATACCGAGCGGTGAGGACGTTACTAGCCGAAGTCCGAACCGAAGGCTAGGACTTGATGGATTGAAGAATTCCTCATAGGTGGTCGAAGTCCATGCCAAGCGGCAAGGATGTTACTAGCCGAGGTTCGAACCGAAGGCTAGGACTTGATGGATTGAAGAATCCCTTATAGGTGGTCGAAGTCCATGCCTAGCGGCGAGGATGTTACTAGCCGAGGTCCAAACCAACGGCTTCGACTTGAGGGATTGAAGAATCCCTCATAGGTGGTCGAAGTCCATGCCGAGTGGCGAGGACGTTACTAGCCGAGGTCCGAACCGAAGGCTAGGACTTGAGGGATTGAAGAATCCCTCATTGGTGGTCGAAGTCCAAGCCGGGCAGCGAGGACGTAAGGGATTGAAGAATCCCCCGTGGGTGTGTGAATTTCGAGCCGAGGGGTGAGGACGTGGGGGATTAAAGAATCCTCCGTGGGTGTTCGAAGTCCAAGCCGAGGGGCGAGGACGTGGGGATTGAAGAATCCCTCATGGGTGTTCGAAGTCCACGCTGAGCAGCGAAGACGCGAGGGATTGGGAAATCCACAGGCTTTGATTTGTTAAACAAAATCTCCCTCCTTTATATCATGTTTGTCTGTTTATAAGATAATTACGCGCGTAGCGCTTACAATAGTGGACTATCCCTCACTTTCCTTTCTAAAACTTGATGAGGTGCTCCGCGTTCCAGGGCCTCTTAACCATCCTGCTCCCCAGTTCTTCGAGTCGGTAAGTACCAGGACGTGCCACTTGGGAGATCTTATAAGGGCATTCCCAATTTGGGGCGAGCTTGCCTCTAGTTGTGGGCTGGGAGATTGATAGCTTTCGAAGTATGAGGTCCCCCTCCTTGATGTTGGTCAGGCAGACTTTCTTGTTGTAAAGCATTTCAACTCGTTGCGGATATATGACCTGTAGAATGGTGGATCTTTCCCGTGCCTCATCAATGAGGTCCAGGTTCGCCCTGAGGTCGCTTGAGTTTGATTCTTCGTCGAAGCCCATGTACCTAGGCGAGGGGAGGTCGATTGTAATATCTCGGTTGGATATTATATTTTTATTATAATTATTTTTAAAATTAAAATATTTCATATGGAAATTACTTAGTTTTAATAAATAATCATTATCTATATATATATACAAGTAAGTATATATATGTATTGTATCGGTTTTGTGCACTTGTACAAAATCCTGTAAAATGCATTATTGAGAAAATGTCTGAAATATCCCGGCCTGATATTAAAAATTATTATTTTATTATTATTTTCAGAATTGAAATGTTTTGATGGATATTGCCCGGTTTTGTTAATAAACATTATATATATATACATCTGTATTGTATCAAATTGGTACTGAAATCTTCCGAACTGGTAATAAAATTATTTTTATTATCATTTCTGAATAAAAATATTTTGGTAGAGATTATTCGTTTTAACTAATAAAAATTATCTGTATATATAGATGTATGTACGTATATATATTGTATCAATTTCGTACGTTGGTACGAAATCATGTAGTATGTGATTTTAGAAAAATACCTCTTATTTTTTATCAATCATGATCAAATAGAGGGTTAGGATTGGATTAGGGTGTGATTGCAATATTAATTTGCAAATTGATCATCCAATTGTTGAGCAACAAGAAATGAGAACACTTGGTTTCATTCTTAACCACAAGCTCTCTCTCCCTTCTCCTATAACCCCCCCCCCCTCCCCCCCCCCCCCCCCCCCCCCCCCCCCCCCACACACACACACACACACACACACTCCATTGGCCGGCCACACACTCCAAGGGCAAGAAGCCCTTTCATTTGTGTTTCTCCATCTCCTTCTCATCTCACTCTCTCTTCAAATTTCTTTCTTTTCTTCTACTTGTTTTTATTTAGAAAAAAATTGGGAAGAAAAGAGAGATCAAATCAATCAAATTTCATGGGTTCATTTAGGGTTTGTTCTTGAGAGGAGGAGCAAGAACAAGGAGCAAGGAGGAGAATAGCAAGGCTAGTTCTTCCAACCGATTTGGGTGGGGGTTTCTCTTCTTGTGTTTTATTTGTTATTGTATTGTTTATTTGTATGTTTAGTGTTAAAGAACAACCTGGACTAAAGAATATTGTGCATATTTGTGATTGTGGACTAGAATAAAAGGCATATGAGGATTGAGGTGGTAGAACACAAAATAAAACACTAAAGATTCAATCTTATAATGTTTATGGTTAGAATTAATTACTTATTCTAAAATTGGAAATATGACTCCAAATTAATTTGAGAGGTTCTCATATGTGTCCCTACCATGCTCTAATTTTTGTAGTTTTTTTTGGGTTAATTTGATAGGTCAAACAAACGTTTCCCCCAAAATAGTGAGCTTTTAAGCAAATCGCTGTTTTGGTTATTTTTACATATGTTCAAAGAGCTGGATTTTAAGCTCTATAAGGAATTTGAAAAAGTGGTCAACTAGAAAGTTGTAGTAGATGTTCTCCCCATTTCAAAAAGTCCAATTTTGTTAGATTCCGACAAGTATAGCACTGGCTATGACCATTACAAGTTTCAGCTTTGTGCTGTCTTTTGTTATTCTTGAATTTTGTTCAAAGAGCAGGAATTTGAATTCCATAAGGAATCTGAGAAAGTTGTTAACTAGGAAGTTGTAGTAGATGTTCTTAGCTTTCCAAAAAGTCCAAGTTTGTTAGATTTCGACAAGTATAGCACTGGCTATGACCTTTACAAGTTTCAGTTTTGTGCTATCTTTTGTTATTCTTGAATTTTGTTCAAAGAGCAGGAATTTAATTTCCATAAGGAATCTGAGAAAGTTGTCAACTAAGAAGTTGTAGTAGATGTTTTTAGCTTTCCAAAAGTCCTATTTTGTTAGATTCCGATAAGCGGAATAGGAATTTTGACCTTTACAAGTCACAAAAACTAGTCTTTTGGTTGAAGCTTCGCTATTTAGATTGTTCGAAGTTTTTGTTCATTTTATTGACTGAATCGGAGAAGGTTATCAACTAGAGAGTTGTAGTAGAGGTTCTCACCTTTCAAAAATATTCTATTTGGTTAGATTCCGATAAGTATAGCAAAAGTTATGTGCTTTACAAGTTTCAGCTTTTGCTATCCTTTTTGTTGTTCTTAAAATGTGTTTAAAGAGCTGGATTTTGAGCTCTATAAGGAATATGAAAAAGTGGTCAACTAGAAAGTTGTAGTAGATATTCTTAGCTTTCCAAAATATCCAATTTTTTTAGATTCCGACAAGTATAGCAAAAGTTGTGAGCTTTACAAGTTTCAGCTTTTGCTGTCCTTTTTGTTGTTCTTGAATTTTGTTCAAAGAGCTGGATTTTGAATTCTATAAGGAATCTGAAAAGGTGGTCAACTAGAAAGTTATAGTAGATGTTCTTAGCTTTCTAAAATGTCTATTTTTTTTAAATTCCAACAAGTATAGCAAAAGTTGTGAGCTTTACAAGTTTCAGCTTTTGCTGTCCTTTTTGTTGTTCTTGAATTTTGTTCAAAGAGCCGGATTTTGAGCTCTATAAGGAATCTGAAAAAGTGGTCAACTAGAAAGTTGTAGTAAATGTTATCTCCTTTCCAAAATGTCCAATTTGGTTAGATTCCGACAACTATAGCAAAAATTGTGAGCTTTACAAGTTTCAGCTTTGTGCTTTAATTTTGTTCAAAGAGTAGGGATTTGAATTCCATAAGGAATCTGAGAAAGTTGTTAACAAGGAAGTTGTAGTAGATGTTCTTAGATTTCAAAAAAGTACAATTTTGTTAGATTCTGACAAATATATTACTGGCTATGATCTTTACAAGTTTCAGCTTTGTGTTGTCTTTTGTTGTTCTTGAATTTTGTTCATAGAGAAGGGATTTGAATTTCATAAGAAATCTGAGAAAGTTGTTAACTAGGAAGTTGTAGTAGATGTTCTTAGATTTCCAAAAAGTCCAATTTTGTTAGATTCCGATAAGTGTTGCACTGGCTATGACCTTTACAAATTTCGGCTTTGTGCTGTCTTTTGTTGTTCTTGAATTTTGTTCAAAGAGCAGGGATTTGAATTCCATAAGGAATCTGAGAAAGTTGTTAACTGGGAAGTTGTAGTAGATTTTCTTAGCTTTTCAAAAAGTCTAATTTTGTTAGATTTCGATAAGTATAGCACTGGATATGACCTTCACAAGTTTCAGCTTTGTGTTGTCTTTTGTTGTTCTTGAATTTTGTTCAAAGAGCAGGAATTTGAATTCCATAAGAAATCTGAGAAAGTTGTTAAATAGAAAGTTTTAGTATATGTTCTTAGCTTTCCAAAAGTCCTATTTTGTTAGATTCCGACAAGTATGGCAAAAGTTACGAGCTTTACAAGTTTCAGCTTGTGCTGTCTTTTGTTGTTCTTTAATTGTATTCAAGGAGCTGGATTTTGAGTTCCATAAAGAATCTGAAAAAGTGGTCAACTAGAGAGTTGTAGTAGAGGTTCTCACCTTTCCAAAATGTCATATTTGGTTAGATTCCGATAAGCGGAGTTGGATTTTTGACCTATACAAGTCACAGCAGCTAGCCTTTTGGCTGAAGCTTCATTGTTTAGATTGTTCGAAGTTTTTGTACCTTTTATTGACTAAATCTGAGAAGGTTATCAACCATAGAGTTGTAGTAGAGGTTCTCACCTTTCCAAAATATCCTATTTGGTTATATTCTGATAAGCGTAGTAGGAGTTATGACTTTTACAAAGTCACAGTAGCTGGCTCTTTTGTCTGAAGCTCGTTGTTTAGGTTGTTCGACATTTTCTACTTCTTATTGACTAAATCTGAGAAGGTTGTCAACTAGAGAGTTTTAGTAGATGTTCTCACCTTTTTAAAAGTCAAATTTTGTCAAATTCCGTTAAGAGTAGAATGTTTAATTGCTTCTAGGGTGTTAAAAATCTTTCATGTTGCTTTTATGTATAAAAGATCAAGTTTTGCTAGTAGCATGTTATTTCGCTTCTAGGTTGTTAGAAGACTTTTATGGTTGCTTCTATATGATTCATTTGTCGCATAAATAGCTAGTTGGCGCGTATGTAAGTTATTTTGCGCGTATGCAGCTTATTAGCTAGTACGCAGTTGTTGTGCTCGTTTAGGGTGATATCATTGCCCTAGGGGCCATCGACCATCAAGACGTGTATTTATTTTACTCCTCGTGGACTGTGGATGAGTCACCCCTCGTGCACCGTCAGATCTTAACTGGTGTAGGTTGATCGCGGGCTAGGAGTGTAGATGGAACCCAAGTTCAGGGTAGTAGCATACGAATACGTTCGTATTGCCGGGGTCTTAGATCGATAGGCTATGAACAGGATCCTTAGGGATTATGGTAAGTCTAGGCTGAGCACCTAGTAGAGTTATCTCGCAAAGTCTAACTTAAGACTTAGCATGTTGTGTTAGTACTGTTGTCATCCCTCGGATTGTTTAGGATTAGTAACATCGTTAGGGTAGTAACTTATGGCTATTACTACTTAACCTTTATTTATTATCTTTTCGCCGAAAGGAAAGAGTTGGTATTAAGGGTGATGCCTTATGATCCGACTTATTCTATTGGCCAACACTAGGTGGTATTATTGGTTGTACCCTTTCTGTCAAAGGGATACAGTCTATGCCTTCTCACGAGTTAGGGATTCGTATCTCGTCTATTAATTTCTGAAGTGCCATGATAAGGGCTGGAATCTTCCTGTCGGACCTAGGGGATGGACCCCCGGAACTCTGTCATGTTCTATGTCAGGAAAGGCGAACAGGCCATAGACTATGGTCTATGAGCTAGGGGGCCACAGGGGATGCTTCGAGCAACCTGTGTTGTAGTTAACTCTGAGGGTTCGTCAGATTTTTGAGTGAGGTCCGGTACGCCGGGCAATAGTGGCAAACGGAGATACCACTATATGACTGCGAATGGCAAGATTAGACCGTTTCAAGGCAACCTCATTAGTCACGCTGTATCTTCAGAAACAGGTTGAGTACAAGAGTAAAATTTATAGCGCGGGTTCAAATCCCTATATATAAAGAAACGACTTGTTATGAGCGTATATAGTATGGGCTGCATACTGTTTCGGAGACTTGCTTGCATTAGAATAAGTGCATCATTACATTAGTTATTCTTGCATTAGATTCTAAGTCATAGCATACACTAACACATCAATTATATATACACGTTTCTCTTTTTATCAATCTATTTGTTTAAAGTTGAGAATCGCTGCTAGTCATCAACCTTAAAGCGTCAGTATATGTACTGACGTCCCCACTTCAATAGGTACCTGATTGCAAAATTACAGATACATGATTCAGAAGGACTCAAGGCAAGAGAAGCAAAGTGTTGAATTTGTTTCGATTGTAATATATGTTGGTTACCATTGTTTCAATTGTAAATTTATTTATGTTGAAAAGCATCCAAGTGAAATTACCAAGTGTTATATATTGTTCATTGTACTATGATGTAATTTTTATTGAAAGTTTGTAACACTTGGACTTGTATGACATTATTGTAACTCTGATGTAATGTATTGCAGTTTTATAACATTCAGACTTGTATAACATTGTGTTGAATAAAAGTTTTAAATTTTTCTGTTTTTCTGTGTATGGTGGCTAATTGAAGGAAAAGATTCTGGCTTATGTCACTGTTTTCCAGTGTATGGAAATCGGGGCATTACACCGACTTCCAGAGGGATGACTACTTCGGTCTCGTATGCCAGATTGAACAGGGACTCGTCGGTCGGGATTTTCTTAGTAGTCCGGTGTGACCAGAGGATGCTTGTTAACTCTTCGAACCATAGACCCTTGGGGGATTGGTCCAGTCGCTTCTTGAGACCGTTAAGAATTGGTCAGTTGGCATTTTCTGCTTGGCCGTTTGATTGTGGATGAGAGATTGACGAGAAGCGTTGTTGAATGCCTAGATCTTCACAAAACTTGAGAAATTTTTTGCCAGCGAATTGAGTTCTATTATCGGTGACTAGTACGCGCGGGATCCCGAATCGACAGATGATGTGCTTCTAGAAGAATTGTTGGGCTTGATGCTCCGTGATTGTGGCTAGGGGTTCTACCTCGACCCACTTGGTGAAGTAGTCGATGACCACGATGAGGAAGCGCCTTTGGCCTGTAGCCTATGGAAAGGAGCCGACCAGGTCCATCCCCTACATGGCGAAGAGGGTAGGGCTGGCGAGCGACTTCAGTTCGGCTTGGGGCGATCGTCTGATGGGAGAGAACCTTTGGCTGGGGCCGCACCCTTTTACTAGGTCCTTAGCGCCTTGCCACATAATAGGCCAGTAGTAGCCATGGTTGAGTGCTTTTCGGCCAGTGACCTGCTGCCCATGTGACATCCCCCAATTCCTTCGTGTAGCTCCCCAGGGCATACTTGGCTTCATTTGGTTTCAAACAGGGAGATAGGGTCTCCTGTCAGTCTTGGTGTAGGTGCGCTTGAAGCGCACGTCCCCATTAAGGTGAATCTTTCGGACTGGACCCTTGTTGTTCGTGCAGCAGTACGGTATTGCAGAAACTCTTCGTTAGTTAGGAATTTTTGTATGGGATCCATCCAAGTCCCGGCTTGACCGCCGGAGGAGAGGCTAAGGACTTTAGGTTCTTCAATGCTGGGTTTGAGGAGGACCTCGACTAGGACAGTGCGGTCTAGTACTCCGAGGGACGATGAAGCGAGTTTAGACAAGGAGTCAGCGTGACAGTTTTGTTCTCTTGGGATCCGCCAGACCTCCGCCTGCTCAAAGAGCACTAGGAGCTATTTCGCGCATGCTAAGTACCGGGTCATCCTAATATTGTGGGCTTCATACTCCCCGGTGATCTGATTGACCACGAGCTGGGAATCACTGAAGACCCGTATTTGCCTTGTCCCTACCCAGTAGGCCAGTGTAAGTCTAGCGATCAGAGCTTCATATTCCACCTCGTTGTTTGTGGCCGGAAAGTTAATTCGGAGAGAATACTGGAGGAAAAAGTTGTCGGGCCCCGAAGGATGACACCAACTCCGCTCCTTTCCTCGCATGATGAGCCATCCACATAGACGTCCCAAGCCAGGGCATCCTCTCGAATTTCCAGAGACTAAGGGATGGTGCATTCCGTAATAAATTCTGTGAGGGCTTGGTCCTTGATTGCCATCCGAGGATGGTAGCTGATGCCGTGATGACTGAGCTCGATTGACCACTTAATTAAGCGGTCAGAGTTCTCGAGCTTGTTGAGGATTGTTTTGAGAGGCTGATCCGTAATGACGCGGATGGAGTGGGCCTGGAAGTAGGATCGGAGTTTCTGAGCAGCCATCACTAATGCATAGGTAATCTTTTCTGTCTTAGGGTATCGGACCTCGGCATCATGCAGGACCTTGCTAACATAATAGAGGGGCTTCTGCACCCCGTCCTCCTCTCTAACCAACACAGCACTGAGCACGTGTTCGGTGGCAGCCAAGTAGAGGAAGAGGGGTTCGCCCGGCTCTGGCTTGCTAAGGAGCGGTGGGTTGGCTAGGTAGGGTTTCAGCTGGTCAAATGCCTCTTGTTAAGAGGTTGCCCACTCGAAGCTTTTCGCCCCTCGGAGGGCCTTGAAGAATGGGAGCGATTTCTCTCATGACTTGGAGAGGAAACGACCGACGGCCGCTAGTCGCCCCATCAGCCTTTGGACTTCTTTGCCATTTCTCGGAGGAGCCATGTCGAGGATGGCTTGAATCTTTTCGGGATTCGCGTTGATGCTGCACTGGTGTATCGCCTCGATGCTACGCTGGTGTAATACCCCAGATAATATAATGCTTTTGTATATATATATATTTTCTATATGTATATATATGTATGAATGATGGAGTGCATTTATGTTTGTGGGGCGGTTCATGTGGGTGATTGCGTTCTGGATGATGTGCGAGAGAATGAGAAGGACCGATACATACACTAGTTTTGGGTGCGGTACGTATGTAAATATATAAATGTATAATACTACAATGGATATTCTTTGTATGCACTAAAATCTAACATCTCATCTCTCATTTAGAGCTTGATCAAGACCAAAGAATTTCAGCCCAAGTTTCATCTAAAAAACAATGAGCTATACCATGGCTTTTGGCAAAAACCACTTTGCCACCTCACCCTGCCCCCTCCCCTACTTGGGCCGGCCTACCCCCCCTCTCTCCCTCACTCCTCTCTTGATTAAAAACTCCTCTTCTCACCCTTGAGCTCTGGAAGTTCAGAAAAGAAAAAAAAGAAAAGAAAAAGAAAGGAAGGAGTGAAAGGAGCTAATTTGAAGAGTATTCTCAAGTTTGGGAGAAAGATTTTGGAGGAGCAAGCTCAAGGAAAACCACATCTTCTCAAGCCAACTAAGGGTGGGGAGTTCTCTGAACTTTTTATTGTTCATTCTTGTTTAAATTCTTGCATGCATGAGTAGTAGTAGTTTGAGAATGGTTGTTTAAGAGTAGATTGTTAAAATCTGAAACTAAAACAGAAAACCATGATCTGTATGCCTTAGTTCCGAATTTCGAGAGAACAAACTACTTGGAATTTAATGATGAAATTTATACAGGATTAACTCATATATGTCTAGAAGATGCGTGATTTATTTCGCAATTGTCTGATGATTTTTGATATTTTAATCAAATCGATTTTGAGGACTGAGTCGTGAGATAGAGACTGGGTCTGTCTATGGTGAAAACTTAACTTGTGGGAATTCTTAGAATTAATTAGCTTATGTTCTAGTTCTGAAATTTTTACCATGATTTCTTACATGCATCTAGACTCTACGAAAAAATCATGAAATTATTTAGATGAATTTTCATGCATGTTCAAAATTAATTAATCAACAGTAGTCAAGATAGTAACTGAAGAACTGAAGAATTTTTATGCATGCTTATAACAGATAGAACTCAGTGAATACTTGGAATTTGGATATGAAACTTTTTTCATGTTACTCATGATGATGTCTAGTTTCCGTAATGCAAATTTGGTGACCATTTGATATGTATGTGATTTATGATGAATATTTTAACATGTACTGTGCTTAACTCAGTCAGTTTTGACACTTTGATAAGATGGTGGTTTTGTGGCTCTGTGAGAGCAGAATTTGAGGAAGTGTTCTATTAGGAATTTATAGTAGACATCTAGAGCTTTCCAAAGACCCCTATCTGAAGAAATTCCTGTGAGTATATTATTAAATATGATTTTTACAAGATTGAACAGAAACCAGATTCTGAGCTAAAGGCTCTGTTTGAGTTATTGCCTTATGTGTGGTTCTGTACACCTGAGAGAAATGTCTGTTTAGGGGTGATCAAATGACACAATTTGGATTGGTGATCAACTAGGAAGTTGTAGAGGAAATTCACACATTTCCACAGATACTGTATTTGTATCATTCGATGAGCAGGTAAGATTTTATGCCATCGGTAAGGTGCAGCCAGTGTACATGAAGTACACAGGCTGAAGCTTGTGAGGCTATTTTAAGGATTTAGATGACTGAATCTGAGGTGATGATCAACTAGAGAGTTGTAGCCTAGGTCTTTAACCTTCCAGATTGGGCTTGAACACCCAAATCTGAGTTGTATTGTGGGAGTTATGATCGTTTTAAGTTTCGGGCAGAAACACCATTAATCGTTAGTCATGGTTTTGGCTAAGTGTTGTGAGAACCTTTATCCTTGTATGCCTAGAGTTGATAACTTACTGTTGGGGATGAATGGTGTTTTTTGCTGGTCTTGTTGGTGTGACTCCTGTGGAGGATTGTTGTGACTCGAGTTAGTCACTAGGGTAGGGTGGTACCCTACGTCTATCGTACCTAGATGAGAACTTCTGCCGTGGCGTTGGACGTTCAAGTTGGTGCCCGCGAGTTGTATTCATGCCGGTTAAGGATGAATGCGGGCCATGGTAAGGGACGACTCCAAGCTAGGGAAAGTGGCAAGCGAGACTTGCATCATCTGGGCCAGTGGTCGATGGGAAGAGGTTGGAAGCAATCTTTTATCTGGATGGTTAGAGTGAGTCCTGGATTAGAGGAATGTATTCGGGGTTTGTACATTGCATTAGTACTAGCAGACCATAGTCGGGTGTTGTAATTTTCCTGTTGCAGGGATACGAATTCGATTTTCAGGAGCTGAGTTCACGGTCTCGTATCTCGATCTGTTAATTCCCAAAGAGCCGGGGTAAGGAACGGGAGGAGCTCATGTCGGATAGGGGGATTTGACCCTTGAGGCCATCATGTTCTTATGCGCGTGGGTTTTGTTCTATATATGAATCATTAACGTCATTTGGGTACATGGTTTTGTACCAGAAGGTTTTTACACGGCTTTTTGAGTGAGGTCCGTGCGTGGGTACTAAGTGGCGACCACCACTTTAGGGACTGCAGTACGGGACTAGACCGAATGACTGCAACCTTCTCAGACATAGAAATCTATTGGGAACAGGTTGAGTACAAGAGTAGGATGCATGGCGAGGGTTTGAATTCCTGAATTATGGAGAAAGACAGGCTAGATTTGGTAGCATATGTAGTATGGGATGCATGCATTTCCATAGTCTTGCTTGCATTAGAAGTAGGCATGTTGTTGATGCATCTAGTTGTAGAATCATGGCATACAACAACACTATAACCTGAATCCATTAACCCCCTAGTTTGTCACATCACTTTTCTCTTTTGCATAAATTATGGTTGTGATTGTTAGTTTGGAGATCACTGTTATTATCAGCATTGCGTCAGTCGAAGTACTGACATTCCCCACCTTGTAGGTATCTGGAGCCGATTTACAGGTACAGCAGAGCTCGAGTTGGTCCAAGCATCCAAGGAACATATTTAAGTGTTAATGTATTATTTGTAAATCTTGTAATTTTATTTGGATATTGTAACACTTGTAAATATAACATTTATGTGGAATAAAAGTTTTAATTTTCCTGTACTTTACTATGATTGTGGCTATTTTGAAGTTCGAATCCTGGACTAGGGTCTCAGATTTCCAGTATGGGGATCTTGGGCGCTACAGCTGGCTCACCACGAACTTGAGCAACCTTCAGGAGGAGATGCCGAATGCGCATTTAGAGGGGTTGAGCATCATGTTGTGGGATCGTAGGACCGTGAAAGCCTCTTCGAGGTCGTTGACATGATCCTGACCTCTGCGAATTTTGACGAGCATATCGTCAACATACACTTCCATGTTCCGGTTGATTCGGTCTTTGAATACCCGGTTGACGAGCCTCTGATATGTAGCACCGGCGTTTTTCAGCCCGAGGGGCATAACCCGGTAACAGTAGAGGCCTTAGTCGGTCATGAAGGTCGTCTTTGGTATGTCCGAAGGGAACATTCTTATTTGGTTGTATCCTGAGAAGGCATCCATGAAGCTCAGCAGCTCATGCCCCAATGTTGCATCAATCAGGGCGTTGATGTTCGGGAGTGGGAATGGGTCTTTAGGACATGCCTTGTTGAGATCGGTGAAATCTATACAGATTCTTCACTTCCCGCTCTTCTTCTTTACCATCAATGTGTCGGCCAGCCACTCCGGGTAGCTGACTTCCTGAATAAACCGTGCAGAAAGGAGTTTGCCTACTTCTTCCCTCACCGCCTGTTGCCTGTCGGGGGCGAGCTTACGTCATTTTTGTTAGACCGGCTTCGAGTTCGAGCAGATGCTTAGCTAGTGCATTATAATTTCTTCGGAAATCCCAATCATGTTGGACAGCATCCAAGCGAAGAGGTCAGAATTCCGACAGATGCATGCGATGATTGCCAGCTTCAGGTTCGGGGCCAGAGATCGGCTTACCCAGAACCATTTGGTCATGTCTTCCTTGGAGAAGGGAACCTCCTTCAGCACGTCTACGGGCTCCAAGCCTTGCTTGGAATGGAGTTCTACCATGTCAAGGGGAAAGTCTCCGCCCCCAACTGCAGTCATATAGTGTAACGACCCTAATTTTTGATGAATACATTTTAAAACAAACTATATTCTACTAGTTATAAAATTATTTTCTTTTTTGATTAAAGGAATTATTTTCTTACTAATAGCCTCAAATTATGCATATGCATATGTGTATGCATATGTGTGTTTTTGTGTTGGGCTTGAGAGGCCCAATGTGACAAACAAAACAAAAAAACAAAAAATGCCAATGGCCGGCCAAGATTGGGAGGGAAAAGAAGGAGGGAAAGTTGAGAACTAGGGTTAGAGTTTTGAACTTGAATTTGACTCATGATGAGTTCTTCTCCACTCCTACACTCCACCTCCATTCTCCCCCAATGCAGCCCACTCACTTTCTCCTTCCCCTATCTCTCAAAAATCCGGCCACATTCATCTCGCCATCCTCTTTTTAAACACCCTCATCTCATCCTAGCTCCATTTCCCATCTTCTCCTAGAATTAAACTATCTCCTACACCCTCAAATTACTCTCTTTAAGTACTTAGCTACTGATTTGTAGTAAGGAGGAGGACCAAGAGGATCCAAGGAGGAGAAGAAGTGGAGCAAGAAGGACAAGCAAGTAGGAGCAAGAGCAAGAAGATCAAACTTGTAGAACATTGCTTTCATTCAACCAAACAAGGTGGGTGTTTCTAACCTCTTTGTTTGTTTTTGCTTGTTAAATGGTAATTTTAGTGACTGAAAAATTACACGTATGCTCTAGAATGAAATTTAATAACTCGTTTTGTGTTAAGAAATCCAAAACAGAAAATCCTATTGAAAAGCTAAATTTTTGCTATCAGTCCGCCTTGAACACTACTGCTTGGATTAACTTAAATTTTTTATATGATGTTCAGTTATGTGTCGTACACCTTCGGTAATTTTTCTAGATTTTTATGATTTTTCTGCTATTAAAATAAAATGCTAACTTGCATGCTCATCAGAAGAAAAAGAAATAGTTTTTGTTGTTACTGTTGTGAGAAGAATGACTTATATCTTGCTGCATACTTATGAGAATGATCTGAAATTTTAGTATGTATTTGTTAAGTGTATATAAGACCTATGTTTCAAATTTCATGAGATTTGGACCAATATAGCTATGTTAATAAAATCATGCAAACTTGGCTAGTTATTTTAGTAAACAGAACTATTGCTGTTATTGCTCTGTTTTTGATGTTATTCAAAGAGGCATAATTAAAAATATATTTAGTAGAATCGCCTGATTTTTGGAAGTGCTGTCACGTCATGTGTTAGGAGCTAGAGTCTAAAATTTCATAATGTTCTGACACCGTTTACTATTTAAATTTGATTTTATCTCATGACTGTGTTATAATGATGTGCTATTCTGAGAATCTGTGTACTTGTTAAAGATGGGACCATAAGAGCTTGTAAACAACCTTATCTGCAGAAACTTATAACTAGAAAGTTGTAGTAGACACAGACCTTTCTGGAATGACTGAGAAATGATGATTTGGATAAGTGTACGATGTTATATGATTTTTGCCAGTGATGAAAGAAACATAGTGAATCTTAGAGCTCATTCTTTTGCACATTGTTCATGGAAATGAGTTTGAACTTGTACTTTACTAGCTTAGAGTTGCTGTTTGAGGTCAAGAATTATGTTATAAATGTGTAATGAGTTAGGACTCAAATTAACTAAGGTCCTTGCTGAGGGTAGCTTATAGTTGCTCATAGACCCCAATATAGACAACATTGTTCACTGTTTGAAGTAGAAATTGTATTGGATGATGGGGTAGTATTGTTGACCATTTTGGGATGGAATCCATGCCCAAAGTGTGCTATTACTTGCTGTCTACCTTGAGTAGAAGCATAGGAGCACCCGATCGTGGTTCTTCAAAGAAACGGAACCGGGAATAACTCCGTTTTGGCATAAATGCCAAATGTGTGCTTGCTGTTTGGAATTATAAATTGTTAATTTTAGGGCTCTTAGAACTCCGTTTTGTGGATTCATGGGTTAGGACTTACTCATAGTGTAGTTTACCTTGTTGGGATACATCGGTTGAGTATTGAGACCCTAGGATTAAGTCTTACTGAAAAATCTAGATGGGTAGAATATTGCTTCGAACGCGTTAGAGGAGATGACTCGTGCACCGACGTACTCACCGTGCATGGATGGATTCCATGGTTGTGCTTGGAGCTACCACTTTTCGAGGACCGTGGAGCGTTAAGTTTAGCGGGAGCTACTTGTTGGTCGATTCGAGGTTGCGATCGAACTCCAAGCGTGGATGGCGGTTGTGGCAATTGACGGGATCAATTCGTCGTTGGTTCATTCCAAGTGTGGACCGAGGCGGGTCAACCCTTGGGCTGTACTTGAGGGCTAATTGAGTCCTATTGTGGGATGGGTTAAGATCCATTATTGATAAAGGGTAACTAACTAGAAAGAGTCTACAAGTAGAACTTAACTAGTTGTTTATAGTAAGCTAAGTTGATTACCAAGTTAGGGATTGAAAATGCTAGATAGATCTCCTAACTATGAAAATGGGTAATATGAGATAGTTTTAGGCTCGCCTAGAGGTTCATACGTCTAATAAGAAAAATAAAAGAGGATTAGAGATTGGCTAGAGTCATGGATGTTAGTAATCAGTTGATAAAAGAAATACCAGTAATCGTGTAATTAACCTTACCTTTAATCTTGAAGTGGGGTAGCATGGATACTTTGGTAGGAATAGATCGAGTCTTGGTTGAATGTAAGGAAAGGCACTAGCGAGGGTATTCGCCTGTTAGGGGGACACATGGTGTCATCACGCCTGACCAAATCCTAGGTTCGTTTAATGCGGACAGGGACCCCGAGCTGCCCTAGGGAGTCGGGGAGACTCTATGGGGGCTCTGCTGTTTTGGCAGGAATGTCTTTATTTCAGTAACAACCTTTGAGGAGGTTTGGAGTGTTGACGTCGTCTCGACTGCAAGTTCTGCTCTAGTGTAAGGATGAGTGTAGCGGAGTTGGGAAAACCTTATATCTGTCAGCTCCTTGTTTAATCAATGCGGGCAGGAGGTTTAGAGAAAGACCCGTGAGTGAGACTCTACGGGAAAGGCTCTAAGTCCTCCGGCAGGGAGCCCTGGTGTCCATATATCAGCTTTGGTGAGGTCTGGGGAAACGCAGATACATCAACATACCATGGTTACTGTCGTGAAGGAGTATGCCTGCGACTGAGATCCCAGGCATAGTGGATAAAATATGAGGATTGGACACCACTAATGACAGCAGCGACTGGAGTAAGCTGGACGACTACAGCCTCACCATTGCTGGAATCAGAAACAAGAGAGCACAAGAGTAGGATGCATAGTTAGGGATCGAGCCCCATCAAACTGAAGAACGTCGTTTGGTTGGGGGATGTGTAGTATGAGATGCATATCTTTCAACCAAGTGTGCATTAGCTTTAGGAGCATGTGTTCATAGTGTGTGCATTAGATTTGGCCATGGCATACACCGACACTTGTTTGACATCACCTTTTTCTTCGCATCAAATATTTGTAGTTGTTGAGGTTGGAATCGTTATATTACGACGTGGAGAGGATAGCCGAATATAGCATTTTGTCAGTTGTATTCAACTAACGTGCCCACAGTTACCAGTGCATGTTTGCCGGCTTGGGAGCTCGGGAAAACTCTTGCATGGGAAAGCATCCATGTAAAATTTACTGTCCAAATTTTATTGTACATTCTTGTTGTAACAATTAATTGTAATTGTTATAATCATTGGACAATGTAATAACATTTGATGTAATAAAAGTTTTAATTTTGATGTGATTTTTGTTGTATTGTGACTCATTTGAAGAAAGATCCTAGAGTGTGTCACGAGTTCCTATATTAGGAATTCGGGGCGCTACAGGCACAAACATGCCGATTCCTAGTTACCGCAGACTACAACCACCCTCTGATCAGTGAGAAACTTCAGCTTCAAGTGGTAGGCAGAGGGAACTTCCTGGAGTGTGCAGAGGCCGGGTCTGTCGAGAATAGCATTGAAGGCCACCTTAATATTGACTACCATGAAGTCAATTGCTTCGGTCCGGAGGGTCGGGGCCGTACTAGCGGTCATGTCAAGTGTGACAATTCCCTCGATTTGGATAGGAATGCCAAAGAACCCATGGAGCGTGTACCACGCCGGCTTCAATCTTTCACGGGAGAGCTTGAGGCTTTCGAATGCGACCAGAAACAGAATGTTGACCGAACTCCCATCACAATGATATGCTGGACCTCATGGTTCACCATGCCGAGGCTGATCACCAGTGCATCGCAACGGGCAGTCGGACGACTTCGAGATCTTCATTGGAGAACGAGACTGCCAGTCTCTGGTCCACAAGGGGCGGATAGTTATGGACCGAGTTCATTTCTTGAACGAAAGATTTGCAGGAGTTGTTCGATTCTCCCGCCATAGGCACGCCGTGAACACAGTGAAGGATGGCCGACGCACCGTTATCCTCCAGCTCAGGCTCGGGCTCGGGCCACCTGCTGATCGTCCGAGGAGGAGGTGATGGCCGTGGATCCCTCTAGTTTCTGGGGGTGGTTTGGGTGAACTTCCATAAGTATCCCCTCTGGATGAGGGCTTCGATTTTGTCTTTGAGGATGGGGCAATTTTCGGTGTCATGCCCATTGTCCCGATGGAAGCGACAGTAAAACCTTCGGTCCCTTTTCTTGTTGTTGTTGAGTCGGAGAGGAAGGCAGACGATACCCTTGTCTTCGATCTTCAGGAGAATGGCCAACACATTTTGTGTCAGCGGTGTGTACCTTTCGAAACGGGGGACCGGTGGGGGGCGCTTCTGGGTAGACAGATCTTTCCGGGCCTTCTTCATAGGTTTGGATTCTTCGGCCTTCCTCTTCCTCTTGCCTAGGGTTTCTTTTAAGCCTTCACGATGCAGGGCCTTCTCGGTCCGGATATACTTTTTGACCTTGTTGAGTAGGTCAGTAAAGTCTAGGGGCGGTTTCTTGGCCAAAAAAGCCTTCAACTAGCCGTGGCGAACATTGTGCCGGAAGGCTGCTGTAACCCCATTCCCGACAATAAGTATTTTCCGTTTATTTTCTATAATTTGATTATTTTTTTTATAAATTTATTTTGTGCTAAATTCATTTCGGATCTTATATTAAAGTATTTTCTAATCAAATATTCTATTCATTCGAATAATGGTGTATTTTGATCTTATTTTCTATATCTTATTGATTGACTATTTTATTTGACACTAACAGGGGTGTATTGGATTGGAATTTGAAAAGAATTTAAAAGAATGTGAAAATCCTAGTGTATTCTATTAGGATTTTAAAGGAGTTTATAAAAGTCACAGTGTATTCAATTGAGACTTTAAGTGATTCTATTCAATTCTCGGTGTATTCAATTGAGATTTTAAATGACCCCATTCAATTCTCGGTGAATTCAAAAAGTTAATGATTTTGGTAGAATTGAGAATTTGGAAGATTTAGATGGAATCTAGGGTCCGAGGTATAAATACCAAAAGCCTTTGCAATTCTCACCTTCTCTGTAGAAACTTTCAAGCCATTGGTGAGTATGGTTTTGTTTCCTGTACTTATGCCCCAAATTATCCCCAAATAAACCCAAACCCTATAATCCCCCTGCTCTCTCCATCGTCTTCTTCCTCCTCTCCTCTACCTCCCGACACCCTCCTCTGCTGCTACCCCACTCTCCTCTACCTCCCGACCTCCGATCCCCCACGCAGAGGCCTAATTCAACCCAAACCCTAATTCAACCCAACCACCGATCCCCACGCAGAGGCCTCCATCCGCCTCCTGAAAGACAATGGAATTAATTTCAATCAAAATCAACGCGATGGGGTTGATTCAAAAATATTCTCAAGATTGCTATGGCATAAATTGGTTTCTCATTGCAGGTACAGGATGAAGTGGATAACATTCCATGGTTTGTATGATGTGGCCTATATAGTGAAACTGTTAACTGAAAGACCTATAGTGCAGAAACAGCGAGTATTGATTTGATGAGGAGATGTGGTAGAGTTATGATGCCTAACGGGAGAGTTGGTGCTCCTTATAGATCTCTTGCTCCATGACTTTGGTTACCGGGTGTTATTAGTTATTATTATTTTATGCTATTTTAGAATGTTAAAACAGCGAGTATTGAGTTGATGGACTCATCAACAACTCTCTCATGTAGGGCTTTTTTTTTTGTTTTGTTACTTTTGTTTATGTGGGTGTCCTTCTAGTACTTCAGAAAAAGCTTATGAGAATGATATTTTTATGACTTGCGAGGTGCCTTGATATTTATTCATACTACTCTTATGAGAATGACAATCTTGTATAGGAAATGAACTAATTATAAAGTTTATTTTCATCGAATTCCTTCAAATTCCATCAAATTCATAATAAGAATTTCATCGAACTATTTTAAAATCCTTATAAATCCCAGTCAAAGTTTTAGGTGAATTCCCTATGAATCCCTTAAATACTGGGATTCTCAATTCTTTTAAAATCTTTTGAAATCTCAATTCAATACACCCCTGTAAAACAAATATAGTATTATTATTGGATTATTTTAATAAAAATTGTTAAACCTGAATATTATTTTGTCATATGATTTTATTATTATTAGGATTATAATAATTAATTATTATTTCTTGATTACTCATTAAAGTTCATCTATTGAATTATATTATTATTGTACTTGATCTAATTTTGTTGGTGATATCCAATTTATTTTTCAAGCCCAATTTATATTTTAATTCATTTGTATTAATTAATTATTTGTTTGGATTTAAACATTTGTCCATGAAATTCTTTGTTCTACTTGATGAACTATTTTCTTGTTGATCCTATTGTTCTCTTATTTATTGTGGGTATTTTTATTTGAACCCTACTGATTTAGATCTACCTCTTATTTGAACCCTAAAACCCAATTTCTTTTGTTCTTCACCTAAAATCGCTATTATTGGATCCTAAATCTCTAACTCAGTATCCTAATTGTACCTTATAAATATAACCCTAATGCAAACCCTAAAAGTTACACAATTTCGAAATCCTAGCCACTTATTCTCTCTCCTCTCTCCTCCCATTCTCTCTCTCCCTGTGTTTTCCCGCTGTCACGCCCTGCTTCCAAAAAATATGGAATACGAGCACATGATGAAGCCCAGCGGATGATTTTAACACCATCCATAAGCTGTAGGATCGACTCAGCATCACAACAAGAATATAACAACATATATATACAACCAAGCATGCATGAATAATTCATTAAACAACAGAAAAAAATTGAAAACAAATGATAATGTCCACATAGTTTTCAAGTCTGGATCAAATGTAAACTCGGGAACGTAAGCCCGTTACAAGTCTTATACGGCAGGAGAAATAAATACCTTAAGGAAAGCAATTATTTAAACAAGTCCTTGCTCCAAGGGAAGCCTAAAATGTCTGCTCGCCAATCCCAGCAGGTAGCTTGTCTTCCAAGTCTGCTTAATAAATATAAAAAGGGAAAACCGGGAAAAATAAGAGAAAATGCCCTTAGTGCAAACTAGGGCCACAAATAGTGAAAACAAGTACAAGTATGGGGAACAGGAATTGGAATCAAGAATATAACAGAGTTATAACAAGTAATGGAAAAACCAAGAACTAGCTGACAAGAGGGACATCCTAGTAAACATGCTAGTTAACAACTGCTAATGGTAAATCATGTGACAGGTGAACCTGTAGGGGTAACTAACATCAAGTATCATGTTTCACGTGTCAGGTTTCACGTATCAAGTTTCATGTATCGTATCATCAAGTATCAAGTAACAGGTGTCATATTCAAGTTTCATGTTCAAATCTTGTAGTTATTACTATCTTGGTAGCACTTCATGCATCCATTCTTTTACTACATGGTTGCTACAGTCAGAGCAATTTTGTTTAGACCTAATAATGGAGTCTATAGGGCGGTGTACTCAGGCATCAAATAACAAGCAGGTGATCAAACCATGGGCTCTAGAGGTGGCCCCCGTGGGCTCTAGATGTGGCCCCCATCACCATGACGTGGCACTTAGTTCTACGTGGCTCTTAGTTCCATATGATCACAAATATATATTATGTAACCTTGTAATGGGCTCTAGAGGTGGCCCCGTAGGCTCTAGAGGTGGCCCCCGTCACCATGACGTGACACTTAGTTCTACGTGGCACTTAGTTCCATTTAATATACAACTTTGAAAAATACGGGCCCCCTTCCGAGTACACTTACCTATGTTGTCCACTCTATAGTCCTTCCTTCAAACCCCGGCTTGTTACATTTGTTCAGGCAGAATTGTGTATTTAAGTTTATACATGTGAAACAGGGTTGAAATAATGAAAATTAATTCTAAGAAGAATTGGGGATGTCCTATAGGGTGTCCAGCAACTACATATAAAATTTTGAGTCAAACGCTCGCTGGTTACATAGCTAAATTAATGCGCAAAGTAAATGTGTGCAGCAGTTTTACGAATCTGCATTTACCGATACAGCTGCAGTAAAACTGCAATAACTCCTAGACCGTAACTCCGAATTCGAAACCTTCGGAGTCTATCGACATCTAGACATCCAGATCTACATTTTCTATTCAGGGCCCGGTTCCTGATTCTAATGTTAAATAGGTTGAAACACCAAAAGAAGATTCAGGACAGCAACATGTGGGAATAACTTACTAGTATAGATTACATTGAAATTTGTCATTAGGCGTCTAAGTTATTGTGTGATATAAATACAGGATAATGATGGTCAAAACAGCAAGTAATAATTGTTTTTCAAGTCAAATGGTTGTAAGTTCATCAAATACTGGATGTAACGTGTGTCTACAAATTTAGGGCTCCTTAATTCCTATGTTTATGTGTTCAGGGAATAAACTGAGTCCAAGTAGTTATAATTTAACACAATGAAATTTTGTGACTCTTAGAATTATAAATTTTGGAGGTTTAATATTGATCAACAACGATAGTCAAGGAGGAGTCACAACTCTAACTATTTGTAGTATTTTTCAAAGGATGCTTGTACTAGAACAAATAAATTGTACAAGGGATACTTGCCTTAATTTGACAACGATTAGATCCACTTGTTGTAGAAAATTGGGTTGAAAAATCCCGGAAGAAGTCTCCCAAAAGCACGTGTGAAGCACGTGCGAAGCATGTGCGAAGATAACCATAGATCGAGTTTTCCCCCACACCAGATCGGCCAGAACAGTAAACAGCGCGCCGGGATCTGGCGTGGCAAAACAGCAAACACCGAAACCCTCCAATCAACTCTCTTCTGCACACCAGATCACGCCAAAACAGCGAACAACAAGAACCAGATCCAACGCGGCAAAACACGGAACAGTGGAACGCAGCCAATCAGATTCTTTCCTCACACCGGATCTGGCCGAACAGCGTACAGCGGTTCTCGGATCGCTGTGGCAGAACAGGGGACAGCGTAACGAACCTATGGCGAGGCGTCTTCTTCCTCGCGACAGCAGCTAGCGGGAAGCGACGACGCAGGGCTCGCGCGTCGATGGCGACATGACGTGGTGGGCTTGCAACGCTGGCGACGGTGACGTGAGGCGGCGGACAGCGAAGCTAGCGACGACAAGGCGTGGCTCTGTTCTGGGTTCGGAAACAGCGGAAGAGGAGAAATGGGTTGTTGGTGGTTGATGGTGGTGGTCGGAGCGGAGGCCGAGGGTGCTGAGGGGATGGTGCAGTGGTTAATGGCGGAGGGGGGGCAACGACGATGGAGAAATGGTGAAATGGGTTTTTGAGAGTTGGGTTTGGTGGGTGAATACGACGGATGATGGCGATGGCGATGGCGAATGGACGGGTGATCTAAGAACGGGATGGTGAGGCGGTGGTGGAAGCGAGGGTGAACGGAGGTTGATGGTGGTCGGAGTGTGTTTTGGGTCATGGACGAATGGAGAAGGAGACGGAGTAAATTACGGAGGGAGAAGGGGGAAGGTAGCGGCGGGTTTGTTAGGGGTTTAACAGTATACGGGGGTTAGGGTTAGGGTTAGGGTTAAAGAGTTTAAATAGTAGGGTTTCGGGTTTGTGGGTTTTAGGGTACCCGAATTGAATAGGGCCCAACAGGAGAATTGGTCAAAATGCAATAAAATGGGGGATAAAGAGATAAATGAGAAGAAATAGCCATTTCTTCATGAAGAATGACACAAAGTGCACACAAATTGTAACTCCTGTTTCCCGTATTTGTATTTTATACCGTATTTTTTTTCTCAATTGTACTCTTTTGTCTATTTGAGATTTCGTATTTTATTTCAGTTCGAATAAAATTATTATTCTTGTCTCAACTCAATTGGGTCCTTTTATCAAATTCAATTGTGTGCCATTTGTATCGTTCTTCATTATAAATGGGCAAATTCTTCTCTTTTTCTCTCTAATCTCCATTTTAGTGTATTTTGATCATTTCTCCTGTTGGGCTCTTTTTGAAACGGATCCCCAAAAAACCACGAACCCGCAAACCCGTTAACCCTAACTATATAACCCTAATCCCCTAACCCTAACCCCCACTCTACTGTTAAAACCCAACGAAACCCCGCCGCTGCTCTTCTCTTCTCCTTCTCGCTTCCGTCTCCTTCTCCGCTCTAATCGCACGCCATTAATCACCTCCTCCACAACTCCGATCACGCTCGCCCCAATCCATCCTCGTCGACCCCACTACAACCACCGCCAACTCCCTACCACCATCGTCCTCCGTCTTCACCTTCGAACAAACCCAACTTTCGCCATTAACCAACTCGACGTCTCCCTCACCCTCACTCTCGACTCCGACCAGATCCTCACCACTTCGCCGCCTCCAACACACCCCTCTCGACCGCTCTACCCTCTCCACTACTCCTCCAGCGTCGCCGAGTCATCGAATCCACCTCTCCCCTGTTCGAACCGACGAACAGAGCCCCTCGCCGCGCCGTCGCTTCTCGACGTCGTCGCCGCCGTCGTCGCATCCGTCTCTGCCGCAGTCGCCGCCAACGAAGCACCGCCGTTGCCGCTCTCCCTCACGCTCAGATCATCGAAGAAGCAGCGAATCGAACGAAGAAGAAGGCGGAAAAGGCGGGAGCGAATCTCAGCCATCAGATCGCGCCAAGATCCGCGCTGAGATCGCTGTTCCCTGTTCGTGCCGTAGCGGATCCAGTCTCCGCTGTACGCTGTTCGCCCCAGATCCGCTGTGCTGGAAGCGATCTGATTGGTCGATTTGCTGTCCCCTGTTCGTGCCGCACCAGATCCGAGCGGCTGAACGCTGTTTTGGGCCGATCTGGTGTGCGGGAAAGCTCGATCTTCGATCAAATTTTGCACGTGCATTTCGAGGATATTTTCGGGGATTTTTCTACTCTTTTTGCTTCAACAAGCGGAGATTTCAACCGTCGATTTAAGGCAAGTAACCTTGTACATCTTATTGTCCTAGTACAAGTCTCTTTGAAATACCACATGTAGTTAGTTTGTGACTCTCCTTTGAATATCATAGTAAAACAATTTGAACCTTCAAACTCACCAATCTAAGAGTCACAAAACTTCCTCGTATTAAATAACAATTCAATTAGACTCTTTTATCTCCTTGAACTTGTGAATCACATGGACATATGAATTAAGGACCCCTAGAAATTGTAGACGCATATAAATTTAGTGTTTTGGCAAATTTGTGATTATTATGACTTGAAAAATATTATTATTCGCTGTTTGATTCCCATTACCATGTATTTGTGCCACATAATGATTTTAGACACCAAATTACATAATTCTATGAAATCTACATTAGTGAATTATTTCCCTATGTTGCTGTCTGGATTTTCTTTTGCGGTTTCGACCCTCTTATCTTTGGAATTTGGGCCCGAGGCCTGAATATGAAACGTAGATCAGGATGTGTAGATGTCGATAGACTCCAGAATGATTGAATTTGGAGTTACGGTCTAGGAGATATGGCTGTTACACTGCAGCTGTGTCTGTAGGCGCAGTTTTGTAAAAACTGCTGTATATATTGACTTTGCGAATTATTTTAGCTGTACAAACAGCGTGCGTTTGACCCCAAATTTTGTGTGTAGCTGCTGGACATCATCTAGGACATCCCTAAATTTTTCTAGAATTAATTTACAACATTTACTTAGGTGTGCTTGCTTGATAAGAGTTAATAACAATAACAAGCCGGGGTTTGGGAAAGATTATAGAGTGGACAATATAGATACGTGTACTCGGAAGGGGGCCCGTGTTTCCCAATACTTGGTTCATGAACTTGTTGTATCTTGTTTGATTCATGGAGTCGGTTACTCGACTCATGAACTTGTTGATCCTTGAACCCATTGTGTGGTTCTTGAACTTGCTTGTGGATTCGCGAACTTGCTTCGTGAACTTGTTATTTAATTTTCGATTCATGAACCAAGGCTTGCTTGATACTTGATACCTGAGTACGCCGCCCTATAAAATCCATTACTAGATCTAAACGAAATTGTTTGACTGTAGCAACCATGTAGTAAAAGAATGGATGCATGTCGTGCTACCTAGCTAGTAATTCACCACTAGACTTGAACTTGATAACTTGGACTCGATAACTTGAACTAGACTTGGACTTGAGAAACTTGAGCTAGATAACTTGACACTTGGACTTGATGACTAGACATTTGAGACCTAACATTTAAGATAACATATGACACTAGACTTGAGTTTGACACTTGATATTAAATACCCTTATAGGTGTACCTGACATATGATTCACCACTAGCAGTTGACATCCAACCTAGTAATTAAGATGATCCCTCTTGCTAGCTAGTCTTTGAATTTGCCACTACTTCTTATAACCTTGCTTACTCTTGATTCCGATTCTTGTTTTTCCCTTTCTTGTACTTGCTTTTACTATTTGTGGCCCTAACTTGCACTAAGGGCATTTTCTCTTGTTTTTCCCTTCGTTTCCTGTTTATATTTATTAAACAGACTTTGGAGACGAGCTGCCCGCGGGACTTGGTGAGCAAAAGTTCTAGTTCCAAGTGGAGAAGGACTTGACTGGAACATTTTAATTTCTTGCATTATTAGTTTATTTGAATTATTATTTTTCTTGAAAAATTGAGAACTTGTAACGGGCTGATGTTCCCGAGTTTTATTTTGATTCAGACTTGAAACTACTTGGACGGTTTATTATAATTCAGTTGTTTCTGTTGCTAGAAAATTATTCATGCATGCTTGGTTTAAATATCTCTCTTGTTATATATACTTGTTGTGATGCTGGGTCGATCCTACAGCTTATGGATGATTGAGAAATCATTCGCTGGGCTTAGTCATGCACTCGTATTCCGTATTTTGGGAAGCGGGGCGTGACAAGGTTTTTAGTGGTATCAGAGCTCAGGTTTGGCTAATGTGTTAGTTTGACTAATACATTAGACAGGCTTGACTCAGTCAGGATTAACTCAACATTAAACAGGCCATGCAACTACATGAATAATTTAATAGTCAACTCGATCTGGATACAAGTCTTATCCCATCCATTTTGATTTCTTCATATCCAATTCTTTGATTCATTGCTTCCTTCCATCTCTTGTATTCGTCCTGATTTGTTGACTTCTTATCAGGTACAATTTATTCTTCCGTACCCATATTCTTTTGATTCCAGTGCAAACAATCTCTTATTTTTGCTTGCTTCGTTGAACCCTCCTTATTCCGATTCGTGTGTCGTTTATTGCTCTTCGTGCCTTGCATTCATTTTATTTGTTGATTCACTTTGAGTATCATGCTAGTTATTCCTTCTCTGTTATATTCTCTTCAATTCCGATTTTGCCTCGACCTTCTCCCTTCGTATTCAATTTCTTAATTTTCTCTTGTCCCTTCTAGTCATCATTCTTTTTAACTCCTTATTGGGTGTAGCTTCATTTTCTCCTACTTATCTTCCTCTTTATAATTATTTTTCCGAATACTTTCTATATTTCGATTATTAATTGTTATATTTATTTTTCAATCTCTATAAAAATGTTTCTCAACAAAGATTTTATTACTTCGAACAATGATGTATTTTAACTTCACTTTTCATTTTTGATCGACTATATATTTCTACTGAATTATTTTAGTGAGACAAATTCTTATTTTGTTGTATCATACTATTATTACTACCATTAGTATTATTGCTATTATTTTCACTATCCTTACTAGTATTACTATTATTGTTACTACTATTGATATTCTTATTGTTATTTTCAATATTTTATTATTATTGTTAATATTAAATTGCTTCCACAAAAATGTTGGGCACAAATTATATTTTGTCTTGCATTATTACTTTTACTAGTATTGTTGATATTGTCATTATTGTTATGATCCTTTTTGTAATTACTGTTATTATTACTGTTATGATCATTATTATTAGCATTGTTATTTTTATTGTTATTAGTATCGATATTTTATTATTATTATTGTTATTGGTACTATTATTTTTATCGTTACAATTATTATTATTATTAATTTGTTTTGAGCCTGAGCATGCTCAATTATATATATATTTCACCACTTCGGTGCAACCTAATGTCGAGATGGCAAATATGCAACTCGATGTCACTGGAGGCAAATTGCAATTGGTTATCGGCGAGGCAAAATGTGCAGCCGAATATCCGGACGGCAACTTGAAACCTGATGTCGTGAAGGCAAATATGCAACTTGATGTTAAGGAGGCGAGATTTTCTACCTATTACTAATTTATATTTTAAGACTCGTTACTTATGTAATCAAACTGATGGTAAAAGAATATTTTCGTTATTATTATTAATATTACTATCCTTTCAATTTATGTTATTATTATTGTTTTCATCACCCTTATTACGGTTATTATTTTTATTATTATTTTGTTACTATTAATATTATTATTATTGATATTTGTTGTGTTATTATTTCTGTTAAAAACCATTAGTTTTGATATGTATCTATCTTTAATTATGAAAATTGAAGCTCAAGCCTTATATCCATTTTACATTATTGTCTATCTCTATTTGGAGCCCATACTCCCCTCGATCCTAGTGTCTCCGTCTTATCTTCCTGCTCGGTTCGTCGCATGGTGTCACGTGGTCTGCAACGATGGTGTAACGTGGTCTGCAACGACATGTCTGGAGCTTGGAATGTCACCATCAGAGTGGCGCAGCGGAAGCGTGGTGGGCCCATAACCCACAGGTCCCGGGATCCCCTCGTTGCGACTAGTCCTTAGTATTGTTGCTTCCCTCTCTGTTCCTTGTATTCATCCCCATCCGTTGGTTCACTGAATAATTTGATTCTTCCCGGTCATTTCCCTCTCTGATTGCAGTTCTGCCGACTTCTTATCTTGCTTTATTATCTCATGTTGTCCTCATTCGTTGACTAGTTGCCTGGTTCATCTTTTTCTTGTCCATCCTTTCTTCGATTCCAACTCTATCTATTTCTTCATCTTTTTGCCTTGTTATCTCGCAAGTCGTGTGTTGTTCATTCTTCGTTCTTGATACCGGTTATTTCCTTCTTGCTTTCCCTCCTGCCATCATGTACTCATTCATTATTGGATTCAATTCTTTCCTGTCTTCCATCTCCTTGGTTTCAGTTCTGCCGACTCCTTCATCGTATTTATTATCTTATGTTATTTGGATCCTTTAGATACTGTTATTCTCCTTCATGCCATTCATTTGACCTCGTTGTTATCCACTCCCTTCTTATTTTTGTGTTACCACCAAGTTGACTTCTCCTTGGATCCCTTGTTTGTTACCCGCCCCTAAGTTAATTTACCCTGTCCTACGTACCGCCTAAGCAAATTTCGAGGACGAAATTTTTGTGTAAGGTGGGTAGGATTTGTAACTCCTGTTTCCCGTATTTGTATTTTATACCGTATTTTTTTTCTCAATTGTACTCTTTTGTCTATTTGAGATTTCGTATTTTATTTCAGTTCGAATAAAATTATTATTCTTGTCTCAACTCAATTGGGTCCTTTTATCAAATTCAATTGTGTGCCATTTGTATCGTTCTTCATTATAAATGGGCAAATTCTTCTCTTTTTCTCTCTAATCTCCATTTTAGTGTATTTTGATCATTTCTCCTGTTGGGCTCTTTTTGAAACGGATCCCCAAAAAACCACGAACCCGCAAACCCGTTAACCCTAACTATATAACCCTAATCCCCTAACCCTAACCCCCACTCTACTGTTAAAACCCAACGAAACCCCGCCGCTGCTCTTCTCTTCTCCTTCTCGCTTCCGTCTCCTTCTCCGCTCTAATCGCACGCCATTAATCACCTCCTCCACAACTCCGATCACGCTCGCCCCAATCCATCCTCGTCGACCCCACTACAACCACCGCCAACTCCCTACCACCATCGTCCTCCGTCTTCACCTTCGAACAAACCCAACTTTCGCCATTAACCAACTCGACGTCTCCCTCACCCTCACTCTCGACTCCGACCAGATCCTCACCACTTCGCCGCCTCCAACACACCCCTCTCGACCGCTCTACCCTCTCCACTACTCCTCCAGCGTCGCCGAGTCATCGAATCCACCTCTCCCCTGTTCGAACCGACGAACAGAGCCCCTCGCCGCGCCGTCGCTTCTCGACGTCGTCGCCGCCGTCGTCGCATCCGTCTCTGCCGCAGTCGCCGCCAACGAAGCACCGCCGTTGCCGCTCTCCCTCACGCTCAGATCATCGAAGAAGCAGCGAATCGAACGAAGAAGAAGGCGGAAAAGGCGGGAGCGAATCTCAGCCATCAGATCGCGCCAAGATCCGCGCTGAGATCGCTGTTCCCTGTTCGTGCCGTAGCGGATCCAGTCTCCGCTGTACGCTGTTCGCCCCAGATCCGCTGTGCTGGAAGCGATCTGATTGGTCGATTTGCTGTCCCCTGTTCGTGCCGCACCAGATCCGAGCGGCTGAACGCTGTTTTGGGCCGATCTGGTGTGCGGGAAAGCTCGATCTTCGATCAAATTTTGCACGTGCATTTCGAGGATATTTTCGGGGATTTTTCTACTCTTTTTGCTTCAACAAGCGGAGATTTCAACCGTCGATTTAAGGCAAGTAACCTTGTACATCTTATTGTCCTAGTACAAGTCTCTTTGAAATACCACATGTAGTTAGTTTGTGACTCTCCTTTGAATATCATAGTAAAACAATTTGAACCTTCAAACTCACCAATCTAAGAGTCACAAAACTTCCTCGTATTAAATAACAATTCAATTGGACTCTTTTATCTCCTTGAACTTGTGAATCACATGGACATATGAATTAAGGACCCCTAGAAATTGTAGACGCATATAAATTTAGTGTTTTGGCAAATTTGTGATTATTATGACTTGAAAAATATTATTATTCGCTGTTTGATTCCCATTACCATGTATTTGTGCCACATAATGATTTTAGACACCAAATTACATAATTCTATGAAATCTACATTAGTGAATTATTTCCCTATGTTGCTGTCTGGATTTTCTTTTGCGGTTTCGACCCTCTTATCTTTGGAATTTGGGCCCGAGGCCTGAATATGAAACGTAGATCAGGATGTGTAGATGTCGATAGACTCCAGAATGATTGAATTTGGAGTTACGGTCTAGGAGATATGGCTGTTACACTGCAGCTGTGTCTGTAGGCGCAGTTTTGTAAAAACTGCTGTATATATTGACTTTGCGAATTATTTTAGCTGTACAAACAGCGTGCGTTTGACCCCAAATTTTGTGTGTAGCTGCTGGACATCATCTAGGACATCCCTAAATTTTTCTAGAATTAATTTACAACATTTACTTAGGTGTGCTTGCTTGATAAGAGTTAATAACAATAACAAGCCGGGGTTTGGGAAAGATTATAGAGTGGACAATATAGATACGTGTACTCGGAAGGGGGCCCGTGTTTCCCAATACTTGGTTCATGAACTTGTTGTATCTTGTTTGATTCATGGAGTCGGTTACTCGACTCATGAACTTGTTGATCCTTGAACCCATTGTGTGGTTCTTGAACTTGCTTGTGGATTCGCGAACTTGCTTCGTGAACTTGTTATTTAATTTTCGATTCATGAACCAAGGCTTGCTTGATACTTGATACCTGAGTACGCCGCCCTATAAAATCCATTACTAGATCTAAACGAAATTGTTTGACTGTAGCAACCATGTAGTAAAAGAATGGATGCATGTCGTGCTACCTAGCTAGTAATTCACCACTAGACTTGAACTTGATAACTTGGACTCGATAACTTGAACTAGACTTGGACTTGAGAAACTTGAGCTAGATAACTTGACACTTGGACTTGATGACTAGACATTTGAGACCTAACATTTAAGATAACATATGACACTAGACTTGAGTTTGACACTTGATATTAAATACCCTTATAGGTGTACCTGACATATGATTCACCACTAGCAGTTGACATCCAACCTAGTAATTAAGATGATCCCTCTTGCTAGCTAGTCTTTGAATTTGCCACTACTTCTTATAACCTTGCTTACTCTTGATTCCGATTCTTGTTTTTCCCTTTCTTGTACTTGCTTTTACTATTTGTGGCCCTAACTTGCACTAAGGGCATTTTCTCTTGTTTTTCCCTTCGTTTCCTGTTTATATTTATTAAACAGACTTTGGAGACGAGCTGCCCGCGGGACTTGGTGAGCAAAAGTTCTAGTTCCAAGTGGAGAAGGACTTGACTGGAACATTTTAATTTCTTGCATTATTAGTTTATTTGAATTATTATTTTTCTTGAAAAATTGAGAACTTGTAACGGGCTGATGTTCCCGAGTTTTATTTTGATTCAGACTTGAAACTACTTGGACGGTTTATTATAATTCAGTTGTTTCTGTTGCTAGAAAATTATTCATGCATGCTTGGTTTAAATATCTCTCTTGTTATATATACTTGTTGTGATGCTGGGTCGATCCTACAGCTTATGGATGATTGAGAAATCATTCGCTGGGCTTAGTCATGCACTCGTATTCCGTATTTTGGGAAGCGGGGCGTGACACAAATAAATTTGGTAAAAGGACCAAAAATTGAGTCGAAAACAATTTAATGGTTTTATTCAATCTGAAACAAATACATGGTTTCAAGTAGATGAAGGAGTACAATGAGGCAAAATATAGTATTAAATACAAATACGGGGAAACAGGAGTTACAAATCCTACCCACCTTACACAAAAATTTCGTCCTCGAAATTTACTTAGGCGGTACATAGGACAGAGTAAAAGCAATTTAGGGGAGGGTAACAAACCAGGGATCCAAAGAAAAGTCAACTTGGTGGTAACACCAAAATAAGAAGGGAGTGGATAACAACGATGTCAAATGGAATGCATGAAAAAAAAATAGGCGGTATCAAAAGGAAAGAACAACACGAGATAATAAAGCAAGATAAGAAGTTGGCAGAATTGAAATCAGAGAGGAAAAGGACCGGGAAGAATCAAACCATTCAGTGAATCAACGGATGGGGATGAATACAAGGAACAGAGAGGGAAGCAACAAAACAAGGGACTAGTCGCAATAAGGGGATCCCGGGACCTGAGGGTTATGGCCCACCACGCTTCCGCTGCGACACTCTGATGGTGACGTTCCAAGCTCCAGACATGTTGTTGTAGACCACGTGACACCAATCGACGATCCGAGCAGGAAGAAAAGAATGAGACACCAAGACCAAAGAGAGTATGGGCTCCAAATAGAGATAGGCGATAATGCAAAATGGATATAAGGCTTGAGCTTCAATCTTCATAATTAAAAGATAGAATACATATCAAAACTAATGGCTTTATCAGAAATAATAACAACAACAAATATCAATGATAATAACATCAATAGTAATAGAATAATAGTAACAATAATAAAATAAATATAACAATGATAATAATATTAAAAAAATTAGTAATAACAGTAACAAATTAATAATAATAACAATAATAATAACGGAAATCAAAATCATCATAATTATACAAGTAATAATAACATAATAAAAATATCAACAATACTAATAATAACGATAACACATACATGACATAATAGAATTCAACACACTCATGAAAACAATGCAATAATAATAATAATAATAGCATTAAAAATAATATCAATAATGATAATAAATAATATGATAATAGCAATAATATCAATAAAGTAACAGTAATAATAATAAAAATAATAACTGTAATAAAGGTGATGAAAACAATAATAATAACATCAATTGAAATGACAGTAATGTTAATAATACCAATAATAACGAAAATATTCTTTTACCATTAGTTTTATTATATAAGTAACGAGTCTTGAAATATCAATTAGTAATAGGTAGAAAATCTTGCCTCCCTAACATCGAGTTGCATGTTTGCCTTCACTATATCAGGTTGCAGGTTGCCGTCCGGATATTCGGCTGCACGTTTTGCCTCGCCGATATCCAGTTGCAATTTGCCTCCATTGACATCGAGTTGCATATTTGCCATCTTGACATTGGGTTGCACCGAAGTGGTAAAATGTATATAAAATTGAGCATGCTCAGGCTCAAAACAAATTAATAATAATAATAATAGTAACGATAAAAATAATAGTACCAATAACAATAATAAGGATAAAATATCGATACTAATAACAATAAGAATAACAATGATAATAACCATGATCATAACAGTAATAATAACAGTAATCGCAAAAAGAATGATAATAATAATAATAATAGCAATAATATTAAAATATCAACAACACTAGTAAAAATAATAATGCAAGACAATATATAGTTTGTGCCCAACATTTTTGTGGAAGTAATTTAATATTAACAATAATAATAAAATAATGCAACCAACAATAAGAACATCAATAGTAGTAACAACCATAATAATAATACTTGTAATGATAATGAAAATAATAACAATAATAATAACAGTAGTAATAACAGCATTATACAACAAAATAAGAATTGTCTTATCAAAATAGTCCGGTAGAACTATATAGTCGATCAAAAGTGAAAAGTGAAGTTAAAATACACCATTGTTCGAAATAACAAAATCTTTGTTGAGAAACATTTTTTTTATTATAGGAGATCGAAAATAAATATAACAATTAATAATCGAAACATAGGAAGTATTCGAAAAAATAATTATAAAGAGAAAAATAAGTAGGAGAAAAATGAAGCTACATCCAATAAGGAGTTAAATAGGAGGATGACTAGAAGGGACAAGAGAAAATTAAGGAATTGAATGCGAAGAAAGAAGGACGAGGGGCAAAATCGGAATTGAAAAGAGTATAGCAGGGAAGAAATAACCAACATGATACTCAATATGGATCAACAAATAAAAATGAATGCAAGGTAGGGAAAGCAATGAACGACACATAAGCTGGAATAAGAAGGATCAACGAGGCAAGCAGAAAATCAGAGATTGCTTGCACCGGAATCAAAAGAATGTGGATACGGAAAGAATAAATTGTACCCAATAAGGAATTAACAAATCAGGACGAATGCAAGGGATGGAAAGAAGCAATGAATCAAAGAATTGAATATGAAGGGATAAAAAATGGATGGGATAAGACTTGTGTCCAGATCGAGTTGATTATCAAATTATTCATGTGGTTGCATGGTCTGTTTAATGTTGAGTTAATCCTGACTGAGTCAAGCCTGTCTAATGTATTAGTCAGACTAACACATTAGCCAAACCTAGCTCTGATACCACTAAAAACCTTGTCATGGCCCGCTTCCCAAAAATATGGAATACGAGCACGTGACGAAGCCCAGCGGATGATTTTAACACCATCCATAAGCTGTAGGATCGACTCAGCATCACAACAAGAATATAACAACATATATATACAACCACGCATGCATGAATAATTCATTAAGCAACAGAAAATAATTGAAAACAAATGATAATGTCCACATAGTTTTCAAGTCTGGATCAAATGTAAACTCGGGAACGGAAGCCCGTTACAAGTCTTATACGGCATGAGAAATAAATACCTTAAGAAAAGCAATTATTTAAACAAGTCCTTGCTCCAAGAGAAGCCTAAAATGTCTGCTCGCCAATCCCAGCAGGTAGCTCGTCTCCCAAGTCTGCTTAATAAATGTAAAAAGGGAAAACCGGAAAAAATAAGAGAAAATGCCCTTAGTGCAAGCTAGGGCCACAAATAGTGAAAACAAGTACAAGTATGGGGAACAGGAATTGGAATCAAGAATGTAACAGAGTTATAACAAGTAGTGGAAAAACCAAGAACTAGCTGACAAGAGGGACATCCTAGTAAACAGGCTAGTTAACAACTGCTAATGGTAAAACATGTGACAGGTGAACCTGTAGGGGTAACTAACATCAAGTATCATGTTTCATGTGTCAGGTTTCACGTATCAAGTTTCATGTATCGTATCATCAAGTATCAAATAACAGGTGTCATATTCAAGTTTCATGTTCAAATCTTGTAGTTATTACTATTTAGGTAGCACTTCATGCATCCATTCTTTTACTACATGGTTGCTACAGTCAGAGCAATTTCGTTTAGACCTAGTAATGGAGTCTATAGGGCGGTGTACTCAGGCATCAAATAACAAGCAGGTGATCAAACCATGGGCTCTAGAGGTGGCCCCCGTAGGCTCTAGAGGTGGCCCCCCTCACCATGACGTGGAATTTAGTTTTACGTGGCACTTAGTTCCATGTGATCGCAAATATATATCATGTAACCTTGTAATGGGCTCTAGAGGTGGCCCCCGTAGGCTCTAGAGGTGGCCCCCCTCACCATGACGTGACACTTAGTTCTACGTGGCACTTAGTTCCATTTAACATACAACTTTGGAAAACACGGGCCTCCTTCCGAGTACACTTACCTATGTTGTCCACTCTATAGTCCTTCCCTCAAACCCCGGCTTGTTACATTTGTTCAGGTAGAATTGTGTATTTAAGTTTATACATGTGAAACAGGGTTGAAATAATGAAAATTAATTCTAAGAAGAATTGGGGATGTCCTATAGGGTGTCCAGCAACTACATATAAAATTTTGAGTCAAACGCTCGCTGGTTACATAGCTAAATTAATGCGCAAAGTAAATGTGTGCAGCAGTTTTACGAATCTGCATCTACCGACACAGCTGCAGTAAAACTACAATAACTCCTAGACCGTAACTTCGAATTCGAAACTTTCGGAGGCTATCGACATCTAGACATCCAGATCTACATTTTCTATTCAGGGCACGGTTCCAGATTCTAATGTTAAATGGGTTGAAACACCAAAAGAAGATTCAGGACAACAACATGTGGGAATAACTTACTAGTATAGATTACATGAAAATTTGTCATTAGGCATCTAAGTTATTGTGTGATATAAATACAGGATAATGGTGGTTAAAACAGCAAGTAATAATTATTTTTCAAGTCAAATGGTTGTAAGTTCATCAAATACTGGATGTAACGTGTGTCTACAAATTTAGTGCTCCTTAATTCGTATGTTCATGTGTTCAGGGAATAAACTGAGTCCAAGTAGTTATAATTTAACACAATAAATTTTTGTGACTCTTAGAATTATAAATTTTGGAGGTTTAATATTGATCAACAACGATAGTCAAGGAGGAGTCACAACTCTAACTATTTGTAGTATTTTTCAAAGGATGCTTGTACTAGAACAAATAAATTGTACAAGGGATACTTGCCTTAATTTGACGACGATTAGATCCACTTGTTGTAGAAAATTGGGTTGAAAAATCCCGGAAGAAGTCTCCCTAAAGCACGTGCGAAGATCGACCGTAGATCGAGTTTTCCCCCACACCGGATCGGCCAGAACAGCAAACAGCGCACCGGGATTTGGCGTGGCAAAACAGCAAACACCAAAACCCTCCAATCAGCTCTCTTTCGCACACCGGATCACGCCAAAACAGCGAACAACAAGCACCAGATCCAACTCGGCAATTCATGGAATAGTGGAACGCAGCCAATCAGATTCTTTCCTCACACCGGATCTGGCCGAACAGCGTACATCGGTTCTCGGATCGCTGTGGCAGAACAGGGGACAGCGTAACGAACCAATGGCGAGGCGTATTCTTCCTCGCGACAGCAGCTAGCGTGAAGCGACGACGCAGGGCTCGCGCATCGACGGCGACATGACACGGTGGGCTTGCAACGCTGGCGACGGTGACGTGAAGCGGCAGACGGCGAAGCTAGCGACGACAAGGCGTGGCTCTGTTCTGGGTTTGAAAATAGGGGAAGAGGAGAAATGGGTTGTTGGCGATTGATGGTGGTGGTCAGAGCGGAGGCCGAGGGTGCTGAGGGGATGGTGCAGTGGTTAATGGCGGAGGGGGGGGGGGGCAACGACGATGGAGAAATGGTGAAATGGGTTTTCGAGAGTTGGGTTCGATGGGTGAAGACGACGGATTATGGCGATGGCGATGGCGAATGGACGGGTGATCTGAGAATGGGATGGTGAGGCGGTGGTGGAAGCGAGGGTGAACGGAAGTTGATGGTGGTCGGAGTGGGTTTTGGGTCCTGGACGAATGGAGAAGGAGACAGAGTAAATTACGGAGGGAGAAGGGGGAAGGTAGCGGTGGGTTTGTTAGGGGTTTAACAATATACGGGGGTTAGGGTTAGGGTTAAAGAGTTTAAATAGTAGAGTTTCGGGTTTGCGGGTTTTAGGGTACCCAAATTGAATAGGGCCTAACAGGAGAATTGGTCAAAATGCAATAAAATGGGGGATAAAGAGATAAATGAGAAGAAATAGCCATTTCTTCATGAAAAATGACACAAAGTGCACACAAATAAATTCGGTAAAAGGACCAAAAATTGAGTCGAAAACAATTTAATGGTTTTATTCAATCTGAAACAAATACATGGTTTCAAGTTGATGAAGGAGTACAATGAGGCAAAATATAGTATAAAATACAAATACGAGGAAACAGGAGTTACACCCGCCAAAACCCCAAACCCATCCTGCCTCTCTCCCGGCCGTCTTCCCCGGCCACCCTCCGGCGACCTTTTCCCCATCGCCACCTCCCCTCATCGGCGCTGCCTCCCCTATCGCCGCCAACACACCTTTCGAAACCCCCCTGTACCACCTCGCCCTCCTCTGTCCTCGACATTAACAGAGCACCCCAAAACACCCGCCGCTTCTCTGTTTCGATTGGTGACCACCAGTCGCCGCTCCCCCCGATGCCACCGCCGTCACGCCGCCTCCAGCGACGCCAACGACCCCCCTGGCCTTGCCTCTTGCTGACGTGGCTGACTTTGCCGTTGCTGTCTCTTTGAGTCACTGTTGTGACTTTAGCTCTTTGGTTGCACGTATTATACACGTGCTAGTTCGTGTGTTCATGAGTTCGTTGCTTCGGGATCCTTATTTCATTATTTTTGGTATTCAATTTCACCGTTTATAAGGCAAGTCACCGTCCACTTGAATTGTTAATTGTATCAAATTCAAGTTTTATTCAAACTCTTGCAAGTAGATCTCTTTGTTATTGTATTATCCATTGTTCATCTCTTCGTTGGGTCTATTGAGGGTTACACGAGCTAACCATAATATTCTTGACATCGTTCCACTTTTGACTCTAAAGTTTGGATCTTTCTCAAGTGCATATAGAATTGATAATAAGGTGTTCATATAGTCGTCACACAAATAAATTATTGTAGAGATAACTGATAGGTTGTATGTTGTTTGATTGATTGATGATTGATTGATGATAAATTGATGTATGAGTGTATTCTAATTTTATTTATCATGTTTTCACATCCATCATGCTGATTATACAGTATATTGACTAAAGAATCGATACCCATTATGTTAATTAATTTACTTTCAAGAAAACTACACAAATCTTGTATAGTGCTTGCTGACCTGTATGTTGACTGCTATTTTTGAACCAGTAAATGATCTTAAATTGAATTACTTTCTGAATATGAATTGTATCCTTATCTTTCTAGTTTCCAGAACATCTTGAATTTTTGAATTCTGAGTTGTGTAGCAAAAGTTATGCCCGTTTTACTACAGCTGTGTTTTTAATTCCAGATTTTCAGATTCTTGTATCTTTCATGTTTAAATAGTAAAAATGCTGATGAAATGTTAAAATTTTGCTCTGATAATTTCCAGATTATTACTAATCATGTTTAGGAGTCTAGGAAATATTTTTTATTAATTTAATAGTGAGTTTTTGCTATTTCTAAAAATAAAATAACATGATGTAGAAATTCTTCCTGAACATGAAATCTGTAAAGAACACTGTGATTGACCTAACTACTATTGTTGGATTTTAAACTTTAAATATGCGTTGGAACCATGTGGAAGTCTAGTTTCTAGAATTTCTGACGGATTCAGTTTTGAGTTCTAAAACAACGAAAATTGCATTTTTTGTACAGACTACTCTTGCTGTCCAGAATTTCACTTTTCAGTTTTTAATAGATTAATTATTCCTATATCGTAGTATTGCATGAATTAAAATGTGTATGTTGCATTGCATGATTCCAATGAGTTACTGTCATCATTCTAATTGTCCTACTTCATGTTACCATTCTATTGTTCCCATATTGATACTATCGTTCACCGAAATGTCCATTAATTGCACATTGCATTGTTGCATCGATAAAATAATTTAACAAGCTGGAGTTTAAGGGATTGACTGGAGTACTTGGTGATGTAGTGATTGTACTTGGAGGAGGGGCCCGCGTTTCCCTAAATATTGTTCCGACTATTATTTTATCATGTGATTGTGGATTACGGCCGTAATCCAATCTATCGTGTATTGTATCATTGCTGATGATCGTACCGTGCATCGAACGGCGAATATTGATTATCGTTGCCGAGTACAGGATCTATAGAATCTTCCACTTAAGTCTAAACGAAATTGATTGTATGCATCGAACCTGTAGTATAGTATACAGTAGTACGTGCATTAGTTAGGATTAAAATAATTAATAGACATAAGGATTGCCACAACATCGACACTGCATATTGTTCCTCATTGTTCCTATTGATATCGAATATTGGCTAAGTATTATCGTTATTGATTATTGATTACCGTTACCGAATATTGCATCATTGTTTATAGCCATTGTATCGATTACCATGATATTGATTATTGATTATTGTGCCATATTATTGATTCCTATTGATCCATTGATTCATTGCTATACCGTTATTCCATTGTTTTCTGCTTTCTCTACTTGCTGTCCATGACCTGCTCTAAGGACAATTTTTCTCATTATTTTAGATGAAGTGTTCACAGGTAATGAAGGATAATTGCCTGCTGGGATTGGAGAACAAAGATTCTGAAGACTTAATGCTTTCTAGTTGCTTATTGTTTTATCAAACTCAATGTATTGAGACTTATTATCTATTTGTGATTGGATTATTATTGTATGGGACTTATGTCCTGAATATTGCTATTTGTTTCCAGACGTTAGATTATTATTGTATTTGGATATTTATATTGCTCCATTTCAAGTATTATTGTTCATGAGATTATTATTATTATCTGCGCAATTGTTCTATATTGGTTATATTGTTGAGTTGATCGAATAAACAGCTTATGGGTGACGTTAGTCATTCGCTGGGCTAATGTCATGTACTCGTATTCCGTATTTTTGGAAAGTGGGGCGTGACAGCTGCCGAGGCGACACTGGTGTCGAGGGATGAGACCGCCCTGTCTTCGATTGTGAACCTCTGCACAAAGTCACAGAGGGGCTCTCCTTCCTTCTGCTTGAGGTCTAGAAGGGATGCGCTTGTCTTCTCGACCTTCCCACTTGTCACGAAGTGAGCATGAAAGTTTGCTTCGAGCTGGTCGAACGAGGAGACCGATCGAGGGGCAAGCTTTGAGAATCATTCTCGAGCTGGACCACGCAGGGTGGCAGGGAAGACGCTACATAGGAGATGATCTGATGTGCTTGAATCATCATGATGGTTTTGAACCCTTCCATATGATCAGCTGGATCACTCTCGCCATTGTAAGTCTCGAAGTGAGGTAGCCTGAAATTCCTGGGAATCTCGGTGTCTAGAATTTGAGGGGAGAATGGGGCTGATGCACCCGGCCGATTTTTGGTCCTCCCTCGTTAATGCGGGTGAGGCAATTTTCCATCTCCTGGAGGTGGTGGACGACTTCGTTCTGCCGATGTGGCTAGGAGGAACCGTGAGACCCGATACCCCGACCCTCTTCATGCCTTGGGCCGGCAGTTTGTTGTTCGAATTCAGGACCGCCTTCGAGGGCTCGGAGGATCTCGAGCCTGAAGTCCTGGAACTCGACTCTCGTGACTGGAGCCTGTTCGCCTTGACCGGGCAGAGGTGAACCACTCCTAGGAGAGCGGCTATGGTTGTGTTCCTTGCTTCGGGATCGGAGATTACTATGAGTGGGAGCTGGGTCGGAAGGAGCCGCCCGGCTCCTTGATCGGTTGAGCTAGAGCCGACGGTTGATGGTATGCTGTAATTCCTTGGCGACCGAGCGTGAAGCGCTAGGACCCGGTCCCGCCATACCATTGGCTAGTGGTCGGATAGATCCCTGGCTATTCACATGGCTGTAGGAGGGAGGAGGGTCTGGATAGAGGTGTAAAATGAAAAAAGACGGTCCGTTGTCCGTCCGAGTCCGGCCCGAGAAATGGTCCAACCATAGACTGTCCGAACTGTTATACGAACCGAAATCGAACAAATTATTAGGTCCGATTCTTTACCGAGCTCGAGCCGGACATAAGTCCGTCCGAGTATTATTGCGGTCCGATACTTTATCGAACCGAGTATGGACTATAAAAATTTTGTCCGACCTAGACCGAGCCGGACATAAGCTCGTCTGAGTAGAATTTCGGTCCGAGCTTGAACATTTGGTTGTCCGATCACGTCCGGTCCGATTTACAGCCCTAGGTCTGGACGGCATCCAGCGGTGAAGGCTCTTCTGGCTTTGGGAGTCATGTTGAAAGCGGATTTAATATATATTGCATTGTATATCTATCTTATGTAATATTTGAATATAACACATTGCAGTGTTAACGTCATTATGTAGTTGCTACAATACATTAAAAAGAACAAATACAGGTACAGTAGAAAAAATAGTCATTACTACATTCAAGATAATAAAGCAGGAGACACAATCATAAAATTTAAAATTTCTTATTACCTTGAATAAAGCGTCCAAGTAATGACGAAGTAATGAAAGTTGTTTACCCCCCATTTTAACCTCATTTATGCATTATTCCATTCTGTTTACACATGAAATAATAACGTTGACTATCCGGTAAATTGCTAAGGTCAATACTCATAATGTGATCTTCCTCCATTCGTTCTTTCAGTTCACGGTCTTTCTGTTTGATGGCAAGCTTCAATTCGGTGGCCGAATTCCTTCTATCTTAGCGTTTTTTGTACATAGCGTTGAAACTTTTGGTTTCTTCTACTATTTGAGAATAATATGATGATTCGGCCATCATTTTTCCTTTTCTCTTCTGTGCTTTTCTATCTGGTGGTCGGGTTAGGGGGAGGCAATTTCATGTCAACCGGTATGCTTGAATCCGATTTGTTTATTGAGAGTAAATTTTGGCTACTGGCACCTTCCCCAGATTGGGAACTCATGACTCGATCGAAGACCTGTGTAGTATGCAAGGAAAATTTCGGTTGAACCTTTAGTATATCAAGACATTCTTCAAACTTGAAAGCTTTTCCAGATCTTTGCATATCCGACTCTCGTGCCGCACTTCTATGACAATATTTAAAATATGAACGTTATATTTTAAAAAATTTAATGGTAAAGAAATAGATATCTGATAATTTGTACATACCTTATCGGCCTCGGCAATTCCACTAGCCGCTCTAATTGTTACACTAGCCAACTTCGCAATAAAAATGGCTACCTCTTTAGAAATTAATTTGAACCGACTTGTAAGGGAGTTTACTGTTCGGTTGGTTGGAGTCCCTAATAATGCCGCAAAAGTAGAAAAAAAATTGCTCCCAAAACTGTGCAATGGATTGAACAGTACTGACCAAGGGATCTTGCGTTATACTAATCTACGCTTGACAGAGAGTAACATCTTCCCGAGTTGTATAAGCTCTCCCTCTTGAACTACAGTGCGCCGTAACTCACTATTTCAAAATTTTGCAAGAAGGAGACAGAGTGACTATATTTTTCTCAAGAATAGAGTAAGGGAATTGGTTTTTTTTTTTTTTTTTTGCATTGAATTTGGTTTCAACTAGTGCCAATATATAGAAAAAAGTAGTCAAATATAGCCGTTATATTTTGGAAATTACCGTTGGGTTAAAAACAATCGTTGGATCAGAGTGGGGGTAAAATTGTCATTTGTAAAATTAAAAAAAAGAAAAATGAATGGGTCTAAAAAAAGATTGGACGAAACATTATATTTCGTCCATCTCATTTTTTTCTTCTTTGGTGTAATTAAATTTTTGTAAAACCTCTTATTTTCGGACCGATGATTTTAAAAAATATTAAAAAAATGCAGACGAAACATGATGTTTCGTCCCTTATAATATACATATAGCTATATCCATATGCATATTTGCCTATTCACTATAGCCGAAATGGCAAAAAAAATGTATTTTTGCCTAAGGACTGCAGAGCGTTTTTTTGGAAAATTATGCATGTTATACATAAACTAGATTTGCCTGTAACCACGTGCCTACGACACGTCTTCAGAACGATACAACATATGAAAAACCTTGTAAACAATAAATCAACAATTATGTAGTTGAAGTTTGAATAGTATGACAATAATTTGTTGTAAATAAAAGTCCATGTTTCCATTAGTATATATATAGTGAAAAATAATTAAAAATTAGGGTATAAAAGTCCATGTTTCTATATATATATATATATATGTGTGTGTGTGTGTGTGTGTGTGTGTGTGTGTGTGTGTGTGTGTTTCCATTAGTGTATAGTGAAAAATAATTATGAATTGGGGTATAAAAGTCTATGTATATATATAGAGCTTTCTTCCATTGCAAACTCTATTGTAGCCTTTGCAAACGTGCACACCACTTAATCCTTCATCATTGACGATGACGGGTTAAGGCAAAACACATTGGGGGGGGGGGGGGGGAATTTAAATGTGAGTTTTGGAGGAAAAATGTGTTTCATGAGATTAGATCTGCGTCTTTGATTTTCGGGGGATTGAAGAAGAGCCACTAGATAGCTTTCTTTGTATTTTATTATATATATATATATATATATATATATATGAGAAAAGTAAGCCTCATATAGAGTATGCCTCATATAGAGTATGAGGAAATTTTCCTCATACAAAGTGATTATACTCACTTGGTGGGGCCCTTATGGAAGATCCACTCCGTCCATCATATTTATCATACTAATGGATGTATGTGTAGAAAAAATCAGGTGGTTTGGAGGTCATTCACACATGCATCATGTGGTTGAAAAATGAACGATTTCAACAGTAATACAAATCGAACCACAAATTGGACCTACATGATGCATGGGTGAATGATCTCCAAACCACTTGATTTTTTCTACACATAATCTATTAGCATGATAAAAATGATGGACAGACTGGATCTTCCATAAAGGCTCCACCAAGTGAGTATAATCACTTTGTATGAGAAAAATGTCCTCATACAAATATGAGGCTCACATTACTCTCTCTCTCTCTCCATATATATATATATATATATATATATATATATATATATATATATGGAAAAAAGGGGTATGAGCAACTTGCTCATTTAGTAAATAAGCAATTGATGATGTGGCATGCATGTGATTGGAAAATTCTTAAAAGGATTAGTTGTCCAATGTATCACATGCATGCCACATCATCAATTGGTCATTTACTAAATGAGCAAGTTGCTCATATCCCTTTTACCCTATATGGATATATATATAGAGAGAGAGTTAAATAAATAAAAGAGTTGTTTTGAGGGATTTGAATTTGATTTTTAGGGAGAAACTTTTGAATGGAAAATATGTTTTGTGAGATTAGATCTGAACTTTTGATTTTGGGAAGATTGAAGAAAAGACACTTGATAGCTTTGTTTGTGTTTTATAATATAGATGTCTAACGACTGCGGATACTCTAATAAGCAACGGATGACAATTGCCACCTTATATTTCATTAATTATAATGAAACACAAAATAATTCCAATGATTGCTTACATTTACAATAAAAATTCAAATGTAAACCTATTAAGAATTTCTCCCCAAATCTACAAATCAGTTGGATGGGTTACAACTTTCTTCTCAAATCAACAACCACCACACTCACATTATCTGCACTCTGTCTCGCCAGCGCCAATTTGGTAAGCAGCACTGCCGCATCCGAGCACGCTTTATCTACAGTTTGACTACTGTTACCTTGGCCCATTTTCTCCACATCATCATTGTTTGTAGGTAAGTTACTCTTCAGGCATGACCTAACGACATCGCAAGCAGTCTCATTACTCACGACATCCCACAACCCATCACTTGCCAATATCAGACACTCATCGTCGTCAGTCCTCTCTGTTATCGTCACCTCTGGTTCTGATATCACAAATGGCTTCAAATAACTATCGCCTACAAATATTTGAATTTTCTTTATTATCAATTGACCATGTACAATGAACAATTATACTATATATTATGGTTAATTGCATAGGAGAGAAAGAAACGAAACTTTCAGACTCTTTTCTTTCTCTTGTTTTGAATACAAAATAATTTCTTTAGTTTGACTACTACAGCTATACCTATTGCTCGCGACATGGCAAGCACGCCAAGAACTCTGGCACCATCCCAATAGATCACACGACCACCGGCTGCCTGGATCCGCTCTAACTCATCAGATCTATCTGGCTGCAAAATTCCAATAGAATTTGATATGAGATTTCGCGCAAAAGAAAAGAAGAGAAGATAAATATCGAGTAGTCATATACTGCAAACCGCGCGCGTATGTTTCTTCAAATAAAAAATCATATGTTCGAGACATATAATTCTCACTATATGACGTCAGCAACAAAACGTAGCACTCTCTAGACAACCAAAAATAAGAAATCCTCTAACAACATTTTTTTAAACTAGGTTGACAAATTTCTTTAAACCTAAATAAATTTCAAAAATTTCAAAATAAAATAATTCAGGGGAAAATATTCATAGAACACACCATACACCATATTCATTAAAAAGAAGGGATGGATATACTAATTATTATCCAAAATTAATTGCACCTTACCTTGTGATCAGAAGAGAGGGGAACAGCAACCCCTTTCCGGCTAAGCACCGCCCTCGAATCCCCACAATTCGCCACCACAATCCGATCGGTGGAAACTACAGCCACCACTGCAGTTGAACCCACATGGTCACACTTGGGCATCTGCAGTTCGCACCGACAGCTAGGACTCTCTGTTCCCCCCTCGTCACCCGAGTTCACCACCAATGCCTCTCCATCCACCCGCGAAAAGCTCCTCTCCATCACCTCCTTCCACCTCACCCCATCCGATCCCAAACACCCCACCTCCTCCTCCACCACTTCGTGCATCCTATCCCTACAAGTTGCCGCCACCTGTGTGTTAACTGTGTTAAATTTGTGGACTGAACTAGTTGGCACCAACAACTAAAATTCTTGTTGCACAGCCTCGTTTAAAAAAAAATAATAATAATAAAATAAAAAAATTGATTATTACATGAGAGCAGCCATGGCCGTCGAACACGCCGTAGAAATCATGAGAACCGCGCTTCAGAAACCTCGGCCGGATCGAAACTGCATCCTCCATATCCTTCCTCCTTCCACAGACTGACGTCATCCCGTACCTCGGCCACCTGTTAACCATCTCCGACACGACCGTAATCGACGACTTATCCACTTCTTGATCATTTGAACTCGACACCGAATTATCCAAACTCTCTCCGTTATCCGACGACTTATTATCCGCCGTACTCTCCTTGACCTGATCCTTACTCCTTTCCTTCCGTTTTATCTCGTTCGACGTCGACGCCATCGACTCCGCACCTGCGACGAACTTGAACCGCCGGATATCCATCCGACGGCGCCTCGCCGACCTCTTCCTCGGCTCGGACAAGTCGTTCGATTCCAAACAGATCTCCGCCATTGGTAACGATAACAAGAACGATAAAAGAAACCTTGAATACGGAGAGAATATAAGACAAGAAAGAGAGATTTTTTTTCTTTTCACGAAATGGAAGAAGTTTAAGAGGTATTTACGGGCAGTTGCCCATCACCGTCCCGGGCAGCCTACCCGACAAGTACAGCGTGTCTGACGTTGACTTGTACATCCAGAACTATCGATCTCAACCGTCCATCGAATCATCTTTCGTTTTCTTCGCAACACGTGGATGATTTCGAGGTGGTGACGGGCACGTGTCGTCCGGTGGTGAGGGGTCCACGGGCGTGGGGGACAGGGCGAATCTTCCGTTGGTTGGTTTAGAGCATCCACAGTCGTGGGCTAAATACCCAAAATTTGGAAAATTTGGAAAAAAACGATCTGCAGTCGTCTTCCAAATACCCAAAATTTGGGTTGACGAGGAACAGTACGCTGCCAAATATAGCAGGCGATATGGCGAAATGGAAAATATAGCTTTCGGAAGATAATCCCCCGTCCGATCTAATTAACGGAACATAATGTTCCGTATCGTACAATCCCAATGATTAAAAAAAAAAAAAAATTAAAAGATGGTCAACCGACGGTGAATTATAACCCGTGTAATCAGATTAACGGAACATTATGATCCGTTGGTGAAATTTTTTAAAAAAAAAAAAAAAAATTTTAAAAGCTGGTCAACGGACGGTGCATAATCACCCTTCTATAAACTTTAACGGTTCATTATGAACCGTTGGTGGGATTTTTTTTAAAAAAAAAAATACCAAAAAAATTAAAAGAGCACTAACGGCTTCAACGACTGGTCCACGTCATTCTTCAAAATGACGGGAGTTAATCTCCCGTCCGATCTATTCTTGTTTTTTTTTTTTTTTTTTTTTTTTAATTTTTTGTCTTCTAGTGAAAAAAAAAATAAATAAATAAAAATAAAAATAAAAAATTTGAAACGGACGATAATCCCCCGTCATTCTTACTGGACGGAAAAAAATCTACCGTCCGGCTATATTTTACCTTTTGACGACTGCAGCAACATTCCCTTTTTCCTATTTCCAAATTGCTATATACCCAAAAAATGGCTTCAACGACTGTGGATGCTCTTAGGAGTGGAATCCGAGCGTATATTGAGTGCGGCCCTGTTGTAGGATTAGAGGTACGTGGCGGGGTGGGAGTGGGTGGTGGGGAAGTTGTGTAAAGATATTTTTGTTTAAGGGGAGGGTCGGTTGAAGGAGAGGGTGACACGTGTCCCCTGCTGGCGTGTACTCGAGTAGGATAAGCGTTGAGTCACGTTCTCTTTTATGCTTTTTATTATTATATATAATACTACACACCCCGAATTTCAATATATTTCTCATCATTAATTCCGGTGGCACACTTTCATAAATACGATATAAGAAAATAAGTCAGCGTACCCTTACATAAAAAGGTGACTCTTAAGATAGTAAAAAAAATTGTAGTAAAATAAATAGTGGATGAAACATTACTTTTTATTATTTTTATCTTTATTTATGTGCTATCACGTGTTAGTTAAGGGTTGGCGGAGGGGATCGAAATGAGTTCGAAAGCAATTCCTTATTAGATGTAGATTTGCTATAGTAGGGTTAATAATATGTAATGAAAAATTAGCTTTGTTTGAGTTGTAAGAACTCTGTAGCGAAAGTAATTTGAAACACTTTTTAACTTTTTTATTTTACATTAAATTAATCTTAATAAGAGCGTAAATTAAAACAAATCAATTATACCAGCCATCTTAAACTAATTAATTAACTAAGCTTAATTAATTAATTAAACTAAAATCACCCCAGTGCCAGTGCCAGTGCCAGTGTCAGTGCCGCTCGGAAGAGAAGAGAGGAGGGGGGGGGGGGGTGTTATTAGAATTGATTGATTGATTAATTAATTAGGATTAGTTAGGGCTTAATCAATTAATTTAGGGACTAAAATACAATCAATTAAATAAGCAACTTTTGTTGGGAGAGAGAGTGTGAGAGAAATAAATAGAACGACGATTTTTAGTCCCACACGGGAAGAGGAGAGAGAAACTTTTCGTTTAAATAGACTTTTGTCATTTGTAAGAGAAACAAAAGGTTTGGTTGAAGTGGAGAGAGACAGTGAGAAAGGTGAGAAATGAAAACTGGTTGCTCACAGACTAGTTTAAACCAAATCATTCACCATGAATATCAAATTCCAACAAATGTTTTCCCATAACAATTGGTAATCTGCACGTGCGATGCATGCCTTAATTTGAACTAAAAAAAAATTAAGATGATTATAAATATTTATTAAGCATTTAATTAAATAAAGAAAACCCCACCTAAAGCTAATTAACCAAATTATAACACTAAATCGAAAAACCACTCACAATCTGGATATTGTCAACACCACCAAGTATCGTAGCTGCAAGTTTCAACCAAACAGATTGTACTCCACCTTTATCCCATCCTCATTATACACCATACCAAAACCCAAAAAACCCTAATCAACCATAACCCGCAAAATCCCAAAAATCAAAACTTTACAAAACCAAACCAATAATTACCTGAGTTGCAACCTTCTTCTCCCTCAAATTAAATAAAATACTTATTAGAACCTCCAAATTATAGAAGCAATCAAATCAAATATTATTACCATCTAAGGCCCTTGATGAACATCATATATATCATTTCAATTAAGCATAAGGACATGCAATCGAAAATAATCTCAAACAACTACATTAAAAATAGATAATTAAGTAAACCATTTTTTATCTATCCAAAAGTTCTGTATAGATTTAGTTTTCATTCACAAAACTTTAATGGTAAGAAAAAATAAAATATTAGACAGACTTTTAATTGTTACCTTGATTTTCTCTTGAAGATTCGATAATTTGCACTCGAATAGACTCTTCATTGTCGTGGGTATGCAAGTCTACTAATCAAAGAACTCGTCTTTCCTTTCCCTAATAAACATATAAGGTGGGAATGTAGTTTTCTATGAGCAAACAATTCAACTAAAGGTTGAAAAAAGAAATAGAGAGAATAACAACATGAGATGAGCAAGATTCTACAATCTAAGAACTCCTAAAACACCAAAGAATTTCTAAAATACATACCATCTGGAACTCTTAAAACACCGAAGAAGTTCTAAAACACCGAAGAAGTCTCGAAGCACCCATTTTTTTTAAGGCAGTGCCTCCTCAGACCTAACCAAAAGAGAATTCATAAATTTTTTTGGGGTGAAAATTATTCAATTCGAAGTTAAAATCAGTTGAGAAAGGGAAAAATGAGACCAAGATTTTAGTAGGAAAAAATGGATCTTACTTATCAAAAATGGATCAATCATCAACTAAAGAAAATTTAATAAAGACTATACATATGATTTAAAAAAAAAAGTTTTAAAAAATTTCCACCCTTAATTTCGTCTTAGCTTAATTGATCTTGTCATCTCTCACTTGTGCATGAGATATCTCACTTGTCATATCTACCTTGAGCATGAGAAAAATTCTTAGTCATTCAAAGTCAAAGTTGCGGACCTCTCAGTTAAGTGTGAGAAAATCTATTCATTTAAAGTAGAAGTCACAGAAGCTCAACAGAACATACTCGATAGAGGAATCAAAGAGAAAATCACATGTCACATTTTATTTTAATATGCTGACACAAATAAGTAATTCATAACAAAAGTTTAGTGTAACGCCCCTGCCCCAAACTCAGACAATTTAACAATTTATCAGACAAATTATTTATTATTTAATACAACTGCCCACCACAGGCTGCCTCTCAACATGTGGTTAATCGGATTGGTGACTCTTGATCATAGGCATTATTATTTATATTTAATTAATCTATTTATATTCCCGATATGGGACAAATCTCAATCACACAACCGCTGCTTTCTTTCTCTTGCGAAGGAGTAGCTGAAACACATCCCGGGGCCCCACAGGCCACGTCGATAGCAAGCCTGCCTCCTTTCTCTGAACCGGGGTGGGGCCCTTTGCTGACGTCAGCAGACAGCCAGCAGCAGCTGCTGCTGCTGTCCTCTCTTCTCGTGGGCCCCCTCCACATTAATTCATATAATACCTCGTACTTCTAATTATATATATATATATATATATATATATATAGGAAATGCTCAGATGAAAATGCAAATATTGTGAAAACCCATGAAAACAACCTAGGCCGTTGTTGGAAACAACGGCCTAGATTATAATGCATTATAACCTAGGTCGTTGTTTCCAACAACGGCCTAGGTGGTTTTCCACGTTTTCACAGACATTTGCGTTTTCAATGGAGCATTTCCCTATATATATATATATATATATATATATATATAAGCTTGCTAAACAAAGGGATAGAAAAATAAAAGACCTGAACACAATTAGGTGTATTAAGAGTGAGGATTCAAGAGTTCTAGTAAAAGATGAGGAAATTAAGAAAGATGACGAATTTACTTTGAGAAGTTATTAAATAAAAAGGTTGTGGGCAGCTTAATTTTAAAGGACTCGAGGGAGAGTTGAGAGCATATATTTTTCTGTAGAATTAGGTCCTTGGAGGTTCGAAATGCTTTAGGAAGGATGAAAATAAGAAAAGCTTTAGGGTCAGATGATATACCCTTTGAAGTTTGGAAGTGTTTTGGGAATGTAGGAGTGAGTTGGCTAACAAAATAATTTAATAAAATTTTGAGGTCTAAGAAGATGTCCGTTGAATGGAGAACATAGACTGAGACTAGAAGCTACATTGTCTAAGAATCAGTTTGGGTTTATACTGGGGAGGTCAACAATGGAAGCAATTTATATACTGAGGAGACTTAGAAAAAATATAGGGTGAATAAGAAAGATCTACATATGGTTTTTATAGATCTAGAAAAAGCATATGATAAAGTCCCTAGAGACATAGTATAGTGGGTGTTAAATAATAAAAGAGTAACTATTCGGTATATTGAGGTAATTAAGGATATGTATGAAGGGGAAACAACTACAATTAGAACAACCATAGGAGAGACCAACGATTTTCCTATTAGAGTAGGTTTACACCAAGGTTCGGCTTTAAGCCCCTACCTCTTTACTTTGGTTATGGATGAATTGACGCGAGGAATACAAGATGAGGTGCCTTGGTGTATGCTTTTTGTCGATGACATCGTCTTAGTTGACGAGACTAGAGCAAGAGTCAATGCTAAATTAAAATTGTGGAGAGAAACTTTGGAAGCTAGAGCCTTTAAAATAAGTAGAACTAAAACAGAGTATATGGAGTGTAATTTTAGTGATATTCGGAACACAACTGAGGATGTAGTGAAGCTTGATGGCTAAGAGATACCTAAGAGAGACCGTTTCCAATATTTAGGCTTGATTATACAAAGAGATGGGGAGATTTGTGAAGATGTTACACATAGGATCCAAGCAGGGTGGCTTAAGTGCTAGTGGTGTTTTGTGTGACAAACGTATACCTTTGAAGTTGAAGGAAAATTTTTATAGGATGGCTGTTAGACCAGCAATGATGTATGAAGCAGAGTGTTGGGCAACAAAAAAACAACATGTCCAAAAGATGAGTGTAGCGGAGATGAGGATGCTAAGATAGATGTGTGGTAAAACAACGAATGACAGAATTAGAAACGAGCATATACGAGACATGCTAAAGGTAGCTCAAATCCAAGATAAGTTATGAGAGAATCGCCTCAGGTGGTTTGGACATGTCACACGTAGACCTAGTAGTGCCCCCGTTAAAAAGAGTGATTTGATAAGTATTAAGAGTAGAGCTAGGGGTAGAGGAAGACCTAAACTAAGTTGGATGAAAACGGTGAAAAAAGATATGATAACTTGTGACCTTACAGAATATATAGCACTAAACCGAGCAGAATGGAAAATCAGGATTCATGTAGCTGACCCCAACTAATTGGGAAAAAAGCTTTGTTGTTGTTGTTGTTGTTGTTGTTGTTGTATATATATATATATTCTTAACATGGGATGTTACAGATATCTCCCCTTAAGAATTCACTGTCTTCGCTGAAGCCGGAGCATGCAACCTGATCCAGAATCCCCTTCTAGCCTATTAAGAATGGCATACCCTAATTCTGCTAGCTGTACCATACCCCGATTCTGCATTGTGTCCAGTCACCTAGCCCAGCTCAGTAGATTTATAGGGCAACATGACCTAATTATGCTCCCTCTCAGGCATACTTACCAGTACATCTGCTAGCACCATTTTAGGCATAACCACCACTCTGTACCCACACTCGGTGTCGAAAGTCGGTTCTGATACTATTTGTAACAGCCCTGCCCCAAACTCTGATAATTTATACAATTTATCAGACAAATTATATATTATTTAGTACAACTGTCCACCACAGGCTGTCTCTCAAAAGGTGGTTAACCGGATTGGTGACTCTTGATCATAGGCATTATTATTTATATTTAGTTAATCTATCTATATTCCCGATATGGGACAAATATCAATACACAACCGCTGCTTTCTCTCTTTTGTGAAAGAGCAGCCGAAACACATCTCGGGGCCGTACTGGCCACGTCGACAGCAAGCCTGCCCCCCTTCTCTGAACCCGGGTGGGCCCCTGTTGACGTCAGTAGACTGCCAGCAGCTACTGCTGCTATCCTCTCTTCCTGTGGGCCCCCCTCCCCATTAATTCATATAATACCTCCTATAGGAAATTTTATAGGACCACTTCTAATTATATATATATATATATATATATATATATATATATATATATATATATTATATATATATATATATAATAATAATAATAATAATAATAATAATAATAATAAAACACAAAGAAAGCTATCAAGTGGCTCACATTCAATTCCCCCCAAAATCAAAGGCCCAGATCTAACCTCACAAAACACATTTTTCTCCCAAAAGTTTTCCCCCAAAACTCAAATTCAAATCCCCAAAACAACTTATTTATTTATCTCTCTCTTTCCCTCTCTCTCTCTAATGTTTCCCCCCAAAACTCAAATTCAAATCTCCCAAAACGACTCATTTATTTATCTCTCTCTCTCTCTATATATATATTCATCTATCTATCTATATATATACATGGAAACATGGACTTTTATTTACAACTAATTATTGTCATACTATTCAAACTTCAGCTACATAATTGTTGATTTACTGTTTATGTAACCCCTGTTTTTCCATTTTCTGTATTTTGAGTGTATTCTCTTTTTCCATGTATTTTCTCTCATTGTATCTCTCTTTGGACTGTATATTGAATTTTATTTTCAATGTATTCATTTATTGGTTCTGTCATCTTTTGTTTGATCTTCTTGACCCTATTGTCTCTTTTTGTGTCGTCTCTGTTTGTTCGAGCTCTTATTTTTTATCCCCGTTATTTTGTTTGGTCATACCCTATTTATTTATCCAATTTGTGCCATCTCATTTTTGTTGGATCTATTATTTTATTTTATTTTCTTCCTTAACCCAAAACCCAAACCCGTTTAATCATTACCCATACCCTGTTAACCATATCTGTAACTCCTATTTCCCCGTATTTGTATTTTGTACTGTTTTGAGCCTTATTGTACTCTTTTGCCTGTTTTTGATATCATGTATTTCTTCTGATTGAATGGAATTATTATTCTGGTCTCAACTCGAATTTGTGGGTTCTTTTGTCAAATTCGATTGTGTGTCACCTTGCACCGTTCTTCATGAAGAATAGCCCGATTCTTCTCTTTTATCTTTCTAATCCCCATTATTGTGCTTTTTGACCATTTCTTCTGTTGGGCCCTTTTTGAAACGGATCCCCTAACTCTCAAACCCGCAAACCCGCTAACCTAGTATATAAAACCCTACCCTAACCCTAATTAACACCTCTACTGTTTTAACCCTAATCACCTTCCGCCGCTAATCACCTTCTCCTAATCTCCTTCGTCTCCATCGTTCTCAACCCATCTCCGATCCCCGTCGCTCGCCACCACCATCTCCACGACCCCTCCGTCGCCTCGTCATCCCCACAGCAACCCACTCCGTCACCACCGCCATCGTCCCCACTCCTCCATCGCCATTTCCCAAACCAACTCCGAACCCATTTCTCGCCATTATCCACTTCCGAACGCCTCGCCATCTCCGATCACCGCCATCCTCGTCGACCCTCAGCACCACCACCTCCACAACTCCACCGAGTCGCGCCGTCGCATCGTCGCAGTGCCGCCGAATCCTCGATTCCACCTCTCCCCTGTTCGAAACCCACGAACAGAGCACCTCGCCGCGCGTCGCTTCTCGACGTCGCCGCCGCCTCGCCGCACTCCGTCGTTGCCGTAGTCGCCGCCGGCGCCGCTCACTCTCTCAATCTCCGTGCGAAGCAGCCAACGAAGAAGGAAGAAGAAGGATTTGGCGCCAATCAATCTCAGCCATCGGATCTGATCAAGATCCGATCTTGATCAGATCTGATGTGATCGGTGTTCTGTGTTATGGGCGCAGCAGATCCCATCGCTGTTCCGTGTTTGGGTTGGATCCGGTGTGCGGGAGAGTGCTGATTGGATGTATTTGCTGTTCGCTGTTTTGGCGCGCTGGATCCAGATTTGCTATCCGCTGTTCTGGGCCGATCGTGTGTGCAAGGAAAGCTCGATCTCAGATCAGTTTTTGGACGCGCATTTCGAGGACATTTCCGGGGATTTTTCTACTCTATTTGCTTCAACAAGCGGAGATTTCAACCGTCGATTTAAGGCAAGTAACCTTGTACATCTTATTGTCCTAGTACAAGTCTCTTTGAAATACCACATGTAGTTAGTTGTGACTCTCCTTTGAAATATCATAGTAAAACAATTTGAACCTTCAAACTCACCAATCTAAGAGTCACAAAATTCCTCGTATTAAATAATAATTCAATTGGACTCTTTTATCTCCTTGAACTTGCGAATCACATAGACATATGAATTAAGGACCCCTAGTAATTGTAGACGCATATAAATTTAGTGTTTTGGCAATTTGTGATTATTATGACTTGGAAAATATTATTATTCGCTGTTTGATTCCCATTACCATGTATTTGTGCCACATAATGATTTTAGACACCAAATTACGTAATTCTATGAAATCTACATTAGTGAATTATTTCCCTATGTTGCTGTCTGGATTTTATTTTGAGGTTTCGACCCTTTTAACCTTGGAATTTGGGCCCGAGGCCTGAATACAAAACGTAGATCAGGATGTGTAGATGTCGATAGACTCCAGAATGATTGAATTTGGAGTTACGGTCTAGGAGATATGGCCGCTATACTGCAGCTGTGTCAGTAGGTGCAGTTCTGTAAAAACTGCTGTATATATTTTCTTCGCAAATTAATTTAGCTGTGCAAACAGCGAGCGTTTGACCCCAAATTTTATATGTAGTTGCTGGACACCCTATAGGACATCCCCAATTTTTCTTAGAATTAATCTACATTATTTCAGCACTATTTCATATGCATAAATACAAATACACAAATTCTGCCTGAACAAATATAACAAGCCGGGGTTATGGGAAAGACTATAGAGTGGACAATATAGGTAAGTGTACTCAGAAGGGGGCCCGTGTTTCCCAGTACTCGGTTCATGAACCTGTTGCATGTGATGTATTCATGGAGTCAGTTACTTGGCTCATGAACCTGTTACACGTGATGTATTCATGGAGTCAGTTACTTGACTCATGAACCTGTTGTATTCATGGACCCACTGTGTGGTCCTTGAACCTGTTAGTATTCACGAACTTGCTTCGTGAACCTGTTATTAAATTTCGTATTCATGAACCGTGCCTGTCTGATATCTGATACCTGATACCTGATACCTGAAACCTGAGTACGCCGCCCTATAGACTCCATTACTAAGTCTAAAACGCAATTGATTTGACTGTAGCAACCATGTAGTAAAAGTATGGATGCATGTCGTGCTACCTAGATAGTAATCACACAAGACTTGAACTTGACACCTGATACATGATTATGCTGTTACCTGATTATCCTGATACATGATTACCCTGTTACCTGATTATCCTGAATACCTGGTTACCTGATATCTGAAACATGACACTTGGAACATGATACCTGAACATGACACCTGAACATGACACCTGAACATGACACCTGCAACTTGAAATATGAAACTTGATACGTAAAACCTGACACATGAAACAACATACCCGATATTAGTTACCCTTATAGGTGTACCTGACATGTGTTTCACCACTAGCAGTTGCTACCCAATCTAGTTATTAAGATGCTTCCCTCTTGCTAGAAAGTCCCTGAATTTGTTCGTTACTTGTTATAACTCTGCCTATTCTTGATTCCAATTCTTGTTTTCCCCTTTCTTGTACTTGCTTTTACTATTTGTGGCCCTAACTTGCACTAAGGGCATTTTCTCTTGTTTCCCCTTCGTTTTCCTGTTTATATTTATTAAACAGACTTGGGAGACAAGCTATCTGCTGGAATTGGCGAGCAGACATTTCAGGTTTTGCTTGGAGCAAGGACCTGTTGCTTTTCTTAAGGTATTTATTTCTTCTGCTGTATAAGACTTGTTCCCGAGTTTATACTTGATCCAGACATGTGAACTATTTGAACATTATTATTTGTTTAAATTGTTTTCTGTTGCTTAATAAGTTATTCATGCATGCTTGGTTATATATAAATCTGGTTATATTCTTGTTATGATGCTGAGTCGATCCTACAGCTTATGGATGATGTAAAAATCATTCGCTGGGCTTCGTCACGTACTCGTATTTCCGTATTTTGGGAAGCGGGGCGTGACAAGGTTTTTAGTGGTATCAGAGCTCAGGTTTAGCTAATGTGTTAGTTGACTAATACATTAGACAGACTTGACTCAGTCAGGATTAACTCAACATTAAACAGGCCATGCAACCACATGAATAATTTAATAGTCAACTCGATCTGGACACAAGTCTTATCACATCCATTTTGATCCCTTCATATTCAATTCTCTGTTTCATTGATTCCTTCCATCTCTTGCAGTCATCCCGATTTGTTGATTCCTTATTGGGTACGATTTATTCTTTCCGTATCCATATTCTTTTGATTCTTATGCAAGCGATCTCTTATTTTTTTTTTTGCTTGCCTCGTTGAACCCTCCTTATTCCGGTTCGTGTGTCGTTTATTGCTCTTCGTGCCTTGCATTCATCTTCAATTGTTGACTCACTTTGAGTACCATGCTAGTTATTTCTCCTCTGCTATAATCTCTTCAATTCCGATTTTGCCCCTCGTCCTTCTTCTTTCATATTCAATTCCTTAATTTTCTTTCGTCCCTTCTAGTCATCATTCTCTTTAACTCCTTGTTGGATGCAGCTTTATTTTTCTCCTACTTATTTTTCTCCTTATAATTATTATTATTATTATTATTATTTTCCGAATACTTTCTATATTTTGATTATTAATTATTATATTTATTTTCGATCTTCTATGAAGATGTATCTCAACAAGGATTTTGTTATTTCGAACGATGATGTATTTTAACTCACTTTTCATTTTCAATCGACTATATATTTCTACTGAATTATTATTAGATAAGGCAAATTCTTATTTCGTTGTATAATGCTATTTTTACTACCATTAGTATCATTGCTATTATTTTCACTATCATTACTAATATTATTATTATTGTTACTACTATTGATATTCTTATTGTTGTTTTCACTATTTCATTATTATTGTTAATATTATTATTATTGTTATCATTCTTTTGCTATTACTATTATTATTATTGTCATGATCATTGTTATTCTGTTGTTATTAATATGGACCTTTTTATATTATTATTGTTATTAGTACTATTATTTTCTTTCGTTACTACTATCATTATTATTAAATTGTTTTGAGCCTGATCATGCTCAATTTTATATACAATTTACAACTTCGCTGCAACCTAATGTCGAGATGGCAAATATGCAACTCGATGTCAATGGAGGCAAATTGCAACTAGATATCGGCGAGGCAAAATGTGCAGCCGAATATTTGAATGGCAATTTGAAACCTGATGTCGTGAAGGCAAATATGTAACTTGATGTTAAGGAGGCAAGATTTTCTACCTATTACTAATTTATTTTTCAAGACTCGTTACTTATATAATGAAACTGATGCTAAAAGAATATTTTCGTTATTATTGGTATTATTAATATTACTGTCATTCAATTGATGTTATTATTATCGTTTTCATCACCTTTACTACTGTTATTATTTTTATTATTATTATATTGTTACTTTATTGATATTATTATTATTTTTGCCTTGTTTTCATGAATGTGTTGAATTCTATTCTGTCATCTATGTATTAGCATTATTATTAGTATTGTTGGTATTTTTATTGTATTATATTATTATTTCCTGTATGATTACGATGATCTTAATTGCTATTACTATTGTTGTTATTATTTTTGTCATTATTATTATTTTTATTATGGTCATTATTACTTGTACCATTGTGGTTATTAATATTTTTAATGTTATTATTATTATTATTACTAATTTTATTATTATCATTGTTATATTTATTTCATTATTGTTATTATTATTTTGTTACTAATGGTATTATTATTATTGATATTTATTGTGTTATTATTTATGTTAAAAGCCATTAGTTTTGATACGTATTCCATTTTTAATTATGAAGATTGAAGCTCAAGCCTTATATCTATTTTGCATTATTGCCTATCTCTATTTGGAGCCCATACTCTCTTTGATCTTGGTGTCTCATTCTTATCTTCCTGCTCGGTTCGTCGCCTGGTGTCGCGTAGTCTACAATATGTCTGGAGCTTGGAGTGTCACCATCAGAGTAGCGCAGCGGAAGCGTGGTGGGCCCATAACCCACAGGTCCCGGGATCCCCCTGTTGCGACTAGTCCTTAGTATTGTTGCTTCTCTCTCTGTTCCTTGTTTTCATCCTCATCCGTTGATTCACTGAATGGTTGATTCTTCCTGGTCATTTACCTCTCTGATTGCAGTTCTGCTAACTTCTTATCTTGCTTTATTATCTCATGTTGTCCTCATCCGTTGACTAGTTGCCTGGTTCATCTTTTTCTTGTCCATCTTTTCTTCGATTCCAACTCTATCTATTTCTTCACCTTTTTGCCTTGTTATCTCGCAAGTCGTGTGTTGTTCATTCTTCATTTTTGATACCGGTTACTTCCTTCTTGCATCCCATTTTGCCATCATGCATCATTCATGATTTGATTCAATTCTTTCCTGTATTTTCTCCCTTCAATTCCAGTTCTGCTTACTTCTTTATCATATTTGTTATCTTGTGTTATTTCATTTCTTTGATGCTGTTATTCTCTTTCATGCCTTCCATTTGAACTCGTTGTTATCCACCCCCTCTTATTTTGGTGTTACCACCAAGTTGACTTTTCTTTGGATCCCTTGTTTGTTACCCACCCCTAAGTTACTTTACCTTGTCCTATGTACCGCCTAAGCAAATTTCGAGGACGAAATTTTTGTGTAAGGTGGGTAGGATTTGTAACTCCTATTTCCCCGTATTTGTATTTTGTACTGTTTTGAGCCTTATTGTACTCTTTTGCCTGTTTTTGATATCATGTATTTCTTCTGATTGAATGGAATTATTATTCTGGTCTCAACTCGAATTTGTGGGTTCTTTTGTCAAATTCGATTGTGTGTCACCTTGCACCGTTCTTCATGAAGAATAGCCCGATTCTTCTCTTTTATCTTTCTAATCCCCATTATTGTGCTTTTTGACCATTTCTTCTGTTGGGCCCTTTTTGAAACGGATCCCCTAACTCTCAAACCCGCAAACCCGCTAACCTAGTATATAAAACCCTACCCTAACCCTAATTAACACCTCTACTGTTTTAACCCTAATCACCTTCCGCCGCTAATCACCTTCTCCTAATCTCCTTCGTCTCCATCGTTCTCAACCCATCTCCGATCCCCGTCGCTCGCCACCACCATCTCCACGACCCCTCCGTCGCCTCGTCATCCCCACAGCAACCCACTCCGTCACCACCGCCATCGTCCCCACTCCTCCATCGCCATTTCCCAAACCAACTCCGAACCCATTTCTCGCCATTATCCACTTCCGAACGCCTCGCCATCTCCGATCACCGCCATCCTCGTCGACCCTCAGCACCACCACCTCCACAACTCCACCGAGTCGCGCCGTCGCATCGTCGCAGTGCCGCCGAATCCTCGATTCCACCTCTCCCCTGTTCGAAACCCACGAACAGAGCACCTCGCCGCGCGTCGCTTCTCGACGTCGCCGCCGCCTCGCCGCACTCCGTCGTTGCCGTAGTCGCCGCCGGCGCCGCTCACTCTCTCAATCTCCGTGCGAAGCAGCCAACGAAGAAGGAAGAAGAAGGATTTGGCGCCAATCAATCTCAGCCATCGGATCTGATCAAGATCCGATCTTGATCAGATCTGATGTGATCGGTGTTCTGTGTTATGGGCGCAGCAGATCCCATCGCTGTTCCGTGTTTGGGTTGGATCCGGTGTGCGGGAGAGTGCTGATTGGATGTATTTGCTGTTCGCTGTTTTGGCGCGCTGGATCCAGATTTGCTATCCGCTGTTCTGGGCCGATCGTGTGTGCAAGGAAAGCTCGATCTCAGATCAGTTTTTGGACGCGCATTTCGAGGACATTTCCGGGGATTTTTCTACTCTATTTGCTTCAACAAGCGGAGATTTCAACCGTCGATTTAAGGCAAGTAACCTTGTACATCTTATTGTCCTAGTACAAGTCTCTTTGAAATACCACATGTAGTTAGTTGTGACTCTCCTTTGAAATATCATAGTAAAACAATTTGAACCTTCAAACTCACCAATCTAAGAGTCACAAAATTCCTCGTATTAAATAATAATTCAATTGGACTCTTTTATCTCCTTGAACTTGCGAATCACATAGACATATGAATTAAGGACCCCTAGTAATTGTAGACGCATATAAATTTAGTGTTTTGGCAATTTGTGATTATTATGACTTGGAAAATATTATTATTCGCTGTTTGATTCCCATTACCATGTATTTGTGCCACATAATGATTTTAGACACCAAATTACATAATTCTATGAAATCTACATTAGTGAATTATTTCCCTATGTTGCTGTCTGGATTTTATTTTGAGGTTTCGACCCTTTTTACCTTGGAATTTGGGCCCGAGGCCTGAATACAAAACGTAGATCAGGATGTGTAGATGTCGATAGACTCCAGAATGATTGAATTTGGAGTTACGGTCTAGGAGATATGGCCGCTATACTGCAGCTGTGTCAGTAGGTGCAGTTCTGTAAAAACTGCTGTATATATTTTCTTTGCGAATTATTTTAACGGTGCAAACAGCGAGTGTTTGACCCCAAATTTTATATGTAGTTGCTGGACACCCTATAGGACATCCCCAATTTTTCCTTAGAATTAATCTTCATTATTTCAGCACTATTTCATATGCATAAATACAAATACACAAATTCTGCCTGAACAAATATAACAAGCCGGGGTTATGGGAAAGACTATAGAGTGGACAATATAGGTAAGTGTACTCAGAAGGGGGCCCGTGTTTCCCAGTACTCGGTTCATGAACCTGTTGCATGTGATGTATTCATGGAGTCAGTTACTTGGCTCATGAACCTGTTACACGTGATGTATTCATGGAGTCAGTTACTTGACTCATGAACCTGTTGTATTCATGGACCCACTGTGTGGTCCTTGAACCTGTTAGTATTCACGAACTTGCTTCGTGAACCTGTTATTAAATTTCGTATTCATGAACCGTGCCTGTCTGATATCTGATACCTGATACCTGATACCTGAAACCTGAGTACGCCGCCCTATAGACTCCATTACTAAGTCTAAAACGCAATTGATTTGACTGTAGCAACCATGTAGTAAAGTATGGATGCATGTCGTGCTACCTAGATAGTAATCACACAAGACTTGAACTTGACACCTGATACATGATTATGCTGTTACCTGATTATCCTGATACATGATTACCCTGTTACCTGATTATCCTGAATACCTGGTTACCTGATATCTGAAACATGACACTTGGAACATGATACCTGAACATGACACCTGAACATGACACCTGAACATGACACCTGCAACTTGAAATATGAAACTTGATACGTAAAACCTGACACATGAAACAACATACCCGATATTAGTTACCCTTATAGGTGTACCTGACATGTGTTTCACCACTAGCAGTTGCTACCCAATCTAGTTATTAAGATGCTTCCCTCTTGCTAGAAAGTCCCTGAATTTGTTCGTTACTTGTTATAACTCTGCCTATTCTTGATTCCAATTCTTGTTTTCCCCTTTCTTGTACTTGCTTTTACTATTTGTGGCCCTAACTTGCACTAAGGGCATTTTCTCTTGTTTCCCCTTCGTTTTCCTGTTTATATTTATTAAACAGACTTGGGAGACAAGCTATCTGCTGGAATTGGCGAGCAGACATTTCAGGTTTTGCTTGGAGCAAGGACCTGTTGCTTTTCTTAAGGTATTTATTTCTTCTGCTGTATAAGACTTGTTCCCGAGTTTATACTTGATCCAGACATGTGAACTATTTGAACATTATTATTTGTTTAAATTGTTTTCTGTTGCTTAATAAGTTATTCATGCATGCTTGGTTATATATAAATCTGGTTATATTCTTGTTATGATGCTGAGTCGATCCTACAGCTTATGGATGATGTAAAAATCATTCGCTGGGCTTCGTCACGTACTCGTATTTCCGTATTTTGGGAAGCGGGGCGTGACAATATCCACCTAAACTACCCAAACCTACTACACAACCCGAAACTATATGGCCCAAACTCGATCACCCTTCAGCCACAAAACCCTAACTCCACTGCATATTTAAACCTATGCACATGTTCATCTTCACCACACTACACCCTAGCCGCCTCTACCTTATCCCGACCCCCTGCTTCTGTGCCGCACCATCTCCCTGCGTCCATCTCTCCCAACCATCACCTTCGCTCCCCTTCCGTTGTCCTGCTCCTCTCGAGCGCTGCGCGCGACTGCAGACAGCCGCAGCATCTGCAGCGACCAGCGCACCACTGGTGCGGTGTCCCTCCATCGACGCGCTGCACATCACTGCCGGTGTCACCCCCTGGTTCCCCTCCTCGTCGCTCAGCCAGGCAAAAGCACTGACGTCAGCAACGATGCCACTGCCATTTCTGTTGTCTTCCTCGTTCGCTCTCTCTTTGTTGCACGTGCGAGTGTTTGCACGTGTTGGTTTGGTTCGGAGTTCCTTGTGTTCATGTTTGGTTCGTTGTTCGTGAGTTTGGTTCGTGGTTCTTGTTCATGATTTTGTTCGTTCGTTGTGTTCGTGCCCGGGAATTCATTCCCGTTATTCTTGATCATCGTCGTTTTATCGTCGGTTAAGGGAAGTAACTTGTATTCTTTTCTTTGTGTAATACAAGTACTAAATACCGCCTGTAGTGTAGTTGGGTTCTAGAGATAATTCGTGTGTGAATCCTCTGTTATTGTCACGCCCCGCTTCCCAAAAATACGGAATACGAGCACGTAACAAAAGCCCAGCAAATGATTTTCATCATCCATAAGCTGTTCAGGAATTCTTTACAATATCTCACAACAATAATTAGAGTCGGAAGCGAAAGATGTCAACCCACATGCATAATTGAAACAAAATACCAACAGAAATTTACTTGAATCAAAATACAATATTCTCAAATAAATCAGAGTCTTGACAAAATTAAATATCCTGGGTCACATCGCCCAAACACAAATAATATCCAATAATCCAAATACACTTTATTCAATGTTCAAGCAATAATAAAAATAATAATAGAGCAGAATCTCCAGCACTAATACATCATCTCGCTAATACCGTCTGGCAGTTATCCATCCTGATCTGCAATTAGTAAATTTGCAGGAGAAGGAGAAAAGGAGAAAACAAGTACCCGTCAATTGCAAGTCGCGGGTCACAAATAATGTAGGATACAAGCACATGGGGAAACTAACTAATAGCATGGCAGTCAACTAGCATGGTATACTAACAGTACAGTTGTTTTATGTGAAAGGCAGTGTCATATGGCAACTAACAGTGTCCAGTAACAGTAAGCTCAGTATATCAGTGAATCAAGATAACAGTTCAACAGTATCAGTCCAACAGTATCAGTCTAACAGTATCTGTCTAACAGTATCAATTTTATGTTCTTACAGTTTTGTGTGTATTACTAGCTAGGTAGCACTTCATGCATTCCGGTTTTTACTACATGGTTGCTACAACAAACTGTTTTGCTTTTAGATTTCAAAGTGGACCATGATGGGGCAGTGTACTCAGGTATCAGTAACAGTAACAGTAGCAGTAAAGTAACGGTAACCGTAACAGTAATAGTAACAGTAACATTAACAGTACGGAACACTAGTTCCCTTCCAAGTACACCTTTCCATATTTTCCACTGCTAGATCTTCCCTTAAGAAACCCTGGCTTGGTTATTTTTATTATGGTCATCAAACAAGCATGATGTGTACGAAATAGTGTCAAACTATCATGGTGTAATCATTACTAAGTTCAGGGAAACAAATAAACAATCATAGATATTGTACAGTCACATAAACGAGCAAAATAGTGTATGTTCATATTTAGGACAGCATGATGGTACAGTACTAAAACAGTGATTCCCGTTACTACAGAAATCCAAATCTGGATCCGTCGAAGGAACTGGAAAATAGACTTCCACAGGAATCCAGCGAATACAAATAAGTCACATAGTACTTCCCAACATCATAAAACTCATATTTTATACAAAATCAAGGAAGGTCAGAGGGGTTTGAAAATAGAAGAAATTATCTAAAACTCATATTTTATACCGAAATCAAGATACTGACTTTAGCATAGTCGAAAAAAGCAAACAAAACTGAATAGCAAGAAAATACATATTTCACCCTTAAGAACAAAAACATCATGGATTCAAGAATATTGATCCAAACACTTCCAAACTTGAAATAAAGCCTACCAAGTGTCTAAACATCATGTTTAGGGTTATTAACATGTCCACACCAAAAAATATCATACGAGTCTCAATCAAAACACAATTTCACACAAGTCTTCACATACACGATTAGAAATCAAGAACGGGAGAATCCAAGGTTATTTCAAATCAAAATTTTGTCGTGAGTCATCTATGGTCATATTATCACAATAGAGACAAAAGCCATCAAGGAAAACACAATCAAGAGTTGTCTCTAGACCCAACTACACTATAGGTGAACTTTTTGATTTGTATCAAACAAATGAATTGGAGTACAAGTTACTTGCCTTAATTTGGGGATGAAGAGCGATGCAGTCAAGCCTAGAAGCAAAACTCATGAACGAAATCCGCTACAAGCAATGAATCCAAGCAATCACGAACAAAACTCCACACGAACGAACCTCCTTGAAGCGATGATGATCAAAGTGGCAAGCGACCACTTTGAGAACACCACGAAGAGAAGTAGGGGGATTGGTGTGCAAGCTTTGATGATGGTGATGGTGGGTGTGTGATTGGCCAAGCAAGGGAAAGAGCAAGGGGGCTCGGGTTTGGGGTGTTGATGGGTGGCGGAGTAGGGGATGTAGCTCGGAGGTGGTGGTCGGCCTGGTGGGTAGATGGGGCTCGGGTTGGATGCAGCCGGGAGAGGGAGAGGGAGAGAGAGAGGGAGTGGGAGGCCGGCAGTTTTAGGAGAGGAAAATAGGGTTAGGGTTAGGGTTTAAGGATTAGGAGGGTTTATATATAGGATTAGGATGTGGGTTAATGGGTTGTGGGTATTAGAAATTAGTAATAGGTACACAAATGGGTTTTGGATTTTGGGTCAAATAACAATAGGAATGTAAATAGGATTGGAATTTTTGGCTTTGAAAATTTTATTAGGGATCAATTCCATAGGAGTGGGAAAAACACCACCACAACACCGAGAAAAAAAATAAAAATAAAAATAAAAGATAACGAAACCAAAAATGAGGAAAAGATCAAAACGATGAAAAATGAGATAAAAGAGACAATCAGTCAAACACAAGGACATCAAATGAAATAAAATGAATATATATTGAAAACAAATCCAATATACGGTTCAGAAAAATACAAGAGAGAAGAATGCACCAAAAATGAAAAATACAGTCAAAAATACCCAAAATGAAAAACAGGGGTTACAATCATAACCACCTAACAGAAAAATTTCGTCCTCGAAATTCAAAAGAAAGATGCATAGGGTAACCCCATAAGAAAGAAAAAAGATAAAACAAAACAAAACAAACTACCCAAACAAATGAGGAAACCTCTGTTGAATCTTCTCCTCCAGCTTCCAAGTCGACTCACCAGGCGAGTGAGGATCCCAAGCAATACGAACCAACTTGATGACTATGTTCTTAAGCACTTTCTCTCGCCGATCCACAATAGCAACTAGCGGAATCTCACAAGTCAAATTCGGCCGAATGGTCAACTCAGAATAGTCGATCACGTGGCTCTCATCTCGGATATATCTCCTGAGTTGTGAGACATGGAAAACATCGTGCACTCCTGATAAAGCTAGCAGCAATGCAAGATGATAGGCCACCTTGCCTACTCGCTTTAAAATCTCAAACGGTCGAATAAACCTCGGGCTAAGCTTGCCCCCGCCATCTAACCGAATGACACCGCGCCACAGCGATACCTTAAGAAAAACATGTTCACCAACAACAAACTCCAAAGCCCTACGATGAACATCAGCTCCTCGCTTCTGCCTATCCTGAGATGCCTGCAAGTGCTTCCTGATCTGAACCACAACATCCACTATCTTGGTGATCTACTCTGGACCCAACAACTGCCTTTCGCCAATGTCATCCCAGCACACTGGCGATCTGCACTTCCGTCCATAGAGTGCTTCGAACGGAGTAGCTTTAATATTGGCTTGAAACCTGTTATTGTACGATAACTCTACGAGATGCAAATGATCCTCCCAAGACCCACCAAACTGAAGCATGCAGGACCTCAACATGTCCTCAAGAATCTGCTGACTGTCCATCAGTCTAAGGATGAAAAGCTGTACTGTACTTTAATTTACTCCCCAAACTGTTCTGAAGACTCTTCCAAAACTTAGATCTGAATCTCGTATCCTTGTCGGATACAATACTGACTGGAACCCTATGAATTCTAACAATTTCTTACATGTACCTTTCAGCTAGGCTCTCAGTAGACTGTCCGACACGAAACGGAATGAAGTGAGCACTCTTCATCAAACGTTCGACAATCACCCAAATAGCATTATGACCCTTAGGACTCCTCGGCAAAGCGGTCACAAAATCCATAGTGATATGTTCCCACTTCTACTCTGGAATAGGAAGCGGTTGAAGAAGTCCAGCGGTTCTCTGATGTTCTGCCTTAACCTGCTGGCAGATCAAACACTGAGAAATAAACCGAGCAACAACCCTCTTCTTACCATACCACCAGAAATGAAGCTTCAAATCTTGATACATCTTAGTACCGCCAGGATGGATAGAATACGAAGAATGATGAGCTTCTTCAAGCAACCTCTGACGAACTTCACCCTTAGGGACACACAACCGGGAACCAAAATGAAGCAAACCATCTGCATGAATAACCATGTCCGTCCTGGACCCAGACTCAACCTTAGCTCGAAAACTCTGCAACCCCGCATCACCGGCCTGCGCCTCTTTGATCTGCTCAACAAGAGACGACTGCAGCTGGAGCGCCAAATAACCCCGACCAGAACTTGACAACACAACAACCAACTCCAACCTCCTCATCTGCTCAATGAGATCACCCTGTTGAGTAAGAAACATAACTGCCGGTCTGCTGCTCAAAGCATCTGGCACTAAGTTTACTTTATCAGGATGGTATTGCAAACTAATGTCATAATCGACCATAAGTTCCAACCAATGCCTTTGCCTCATGTTCAACTCCTTCTGGGTGAAGACGTACTTGAGACTTTTGTGGTCTGTAAAGATCTCCACTCGGTCTCCAAGTAAATAATGTCTCCACAGCTTCAGAGCAAAGATCACTGCCGCTAACTCCAAGTTATGAGTAGGATAGTTCTTCTCATGCAACCTCAACTGCCTCGATGCATACACAATGACACGACCCTTCTACATAAGAACTGCTCCAAGACCCTTACCAGAAGCATCACAGTGAATTACAAATCTGCTCGAACCATCTGGAATAGTCAACACAGGCACTAACCTTAATCTGTTCTTCAACTCAATAAAAGCCTTATTGCACTCATCAGACCAACAAAACTTCTTATCCTTCCCAGTCAATTTAGTCAACGGTCCTGCTATCTTCGAAAAATCCTGGACGAACTTCTGATAATAGCCAGCCAAACCGAGAAAACTCCTGACCTCTGAAACTGACTTGGGAATAGGCTAATCCTTCACAGCATCAATCTTGGCAGGATCCACAGAAATACCATCTCCAGAAATAATGTGCTCCAAGAAAGAAATCCTGTCGAGCCAAAACTCGCACTTGCTAAGTTTCCCATAGAGCTGATTCTCTCTTAAAGTCTGCAGAACCACTCTAAGATGCTCAGCATGATCTTCTCGATTTCGAGAATACACCAAAATATCATCAATAAAGACCACCACAAATCTATCCAAGAGCTGAAAGAAAACTCGGTTTATAAGATTCATGAATACAGCCGGCGCGTTTATGACCCCGAATGGCAACACAAGATACTCATAGTACCCGTATCTAGTCCTGAAAGTAGTCTTCTGTATATCTGCAACCTTCACCTTGACTTGGTGATATCCAGAACAAAGATCCAACTTCGAAAAAACAGCAGCCCCACTCAACTGATTAAACAAATCATCGATCCTGGGCAACGGATACCGATTTTTCACAGTAACCCTGTTCAGTTCTCGATAATCCATGCACAGTCGATGACTACCATCCTTCTTGTCAACAAAAAGGACCGGAGAATCCCAAGGCGAAACACTAGGTCTGATGAAATCCAAATCAAGCAACTGCTGAATCTGCACCTTAAGCTCTACCAGCTCAACCGGTGCCATCCTGTAGGGACTCTTTGGTATCGGTGCTGTTCCAGGCTGAACATCAATACCGAATTCCACTTCCCTATCAGGGGGTAAGGCAGGCAACTCATCTGGAAAAACATCTAAGAAATCCTGAACTACTAGAGGTGCAGCCTCACAGCCTGAGTGCAATTCCATCGCACAATCCACCTGTTCTACTGCAGTCTTTGCTCGGCCAAGAGAAGACTCCCTTGTATGGAACTCAAATTTTGCTCGATTTGGAATTCTGAAGACAACTTTCTTGGCACGAAAATCAATAACGGCATGGGCTCCACCTAACCAATCCATACCCAGAATAGTGTCGAATCCTGAATTTCCAATTATAATCAGGTTGGCTTTGAAATCTGCGTCCCCAATAACAATAGGACATTGCCTGCACTCACGGGAACAACTGACAACTCCACCGTCTTTCACGATGTTCCAAGCCTCTGACATGTTGCTACACTCCAACTGATGCGAGCGACAAATCGAGAGGAGACAAAAGAATGGGTTGTCCCAGAATAAAAAAGAATATAGGCAGGAAAAGAGAAAACAAGGATGATACCTAGAAGGAATCAAAGACAAGGAGAAAGCATAGTGAATCAAGGGTGAGAGAAAAACAACAATGCAGGAAAAATAGCATAGAGAAGCAAGGCAAGACTAAAAGAAAAAAAAACAAAAAAGAAATAAAACATCAAAACAACAAAACAAGATATACCTGCCACAACTCCTTCAGCTGTCTCATTATCTGCAGCAGTCAAGTTGAAAGCTTGACCTCTCCTCGGAATAGCGGTCCTTTGACCGAAAATCTGGCGTTGAGAAGGAAGCAGAGGCCTAACTGGACCACGAGCTGGGCCTGCTTGCTGAACAGGACCCTTGGCTGGAAGAGCCACCTTCTACTGTTGCAGACAATTGCGTACAGAATGATCAGCGGTGTAATACCCCGTATTTTTGCGAACAGTCGACTGGTATATCTAGCAGTCGACTGCTACTATATAACGTGTACACTATGTACACGGGATTTGAGGAGATTTGTGAAAGGATTTGAGAAATATAGTCCTACATGGGAAGTGCATAAAAATAGTTTGAGTATAAATATAATTAGCCAATGATCAAGAGTCACCTAATTGGTTAACCACCTTTTGAGAGGCAGCCTGTGGTGGGCAGTTGTACTACATAGTATCTAATTTGTCTTATAAAAATATTAAAAATTGTCTAAGTATTGGGGCGGGACGTTACAAATGGTATCAGAGCTGACTTTCGACACCGGGTGTAGAAGAGGGCCTTAGTATCTGCGGTGTTGAGAGTCACTTATCTCCGGGATCAGCTAGGATCTGCGGTGTTGAGAGTGATTTATCTCCGGGATCGAGGACGACGCTACATCGGCTAGAAAGGAAGATCCTACACTAGATGTGTGCCCTGTACTCAGCGAGGACGCTGATTTCTAAGGTGGGGTGTATGTAATACCCTTTATTTTCGTGAACAGTCGACTGGTATATCTAGCAGTCGACTGCTACTATATAACATGTATACTATGTACACGGGATTTGAGGAGATTTGTGAAAGGATTTGAGAAATATAGTCCCACATGGGAAGTGCACAAAAATAGTTTGAGTATAAATATAATTAGCCAATGATCAAGAGTCACCTAATTGGTTAACCACCTTTTGAGAGGCAGCCTGTGGTGGGCAGTTGTACTACATAGTATCTAATTTGTCTTATAAAAATATTAAAAATTGTCTGAGTATTGGGACGGGGCGTTACAAGCGACACCACACCTAAAGCACTGGCAGTTGATGCGCTAACAATTCTTACGCTCATGCTCAGACATCTGACAGAAGTTGCAAAAACCACCCTTATGGAAGCCAACAGAAGGATACGGAGCTGTCCTGACCGGATGGGTTGGGACAAGCCTCCGAATAGGACCACCAGAAGGCCTAGCAGCAGAATGCGGAATAGTCCGCAGAGAAGGAACCAAACCACCACGAGCCTGCTCCTGAGCTTGAGCTGCCTCAAGAGCTTCAGCATAAGTACGCAAGTGAAGAGAGGCAAGATGCCTCTTGATATCCTGCTCAAGCCCATTTGTGAATCTATGAGCCCTATCCTCTTCGGTTGCCACAAGAACGGCAGCGAATCAGCTAAGTCTAGTAAACTCAACTACGTACTTATCTACTGACCTGGAGCCCTGTTGCAAGAAAGTCCATATTACAACATTGCATGAACAATTATGTAACAAATTCTAAATAGAATAAAGACTTAACCTGTTTTAGGGCTAGGAATTGTTGTTCCATCTCAACTCGAGTACTACTGGGGAAGAACTTCTTCAAGAATCCCTAAGTGAAAGTAGCCCAAGCAATAGGCCTCTCAAGACGCTCAGACTCAGCCATCCACCAAATATGAGCCAAATCCACCAGCTGGATGGAAACCACGTCCACCCAATCAGCCTCGGCAATACGAGCCGCCAACAACAAGCGTTCAGTCCGGATCAACCACTGTTCAGCTTCCAAAGGCGTCTCAGTGCCGAAAAAATGGTCGGGATGCAGCCTCATAAAGTCCGTAACTATCCCTGGGCGAGGTGGAAGATTTGCCTGCACAGGCACAACAGGAGGCGAAACCTGGGCAGCTTTAAGGGCAGCCATCACAAGATCACTGTGGTTCTGCTGTTGATTAATCAGCCGCTCAAGCACAGTAGTGACAGCCTCAATCGGATCAACCTGCGATTGAGAAGTAGAACCTCTGGGACCATAGTCTGCATAAAACAAAAAACAATTGGCATCAAGAATCTGAGTTGGTATAAATTTCATTTGTTCATGCATGGTTGGTGAAATATTGTGCAGATCCCAGTTCGAGCCAAGCTTATCTAACATATTGGGCAACTAATACATTAGCAAAACCTGGTGCTCTGATACCACTAAAAACCCTATCACGCCCCGCTTCCCAAAAATACGGAATACGAGTACGTAACAAAAGCCAAGCGAATGATTTTCATCATCCATAAGCTGTTCAGGAATTCTTTACAATATCTCACGACAATAATCAGAGTCGGAAGTGAAAGATGTCAACCCACATGCATAATTGAAACAAAATACCAACGGAAATTTACTTGAATCAAAATACAATATTCTCAAATAAATCACAGTCTGGACAAAATCAAATATCCTGGGTCACATCGCCCAAACACAAATAATATCCAATAATCCAAATACACTTTATTCAATGTTCAAGCAACAATAAAAATAATAATAGAGCAGAATCTCCAGCACTAATACATCATCTCGCCAATACCGTCTGGCAGTCGTTCATCCTGATATGCAATTAGTAAATTTACAGGAGAAGGAGAAAAGGAGAAAACAAGTATCGGTCAATTGTAAGTCGCGGGTTACAAATAATGTAGGATACAAGCACATGGGGAAACTAACTAATAGCATGGCAGTCAATTAGCATGGTATACTAATAGTACACTTGTTTTATGTCAAAGACAGTGTCATATGGCAACTAACAGTGTCCAGTAACAGTAAGCTCAGTATATCAGTGAATCAAGATAACAGTACAACAGTATCAGTCCAACAGTATCAGTCTAACAGTATTAGTCTAACAGTATCAGTCTAACAGTATCATTTTTATGTTCTTATAGTCTTGTGTGTATTACTAGCTAGGTAGCACTTCATACATTCCGGTTTTTACTACATGGTTGCTACAACAAACAGTTTTGCTTTTAGATTTCACAGTAGACCATGATGGGGCAGTGTACTCCGGTATCAGTAATAGTAACAGTAGCAGTAAAGTAACAGTAACAGTAATAGTAGCAGTAACAGTAATAGTAACAGTAACAGTAACAGTAACAGTAACAGTAACAGTACGGAACATTAGTTCCCTTCCAAGTATACATTTCCATATTTTCCACTACTAGATCTTCCTTTAAGAAATCCCGGCTTGGTTATTTTTATTATGGTCATCAAACATGCATGATGTGTACGAAATAGTGTCAAACTATCATGGTGTAATCATTACTAAGTTCAGGGAAACAAATAAACAATCATAGATATTGTACAGTCACATAAACGAGCAAAACAGTGTATGTTCATATTCAGGACAGCATGACGGTACAGTACTAAAATAGTGATTGCCATTACTTCAGATATCCAAATCTAGATCCGTCGAAGGAACTGGAAAGTAGACTTCCACACGAATCCAACGAATACAAATGGTCACATAGTACTTCACAACATCATAACTCAAAACAGGTTCGAAAACAGATAACATGTTCATTCAGAAATCAGGAAAATGAATTCTCCATCCGAAAAATAGCATCAAAACCTCTCAAATAAATCTAGTGAAAATCTGGAGTATTCCCCTACATATCTAGAATCAAATTATAAAGTTTCATAATATTCCAGTAAGGATAGATCAGTCATCAAAAATACGAAAGCATCAAGAAAACATAGTTTTGCAAATCTGGAAATCCCAACACTGCTGTACGAAAACTATGATATCTCGCAACCAGTGAAACAAAATCCAATTCCTCCAAAGGGATATGAAAAGAGATAAAATATAATAACTTTTTTATTTTATAGCCATTTTTCATACTGTTACCGCTAATTCTGGTGTGGGGGTAAACAGATAGAATTTGTGGGTTCGTGGAAAAACCTGAATAGCAGATCCTAACCTGTTCGTCTGAGTTGGGCTGCTGACTCCCGCCGTACACCTGCAAGGAAAGTGCGAAACACCGGGATTGATCCCGGCGACGCACCCTCTGACGCTCTTGTCAGTAACCAGAAGAGATTAAGAAAGAGCTTAAGCAGGTAAAAGAGTGATTAACCTGGTCACAGTGGTGGGTAGGAGGTATTTATAGTCGCCATGGGGGAGTTAATTAGGGATCTGATTAGAGATTTGATTTCCTGTGATAGGAGTAAAATCCTCCTAATCAGTTTAGGAAACTGATCCCCTAATTCCCGGTGAGAGCAAATCAGGCCTGTTGATTTGGTCAAATCAGTAACCCTGATTTTCCTCTTGTTGATCTGGGTTTGTCTTGGGTCGGGACCCGTACCCAGTTGGAGTGGATCCGTTCGCGGGTTATTGGATCTGTGAGAAGGAGACCCAGTACCCGCTTCGGACCCATTGGTAGGTGAAATTACCGTTTTACCCCTGAGCTTTGAGATTCGCGTCCGATGTGAACGGTCCCGATTTAATCCTATTTTTAGCCATATCACGAGCCCCCCACTCCCGAAGACTGAGTTTGATCAACCTTTGAGGAGTAGTTTTACTGTTCTAATGGTGTACGGGATTTTATCGGTGTTCTTAAGGGAGTTTGGAATCTTGCTAGGGGTGTAACGGTGTTATTATGGGCTTGTAAAATGCCCAAAAATACTCTCAGAATTTTCTGGATTTTTGGTGATTTTTCCATATTTTTCTGAATTTTTTCTCATTTTTTGAATTTTTTATTCATTTTCCGAATTAAATAATTAATTATCGAAAATATTAAATAATTATATTTTTCAGAAATTAAAATAATTTTTCTGAATTTATAACTATTTTTAGAATTTTTATTTAATTTTTTCCGATTTTTTAAATATTTTTTTCGGATTTTTTAAATAAAAAAAACAATTAAATAAATAAATTAATTAATTTAAATAATACCTGACACGTGGCGCGATCTGTGCCGTCGGATTCTGGGACACGTGGTACGATCTGTGCCGTCGGATCCCGGCACGGATCTCGAGGATGCGCGTATCCCAAAAAACCATTTTTTTGTCGTTTAGTGCACGTGGTGCGATCTGAGCCGTTCATCAACTTTTGCGCGATTTTCTGGAAGATCCAACGGTTGTAGTTGCTCGGCTGATTTTTTCTCCGTTTGCAGGGTCGGAAAGGGGCTTGCTCGGCTAGCCGACCGAGAGGTGAGTTCGACCTAGAGCCAGCCACTGAGGTGTCGCCACGTGGCAATTTTTTTTTTTTTTTTTTTTTGCTTCCGCCGCTCTTTCTCTTCTTCTTCGTCTGCTCTGCTTCTTTCTTCTCTTCTTCTCCGCCTTCGACCACGGCGCCTCCAACTCCTACCCAGACTCCAACTTCGACTCCGTCACCGCCCCCGTCCCCGAGGGCGTCAATGGAGTTCGGTGATGTCGAAGTGGCAAGGCGAGCTCGCGAAGTGGAGGGATCGGTGACGAAGCTTTGAATGAACGGAGCTCGGCCATGGATTCGATGGAGACGGAGCCCGCGTAGTTCGGAGCTTGTCGAGGCGGTGATGGAGCTCGATTGTGGGAGAGCTCGACGCAGTGGTGAGCTTGGCATTGGAGCTCAGTGTTGGTGGCGTTCGAAGCTCTTTGAGGTGGTTGTGGAGCTTTGTTGGAGGAGAGCTCGGAGTGGAGCTCATCGTACGCGGAGCTCGGGAGAACTCCGACGATGGGTTCGGAGCTTGGACGAAGGGCTCGGCGAACGGGCATGCTTGTGAAGTTGGCGTGTTGCTCTTGGCGAACGCAGTCGAGCTCGAAGGTGACGAGCTGTCTTGTGGAGCTCGAAAAATGGTCGAAGCTCGAAGGTGACGGGCTGTTTTGATGGAGATGGAGCTTCTCTGGGTTTTGACGGGAGTGTGTGAAGTTCGATCATGGGTTCGGCGTCAAGAATGGAGCTTGGAGGCAAACTGTGAGCTCTAATGGCGGCGAGCTCGAAGCTCGGAGCTCGTCGAGGGAAGAGCTCGGAGCTCGGAACTTCCAGAGTGGGAGCTCGGTTCGATGGCGATGGAGCTCGCGTAGGGGGAGCTCGGCGATGATTGCAGTGATGGAGGTCCAGTTCGCTGACGGAGCTCATGCCACGGCGATGCCCGGCTTATGTAGGTCGGCGAGGTTGGGAGCTCGGCCATGGAGTTGGAGAATCGAGCTTGGGACGAAGCTTTTGGAGTAGGGTCTCTTCTTGGTTGGTTTTGTTTGGTTTCTGTTTTGGAGAGGAGAAGAAGGTGACGCTGCGTACGGGGTTCGGGTTTAGATCCCTTAACGGGTCCGAACCCGTACAGCCGACCCGTTTCCCCTTTTTTTTTTTTTTTTTGTTCGGCCAATCCGAGCACGGATTTTGAGGCAAATTTTCGGCCATTTTGCAACTCGGTATGGCAGTAGCTCGGATTGGAGATCCGAACTATGTGGCTTGATCTGGGCCGTTGAATGGTGGCACGAATCTTGAGACGGGCTCAATTCCCAAGAAAACGCTATCTTGTCGTTTATCGATGCTGGCAAGATCTGGGCCGTTGGATGATGACACGAATCTCGAGACGGCTCAGTTCCCAAGAAAACGCTATCTTGTCGTTTAGCGACGCTGGCAAGATCTGGGCCGTCTGATCAAGATCTTGCACGAATGTTGAGGAGAAAGTGAGTTTTCTCCGTTTGCAGGCTCGGAAAGGCACTTGCTCGGCGGCCGACCGGGCTCTTTGATGTTAGGGCTCAGATGGGAAGAGCTCAGATTCTTGCTCGGACGGGAAGAGCTCGGATGGGAAGAGTTCGGTTCGGATTTCTCCCTTGTGCGAGTGGCTCGGCTCGGATTTCCAAGCTATTCGGCGCAGCTGCATTGAGATCCACTTTTCCGGTGCTACGGAGGTCCGATCGGGGCGTGCGACCCCTCGTTTCGAAGCTAGTTCGAAGATCTACAACTTCTCTTCAGGAGTGGGATGAAGATTCACCCTCCTTTATGGTCAAAATAGCCCCGCAACATGCTTGTCTTCATGAAGTTGATAAGTACTTTGGTCTTGGGGATTTTGGAAGAGGAGTTCCACTCCTAGGGGCGGAGAAGATGTGCTAGGAAGACCCTTGTGCTTGGAAGACCCTTGGACTAGGAAGACCCTTGTAAGGTGTGCTAGGAAAACCCTTGTGCTTGGAAGACCCTTGGGGCGAAGAAGAGGCGCGAGTGGGTCGGATTGCTAGTCGCTCGGCTAGGAATACTGAGCGACGTGGAGCGATCTGAGCCGCTGGATCTCAGCGCGGATCTCGAGGCGGGCACAGTTTCTAAGAAAACACTATCTTATCGTTTAGCGACGCTGGCAAGATCTGGGCCGTTGGATGATGGCACGAATCTCGAGACGACTCAGTTCCCAATAAAATGCTATCTTGTCGTTTAGCGACGCTGGCAAGATCTGGGCCGTCTGATCGAGATCTTGCACGAATGTTGAGGAGAAAGTGAGTTTTCTCCGTTTGCAGGATCGGAAAGGCACTTGCTCGGTTGCCGATCGGGCTCTGTGATTTTGGGGTCGGATTGCACTTGCTCGGCTCTGGAAGAGGGCTTTTTGTTAGACAAGTGTGAGGAGAAACTCTAGGAGAGAGTTGTGTTCCAAACTTGTCGAGGAGAGGTCCATCTCGGAGGCGAGCGGAAGGAAGAGCTCGGCTCTGGAAGAGAGCCATTTGGAAGACGAGTTTGAGGAGCAACTCTAGGAGAGAGTTGTGAGCTTCGAACTCGTTGAGAAGATGTCCGCTTCGGAGGTAAGCGGAGTGGAGAGCTCGGCTCTGGAAGAGAGCCATTTGTGAGACAAGTGTGAGGAGGAACTCTAGGAGAGAGTTGTGCTCCAAACTTGTTGGGAAGAGGCCCGCTTCGGGGGCGAGCGGAGCAAAGAGCTCGGCTCTGAAAGAGAGCCATTTGGGAGATGAGTTTGAGGAGCAACTCTAGGAGAGAGTTGTGAGCTCCGAACTCGTGGAGAAGAGGTCCGCTTCGGCAGCGAGCGGAGGGAAGAGCTCGGCTCTGAAGGAGAGCCATTTGTGAGATGAGTTTGAGGAGCAACTCTTGGAGAGAGTTTTTTGAGCTCCGAACTCGTCGAGAAGAGGTCCGCTTCGGCGGCGAGCGGAGGGAAGAGCTCGGCTCTGGAAGAGAGCCATTTGTGAGATGAGTTTGAGGAGCAACTCTTGGAGAGAGTTTTGAGCTCCGAACTCGTCGAGAAGAGGTCCGCTTCGGCGGCGAGCGGAGGGAAGAGCTCGGCTCTGGAAGAGAGCCATTTGTGAGATGAGTTTGAGGAGCAACTCTTGGAGAGAGTTTTGAGCTCCGAACTCGTCGAGAAGAGGTCTGCTTCGGCGGCGAGCGGAGGGAAGAGCTCGGCTCTGGAAGAGAGCCATTTGTGAGACAAGTGTGAGGAGGAACTCTTGGAGGGAGTTGTGAGCTCCGAACTCGTTGAGAAGAGGTCCGCTTCGGGGATGAGCAGAGCGAAGAGCTCATCTCTGGAAGAGAGCTATTTGCGAGACGAGTGTGAGAAGGGACTCTATAAGAGAGTTGTGCTCCAAACTCGTGGAGAAGAGGTCCGCTTCGGAGGCGAGCGGAGTGAAGAGCTCGGCTCTGGAAGAGAGCTATTTGTGAGACGAGTGTGGGGAGGGACTCTATGAGAGAGTTGTGCTCCAAACTCGTGGAGAAGAGGTCCGCTTCGGAGGCGAGCGGAGTGAAGAGCTCGGCTCTGGAAGAGAGCTATTTGTGAGACGAGTGTGAGGAGGGACTCTATGAGAGAGTTGCACTCCAAACTCGTCGAGAAGAGGTCCGCTTCTGCGGCGAGCGGAGAGAAGAGCTCGGCTCTATAAGAGAGCTATTTGTGAGACGAGTGTGAGGAGGGACTCTGTGAGAGGGTTATGCTCCAAACTCGTCGAGAAGAGGTCCGCTTCGGGGATGAGCGGGGCGAAGAGCTCAGCTCTGGAAGAGAGCTATTTGTGAGACGAGTTTGAGGAGCAACTCTTGGAGAGAGTTTTGAGCTCCGAACTCGTTGAGAAGAGGTCCGCTTCGGGGATGAACGGGGCGAAGAGCTCAGCTCTGGAAGAGAGCTATTTGTGAGACGAGTGTGAGGAGGGACTCTATGAGAGAGTTGTGCTCCAAACTCGTCGAGAAGAGGTCCGCTTCGGCGGCGAGCGGAGGGAAGAGCTCGGCTCTGGAAGAGAGCTATTTGTGAGACGAGTGTGAGGAGGGACTCTATGAGAGAGTTGTGCTCCAAACTCGTCGAGAAGAGGTCCGCTTCTGCGGCGAGCGGAGGGAAGAGCTCGGCTCTGGAAGAGAGCCATTTGTGAGATGAGTTTGAGGAGCAACTCTTAGAGAGAGTTTTGAGCTCCGAACTCATCTAGAAGAGGTCCGCTTCGGCGGCGTGGGGAGGGAAGTGCTCGGCTCTGGAAGAGAGCCATTTGTGAGATGAGTTTGAGGAGCAACTCTTGGAGAGAGTTTTGAGCTCCGAACTCGTCTAGAAGAGTTCCGCTTCGGCGGCGAGCGGAGGGAAGAGCTCGGCTCTGGAAGAGAGCCATTTGTGAGATGAGTTTGAGGAGCAACTCTTGGAGAGAGTTGTGAGCTCCAAACTCGTTGAGAGGAGGTCCGAGCGGAGCGAAGAGCTCGGCTCTGGAAGAGAGCCATTTGGGAGATGAGTTTGAGGAGCAACTCTAAGAGAGAGTTGTGAGCTCCGAACTCGTTGAGAAGAGGTCCGCTTCGGCGGTGAGCGGAGGGAAGAGCTCGGCTCTGGAAGAGAGCCATTAGTGAGATGAGTTTGAGGAGCAACTCTAGGGGAGAGCTGTAGCTCCGAACTCGTTGATAAGGGGTCCGCTTTGGCGGCGAGTGGAGTGAAGAGCTCATCTCTGGAAGAGAGCCATTTGTGAGACGAGTGTGAGGCGCAACTCTAGAGGAGAGCTGTAGCTCTGAACTCGCTGCTTATGTGAGAGAATCAACGGTTGTGGGAGCAATTCCGAATGGCGAACCACTTCTAACCTGCTGAAGAGCAAGTTATTTGAAGCAGAATCGAGCCAAGTGTTGGACTCCGAACCATCGGTAGAGGTAGTCAACGGTTGTGGGAGCAATTCCAAATGGCGAACCACTTCTAACCCGCTGAAGAGCAGGTTATTTGAAGAGGAATCGAGCCAAGTGTTGGACTCCGAACCATCGGTAGAGGTAGTCAACGGTTGTGGGAGCAATTCCGAATGGCGAACCACTTCTAACCCGCTGAAGAGCAGGTTATTTGAAGAGGAATCGAGCCAAGTGTTGGACTCCGAACTCGTTGGGAAGAGCTTAGTAAGTTGCAGGAGCAGCCATGTAGAAGAGGCTGGACTCCGAACTCACCCTTCAGCGAGTCACGACTCGGAGAGGTAGAGATGAAGCAAGAGCAACAATTTCCAATGAAAAAACGTAAAGTTTTATTGAAATAAACTAAGTGGCTGCTTCAATATGGCGAGCCCTTATTACATTCTATTGGCCGAATTACAAGCATCGGCCTTATTAAAAATCAAGATCCTGCTTCTATGATAAGGTGAAGACCTCTTGGGAAGAGCCGGGAGGTTCTGAGTCTTAGAGCTCGGCGGGGCCTTCGGTTCGTTTATTGGCTCCTCAGGGAGGAAGCTTGACCCCCTCTTTCTGGACGAAATTGGTCAGGTGCCCCCGCTGTATGAGTTCTTCGATCTCTTCCTTCAGAGCCCGACAATCTTCCGTGTCGTGGCCGTGGTCCCTGTGAAAGCGGCACTACTTATCCTTGTCCCTCTTCTTGCCAGGTGTATTCATTCTAGGGGGAGCACGGAGTAGCCCTTCCTTGTCCACTTCCATGAGAACTTCTGATATATTGGCAACGAGGGGGGTGAACTTCTCAAACCGAGGAGTTGGGCGGCGCTGGCTATCGCCCTCCTTCTGAAGCTTCTTAGCCTCTTCTTCTTCGGTCAGCTTTCTCTTCGTTCCGGAGGTGGATCCTTCGGAGCTAGGAAGGTAGGCGGCTTCTTCGGCACGAATGTACTTGTCACACCTGAGAAGGAGGTCGGCAAGTTCTGTGGAGGCTTCTTAGCAAGAGAGGAGCGGAGGCTGGAATTGAAGACGTTGGATTGGAAGGCGGCTGTTGCGACGGATTGGTCGAGGGAGGCTATGGACCTGACCTCCGCAGTGAACCTCTTCACATAGTCTCTCAACTTCTCTCCCTTCTCCTGGCGGAGCCGGAGTAATGAGAGGCTGGTCTTCTCCGTGCGTCTACTACTCATGAAGTGGGTGATGAAGAGGGTCTCGAATTGCTCGAAGGAGAAGATGGAAGAGGGAGCAAGGCGGTAGTACCATTCCCTAGCCGACCCCTTCAGGGTGGCGGGGAAGGTCTTGCAAAGTAAGGCGTCCGAAGCCTGGTGGATGAGCATGAGGGTCTTGAAGCTTTCGATGTGGTCCACGGGGTCCGACTCCCCCGAGTAAGTTTCGAACTTCGGGGGTTCGAATCCCCTCGGGATGGGAGCCTCCATGATGGTTCGGGAGAAAGGGGGTCTGCTCGGACGGATGGTTCTACTGTTCGACCCCTCCCCCTCGTCCATCCGACCGATTCGCCTCTCCACCTCATGGAGACGGTGGTATAGGGCATCGTCCCTCCCGCGGTAGTCAAACGAGCCTCTGGACTCGTCTTCGTAGGAGGGAGAGTCGGGGCTACGACGATGGTCGTCTCGGGAGCGGCGAGGGCTAAGATCATGCTGCCGGTGGTTAGGAGCCGGCGGAGGAGAGGCGGACCTACGGCGAGGACTGGGAGCCCGTTGGGGCGAAGGAACCCTTTGGGCCTCATTGTTGTTGGGTCGGAGGTTAAGAGCCTGCAACACCGTTGCTTGAAACTGCAGGAACTCGGCGCGAGTGATGGGCGCCTCATTGTTCCTCGGCTGATGCCGACCGGTAGGAGAGTGGCGCCTCCTCCTGTAATGCCCGGGTGACTCTCTCCGTCCTCTCCTGGTAGGAGACCTTCTACGCTCCTGGACATTGTAGGCGGGAGGCTCCCTCTCGGGACCGCTTTTCGTCCAGACGGTGGCGGAGATCCTCATTCTTCTGCCGGTTGAGGATAGTATTTCGAAGGTCAGGGGCCTGAGGACTATGGGAGGCATAAGAGTCTGTAGAGGCATTGTGTACCGATATGTGGTCTCGATGGAGAGGTTGTTTTTGCTTCCGTGGATCGGGACCGTTTGGGGGTTGCTGGTTCGGAAGAGGAGGTTGGTCCTGCTGGACACGGTCCTCGGCGGGCGGAGGGAGCCCCCCCAGTTGTTGAGAGGGATGGACAGGGACTTCTTACTGGTCCGCGGGGTTGGGTGCACGATTGGATCCCCTGGATCTTACTTTTCTGGGAGGCATGGCTGGAGAAGAGCTAGTCGACGAGGAAGAGGCGGAGGCTATTCGTATGGTCTTCCCACAGACGGTGCCAATCTATTACCGCTAATTCTGGTGTAGGGGTAAACAGATAGAATTTGTGGGTTCATGGAAAAACCTGAATAGCAGATCCTAACCTGTTCGTCTGAGTTGGGCTGCTGACTCCCACCGTACACCTGCAAGGAAAGTGCGAAACACCGGGATTGATCCCGGCGACGCACCCTCCGATGCTCTTGTCAGTAACCAGAAGAGATTAAGAAAGAGCTTAAGCAGGTAAAAGAGTGATTAACCTGGTCACAGTGGTGGGTAGGAGGTATTTATAGTCGCCATGGGGGAGTTAATTAGGGATTTGATTAGAGATTTGATTTCCTGTGATAGGAGTAAAATCCTCCTAATCAGTTTAGGAAACTAATCCCCTAATTCCCGGTGAGAGCAAATCAGGCCTGTTGATTTGGTCAAATCAGTAACCCTGATTTTCCTCTTGCTGATCTGGGTTTGTCTTGGGTCGGGACCCGTACCCAGTTGGAGTGGATCCGTTCGCGGGTTGTTGGATCTGTGAGAAGGAGACCCAGTACCCGCTTCGGACCCATTGGTAGGTGAAATTACCGTTTTACCCCTGAGCTTTGAGATTCGCGTCCGATGTGGACGGTCCCGATTTAATCCTATTTTTAGCCATATCACATACATTAAAAGGAATCATAGTGAAAATAAGGTTCTTTGCAGAACAGCGAGCAAAATATAGCAAGTAAAGATTTTAGAAACGAGCATGGAACATTACATAAAACTTATCAATAAAATTCAACAAAATTCTAGATAATCCCTAACTTAATAAAGAAACATTGAAGAAAGTTTCAAATCAAAATAATATGTATAGCATTGTAATACCCTGATTTTTCAAATATATGAAAGATTATTTATTTTTACATATGGTATGCATGTGTAGTATGTTGACTATTATTTCTCAACACGATGAATAAAGAGTATTGTTTTCTATAATGCATTTTCCTTAAAGCCCAATGTTAGTTTGCTTATTTTTCTTTTAAAATATTTATTTTGGCCCAAATTAATTTAAGCCCATGGTTTAATTCTTTTATTTTTGCAACTTGTTTTGTGTAACACCCTCTTTTTTTATAAGACTTGTTATGAGTGTACAAGTTTTATTAGTGTGGCTTGTGCTTACACGTGCACTCCATGTACACGTGCATAAGCACACACTTCTTGGCCGGATTGTGGAGAAGTGGGATCAAGTCATGGGTAGTTTTGTAGAGTGTGGGTAGTTATTACAACCCCCTAGTCCATCCTAGCCCTTGATCCTACAACTCCCTAGTGCATCCTAGCCCTCCATCTCACTCTAATTGGTGTATAAATACCCCCTCTCCTTCATTATTCTCTTACACTAAAATCCTATTGCAAGAGAGTATATTGTGAGAGAGTTGTGTGTGCTTTTTCTGTGGAGGCCGAGTAGCACTTCTGGAGTTTCGGTGTGAAGCAAGGAGCAAGAAGGCGTCCATTGCATTAAGGAGTTTCCTGGATTTCGATTACTTTCGTCAACAAGGTGGGTTCAATTTTCTTTATTTCTAACTAGGAAATGTATGTAATTGAATAATGATGCATGAAAAATGATTAATAAGAGTACACATTTAATTGGAAAATGAACTATTGATTGATTCATGTATGGATGAGAATTTCATGTGACTCTATTGGTAAATGACATTGTAGAAAGAATTGAAAATGGTCTGTACAGTCGACTGTCCAAGGGACAAGTCGACTGGTGCGAGGCGAATGTTTTTCATGATTCTAAGTTAGAATCCTTATTAAGACTAAAGGTTTATTGTGTATATGTATGCAACTAAAGTGATAGATCGATTGCTAGATCAATGTCCTCCATGTGATACACAACCTAGAACATATGAATGATTGATTATTGGGAAACTGGAAATGACATATACAGTCGACTGGGAATGTTAACAGGCGACTGGTTTATTGAAATAGAATATGAATAATTCAGAATTCTATAAACGATGTATTTTAATATGATGTCTAGTATGTTAAATTGAGATTAGCATTTACCTCTGAAAGTAAATGACGAGTAAATGAAAGTGCATGCTTAGTAATTTCTTGAGAGGAGAAACATTAGCTATGTGATATTTACGCTAAATCGAAATGATGTTATAATGAGAATTACATGCTATGTTGACACGAATTTAATGTGATATGGGTAATGAAGAACAGAAGGAAAGATAATTCCTCAAAGTGAAATTTAACCTGTTCAGTCGACCGAATGCTTGAAGCAGTCGACTGTACCGAACATGATAAGTGTATAATTGAACTACACAGTACAGACGACTAATTTACGGAACAGTCGACTGTTAACTGTATGATATTTTAATGTGGAAACTGCAGAACAGCCGACTGGCCATGTGCAGCAGTCGACTCTTCCGAGTGTTATTAATGAACTGTATTTGACTGGATAAGTTGACTGGTGGAGTTCCAAGTCGACTGTCCAGAGTGCTTTTTGGTATATCCGAAATCGTATGATTTGTTTGTGGTAAAGATTGTGAATCTGGATATTGGTAAACTCTATTGTTCTTGCATGAATGTACATGAAGCAAATCATTTATTGTGAATTATGAAAATTAAATGGATATGAAAGCTATAACATGAAAAAGAAAATCTTTGAGATCATGAAGTGAACTCATGAGTTGGAAATGTTCAGATTTTAGAAATTGTGAATTTGAATTGAAATGAAAGAGTAGCTAAGTCTCCCCCGGCAATTGAAAGAAATGAAATGAGAATTTGAAATGAAAGACCAAGGTTGGTCATATGAATAAATGAATAAGTCCGGTTGAGTGGAGAGGCTAACTCTAGAGCTTTGATTTTTATTCATGATTCTAATAAAAACTAAGGATTTAGCACATAGTGGAGATGTGATGAAAGTAGGAGAAAAACATGAGTGAGAGACCTTGGGTAGCGGCGAGAGCGTATCCCAGGAATTTCCATGATGAGTCTGGGTGAGGATACTGCTCCAGAGTACCGTCCCGGTGGTGACGCTCGTGGGATGTTCGAAGACTACGGGTGGTGTCATGTCTACAGTGAGAGCTGAATTACCACAGGATGTCTGCATGATGAGTCATGTCAGCGATGGGATTCCCTCCAGAGTGCCTAGGCATGAGTTCGTAGGTCAGAAGACATCTAGGATACTTACCGTAGTTACAGTAGTAGAGCAAATCATAACGAGGGATTGAACCCTATAAAGTTGAAGGACGATTAAGGGCTTGCCCTCGGACCTATGTAGTATGGGATGCATAGAATCCGAACAAGTGCGCATTAGTGTCATGTAATATATATAATGCATTAAGGACTAAGTGCACAATCACAAAACGACATCAATAGGGTAGCCCCTGTATTTGAAATGTGACAAGTTTGTGTTTGTTAAATATGGAAAATTGAGTTATACTATTTCCGGCATAGAGAGGATGGCCGTGTATAATGTTCGTCGGTTGAATAAACTGACGTACCCACAGTCTTATATGCAGGTATGTTAAAGATCAAAGAGGAACAAATGCTTAAGGATTCATTCAATGTTGATGTATAATTGTTTCATTGTTGTAAATTCTACTTCCGCTGTGCAATGTAAATGTAATATTGATGTAAACTCTGATGTAAAAAGAAAAGTTTAATTTCCTTGTAAAGTTGTACAAAAGAAAGTGAAAAGATCCTGTAGAACATCTCGAATTCAGTGTATTTGGGATTCGGGGCGTTACAAGCATGGTTCTTGAAAATAGTTTGTTATCAAAATTACTGAAAAACAGAATCTAGAAAAGATCGACACTTCTGTACTAAAACAGTCATAACTCAGTCATACGAAATCAAAATCAAGCAAGGTCAGAGGGGTTTGAAAATAGAAGAAATTATCTAAAACTCATATTTTATACCGAAATCAACATACTGACTGTAGCATAGTCGAAAACAGTAAACAAAACTGAACAGCAAGAAAATACAGATTTCACCCTTAAGAACAAAAACATCATGGAATCAAGAATATTGATCCAAACACTTCCAAACTTGAAATAAAGCCTACCAAGTGTCTAAACATCATGATTTAGGGTTATTAACATGTCCACACCAAATATATCATATGGGTCTCAATCAAAACACAATTTCACATAAGTCTTCACATACACGATTAGAAATCAAGAACGGGTGAATCCTAGGTTATTTCATATCAAAATTTTGTTGTAAGTCATCTATGGTCATATTATCACAATAGAGACAAAACCCATCAAAGAAAATACAATCAAGAGTTGTCTCTAGACCCAATTACATTATAGGTGAACTTTTTGACTTGTATCAAACAAATGAATTGGAGTACAAGTTACTTGCCTTAATTTGGGGATTAAGAACGATGCAATCATGCCTAGAAGCATAACCCACGAACGAAATCCCCTACAAGCAATGAATTCAAGCAATCACGAACAAAACTCCACACGAACGAACCTCCTTGAAGCGACGATGATCAAAGTGGCAAGCGACCACTTTGAGAACACCACGAAGAGAAGTAGGGGGATTGATGTGCAAGCTTTAATGATGGTGATGGTGGGTGTGTGATTTACAAAACTACTGTATCTTCATGTTTTCTGATTTTTGTTGACTAAACTGTTTATATTGAAAAATTATGAAACTTTATATTCTGATGCTGCACATATAGAGGAATACCCCAGATTTGTCGTGGATTTAATTAATGAGTTTTCATGCTATTTTCCTGACTTTGAATACAAACTTCTGATTTCTGGCTGGACGTGTTTTCTGGATTCTAATCAGATTTGAAAGTTGTGTTTTTGAAACACTATATGACTTATATATATTCGCTGAATTCGGAAGGAAGTCTACTTTTTGTATTTTCTGACGGATTCAGATTTTCATGTTTGTAGCAACGAGAATCCCTGTTTTAGTGCAGTATGTATTGTTGTCCTGAACTAGAATTTTCGTTGTTCTATTCTTTTATGAGTTATCTTTCATCTGTACATGTTTATCTTCTCAATATGAACCTGTTACCTGTTTATACCTTATTATTCTTGTTCTGTTTTTGAAATACATGCCTGCCTAATAACAAAAACAAAATAACCAAGCCGGGGTTAAGGGAAAGATCTAGTAGTGGATAATATAGAAATGTATACTTGGAAGGGAGCCCGTGTTTCCCACAGGATTATCTGCTACATGTTCATGACTACATGATACACAACTCTGTCTTTCTGATACGCTGACTACATACTTCCCTATAGGAAGGTGTGTTCAAAAGAGAACCCGTAGGTTTTATCTGTCTGTCTGATCTGCATCTGATATCTATCTGTCTAATACCTAAGTACACGGCCCTATATAGTCCCCTACGAAATCTAAAACGTAATCTGTTTGAATGTAGCAACCATGTGGTAAAAGGATGGACGCATGAAGTGCTACCTAGATAGTAATAATACAAGACCTGTAATAACATGACATCTGTTACATGTATCTGTATCTGACATCTGTTATCTATCTGACTGTTACATGCTACTTGACAACAGTTATCTGTATATTTGTCTGCATACCTTCTGACACTTGACATCTGTTACATATCACCTGTACTGTTAGTATACCATGTTACTTGATTTTGTTTACTGACTTTATGCTAGACATTCTGTTTTGCTTTATCATATCTATTCCATGCTATGTTTGTTTATGCTATTATTTTATATTTGTTTACCTTTTTTCTGTACTTGTATCCTGCACTACAAGCGGCCCTATAACTTGCATTGACGGGAGTTTATTTTTCTTTTTCTTCTTCCTGCAATTTTTTAAATTGCAGATCAGGGTGATCAGTTGCCAGAGGGTGTAGGTGATCTAACATATTAGTTGCTGGAGTATTGCTTTTATTAGTTCCTATTGCTATTTGAACAATTGTATTTGATACTTGGATTTATTTTGTATTTGGACAATGTGACCCAGGATTATTGACTTATTCAGATCTGATTATTTGAGATTAAATATATTTTGTTTCAAGTAATTCTGTTGGTATTGATTCATATATGCATGCTTGGTTGACTTCTCTTGCTTCCAACTCAGATTATTTTTGTGAAGTGTTGTAAAGATCCTGACAGCTTATGGATGATGAAAACCGTTCGCTGGGGCTTATTCACGTATTCGTATTCCGTATTCTCTTTTGGGAAGCGGGGCGTGACAGTTTACAAGACTTTTCATATGCTGTATCGTTCTGAAGACGTGCCGTAGGCACGTGGCCACGGGAAAATCTAGTGTGTATATATATATATATATATATATAGAGTAATGTGAGCCTCATATTTATATGAGTAATGTGAGCCTCATATTTATATGAGAAAATTTTCCTCATACAAAGTGATTATACTCACTTGGTAGGGCCATTATGGAAGATCCTCTCCGTCCATCATGTTTATCATGCTAATAGATATAAGTGTAGAAAAAATCAAGTTGTTTGGAGGTCATTCACCCATGCATCATGTGGGTCTAATTTGTGGTTCGATTTATATTACTGTTGAAATCATATATTTTTCAACCACATGATGCATGGGTGAATGACCTCCAAACCACTTGATTTTTTCTACACACACTTCCATTAGCATGATAAACATGATGGACGGAGTGGATCTTTCATAATGGCCCCACTAAGTGAGTATAATCACTTTGTGTAAGAAAAATTTTCTCATATTCTATATGAGGCTCACTTTTCTCATATATATATATATATATATATATATATATATATATATATATATATAATTACATATTCTTAACACGAGATGTTACATTTAGTACGTGAAGTCAACTGAAATGCACCAATTTCTCGACAATGAAGAAGCAACACTCTTACACTGGATAATGTTAAAATCATAATCCTACATTAGTAGTAATATAATTAGAAATTAATTCAAGTAAAGTTGCAAAATTAAGCAGAAACTTCAATAACACTATTGCTTCAGAAACTCGTAGAAACAACTTCTTCAAAAATCAAAATTACATTAAATAAAGATAAAAGATACATACCAACAGAAAATATTTCAACTACTATTTATAGTAATTGTAACGCCCCAATTTCCATACACAGGAAAACCGTGACATAAGCCAGAATCTTTTCCCGCAATTAGCCACAATACACAGAAAAACAAGAAAATTTAAAACTTTTTATTCAACACAATTGTATTACAAGTCCGAATATTATAAAACTGCAATACATTACATCAGTGTTACAATAATGCCATACAAGCCCAAGTGTTACAAACTTTCAATAAAAATTACATCAGAGTACAATGAATAATATATAACACTTGGTACTTTCACTTGGATGCTTCTCAACATAAATAAAATTACAATTGAAACAATGGTAGCCAACATATATTACAATTGAAACAAAATCAACACTTTCCTTCTCTTGCCTTGAGTCCTCCTGAATCCTATACCTGTAGTTTTGCAATCCAGTACCTATTGAAGTGAGGACATCAATACATATACTGACAGTTTAAGGCTGATGACTAGCAGCGATTCTCAACTTTAAACAAACAGATTGATGAAAAGAGAAAAGTGTATATATAATTGATATGTCTGTATGCTATGACTTAGACTCTAATGCAAGATTAACCAATGCAATGATGCACTTGTTCTAACGCAAGCAAGTCTTCGGAACGGTATGCAGCCCATACTACATATGCCCATAACAAGATGTTTCTTCATATACAGGGATTTGAACCAGCGCCATGAATTCTACTCTTGTACTCAACCTATTTCTGAAGATACAACGTGACTGATGAGGTTGCCCTGAAACGGTCTAATCCCGCCATTCGCAGTCATATAATGGTGTCTTCATTTGCCACTATTGCCCGGCATACCAGATCTTACTCAAAAATCTGACGAACCCTCGGAGTTAACTACAACATAGGTTAGCTCGAAGCATCCCCTGTGGACCCCTAGCTCATAAACCGTAGTCTCTGGCCTGTTTGCCTCTCTTGATATAGAACAAGAGGGAGTTCTGGGGGTCCATCCCCTAGCTCCGACAGGAAACTTCCCGCCCTTATCATGGCACTTCAGAAATTAACAGACGAGATACAGATCTCGTGCTCCCAGCTCGTGAGAAGGCACAGACCATATCCCTTTGACAGGAAGGGTACAACCAATAACACCACCTAGTATTGGCCTATAGAACATGTTGGATCATAAAGTATCACCCTTAATACCAACTATTTCCCTTCGGCAAAAATGATAATAAATAAGGGTTAAGTAGTAATAGTCATAAGTTACTCCCCTAACAATGTCACTAATCCTAAACAATCCGAGAAATGACAACAGTACTAACACAACATGCTAGGTCTTAAGTTAGACTTCGCAAGATAATTCTACTACGTGCTCAACCTAGACTTACCAGAATCTCTAAGGATCCTGTTCATAGCCTATCAAACCAAGACCCCGGCAATACGAACGTATTCGCATACTACTACTTTGAACTTGGATTCCGTTTACACTCCCGGCCCGCGATCAACCCACACCAGTTAAGGACAGTGCACGAGGGGTGACTCGTCCACAGTCCACGAGGAGTAAAATAAATACACGTCTTGATGGTCGATGGCCCCTAGGGCAATGATATCACCCGAGATGAGCACAACAACTGCGTACTAGCTAATAAGCTACAAACGAGTAAAACAACTTACATACGAGCCAACTAGCTACGTATGAGCCAAACGAATTTTATAGAAGCAACCATAAAGGTATTCTAACAACCTAGAAGCAATTAAACGTGCTCACTAGTAAAAATTGATCTTTTATATTTAGAAGCAACAAAAGAATCTTTTAATAGCCCAATATAAACAGACTACTAATGAGAACTTGATCTTTTATACACAAAAGCAACATAAAAAGTCTTTTAACACCCTAGAAGCAATTAAAAGTGCTACTCTTATCGGAATTCTACAAAATTAGACTTTTTAGAAAGTTGAGAATATCTACAAAAACTCTCTAGTTGAACTTTCTCAGGTTAAGTCAATAAGAGGTACAAAAACCTCGAACAATCTAAACAACAAAGCTTCAGCCGAAATGGCCAGTTGCTGTGACTTGTAACGGTCATAACTTATGCTCCACTTATCGAAATCTAACAAAATAGGACATTTTGAAAAGATGAGAACATCTACTACAACTCTCTAGTTGAAACTTTTCCAAATTCAATAAGTAAAAGTTACAAAAACTTCGAACAATCAAGACAACGACTTTAGCCAAAAGGCTAGTTGCTGTCAATCTTGTAAAAGTCATCACTCCTCCGCTTGTCTGAATCTAACAAAATTGAACATTTTGGAAAGTTGAGAACCTCTACTACAACTCTCTAGTTGAAAACTTTTTTGGATTCCTTATGGAACTCAAAATCCAACTCTTTAAACACAATACAAAGAACAGCCACAAGCTGAAACTTCTAAAGCTCGTAACTTTTGCTATACTTGTCAGAATCTAACAAAATTGGACTTTCTGGAAAGCTGATAACATCTACTACAACTTCCTAGTTAACAACTTTCTCAGATTCCGAATGGAACTCAAAATCCAGCTCTTTGAACATAATACAAGGAACAACAAAAGACAACAAAAAGCTGAAACTTCTAAATCACATTATTTTTGCTATACTTGTCGGAATCTAACAAAATTGGAATTTTTGAAAAGGGCAGAACATCTACTACAACTTTCCAGTTGAGAACTTTTTCATATTCCTTACAGAGTCAAATTCTAGCTCTTTGAACACAATACAAAAAAACAACAAGGACAGCAAAAGGCTGAAGCTTGTAAAGCCCATAACTTTTGCTATACTTGTCGGAATCTAACAAAATTTGAACTTTTGGAAAGCTAATAACATCTACTACAACTTTCTAGTTAACAATTTTCTCAGATTCTGTATGGAACTGAAAATCCAGCTCTTTGAACAGAACACAAAGAGCAACAAAGACAGCTAAAAGCTGAAACTTCTAAAGCTTATAACTTTTTGCTGTACTTGTCGGAATCTAACAAAATTAGACTTACTGGAAAGCTAATAACATCCACTATAACTTTCTAATTAACAACTTTCTCAGATTCCATATGGAACTCAAAATCCGGCTCTTTGAACACAATACAAAAAGCAACAAAGACAGCTAAAAGCTGAAAATTCTAAAGCTTATTACTTTTGCTGTACTTGTTGGAATCTCACAAAGCAGGACTTCCTGGAAAGCTAATAACATCCACTATAACTTCCTAGTTAACAACTTTCTCAGATTCCGTATGGGACTCAAAATCTAGCTCTTTGAACACAATACAAAGAGCAACAAAGAGGACAGCAAAACCTGAAACTTGTAAAGCTCACAACTTTTGCTATACATGTCGGAATCTAACAAAATTGAACAATTTGGAATGGGGAGAACATCTACTACAACTTTCTAGTTGACAACTTTTTCAGATTCCTTATAGAGCTCAAAATCCAGCTCTTTGAACACAACTCAAGAACAACAAAAAGGACAGTAAAAGCTAAAACTTGTAAAGCTCACAACTTTTGCTCTAATTATAGGAATCTAACAAAATTGGAATTTTTGGAAATTTAGTAACATTTACTACAACTTTCTAGTTAACAACTTTATCAGATTCCTTATGGAATTCAAATCCATGCTCTTTGAACAAAATTCAAGAACAACAAAAGACAGCACAAAGCAGAAACTTGTAAAGGTCATACATAGTGCTATACTTGTCGGAATCTAACAAAATTGACCATTTTGGAAACGGGAGATCATCTACTACAACTCTCTAGTTGAACACTTTTTCAGATTCCCTAAAAAACCCAAAATCCAGCCCCTTAAACACAAGTCGAATCAACAAAACAGCAGTGTCGGCTGAACTCGTTGTTTTGGGGAAATGATTTGTTTAACCCATCAAACTAACCCAAAAATATCTACAAAATTTAGAGCTTGGTAATAGCACATATGAGAACCTCTAAAATTAATTTGGAGTCAAAATTCCAACTTTAGCATAAGTGATTAATTCTAACCGTCTAAACTACAATATTGAATCTTTAGTGTTTATATTGCGTTCTACCACTTCAATCCTTGCATTCCATTTTATTCTATTCCACATCAACAATATGCACATGATTTTAGTTCAAGTTCTTATAACAACATACAACAATAAATAAACAAACAAAACAAAACAAACTAGTTAAGAACTCCCACCCAAATCGGTTGGAAGAACTAGCTTTCTCCTCCTCAAGAACAACTCCTTTTCTTTTGATTTTGATCTCTCTTTATTTTCTTTTCTTCTTATTTTTTTTTCTAAAAATAACAAGTAGTAGAAGAAGTGGAAATAGGAAGAGAGAATGAGATGAGAAGGAGATGGAGGAACACAAAAATGAAAAGGGCTTTGCCCTTGGTATTTGGCCGGCCTTAATTAGAGGGAGAGAGAGAGCTTGTGGGTGAGAAGAGAGCCACTTGTCTCTCTCTCTTTGTGTCTCAAAACAATTAGGAATCAATTTGCAAATTAAAATTGCAATCAACACCGTACTCATTTCTAACCCTCTATTTCAATCATGATTGATCAAAATTAAGAGACATTTTTTCAAAATCACATACTACATGATTTTGTACAAACGTACGAAGTCGATATAGTACATATACGTACATATATATCTCTATACATATAATTTTTATTAGTTAAAACGAATAATCTCTACCAAAAATATTTTCATTCAAAAATAATAATAAAAATAATTTTATTACCGGCTCGGAAGATTTCAGTACCAATTTGATATAATACAGATGTATACAGACTGGTATATATATATAGATAATGTTTATTAACAAAATCGGGTAATATCCATAAAAAACATTTCAATTCTAAAAATTAAAATAAAATAATAATAAAATAATATTTTTTAATATCAGACCCGGATATTTCAGACATCTTCTCAAAAACGCATTTTACAGGATTTTATACAAGTGCACAAAACCGATACAATGCATATAGATATATATATATGTATAGATAAGTTTTTATTAGTAAAACCAAGTAATTCCCATAAAAATATTTTAATTTAAAAAAATAATAATAATACAAATATAATATCTAACCGGGATATTACAATTCTCCCTCCTTAGAATATTTCTGTCCTAAGAACTACGTTTAGACAGGAGAACAGAAAAATATCCATACACTAAATAACTCAGGGAAAGAAAGCTTATATGGCTTTCCGGCTCCCAAGTGACTCCTCCACGAACTGGTTCTCCAAAGAACCCGACCTTGTTCCCAAAGCTGCCTGTAGACTCTACCAAAATCGAGATGTAACTCTTGAATCTTGGTCAGAATCACTGATACTGGTACTCCATGCTGCTTCATTATGCCTTTAATGTGGACTTCCACTAATTTCTCTAGCGACTAAATCATCTTTATCGGAAGAAAAATGTGCAGACTTTGTCAACCGATCCCCAATAACCCAAATTGAGTCACTCATTTCTGAATCCCTGGGTAATCATGTGATGAAGCCAATACTGATATTCTGAGATCAACTTGCCGCTTCGGTGCTTCAATCCCTGTATCTCCTACCTAAGCCTTCTGACTTTCTCACTTAGGCTCGGTTGCAGCTTCCATCGTGCCAAAACTGAGCTCTAATCTTGAGTAATCACTTCAATACTGACTTTCCTGATCTCATCATTTAGCTTCTTTCGTCCTTCATGGTCTTTGGTAGAGGCTAATACTTCATTACCTCGATCTTTTGCGGTTCGGTATCCACTCCCTCCTTAGAATAGGACATGACCCACAAACGCGACTTCTGACTTCCAGGACTCTCACCTATAATTTGCACAAGACTGATGCTCCTGTATATGTTCAGAACTGCAGTCAAATACTCAGCGTGCCCTTCTTCCGTTCCTGTTAGGTCTAACTCTAAAAAATTTTATACTTAGGGTCTTTCCTCCGATTTAGAGTTTACAGCCCTTATAGCATAAATCTGCAATGAGGATTGTTCCAGATGATGTAATCAACAAAACCAATCTAGAGTTTCCTCTCGCACACATCTCAACTTCTTGAAAAATAATTTAGACAAAAGAATATGCTAAACTAAGTTTGAAGAAAACGGTTGCCTGGATTTCATATATATATATATAAATCCATTCGGTTACAAAAAGTGTTACATCATATATTACTTCTTAGTCTAAAATAAATTTCAAAATACAACTTTTAAACTTAGTTGCTACTCCATATGCACATACTGGTAATGACTCTCTTGCCTTCTTCAGCTTGCCTTTAGTAAGTGCAAACTCTTACTCTTGGTGAACATGCTCATTTCCTTTATGGTTCATCTTCGGGGCTAATCTGCTGCTACTCTTCTAAAATTGGGGATAATCTGGTCAGATATGACCAATCTCTCCACAATTGTAACATGTACTTCACTTGAGGGTTCTTCCCTGAACATTGGGACTTGTAGTGTCCTTACTCACCACATAGGAAACATCTTCCTGGATTGGCGCCTCCAAGCTTGCCATCGGATTTTTGATTCTTCTGCTTCTGACTTTATTTCTCGGACCTTAATGCTGGTGCAGATCTTTTCCTTTGTAGTCGTGTACAAACTAATTTCTTGTGCCCAACTCTCTCACAGAAATGGCATACTAAAACCTTGGTGGTCTCCTGAATTTGCTCCCATTCATGCTGCAGTTGTGCCAATCTGGAATCTAAGTGTTCCTGCTCCTTTGCTAGGCCTGCTAATATAGCTCTGCAAGCATCGCCCAGTTTCTTAGCTCGACAAACTTTATTGGTTCCGTACTTCCTTAGTTTCCTTATTCCCAGATGTATGCTGGCCGCTATTTCTGCGCGTTGATCCATACTTAGCCATTGCGGTGGTGAAGGCGAGTCCGTCTTGAGGTTAGGTTGTAGTGGAAACTCCTTCGGCCCCTCGCTCAAGATCATCGGATCATCCCTTGAAATCGGCTCACTCTCTTCTCTCAACACATCCACGGTAAGGATATCCTCGAATACCATCCTTAAAACACAAATATACTGGAATTAGTCCAGATATAGAACAATTATAATATATAAGTTGAAAGAAACAACAATATGAATTATAACTGTCTACAACTAGCTAAAACCCCACTCCTATAAGGCATCCAAGTTTAATTTTCCTACTGTGTTGGACTGTAAATTGAAGTCGGCACTGATACCACTCTGTAACGCCCCAATTTCCATACACTGGAAAACCGTGACATAAGCCAGAATCTTTTCCTTTAATTATCCACAATACACAGAAAAATAGGAAAATTTAAAACTTTTTATTCAACACAAATGTATTACAAGTCTGAATGTTATAAAACAGCAATACATTACACCAGTGTTACAATAATACCTTTTACAAGCCCAAGTGTTACAAACTTTTAATAAATTTACATTACAGTACAATGAATAATAAATAACACGTGGTACTTCACTTGGATGCTTCTCAACATAAAATAAATAAATTACAACAGAAGTTACAATTGAAAAAAATGAGAATCAATACTTTGCTTCTCTTGCTTTGAGTCCTCCTGAATCCGGTACCTATAGTTTTGCAATCCAGTACCTATTGAAGTGAGGACGTCAGTACATATACTGACGCTTTAAGGCTGATGACTAGCAGCGATTCTCAACTTTAAACAAACAGATTGATGAAAAGAGAAAAGTGTATATATAATTGATGGGTCTATGTATGCTATGACTTAGACTCTAATGCAAGATTAACCAATGCAATGATGCACTTGTTCTAATATAAGCAAGTCTTCAGAACAGTATGCAGCCCATACTACATACGCCCATAACAAGCCATTTCTTTATATATAGGGATTTGAACCCGTGCCATGAATTCTACTCTTGTACTCAACTTGTTTTTGAAGATACAACGTAACTGATGAGGTTGCCCTGAAACGGTCTAATCACGCCATTTGCAGTCATATAGTGGTGTCTCCGTTTGCCACTATTGCCGGTGTACCGGACCTCACTCAAAAATCTGACGAATCCTCGAAGTTAACTACAACACAGGTTAGCTCGAAGCATTCTCTATGCCCCCTAGCTCATAGACCGTAGTGTATGGCCTGTTCGCCTTTCCTGATATTGAACATGATGGAGTTCCAGCGGTCCATCCCCTAGCTCCGACAGGAAGCTTCCCGCCCTTATCATGGAACTTCATAGAATAATAGACGAGATACGGATCCAGTGCTCCCAACTCGTGAGAAGGCACAGACCGTATCCCTTTGATAGGAAGGGTACAACCAATAACACCACCTAGTGTTGGCCTATAGAACAGGTCGGATCATAAGGTATCACCTTTAATACCAACTCTTTTCCTTCGGCGAAAATGATAATAAATAAGGGTTAAGTAGTATTAGCCATAAGTTACTACCCTAACGATGTCACTAATCCTAAACAATTCGTGGGATGATAGCAGTACTAACACAACATGCTAGGTCTTAAGTTAGACTTCGCAAGATAATTGTACTAGGTGCTGAACCTAGACTTACCAGAATCCCTAAGGATCCTGTTCATAGCCTATCGATCCAAGATCCCGGCAACATAAACGTATTCACATGCTAGTACCCTGAACTTGGATTCCGTCTACACTCCCGACCCATGATCAACCAACACCGGTTAAGATTTAAAGGTGCACGAGGGGTGACTCGTCCACAGTCCACGAGGAGTAAAATAAATACACGTCTTGATGGTCGATGGCCCCTAGGAAAATGATATCACCCTAGACGAGCACAACAACTCCGTACTAGCTAATAAGCTACATATGAGCAAAACAACTTACATACGAGCCAACTAGCTACGTATGGGCCAAACGAATTATATATCTTAAGCTAATTGGCCTACCCCATCTCTCCTTTCTCTGTTTTGAAATAGAGAAAGGAGAGCAAAAGTAGGAACTAACACGTGCAGCCCACACCAATTGCCAAAACAGAATTAATTAAAAAAACACCAAAAAAAACCTTTCCTCTTCCACATATCTCCAAAACCCACAAACCCTAACTCTCCCTACCCCAAAACCCACCCACATCTCGTCACCCGTCCGTCCCTACCACCGCCCACCGCCCGCCATCCACCCCGCCTGTCTCTACACTCCATCGTCGTCGTCCGTCGTCGATCTCGCCCCGACCCCGCCGTCTCTACCGTCCATCGTAAGTTTTCCTTTTCCTTAAGATTTTTCTATCTAATGTAAAAATAATTTCGTTTTCTTATTTTTTCTAATGTAAAAATATTATTATTGTTACCATGTATTTTAGTATTAATGTAAAAATTATTTGTAAATTGTATGAATTATTTTAGAATATTGTTTCCCTTTTATGGACTATTGTATGAAAAATTTTTGGGGTAACATTAATTACTATGAATTTATCAGACTAAAACAATAGTCTGATTATTTTACATTAACATCTTTTGCCTTGAACCATGTATTTTAGTATTAATGTAAAAGGGAAACAATAGTCCATAATTTCATTTTCTTAATTATTTTTACATTAGTCTGAGAAGAGCCACATGCTGTGTTACCATGTACAAATTGCACAGACTAAAATAATTTTGAAGAATTATTAATCAGACATTATTTTACTAATTAATGTTACCCCAAAATTATCTTATACTAATAGGAGTATCCCCTTTCTCCTTTCTCTATTTTGAATTAGAGAAAGAAAAAGAAAAGTAGGAATTCATATTTAACTAACACATGCACTACGCACGGTTTTATAAAAAAATCAAAACAAACTAAAATTTGACAACATAAAAGATTTATTTCTGTTTTGATTTAGATATATGTTGCGTAATAATTTATTATTAGAATTGTTGTTTCAGTTTTTTTTTCCAGTTATATTTAATTTGTTTGTGTCCGAGTATTTTTCTATTTTTTTATGATAGTGTGGTCAAGTTTTCAGATTCAGGATCGGATGCAAACATAATAATATATGGTTTCAGATCAGAAGAAGGGGGATCGTCATGTGTGAGATTAGAATGAATTGACTTGCATATAAGGGTTTTTCTTCTAATTGTTATCTATTTTCTTTTGGACTTTTGCATTCTGAGAAATATCATCATTAAATTTTCAATTACGAAGAGTAATGGAGCATGAAAGTTCAATAGTTTAACCCATTTTATTATTATTGCACTTTATTATTTTATTTTCTTAGGTTAAAAGTGAGCAAATGAGTGAATATATAAGAAAGCTAATGACTTGCATCAAATAGTTGATGAAAAGATAAGATGAAAATTTGGTGTAGTAAGCTTGAAATATGCTGGAATAAGAAGGGAAACAACATGCAGACAGTGATATCTTTTCTACATCTTTTGTTTTGGTGAATTGTAGTATTGTATGTATATATTTTTGTTTAATCATTTTTTAGAGGTACAACTAAGGAGTTATATAGAACAGTTGGAAGCAAATATTGAGGAATTTCGCGGACAATATGAGTATTTGTAAGCAAGCTTTAGAATGGAGGAATCTGACACGATTGTAAGTGATTTATGAAAATACCTCTTTCTTGGCATCTCAAAATTTAGGATTCTATGGTTTACCTATGCCTTGGTGCTGAAATTGTTGGAGAATTACACACATCTAGAATTATGGAGTTTTCTTTCAATTGAATAGAAAATATAGAATGGTGTTGGTTTCGAAATATGAATTGGTTAATATATACATTTGTCATATTTTGATATATATCTAATTATATATCAATTATTGTTACCTCAATGAGTTTCTGATATTGATTATATTTGATTTGAAAGAAAATGCTTGATTTGAGAGAAAAGACGCCCTTAAGAACCACGCGGTTGAGAAGGAGATAACGAAGTACATTAAGGAGTCTGAGAAGAGCCACAACCCAACTTCGTTAATTATTCAACTTTTTTTTCCCTTTCCTTTCAATTGTATAAAAATATAGAATGATGTTAGTTAGTTTGAAAGTATAAATTAGTTAATTTGTAGATTTGTCATTTTTTAATTATATTGTGATTGAAATAGTTAAGGGGTATCTGTAAATTTTTAAGTTCCATATAATTTTATGAATTCCTCAAAATTATTTTAGTATGCGCAATTTGTACATGGTAACACAGCATGTGGCTCTTCTCAGACTAATGTAAAAATAATCAAGAAAACGAAATTATGGACTATTTTTTCCCTTTATTGACCCCGCTGCAAACCCAAAAATTATTTTAGTATATTGTTCCGGACTAATGTAACAAAAAATTTGTTTTCTTGATTTTTTTCTTTATTCTCAATTGTTTAGTTGAAATGAATATTATTTTTGTTGTGGTGGTTTGGTGGCATTGTATAGTATGGAGGAAGTTGCAGAGAAGAGGAAAGCTTTGATCGAGCATGCGAATGAGATCAAGATGCCGGAAAATGCCTCTTCTTTTCAGGTATGGAGTGGTGTTGGTGGTAGTTTTCGATACTTGATTGGAGTGGAGTTGATTGGGAATATGACTGACATTTTTTTTCTTCATATGATTAGTTTTAAATTCGGGTTGTTATTTGTTGTATCAGAAGGTTTTAGTATGATTGTTAGAAAGAGGTTTTGTTTGGTAGATTTTGGTGTGTTGTTAAAGGTTTGTTTGTTTGTTTTTATTTTATAAATATTTTGGATTTCCAGATATTTTAATTTCTAAAATCTAATTAGTTTAAGAGCAACTATAGTTATTTTTTTGTCCCTTTTTTTATTTTTTTAGGGAACCATCATAGTTGTTTTAAGTACAAGTAAAAAATAAATAAATTATACAGTTCTTTTTAGCCTTATAGACAAAATGTTGATAACATTAAAAAACACTTATAAGGAAAAAAATTAGAAGATACTAACCAAAATTGTATTGTCATCTATATGTAGATGTATTAGAAGACACTAACTAAAATTATGTTGTCAATTATATTGAATAAAAATATAGAGTGATACTGGTTTGAAAATTTGAATTGGTTAATATATATATAAAAATATAGCTTATTATCAATTATTGTACCCTCAATGTGTTTCTGATGTTGATTATGTTTGATTTGAAAGGGAAGGCAGTTGCGAAGCACACGGTGGAGATGAAGATAGCGGAGTACATCAAGGAGTGCGACAAGAGCTACAACCCAACTTTGGTAATTATTCGATTTTTTTCTTTTCCTTTCAATTGAATAAAAATATAGATTGATGCTGGTTGGTTTGAAAATGTGAATTTGTTAATCTGTAGTTATCTTTTGAGTATATTGTGATCAAAAGAATTAAGAGACATCTCTAAATTTTTGAGTTTTATATAATTTTATGATTCTCACAAAATTATTCTAGTCTATGCAATTTGTACAGAATAACACTGATCACCAACTAATTTTGTTATAATTCAAATTGGTTTATGCTGAATTCTGTATTAAATATTTTTGATATTTTAATATATCTTTTGGTAAAGTCTGTGCAATTTACACAGGGTAAGACTAGTTTCATAGAAGCAAACATAAAGGTATTCTAACAACCTAGAAGCAATTAAACATGCTCACTAGTAAAACTTGATCTTTTATATTTAGAAGCAACAGAAGAATCTTTTAATAGCCCAATATAAATGTACTACTAATGAGAACTTGATCTTTTATACACAAAAGCAACATAAAAAGTCTTCTAACACCCTAGAAGCAATTAAAAGTGCTACTCTTATCGGAATTCAACAAACTTAGACTTTAAGAAAGTTGAGAACATCTACCACAACTCTCTAGTTGAAAACTTTCTCAGATTAAGTCAATAAGAGGTACAAAAACCTAGAACAATCTAAACAGTGAAGCTTCAGCCGAAATGGCCAGTTGTTGTGACTTGTAACGGTCATAACTTATGCTCCGCTTATCGGAATCTAACAAAATAGGATATTTTGGAAAGGTGAGAACATCTACTACAAATCTCTAGTTGAAAACTTTTCCAAATTCAGTAAGTAAGAGGTATAAAAACTTCAAACAATCAAGACAGCAACTTCAGCCAAAAGGCTAGCTGCTGTTAATCTTGTAAAAGTCATAACTCCTACTCTGCTTATCAGAATCTAACAAAATTGGAGATTTTGGAAAGGTGAGAACCTCTAATAAAACACTCTAGTTGAAAACATTTTCAGATTCCTTATGGAACTCAAAATCCAACTCTTTAAACACAATACAAAGAACAACAAAGACATCCAAAAGCTGAAACTTGTAAAACTCGTAACTTTTTCTATACTTGTCGGAATCTAACAAAACTGGACTTTCTGAAAGCTAATAACATCTAATACAACTTCCTAGTTAACAACTTTCTCAGATTCCGAATGGAACTCAAAATCCAGTTCTTTGAACATAATACACAGAACAACAAAAGACAGCAAAAAGCTGAAACTTCTAACAAAAGTGGGCTTTTTGAAAAGGGGGGAACATCTACTACAACTTTCTAGTTGATAAATTTTTCAGATTCCTTACAGAGCTCAAAATCCAGCTCTTTGAACACAATATAAAGAACAACAAGGACAGCAAAAGACTTAAGCTTGTAAAGCCCATAACTTTTGTTATACTTGTTGGAATCTAACAACATTGAACTTTTTGGAAAGCTAATAACATCTACTATAACTTACTAGTTAACAACTTTTTTAGATTCCGTATGGAACTCAAAATTCAGCTCTTTGAATACAATACAAAGGGCAACAAAGACAGCTAAATGTTTAAACTTCTAAAACTTATAACTTTTGCTGTACTTGTCAGAATCTAACAAAATTGGACTTCCTGGAAAGCTAATAACATCCATTATAACTTCCTAGTTAAAAAATTTCTCAGATTCCGTATGGAACTGAAAATCCAGCTCTTTCAACATAATACAAAGAGCGACAAAGACAGTTAAAAGCTAAAACTTCTAAACCTTATAACTTTTGCTGTATTTGTCGGAATCTAACAAAATCTGACTTCCTAGAAAGCTAATAACATACAATATAACTTTATAGTGAACAACTTTCTCAGATTCCGTATGGAACTTAAAATCCAGCTCATTGAATACAATACAAAGAGAAACAAAGAGGACAGCAAAAGCTGAAACTTGTAAAGCTCACAACTTTTGCTACATTTGTCGGAATCTAACAAAATTAGAAAATTTGGAAAGGGGGGAACATTTACTACAACTTTTTAGTTGACCAACTTTTCAGATTCCTTATAGAGCTCAAAATCCAGCTCTTTGAACAAAACTCAAGAACAAAAAAAAGGATAGCAAAAGCTGAAACTTGTAAAACTCATAACTTTTGCTATACTTAACGGTATCTAAAAAAATTAGACTTTTTGGAAAGCTAATAACATATACTACAAATTTCTAGTTAACAACTTTCTCATATTCCTTGTGGAATTCAAATTCCTGCTCTTTGAACAAAATTCAAGAACAATAAAAGACAGCGCAAAGCTGAAACTTATAAAGGTCATAGCCAGTGCTAGACTTGTCGGAATCTAACAAAATGGGACATTTTGGAAAGGGGAGAACATCTACTAAAACTCTCTAGTTGAACACTTTTTCAGATTCCGTAAGAAACTCAAAATCGAGTCCCATAAACACAAGTCGAATCAACAAAATAACAGTTCCAGCTGAAGAACTCGCAGTTTTGGGGAAACGATTTGTTTAACCCATCAAACTAACCCAAAAAAGTCTACAAAAATTAGAGCATAGTAATAACACATATGAGAACCTCTAAAATTAATTTGGAGTCAAAATTCCAACTTTAGCACAAGTAATTAATTTTTACCGTCTAAACTACAAGATTGAATCTTAGTGTTTTATTTTGTATTCTACCACTTCAGTCCTTGCATGCCATTTTATTCTAGTCCACATCAACAATATGCACATGAGTTTAGTTCAAGTTCTTATAACAACATACAACAATAAATAAACAAACAAAACAAAATAAACGAGTTAAGAACCCCCACCCAAATCGGTTGGAAGAACTAGCTTTGCTCTTCTCCTCCTTGCTCCTTGTTCTTGCTCGTCCTCAAGAACAACTCCAAATGAACTCACACTTTTCTTTTGATTTTGATCTCTCTTTCTTTTCTTTTCTTCTTAATTTTTTTCCTAAAAATAAACAAGTAGTAGAAGAAGTGGAAATAGGAAGAGAGAATGAGATGAGAAGGAGATGGAGGAACACAAAAATGAAAAATGGCTTTGCCCTTGGTATTTGGGTGGCCTTAAGTAGAGGGAGAGAGAGAGCCACTTGTCTCTCCCTCTTTGTGGCTCAAAACAATTAGGGATCAATTTGCAAATTAAAATTACAATCAACACCCTACTCATTTACAACCCTCTATTTCGATCATGTTTGATAAAAAATAAGGGACTTTTTTCCAAAATCACATACTACATAATTTCGTACAAACGTACGAAATCGATACAGTAGATATACGTACATATATTTGTCTATACAGATAGTTTTTATTAGTTAAAACGAATAATCTCCACCAAAAATATTTTAATTCTCAAATAAATTATTTTTTATTCCCAGCTCGGAAGATTTCAGTACCAATTTGATACAATACAGATGTATACAGACTGGTATATATATATAGGTAATGTTTATTAACAAAACCGGGTAATATCCATCAAAAAAATTTCAATTCTAAAAATAAAAATAAAATAATAATAAAATACTAATTTTTAATATCAGACCCGGATATTTTAGAGATTTTCTCAAAAACTCATTTTACAGGATTTTGTACAAGTACACCAAACCGATACAATGCATATATATACTTACTTGTATATATATATATATATATATATATATATATATATATATAAGTTTTTATTAGTAAAACCAGGTAATTCCCATAAAAATATTTTAATTTTAAAAATAATAATAATACAAATATAATATCCAACTAGGATATTACAGTAATTCCATTAAAAGCTATTTCATTAGTGAGTCAATTTAACAGATGGACAACAACAACACATACCTGATCACTCTCTTCAATTTCGTAGCACTTTAGATATGCCCTATCGTCAAGAAGTTTATAGTAAAAACTACTACTTCTGCACGATAACAAGAACTACAATATGTTTCATTATGTTGCAGCCTTCCACCATGTCCTTGTAAAATAATTTCTATTTGTCAAGAGAAGACTAAAGTTAAATACATAATATGTATTGTAAGAAAAAAAATGCAAAAGAGCAAAGCAAGTATACATAATATGATATCTCCCAAAGGAAACTATAAATACCCCATACCATCGTCAGAATCTTCTTGATTACTGACTTGAGCGTCGGCGGGCCTGTTGCTGGGATCAACCCCGGTGTTTCAGGAATTTTGCTGGTCAAGTGGAGGTGATCATCACCACACGAATCGAATCTTACGGTGCAAACGAGTCAGATCGTCAAGTCAAAGACAGTCAATACCATTGAAGGTCAAAAGGTCAAATTCTTGATTGTTTCTCCAAAGAATCCACATCATCTGGTTTCTCCTATACCAAAAAAGCAGCAGCAGATTGGCACCGTTCAAATTGGGCACGAATCTCAAAGCTCTTAGGGATAAAACGGTAATTTTCACTACAAGCGGGTCCAAAAATAGGAACTGGGTCTTTTGCAAGCCCAATAACCAAAAAACAGGTCTGCCTTATTGGGTTAGGGTGGCATCCCATTATAAATAAATCCAGATAATTTAAAGAGTGATTTGTATTCATGATTATCCATAAGAGACGGTTTAAACCAAATCTCTTTTTATGAATGAATTTAATGTAACGCCCGGATCCCCGTTACCGGACATCCGTGACTCAACCAAAATCTTTTCCTTCAAATGCATCTCAACAAAGTAAATAACACGGAATATAAATTTTTTTTATTGCCATCAGAGTTATTACACCATTAGTCACAACCGTTGTACTGCTCTTGAACAAGGAATACAAATTACATTAACTTGTTACACATACTACAATGTAACGATTACTGTCTGCCACCCAGAACGGTAACCAACAACTCTATACTGGAAGTTCCACCGAGCGGTCATGCTGCTTTCTTGGGATGTGCCCTATAGCTCGGACCTCCCGCTGCACTACTATGATGTTCCGGCATTTGCTCGAATGGTAGGCATGTACACTGCCACCCCACTTGGATGCCCTACTGGTCTTGGGTTCCCTTGCACTCGTGACCCGGTATCCCGTACCTGATTGAGTGGGCACGTCAGTAATTCTACTGACGCAATGCTAATAAGAAAACAACGATCTCCGAACTAGACAAATCAAGATTGAATGCAAATAGAAAAGTGACTAAAAGGAAGGAAAGTGGAGTCGGGTCAAGGGTGTCCGTGTACGATAAGCCCTAGTAATCTAATGCACAAGTCAGGATGTACTTAAAATAAATGCAAGCGAGACTTTGGAAATGTATGCATCCCATACTACATACTTTCCAAATCAAGTCGTTGTCTCCAAGTTCAAGGTTTTGAACCCTCGCCATGCATCCTACTCTTGTTCGTCCTGTTCCTGATAGATAGATCGTGGTTGATGAGGTTGCAGATTAATCGGTCACATCCATTTTTGTAGTCACTTAGCGGTGTCTCGGTTTTCCACTAGTGCCCGACTCTCGGACCCCACTCAAAAGCTGTGGCGAACTTAAAGATACACCGCAGCATACCTATGGTGCCAAAGATTCACAGGACCGCAGCACATGTGACTCGTTCGTGTCCACCAGCATAGAACTTGATGGCCTCGAAGGTCTAATTTCCCCTATCCGCCAGGAAATTCCACCCCGTTCTTACCACGGTACTTCAGGAATCAACAGTGCACCGCAGCACCTATCCCTAATGACAGGAGAGTACAACACCTGACTACTAGTCGCTAGAACTAATGCAACTTATAGGTAACGGCAGAATCTAACCAACATTAAGTTTACCTAGACATATTACAAGGGCATGGCCACCAACTGATTCCTAGTCTAAGTTATGCCTAGTCTCAAGCGGTTTCCCTACTAGAAACCCTGAAACCTGTATATCAACCTGCGGCTCTGGCGACGCGATCACTTGCTCGCCACTTCCCCCATTGAGTCTCGCCCTCAAACTCGGCCCGTGATCATCTCCCATGATGTTGTTGGTGTCCGAGTTAGTCACTTTCAATCGTTAAGGTGGAAGTCCCCACGTTGGCCAATGGTTGATAAGTGTAGGCAATTAACTTAGACAAGGTTGACGACTCAAATGTCGTTCAAGTCACTACCCGTGTCTTAACAACCTAAGACACCAAAACAAAAAGTATTGGGGTATAGAAATAACCCCCCCCCCCCCCCCCACCCAACTCTCAATTCAATACTTGAGAGTTGAGGCCAAGCCATACACATGCAAAGGGACCACTTCTAAAGGTGGATGGATCTATCCAGCATTTCAAAAATCATACATGGTGTTGGTCAATAATGTCGAGCTTGACTAGTCTGTCAAAATAACAATAATCACGGGAATCACACTCACCGATTCCCAATACCTTCACAGGTCATCGACCATAACCCCGGCCCGTTGTTGGTTCTTGATTTTGATGATCACAACACAGTGCATCATGTGTCTATATTATACAGCTGACATTGCAGTAACTAAAGACAATTCTAGCTGAACAAACAGTCAAGCTCAAACAGATACAGATGAAGAAGACAAGGATCATATTTCAACTCAAGACTCAAGACTCAAGACTTCAAGCTCAAATGTTGTATAAATATTGTATTTTATTTCTTGTTGAGTCTTAGTATGATGTAAAGCCTTGTCAACAAACACACACACACATACTCAAAATTTCATCATGTGTGTCTCTTAAAACCCCCAAAAGTAAGTCAAAACAGTTTGAAGAATTTTAACATTTAAGTACCAGTCGACTTAAGCTCGTGCCAGTCGACTGCCTAGTACAAAACTGTTTAAAATTATTCAAACTCTGATCAGTCGACTCATATGGCAACCCAGTCGACTGTTCGAGAGTTTTTGACCGTTTTCTGATTTTCAAAAACGAACTTTTTCAAATTCAAACGGTCTGATCCGTTGGTTGACAGTTATGTAACTGCTTTCCAACGTTCAGAAGATCAAAACTCTTTATATAGAGTTTCTTCTCAAACAGAATTACTTACTTGATCTCTTACAAAAACACCCGAGCACCCTTGAGAAAAATTTAAGTGATTTTTAGAAAAGAACAAAGCTTTCAAGTTCACATACTTTGGTTCTCTACACTCAGTCCAGTATAGCATTGAATTCGCTTTGGACTGAGTATAGAAGTCAACCTATTTTTTAGCCACGTGCATCAACACATACGACAACAAGGCTATAGGTTGATTGTAAAATTCCTCTTGTACTCTTGCTCTCGGTTGGAGAGCGTTTTTGACTCTTGGTTGTAGAGTCGGTGTCTTTTCACTCTTGGTTGAAGAGTGGGTCTGCTTTCTCTGGTTGAGAGAAAGGACTACGGGTTAGACAAGGTTGTTGTCGTAACGCCGTAGAGTATTCTTGTAATTTTTCAAGAATAGTGAAAATCTCAAGTGGGTTGCTTGGGGACTGGATGTAGGTCGGGAGGACCGAACCAGGATATATCTTGTGTACTCTGTGATTGGTTATCTTGTGATTGCATTTACTTTTGGTCTATTAAACTCTGCAAAACTTGTCTGGCCAGTCGACTCAGCTTTGTATCAGTCGACTGATCAGTCTCGTATTAGTTATTCTCTTTGTCTCATCAGTCGCCTGCATTATCTATCAGTCGACTGTTTCGAGAGGTTAAATTTATTTTATTTTGGCTATATCAGTCGACTGGTTCCCCACTAAGTCGACTGTGCCGAGAGAAATTTCTTATTCCGCAATTTTTTATTATAAACACTATTCACCCCCCCTCTAGTGTTTGTTGCTTAGCCTACAGGATCCAACACTTGGTATCAGAGCAAGGTTACAGGCAATGGCAACTACTTCAAATACAAATCAATACCATGAAGGCCAATCTACACAACGGCCACCACTATTTGATGGAACGAACTACAACTATTGGAAGTGCCGAATGCGAATCTATCTCCAATCAATCAACTACGAGATATGGCAAATGACAGAGACGGAATACACTGCCCCTACCATTCCATATGCACAATGGAATGATGATCAAAAGAGTCAAACTATGAACAATGCCAAAGCAATGAATGCTTTATTTTGTGCACTGACGAAGGAAGAATTCAACCGTGTATCCAATGCTACAACTGCACATCAAATTTGGCATACACTCGAGGTAACACATGAAGGAACAAATAAAGTAAAAGAGTCTAAAATTTCTGTTCTTGTGCACAGGTTTGAAATGTTCAGAATGAAGGACAATGAGACTGTGTCTGAGATGATCACAAGATTCACAGACATCACAAACTCTCTTGTGGCGCTTGGAAAGACTTATACCCAAGCAGAGATGGTCAGAAAAGTACTACGAGCACTCACTCCAGAATGGGAGAAGAAAACCACAGCAATAGAAGAGGCAAATGACTTGTCAACACTTACTCTCGAGAATCTTGTTGGTAATCTCATGGCATATGAGGTTCAACTTGAAGATCGAAAGAAAGATACTGAATCACACCAAGCAAAGAAGAAATCATTGGCTTTTAAAGCCATGACTGATTCAGAAGATGAGGAAGAAGATGAAGAAGAAATAGCAATGTTCACTCGGAGATTCAAGAAGTTCTTAAAGAAGGGTAAGTTTCACTCTAAAATAAAAGATTCTAATGACCCTCCTACATGTTTCAGGTGCAATAAAATAGGTCACATGAAGAAAGATTGTCCCTTGGAAAATGCAAAGAACAAGGGAAAAACATCTAACTTCAAAAAGGACAAATATCCAAAGAACAAATTTGCCAAGAACAAAAAGGCGTATCAAGCCACATGGGATGATAGTGATTCATCTTCCGAAGAAGAAATGGATGAAAATAACGAAGTGGCAAATGTATGCTTTATGGCTGCACAACAAGAGCATGTAAGTAATGATTATGATTCCGAAGATCTTCTTGATGCATTTAATGAAATATTTCAGGAGTTAAAGAAAGAAAAGATTAGAGTTAAGAATCTTGAGAAAGTGAATCAAACACTTAATCAAGAAAATCTTAACCTTGATAAGGAAGTAAAATCCTTGAATTCTCGCCTTGCAAGTCTAGATACTGATCTTGAAACTCTCAAAAAAAATTATGAAGAGATTTCAAAGAATGTATCTAAGTTTAACAAAGGTAAAGAGAATTTAAATGATATGCTTCATCATCAAGTTACATCTAGTCAAAAATTTGGACTTGGTTTTAAGAAATCTTCTGTAAAAGAATCTTATGCTTTAAACACTAGTAAGAATAAGTCAGCATCTATTTCTAGTGTTACACACAAGTTATATGATTTCTTTGCAAAACCAAAGGTTGTTAAATTCAGTGATAAAAGTGATACTAACGTTCGGTTAAGTCGACTGAACCATACCACCAGTCGTCTGTCCAGAGAAAGTGGATCTTATTCCACGAGATCAAAACCTCTTATAAGTCGACCTAGTGGATCTACCAGTCGACTGATGTACACTAACAGTCGACTGAGGAACACTGGTAAGTCGACTGGACAGAACAAACTAGTATGGGTTCCAGTCAATCTTAATCAGAATGATAGAATTGCTTATATCAATTCTTATATACTGAATGTATGTACTTCTACCAATTATATTACTGCTTATGGAGGAAGATCAAACTCTTCATGGGTTTGGTTTCCCCCAAACTAATGTGTTTTGGACCCAATAAAAAGGGTACCATATTTACCTCAAATGTTTTATAGGTACCCAAGAAAGAACGCTGGATATTAGACAGCGGATGTTCAAAACACATGACAGGGCATGCCAACTTATTATCCACCATTCAAAATATAGATGGAGGAACCGTCACCTTTGGAGACAACAACAAAGGCAAAGTCATCGGTATTGGCATGGTCGGTAAAATATCTAACCCTATTATAGAAAATGTGCTTTTAGTTAATGGTTTAAAGCATAATCTCTTAAGTATTAGTCAATTGTGTGATAAAGGTTATAAAATAGTTTTTGAAAAAGATGCATGCTTAATTTATGATTCTACTATGGAAAATGTTGTTTTTTCAAGGTTATCGCAAAAACAATATTTATGAATTATGTTTGAATGCAATTGATTTTTCAAATGATTTTTGTTTGATAGCCTCTAACAATGAATCTTGGTTATGGCATAGAAGATTTGGACATGTGAACATGAAAAATCTCTCAAAATTATCTAAATATAACCTAGTTAAAGGACTGCCAAAATTATCCTTTAAAAAGGATAAGTTATGTGATGCATGTCAACTAGGAAAACAAATCAAATCCACTTTTAAAACAAAAGATGTAATCTCTACAAGTAGGCCACTTGAATTAATTCATATGGATTTATTTGGTCCTACTAGAGTTGCTTCTTTAAATAAAAGTAGATATGTGTTTGTTTTAGTAGATGATTTTTCAAGATTCACTTGGACATTCTTTTTAAAACATAAAAATGATGCTTTTGAAGAATTTGCACATTTTTGTAAACGTATTCAAAATCAAAGATCTCTAACCATAGTCACTATTAGAAGTGATCATGGTGGAGAATTTGAAAATGAAACATTTACAGAATATTGCAACAAGAATGGTATAACACATTCATTTGCATTTCCTAGAGCTTCACCACAAAATAGTGTGGTTGAAAGAAAGAATAGGACTTTGCAAGAATGCGCACGTACTATGCTTGTTGAAAGCAATCTACCAAAGCATTTTTGGGCTGAAGCTGTTGCTACAGCTTGTTATGTTTTGAATAGAATTCTTCTAAGACCAAAACTAAAGAAGACTTGTTACGAATTATTCTTTAATAAAATTCCTAAAGTTTCTTACTTTAAAACATTTGGTTGTAAGTGTTTTATTCTAAACACAAAAGATAATTTAGACAAATTTGATCCTAGATCTAATGAGGGTATCTTTTTAGGATATTCAAATAGGAGTAAAGCATATAGAATTTACAATAAGTCTACTATGACTATTGAAGAATCAATGCATGTTACATTCGATGAATCCTTACCTTCATCAACATTAAATAAGGATGATGAAACTGATTTATCACCTTTAGATAATGTGATTACATCCTTAGAGCAAACTAATCTATCTGATAAGTCGACTGATAAAGTCTCCAAGTCGACTGACTTAAACCAGTCGACTGAAGAACAAGTTAAGTCGACTGATCCGATTGAGATATCTTCAACTTTACCAAAGTCGTTTGTTGAAGTTAAAGATCATCCTCATGACTTAATAATTGGTGACATCTCCCATGGTATTCAGACACGTTCACATGTTAATATGATCTCTCATACAGCATTCTTGTCGGATTTTGAACCAAAAAATATACAAGAAGCTTGTGAGAATGAATATTGGATGAATGCCATGCAAGATGAACTAAACCAATTTATAAGGAATGATGTATGGGATTTAGTTCCTAGACCTCCTGATCAGACTATAATTGGTACCAAATGGGTATTCAAGAATAAGTTAGATGAATCAGGACAGGTTGTAAGGAACAAGGCTAGATTAGTTGCCCAAGGATATAATCAAGAAGAAGGTATAGATTTTGATGAAACATATGCTCCTGTTGCTAGACTAGAATCTATTCGTATTCTATTATCTTTTGCTTGTTTTATGAATTTTATACTTTATCAAATGGATGTGAAAAGTGCCTTTCTTAATGGGTTCATTAAGGAAAATGTTTATGTTAAACAACCACCAGGTTTTGAGCATGAACAATTTCCAGATCATGTTTATAAATTGAAAAAGGCTTTATACGGTCTTAAACAAGCACCTCGTGCTTGGTATGATCGTCTGAAAACTTTTCTTTTAGAAACAGGATTTGATATAGGTAAAGTAGACACTACTTTGTTTATCAAAAGAGTTAAGAATGATATTTTAATCATACAAATATATGTTGATGATATAATCTTTGGTTCTACTAATAATAATCTATGTCAAGAATTTGCTAATACCATGAAAAATGAATTTGAGATGAGTCACATGGGTGAACTCAATTATTTTCTTGGATTGCAAATTAAACAATCTTCAAATGGCATATTTATCAATCAAGGCAAATATGCAAAGGAATTACTCAAACGTTTTCACATGGATAGTACTAGTAGTAAATCCACTCCTATGGCTACTACTAATACTCTTGACAAAGATTTATTAGGTAAGAGTGTAGATCAAAAACTCTATCGAGGTATGATTGGTTCACTCTTATATATTACTGCAAGTAGACCAGATATTATGTTCAGCGTATGTTTATGTGCTAGATATCAATCTAGTCCTAAAGAATCTCATTTAAAAGCAGTGAAACGAATTTTAAGATATATTAAAGGCACATCTGAATATGGTTTATTTTATCCACGCACCGATAACTTTCAACTTTTGTCTTATAGCGATGCCGATTTTGCTGGAAGCAAAACTGATCGCAAGAGTACTAGTGGTACATGTCACTTTTTGGGACATTCCCTAGTATCTTGGTGCAGTAAAAAGCAAAATTCCGTATCCCTATCAACCACAGAAGCTGAATATATCGCTGCAAGTTTGGCATGTGCACAAATTTTATGGATGAAACAAACTTTGTTAGATTATGGTATTTCCTTTGAGAAACCCTCAATTATGTGTGATAATACCAGTGCAATTAATCTATCTAAAAATCCGATTCAACATTCACGTACGAAACATATTGATATTCGACATCATTTTCTACGTGATCATGTTTTAAAAGGAGATATTTCTTTAGAATTTATCTCTACTGATAAACAAGTAGCAGATATATTTACCAAACCCCTTAAAGAAGATACTTTCATTAAGTTAAGAAGAGAACTTGGAATTTGTGATTTTATTGATATTTGTTGAACTTGGTTTTCTGTTCAGTCGACTATCTTTGTGTATCAGTCGACTGACCTGCATTTTCAAACATATCTTTTTATCCAACCAGTCGCCTGGTTCATAGACCAGTCGACTGATTAATAGATATATTTGTTTTGTGCTCCTCTCGACTCAGTCGACTGATCATCACTAACAGTCGACTGTCGCGAGATAAATTGTCTTCAGTGAGTCTTCATCACAACTTGATGACATTGTGTTAGATAATCCCTCTATTTTGTCTCGAATCCTTTTACCCAATTCTCGACTACCAATGACAAGCAAAAATCTACAACCAATTGCTAAGCTTGTTGGTAGAATATTAGCCTATAACATCCTTCCTAAAAAGGGGAGTTATAACCAATATTCTATTGAATTACAAAAAGCGATTTACGCAATTTTTGGTAGAATCGCTGTTAATTGGGGTCATGTCATCTTTTCCAAACTCAATCAAGATCATACACATTTTTTACCCTTTGGTGGTCTTCTCACTAGAATCTTTATTGCTTATAAAGTTGATCTTGAGTCTGAGACACATGTTGTCTCTAGATATGAGTGTTTCGATCGTGCTAGTTTGGCACGAATGAAACTTCTTGATACCCCTCCTCAATCACCCCCTAGATCTCCTCCTATGTCCCAAGCTCCTTTAGGTTCAACTTCTAGACCTAGAGCTCCTCCAACTTCTACTTCTGATGATCCACCTCTCCCTCAAGCCAATTATGATGATCCAAGAACCATGTACGACTGTGTGTCTTATATCATTAATCATTCAGTCCAAGTCGATCGATATCTTTCTTCTCTTGGTTCCCAAATAAACCAAGTTGGTTCTGAGGTAGCCCATCTTACTCATCTCTTCACTAATCAATTCCCTACTCCTTCTCAAGATGAAGATGAAGATTCTGAAGAAGATGATGATTGAAGATTTTTTTTTTACTTTTTATGTATTTGTTTTTTTTTTCTTTTCAATGGATTTCCTTTCTATGTATTGACCTTTCTTATTAATGCATTATCTTAAAAATTTCTGTTTTTTTGATGATTCCAAAGGGGGAGAGATAGTTTCTGATAATCTCTGTGTTCTGTGTTATGTTCTGTTGCTTTATCCTGTGTTATGTTCTGTTGCTTTATCTGTGCTTTATTATTCTATGAGTTCTGTTGCCTTATTTGTGAAACAACTTTCAGTATTATTTCTCTGGTCAGTCGACTTGGCCAAGAATATAGTCGACTGATGCTACTGCAGCTATGAAAAATGCATCTATGATATAATATATGCAGGTTCTGCTCAGTCGCCTGCTCTATTCTCCAGTCGACTGATACAGTCTGTATATCAGTTTTATGTATGCATATTGTGTATTTAACAGGGGGAGTTTTTAAATTCTATGCTTATATGTCTGTTTATAAATGATTATCAGCTATTGTGTTGTCATCATCAAAAAGGGGGAGAATGTTGGTTCTTGATTTTGATGATCACAACACAGTGCATCATGTGTCTATATTATACAGCTGACATTGCAGTAACTAAAGACAATTCTAGCTGAACAAACAGTCAAGCTCAAACAGATACAGATGAAGAAGACAAGGATCATATTTCAACTCAAGACTCAAGACTCAAGACTTCAAGCTCAAATGTTGTATAAATATTGTATTTTATTTCTTGTTGAGTCTTAGTATGATGTAAAGCCTTGTCAACAAACACACACACACACATACTCAAAATTTCATCATGTGTGTCTCTTAAAACCCCCAAAAGTAAGTCAAAACAGTTTGAAGAATTTTAACATTTAAGTACCAGTCGACTTAAGCTCGTGCCAGTCGACTGCCTAGTACAAAACTGTTTAAAATTATTCAAACTCTGATCAGTCGACTCATATGGCAACCCAGTCGACTGTTCGAGAGTTTTTGACCGTTTTCTGATTTTCAAAAACGAACTTTTTCAAATTCAAACGGTCTGATCCGTTGGTTGACAGTTATGTAACTGCTTTCCAACGTTCAGAAGATCAAAACTCTTTATATAGAGTTTCTTCTCAAACAGAATTACTTACTTGATCTCTTACAAAAACACCCGAGCACTCTTGAGAAAAATTTAAGTGATTTTTAGAAAAGAACAAAGCTTTCAAGTTCACATACTTTGGTTCTCTACACTCAGTCCAGTATAGCATTGAATTCGCTTTGGACTGAGTATAGAAGTCAACCTATTTTTTAGCCACGTGCATCAACACATACGACAACAAGGCTATAGGTTGATTGTAAAATTCCTCTTGTACTCTTGCTCTCGGTTGGAGAGCGTTTTTGACTCTTGGTTGTAGAGTCGGTGTCTTTTCACTCTTGGTTGAAGAGTGGGTCTGCTTTCTCTGGTTGAGAGAAAGGACTACGGGTTAGACAAGGTTGTTGTCGTAACGCCGTAGGGTATTCTTGTAATTTTTCAAGAATAGTGGAAATCTCAAGTGGGTTGCTTGGGGACTGGATGTAGGTCGGGAGGACCGAACCAGGATATATCTTGTGTACTCTGTGATTGGTTATCTTGTGATTGCATTTACTTTTGGTCTATTAAACTCTGCAAAACTTGTCTGGTCAGTCGACTCAGCTTTGTATCAGTCGACTGATCAGTCTCGTATTAGTTATTCTCTTTGTCTCATCAGTCGCCTGCATTATCTATCAGTCGACTGTTTCGAGAGGTTAAATTTATTTTATTTTGGCTATATCAGTCGACTGGTTCCCCACTAAGTCGACTGTGCCGAGAGAAATTTCTTATTCCGCAATTTTTTATTATAAACACTATTCACCCCCCCTCTAGTGTTTGTTGCTTAGCCTACAGGATCCAACACCCGTGACTCTCAGCGAGTAGTCCAACGGCGCCCAAAAATACATAAAAATTGTGAATGAAGGTAACATACATAAACACCAATTCTCTGACTATTGACACACTCCAGCATCAAGAAACCAGATCACAAGATCGACCATACAGCTATCCTCTCAACTCACTCATGTCCACCATGAATACTAAGCATAGGAAACTTATCTGAGTTCCATGAAGTGCTTAAAACATCTTAAATTCAATAGCTCAAGGTTACCCTACTGCATCATGCAGAGAAATTCCTTATCAATCTTTCAATCATAAGCCGTTGTGGCGACTCAAGCTACACTCATTGAAATCCAACAAAATTTGGTTTTCTAGAAGGGTAGGAGACTTTACTGCAATCCCCTAGAAGACAATATCCTCAAATTCCCCATGGAACCCAAGTTCCCCGAGTTAACAATGCTTGAAGTTGATCAAGGCAACAGGTTGTCGAACTTGCAACACCCATATCTTCCAAGATATAATTTGGAATTGCTTGATATCACCCATTATGGAAATCTAAGACCATATACTACCAATCTCTAGTCAACCATTTTCTCAAATTCAATCATCTTGATACTATAAAAAATCCCATATACTCTCAATTGTACATCTCTTCATGCACTTGCTGCACTTCTCCAATAGCATAAAAGTATGCTCACTCATCGGAATCACTCGATTCCGAATTTTATGGAAAGATAGGAGTGTTCTACTACAATTTCCTAGTAGAACACATCCTTAGATTCCATCACTAAAGTCCTCAAAAACACAAAATTCCATCAGGTGCACAAACAGGAAAGAATTTGTTCTTCTAGCAAACACTGCCTTGACTAAGACTGGATCTGCCCCAGTCTTAGAAAAATAATAACTTTTGACCTACAAATTGGATTTCATAAATCCATATGTTTTGGAAAGATATGATTCTCCAGTACAATTCTCTAGTTGATCAATCTTCCAAATTCTTAACCCATAATTTCATAATTACTCATCTTCACAGACTAGTCAATCTGAGTTAGGCTGAACCTGGTTTACTTTTAAATTCTATAACAAATCAACCATAAGTCCAAAGATCATGAAATTTGAGATTCTTAATCCATACATATACCATTTCTTTGTGTCCAAAATTTGCATCCAGATTCATAATACACATAAAGTTATGACCCGTCAAATATAGCATAAAATTTCAGCTGCTCTTAAAACAGGGTGTTTACTTCTTCATACTATTTATTTTTGAAACTTGATCAAACGATATCTAAAAATTCTAAAGTTTTAGAATCATAAAATAGAATCATATCAAAAGCTACTGCAAAAATTTCATAGCAATATCATAGATACACAAGTAGTTATGTATATATGAACTTTGGTCCCCAAACAGAAATCTTCAGCTCTGTCTTCTCAGACCAGTTGGAACTTAGCAATTAATTTGATGCATCAAACAACTTCCGAAAAATGCAAAATTTGGGATTATGGTTTTATATACATACAAGAGTATCCATGAAAAATTTCAGCTAAAAATACCCAACCAATATTTATTTGTGGTTTTTGGAAATCACGACAGAATTTTCTCAAAACAGCAGTTCTGCCTTTGGTTTCTGTCCGAAATTGGAGCTGGTGTTTGGGCTATTAAATGACTTCCAAATATTATGAAAAATTTTATGTGTGCTCTATATACATAGCAAAACAAGCTCTAAAAATTTGAGTTCAAAATTCTCAACCGTTTGAGAGTTAGAAATTCTCAAACTTACATACTCATATATGATTTCAACACAAGCATCATGAAATAGTTGTTCTACCATCCAACTACCTTTTTCTTAGCATGCCACTATCATACATGATATTCAAAATTTCTCCAACTTCTAACACATGCTAAAAAATCACATACTCATAAAAAAAAGACTAACTTTTAGAGTTGAGAGAATCACCCACTTCTTGTTGTTGCAAGAGAATTTCCTTGTAGCTTGCTCCCATCCTTTGCTCCTTGATCTTGTAGAAGCTTGGGCCAATTCCTACTAAACTTCTTCCTCTATACTAAAACTTCTCTACTCCTAAAAGATACTTCACCTTTTTCCCTTCCTTCCTTTTTTTATAAAAACAACCAAGACAAGAAAAAGAGATGAGAAGAGAATGGAGTGGGGGATTTATAAGAGATGGAGTGCTAGGGTTTTGGAGGATGGGGTCGGAAATTGATGGGGGATGGAGGGCTAGATGAAGTAGGGTGAAGTAGATGGAGATGTGTGGGTGAGATGAGTGCCAACACACACAAGTAGAAGCTTGTTGGAAGTTTCTCATTCTTCAAAAGTCAACACACATGGTGAATTGTTTCCACCATTGGATCTTCATCAAGATCCAAGCCATGATCACATGATGCTAGGGTTCCTAACCCTAGGTTAGGTCAAGGAACCCTAGGTCACCATACCCTAACCCTAACCCTAACCCTAGCGCACAATTCAATCTATATTCATTTTAAGCACTAGCTCAATTTAAAATAATCAATATATATAATTTAAAATCTATAAAAATATATGTTTTATGAAAATTATAATTTTCTCCCAACAATTTTCTGGTCAAAACAATCGGGACAAATCCACAGTTAAATTGAGAAGATATCCTCAGTCTATCTCATCGGGTTCAGAATAGCTCGTAGATATACAATTTCTCAATTAAAAACTGATAATTATTAAAAAAATACGTAACCGTGTGCAGTATTCAATTGTGCACGGATTACTATGCAAGATAGTTGTATGCTAGTTTGCGGGGTACTATATTTAAACTCTATTTCTTATCCAAAAATACCAAAAAGTAGAGATAAATGATTATCTCGAAACTAGTCCCAAAAGCGACTATAAATACCCCCTACCCTCGTCAGAATCAGGTAATCAGTATTTTCTTCACAAAAAGCTTTTTCATAATCTTCTTGATTACTGACTTGAGTATTGGAGGGCCTGTCGCCGGGATTAACCCCGGAGTTTCAGGCATTTTGCAGGTCAATTGGAGGCGATCGTCACCACATGAATCGAATCCTACGGCGTAAACGAGTCATATCGTCAAGTCAAAGGCAGTCAATACCGTTGAAGGTCAAAATGTCAAATTCTTGATTGTTCCTCCAAAGAATCCACATCATCTGGTTGCTCCCATACCGAAAAAAGTAGCAACAAATTGGTGCCGTCTATGGGAATAATTTTGTAGCTCTTTAGATTTGCCCTATCATCAAGAAGTTTATAGTAAAAACTACCGCTTCTGCACTATAGTAAGAACTACAATATGTTTCATTGTGTTGCAGCCGTCCACCATGTCCATGTAAAATAATTTCTATTTGTCAAGAGAAGACTAAAGTTAAATACATAATATATGTATTGTAAGAAAAAATTATGCAAGAGAGCCAAGCAAGTACAATAAATAATTACCAATCAAGATTAATGAATAAAATATAACATATAACATATGCATATTCAAGATTAGCATAAGGAGTTGATATGGCTAGATATAGAACTGAATCGAGACTGTACAAATTGGGCATAAATTTCAAAGCTCTTAGGGGTAAAACGGTAATTTCTACTACAAGCGGGTCCAAAAATGTGAACTTGGTCTTTTCCAAGCCCAATAACCCAAATACGGGTCTGCCTTATTGAGTTAGGGTGACATCCCATTATAAATAAATCCAGATAATTTAAAGAGTGATTTGTATTCATGATTATCCCTAAGAAACGGTTTAAACCAAATCTCTTATCATGAAGGAATTTATACTCTATTTCTCATCCTAAACAATGGAAAGTAGAGATAAATGATATCTCCCAAAGGAAACTATAAATACCCCATACCATCGTCAGAATCTTCTTGATTACTGACTTGAGCATCGGAGGGCCTGTCGCTGGGATCAACCCCGGTGTTTCAGGAATTTTGCTAGTCAAGTGGAGGTGATCATCACCACACGAATCGAATCTTAAGGTGCAAACGAGTCAGATCGTCAAGTCAAAGGCAGTCAATACCGTTGAAGGTCAAAAGGTCAAATTCTTGATTGTTCCTCCAAAGAATCCACATCATCTGGTTTCTCCTATACCAAAAAAGCAGTAGCAGATTGGTACCGTTCGTGGGAACAAAAAAAGAAAATCTGACAAAACTTCACCTATAAAAACAAATTTCCAACATGTCTCCTAAGAAGAAAGGGAAGGCGGTGTCCTCAAGCCAATGAGCCGACCCTCTTCCTCCACCTCCTTTTGAAGACCTTCCTCCCACTTTTTAACTACTGCAATCTCAGCAAGAGGAGCCCCTCCTTGAACAGGTCCAGCCTCTGCCTGGAGAAGTTGCGTTGGGGGCTCTCATTGGAGTCGTCCCGAATAACCCGTAAGGCCATTTGTTGAAATCAGAGGATCATTTTACACCTCAACCCTTTCCACACTCCCTCAACTACAACCCCACCTTCATTAGGTCATCCTCAGTTGCTGGCAAGGGTCCGACCTCCGAACCCATCTCAACAAAAGGAGAGTTCGTGAAGAACCCTCCCATCTGGACCAGCAGGGGGCAGGAGAAGCCCTTCTCATCGAAGACCAATATCCAAGAGAGCACCATCTACAAAGGGACGCGAAAGAACTCCTCTTAGAAGACGAATGAGATCCCCTCCCCCCTAAGGGGCGAAAAGACCGCCGTTCCCCCCCAAGGGACTATAGAAGAACGCCCCTCGAGAAGTGAGATGTCCGACTCCAACGAGCAGGATACCACCTAGGGTAAGAAGGGATGAGGAAGTGCCCGTCACTAGAGCCGAGCTCCGAGAACTCAAAGACAAAATCCTTCAGGCCTTCAGTATAATTACTTCCAAGACTCGGCAACCCGGTCCTTACTGCTATACTCCTCCGCGACACGAAGAGTCCCACGCGTCCACGAAATATGACCAGTAGGAGAATGCAGTCCTGCGGCATCTCCGAATGATGGAAGACACCTAGCATCACTAAAGAAGGAAGAAGCAAAACAAGAGGGAAGATACTGTCCCAACAGAACTCTATTCTCCAAGAAAATTATCGAGGCTCCCATCCCTATTAACTTCAAGGTCCCGACATTTGAGCCGTATAACGGGGAGACCGACCCAATGGACCACAATGAGTGTTTTAAAACTCTCATGATAATCCACTAAGCATATGACTCCCTCCTGTGCAAGACTTTACCAACCACCTTGAAGGGCTCTGCACGAGAATGGTTCTCTCGCCTTTCTCCGGGCTCCATAATTTCCTTTGACCAGCTTGAGGAGCTCTTCCTCACACACTTCATCCCCAGCTGCAAGTTGGAGAAGACCAGTGCTTCCTTGTTAGATTTCAAGCAAAGGGATGGGGAGCCCCTTAAGAGCTATGTCCAACGCTTCACGGTCGAGTTCAGATCAATCCCTTCGCTCGATTCCATGGTGGCAATAGCCGCGTTTAGATATAATGTCAAACATGATGACCTCAAAGCTTCCATCGTCAAGAAATCTCCCTGGGACTTCTCTGACCTCCTTCAAAAAGTCGAGAAGTATATCCGATTCGAAGAAGCGATCATCCCCCAAGGGCAGAAGGTGCCTTCGTCTGGGAATAAATGGAAAGGCACTAACGAAGATGAACCCTAAAAATCCTAGAAGGATTCCATGGGTCAGCGGCGCCCACCTCCCGTGTCTCATTTTGAGAAGTACACCCCACTAAATGCAAGCATATCCGACATCCTTATGGAGGTCGAAAAGGACGGGATCCTCCGACCTCCCTTCATGATGAATACCCCGAGCAAGCAACAGGATAAAACAAAGTGGTGTGCTTTCCACAAAGATCATAGTCTCCCTACAGATGATTGCTGATCCCTTAAGGATGAGGTAGAAGCATTGCTCCGACGATGATACCTCGCCAAATTTTCTCGAACAAATAACACTGAACTTCCTTCTCCAAGGGGAGCCAACTAGCGAGTGGAGAGGTCAACTGAGTCCCAGGGATCGGGGCAGATTGAGATATTTCATGCTATCCACGGAGGACCCATGGGGGGAGCCTCCAGCTCGTTAAGAAAAGCTTTTGTTCTTGAGGTAAACTCAGTACACAATATCCTACCTCCAAAATGCCCAGGAGCTAGCATCACCTTCTCGGATCACGACCTGCAAGGTGTCCAAACACCCTACTGCGACGCACTCATGATTAGCATGTGTATGAAAAACCATGAGTCTGCCAAATTCTAGTCGATAACGACAGTTCAGTCAACATCCCCTTCCTGAATGTGTTCGAAGGCCTTAAGCTTAAGCGGGATCACCTCAAGCCTGCCGGGTACGACCTCCATGGATTCTCAGGGGCCCCCGTGATGATCGAGGAAATTGTAACCCTTGACGTAAATTTGGGGAAGGCTCCAGCTACTCGTACAGAAGAATTAGACTTCATGGCGGTAGATATGAAGTCCTCTTACAATGATATATTCGGCTGCCTAGGGTTAGCTGCCCTCCAAGTGGTCGCCTCGGTGTACCACCTGTAAATGAAGTTCCCTACAATCGCAGGAGTAGGGGAAGCCAAAGGAAGTCAGGAAGCTGCTCGGGCATGCTACACTACTACAATGGGGGGCTTAGTCATTCCCCTCGATGCCTTGGAACTCCCCTTTGATATGGGACAAGCCAGCTTCGAACTCGTGGACGAATTAGTAGAAATCCCTTTCTCCGAAGAGGATAAAACTAAGTATTTTCAGGTGAGCAAGACGCTTCCCCACCGAGTCAAGGAGCAACTCATCGCCTGCATCAGGGAGAATTGAGACCTGTTCGCTTGGATAGCTGAAGATATACAGGGCAGTGTTGAGGACTTAATTATGCACTACTTAAGTGTGAATCCGGAAGCCAAGCCTGTCCATCAGAAGTGCCGCAAATTTGCACCTGAAAGGCAACAAGCCATCAAAGAAGAGGTTGAGAAGCTCCTAGAAGCCCGATTCATCCAAGAAATTAGTTACCTTGAGTGGCTAGCAAACGTCGTGATGGTCAAGAAGGCCAATGGCAAGTGGAGGATCTGCATAGACTTCACCAACTTCAAAAAAGCATGTCCGAAGGTCCCTTCCCCTTGTCGAGCATAGATGCCTCGATAGATGCCACCATAGGCCATGAGTTATTAAGCTTTATGGATGCTTTCTTGGGATATAATCAAATTCAAATGTTTCGCCAGACATCCCGAAGACATCCTTCATTAGCATTGAGGGGCTCTATTACTACCGAGTTATGCCATTCGGGTTAAAGAATGCCGGAGCTACGTATCAACATTTGGTGAAAAAAGTCTTTGGAGAATAGATCGGTCGTAACATGGAAGTATATGTGGACGATATGCTTGTGAAAAGACTTAGGAAAGAGGACCATGTAACCAACCTCCAAGAAGCATTCAATGACTCTGGATCATCAACATGAGGCTGAACCCCTCAAAGTGTGCCTTCGGGGTTGCCTCGGGGGACGTTGGGATTTAAAATGAGTCAGAGAGGAATTAAAGCCAATCCTGAGAAGATCAAAGCCATCCTCGACATGTCTCCTCCAAGCACAATCAAAGAAGTTCAGAAGCTTACTGGCCGCCTCGCCGCCATCAAATGCTTCCTATCCAAATCAGGGGAAAAATGCCTCCTTTCTTTAAAACTCTTCGAGGAGCAAAAAATTTCGAGGGGGGGGAAGAGAAACAAATAGCTTTTGAAAGAATCAAAGAACACCTCACCCATCCATCCATCTTAAACAAACCTACACCTGGATAAACCCTCTACATCTACCTGGCTGCCTCGGATCTAACCCTTAGTGCTGTGTTGGTGAGAGGAGAAGATCGGGTGCGGAAGCCGATCTACTATGTATGTAAGGTACTCCATGATGTTGAACTTCGGTCATCGAAGATGGAGAAGATGGCCTATACCCTCGTAATGGCCACTGGAAAACTCAGACCACACTTTCAAGCGCATTCCATATGGGTTCTCACCGATCATCCACTCAAGTAAGTCCTTCACAAACCTGAAAGTTCAGGGAGACTCATGAAGTGGTCAATTGAGTTAAGCCAATATGATATCACCTACCGCTCCAGAATTGCAGTTAAGGCCCAAGCTTTTGCCGAATTTATCATCAAAACCACAATCCCTGATCCTCCCTAGGAAGGAGACAACCCCCCACCGTGGAGCGTGTATGTGGATGGGTCCTCTTACCTCGAAGGGTGCAGAGCTGGGATTGTCTTGATTGTTCCTGATGAGTTCATCCTACAATACTCGCCATGCCTTAGTTTTCCAGCATCTAACAATGAGGCTGAGTATGAAGCCCTGATTGCCGGCCTCCTTCTAGCAAAAAAAGGCAGGGGGGAAAAGAGTCGGAGTATTCAGTGACTCCCAACTAGTGGTGAATCAGATCCAAGGAGAATACGAGGCTAAGGATGACCGTATGGTCAGATACTTAATGTATGTAAAAAAGATCATGTCTACCTTCAAATAAGTCGAAGACACTCGCATTCTGCGAGAAGAAAATGGGCAAGCAAATGCCATCTCCAAGCTCGCATCCTCATCATTTGACAGACTCGACCACACTGTGCTGATTGAGGTCCTACTCAGACCAAGTATTGAAGAAGAGACAGTGGAGCTCATGCCTATAGTCCCTCGAGCACCCAAAGATTGTTGGATGAAACCCATGATCGATTTTCTTGATAAAGGGATCCTCCCTATGGAAACTAAAGAATCGAGAAAGATTCGAGTAAGGGCCCAAAGGTATGTACTCGTAGAAGGAGTCCTTTACAAGTGCTCCTATACTCAAGTTGATGTTTGAACATGCCTTCAGTGTCTCCCCCCCAAAGAAGCCAATTACACTATGAAAGAAGTCCATGAAGGGATAGGTGGCAGCCAACTTGGTGCAAGATCCCTTGCACAGAAGGTACTCAATCATGATTACTACTGGCCCACTTTTCTCGGTGACGCTCAAATCTACGTCCACCAATACATCCCCTGTCAGAAACACTCCTCGATCAAGCGGATCCCCCAAGCCAACCTTAGTTCCATGTCAAGTCCTATTCCATTCACAATGTGGGGAATGGATCTTCTCAGGCATTTTCCCCTGCAACCGAACATCGGACCTTCTTAGTGGTTACTCTTGATTACTTTACAAAGTGGATATAGGTGGAGCCACTTGCAACAATCACTGATCATAGAGACCGCCAGTTCTTCTGGAAGAACGTGGTTTGCCGATTTGGGATCCTTCGCATCCTGGTCACTGATAATGAAACTCAATTCGCTGGTAAGGGGTTTCACAAATTTTACACCGATCTAAGTGTTGAGTAGTGTTTCTCTTCAATTTCACATTCCCAGACCAATGGTCAAGCTGAGAATGCCAATCGGCTAATCTTGGATGACCTCAAGAAGAGGCTTGGTGAAGCTGTAACCCCTGTTTTCGATTGTATGGTTTTTTTTGTATTTATGTTCTTTTCTATTTTAATGTATTTTGAGTCTTGGGCTTGTTATAAGCCTTATTGCAATTTATTACTCTTTCCCTATTATTATTTTTTATTTTTGTTAGCCCAATTCAACTCAAGGCCCAATCTCTTGTTGGATCTCTTTTAGGATGTGCAACTCAAACCCAAAACCCTCTAACCCACTTCTTATTGGATTCTAACCCAAATCCATATACCCATTTCCCCCTAACAGCCAATCCCATATTTTCCCCCCATAATCCCTTGTATCTCCTAACTACCCCACGTTCGCCCCTACAATTATCATTATTAAATAATCTTTCTCTCTCTCCCCTATAGTAGCCAAACCTCTTCATCTTCCCCAACTCTTCATCTCCCTTCACTGTTGAAACCCAAACCCCTATTGTGCAACCCCTCATCTTCTACCTCCTGCCTAACCCTCGCCCACCGTCACCCTATCTCCAGCCGTCACCTCGTCATCCCTCACCGTCCTCTTGCATATTTATATTCAATTTCTGCATAATTTCTTTCCCTCTTGCATAATCTTTTGTGCATCCTGCATGCATCATTCATTGTAAATACCGTTTCTGTTCTTTTCATTTTTCCCCTTCATTGTAATTTTTATTTGAAATTAAATGAAATACTTTATTTTTTTCTTTGATCATCTTAATCAATTTTGTTCATGAATTACTTTTGTTCTTCTTGTTGAGCTAATTTTTTGTTGATCCCATTTTTATTTGATTGTAAGTACTTACTTTGAACCTTATTGTCTGTAAAATCCATCTCTTATTGAACCAAAACCCAATTGCAATTATTTTTAGATCCAAACCCATTATTATTGGATCCTAGCCCATTAACCTGTTAGATCCTGTATGCAAGGCAAAGAACACTAGAGGAGAGGGGGGGAGGGGTGAATAGTGTTGTATAAAAATTAAACAATAAATTAATTTTTTCGTAACTGTTAAGTCGACTGTATCGGAGAAATCAGTCGACTGTCAGCGCAAATATAAGAGTAAATGAACTGAATAGCAACCAGTCTGTTAGGTCGACTTAAAGCGGAAACCAGTCGACTACACATACTCGGTTTTCAATATAACTCAGCGAAAATGAGATTTAAAGATGGAGAAATCAAACCACAGAGAGTCAACACAACAAACACCACGATATATCCTGGTTCGGTCCTCCCGACCTACATCCAGTCCCCAAGCAACCCACTTAAGATTTTCCACTATTCTTGAAAAATTACAAGAGTACTTTACGGCCTTTAACAACAACTATGTCAAATCCGTCAACCACTCTCACCACTAGGGAGAGTAAAACCCACTCTACAATCTAGAGTGAAACTGACTCTACACCAAGAGTCACTCTCCAATTGAGAGGACCACTCTCACAACCCGAGAGTGAAACAACAATAAAAGTGAAGATTACAATGACCTAAAGCCTTGTTTTGATTGTGATTTTTGTTTAGTGGCTAAAGGTCAACTTCTAACTTCAGTCTAGAACGATTTCTTTGTTATACAAGACTGAAATTAGAGAACCAAGTCTTAAAGAAAGTAAGTGCTTTGTAAACTTGTTCGTTTTCTCTCAAAAGCAAAATGACTTGATAAAAAGTTAAGGAACCTTTCTCAAATGAATTATATACTCTATTTATAGAGTTAGATTCTCTTGGACATTGAGAAACAGTTACCCAACTGCCATAAAACGACAGTAAGAATTTAAATTTGAAAAAAAAATCAGAAAACTGTCAAAAATTGTTTGAACAGTCGACTGGGTTACCAAATGAGTCGACTGGTCAGAGCTTGAGTGAGTTCACACAGTTTCGTACTAGAACAATCGACTGTTCTCAAGAGTAAGTCGACTGGTACTCAGCAACTGAACTTATACAAGCTTTATTTTGACATTTTCTTTTTGGAAAACTTTATTTTTATTTAGGGTATGTGTGAGTCTGTGAGTGACAAGGCTTTTACAAGAATTCTAAGACACAAATATTACAAACATAATTACAAGACACATGTTCATTTAATAAAACACTTTTGAAGCTCTTGAGAAGTCATTGACTTGTGTCTTGATCTTGAGTCTTTATCTTGTCTTTGTGGCTTGATATGGAACTTTTAGAAGCCTTCATTGTATTGTTGCCTTGAACACTTTTGGTGCACACTGCAGAAGATATGTAAGATAGAACAATTGTGTATTGTGTTGTAGTCATCAAAATCAAGAGTCTACATTCTCCCCCTTTTTGATGATGACAACGCAATAACTTAAAAATAATATAGAATAACAATTTACGTATCATGATGTCCCACATAATTGAAAGATATACAACTCTAAATAATCTCCCCCTGAATAAAATACAATATGCACACAATTTTTAAAACATGCACATCATGCACAAAATTTTAAAATGCACAACACAATATGCACATATTTCTCCCCCTTTGTCATCAACAAAAAAGCAAAAGTAAAGAGATAAGAACCAACCATAGATAAAAACCAACATAGCATAAATAGCATAAATGGAATTTATACATGATCTGTCAAATAGATTGTTCTGACGACAAAGTGAAAAGAGAACATCTTTAAAGCATAAAACGAAAGTACAAGGAAAAACTGAAAAGTACATCAATCTTCATCATCTTCGTCATCATCACTGTTTGAGGTAGGTGAAGATTGAGGAAACTGCGTAACAAACATCTGAGTGAGGTTAGCAATGCTAACCTCAAGAGAATCCTGCCGACCTAAGATAAGATCCTGACGATCCATAAGATAATTGACAGAAGTGTAATGACTCTCAGGTTTCGAAAAACTAGCTCTAGGACGAGAACTAGAGGACGAACTAGAAGCAGAAGACCGACGAGGAACAGAAGTGGCTAAAGGAATAGGGGGTGTATTTCTTTGAGGAGACCGAGGGGGTGGATGAAGAATTTTCATTCGAGCTAGACTCGAATGATCAAATGATTCATAACGAGTCACAACACTAGACTCGGAATCAAGATCAATTTGACAGTGGTTAAAGATGTGAGTTAGAAGTGCACCATAAGGTAGAAAGGAAGTGTGTGCCTTATGGAGACGACTAAAGATGACTCGACTCCAATTGATTTGGATGTTGCCAAAGATTGCATACACCGCTTGTTGTAATTCATACGAAAATTGGTCGTAGCTACCTGTTTTAGGAAGAATGTTGTACGACAATATTTGTGCAACTAGCTTGTCAAGCGGGGTAATCAATTTATTGGTCATTGGAAGACCTCGATTAGGCAAAAAGATTTTTGAAAAAAATAGATTGATCATCCAATTCAATTTCCCCTATATCTAACCCTTCATTAGAGATATTCAAAATCTGCCCTAATTTTTTAGCAGTTAATTTCATTCGAACATTTTTCACAGTAGTGGTGAGAAATATTTCACTACCATCCTCAGAAGTAGAAACTTTTATATTTGTATAAAACAAATAAATGAGTTGGGGATAGTAGTAGGGTTGATTTACTAAAGATAGAAGTTCAAATAAACCACATTGTTGAAACAATGGGGCAATCAGAAATCTATCTAAATCGAGGAAATTAACAAAATGACCTGGAAAAATCATGATTTGACAAATAATGTAATACTTCTCAACAAGAGAAGGATGCATAAAATACTGAAGATAATTATGTGAAGATTGTTCTTCTTCAACATTAGAAGCCCTAGATCTTTTAGGCTTTGGCATAGTAGGATCTAGAATAATGTGAAAGATAGGAGTAAAAGATGATTACCCAAATCAAGAAACCAAAAGACACAAGACGCAAAAAGACTCCAGAGAAAGAGACTTCGGAATCGATGAGAGCAGATCGGGACTAGTGAACGATCGAAATCCAAGAGCCAGAGAGCTTCAAGAGAGAACAACCGACTTGAGCTATTAGGAGCAAGAGTAAAAAGTGAAAAAAGGAAGGAAGATTGCTTATGGTTTTTACTCGAAGGGAATGACTGCGATTACAAGTGATTTTGAATTGAGGGTCTAAATCAAAAGCGGGTAAAAGAGAGTAAGAGAGAGGAGCCTCATCCTCTGACGATTTAGAATCAGAAAAACGAAATATAGTTGCGACAGTCGACTGGGTTTTAGATCAGTCGACTAAACGAGAGCAAATACAACCAAACTCAAAGTTCAGTAAAGCTACTATCTGTCGACTGTGGATTTGAAGACAGTCGACTGGGCAGAAGACAAAATTAAGTCAGAAAAATAGACAAAAAAAATACTGTAGAAGTCGACCGATAATCAATTATAAGTCGACTGAGATATATAGAAAAATTTAAAAATATGTAATGAAATGAGCAAATGCCTAGTTATCTTCTAAAGTTGATAAAAGTATTTTCTTTAAGTGGTTTGGTAAATATATCTGCTACTTGTTTATCAGTGGAAATAAAATCCAATAGTATATCTCCTTTTAAGACATGATCACGTAGAAAATGATGTCGAATATTAATATGTTTCGTGCTTGAATGTTGAACCGGATTTTTAAATATATAATAGCACTGATATTATCACACATTATAGCGGGTCTTGAAAAAGAAATACCATAATCTAATAAAGTTTGTTTCATTCATAAAATTTGAGCACAAGCCAAACTTGGAGCAATATATTCAGCTTCTGTAGTAGATAGGGATACCAAATTTTGCTTTTTACTGCACCAAGATACTAGTGAATGTCCCAAAAAGTGACAAGTTCCACTAATACTTTTATGATCAGTTTTACTACCAGCAAAATCAGCGTCACTATACGACAAGAGTTGAAAGTTATTGGTGCATGGATAAATAAACTATATTCAAATGTGCCTTTAATATATCTTAAAATACATTTCACTGCTTTTAAGTGAGATTCTTTTGGATTAGGCTGATATCTAGCTCACAAACATACGCTAAACATAATATTTGGTCTACTAGTAGTTATATATAAGAGTGAGCCAATCATACCTCGATAGGATTTTTGATCGACACTCTTACCTAATTCATCTTTGTCAAGTGTAGTAGTAGTAGCCATAGGTGTGGTCTTACTACTAGTGCTATCCATGCCAAATCGTTCGAGTAATTCCTTAGCATATTTTCCTTGATTAATAAATATGCCATTTTGAGACTGTTTTATTTGTAGTCCAAGGAAATAATTGAGTTCACCCATGTGACTCATCTCAAACTCATTTATCATGGTATTAGCAAACTCTTGACATAGATTACTGTTAGTTGATCCGAAAATTATGTCATCTACATATATTTGTATAATTAATATATCGGTCTGTATTTTCCTAATAAACAAAGTAGTATCTACTTTACCAATTTCAAAACCAGATTCTAAAAGAAAAGTTTTTAAGCGATCATACCATGCACGAGGTGCTTGTTTAAGACCATATAAAGCCTTTTTCAGTTTAAAAACATGGTTTGGAAATTGTTCATGTTTGTAACCGGGTGGTTGCTTAACATAAACATCTTTCTTAATGAAACCATTTAAAAAAGCACTTTTAACATCCATTTGGAACAGTGTGAAATTCATAAAATACGCAAAAGGTAATAAAATTCTAATTGATTCTTGTCTAGCAACAAGAGCATATGTTTCATCAAAATCAATTCCTTCTTCTTGATTATATCCTTGAGCAACTAGTCTAGCTTTGTTCCTAATGACTTGTCCTGATTCATCTAACTTATTTTTAAATACCCATTTGGTTCTAATAATAGTATGATCAGGAGGTCATGGAACTAAATCCCATACATCCTTTCTTACAAATTGGTTAAGTTCTTCTTGCATAGAATTCAACCAAAATTCATTCTCTTCTCACATGCTTCTTGAATATTTTTCGGTTCAAAATTCGATAAGAAAGCAGTATGAGAAATCATATTAAAATGAGATCTTGTTTGAATACTATGTGAGATGTCACTAATAATTAAGTCATGAGGATGATCTCAAACTTCAACAAATGATTTTGTTAAAGTTTAAGTTATCGCTACAGGATCAGTCGACTTAACAAACCCATCAGCCGACTGATTCACATCAGTCGACTTAGGAAGTCTATCAGTCGACTTGTCTAGGGTAGTTTGTTATAATGATTTAATAATGTTTTCTAGTGGTGGTGATTCAATTTCATCATCTTCAGTAACATTGGATGAAGGTAAAGATTCATTAAATGAAACATGCATAGATTCTTCAATAGTCAAAGATGACTTATTGAAAATTCTATATGCCTTACTCCTATTTGAGTATCCGATGAAGATACCTTCTTTAGATCTAGCATGAAATTTATCTAGATTATCTTTTGTGTTTATTATGAAACACTTACAACCAAATACTTTAAAATACAAAACTTTAGGAATTCGATCATAAAATAATTCAAAACAAGTTTTCTTAAGCTTTGGCCTAATTAACATTCTATTTAAAACATAGCATACTGTACAAACAGCTTCAGCCCAGAAGTATTTAGGCAAATTACTTTCAACAAGCATAGTACGTGCACATTCTTGCAATGTCCTATTCTTTCTTTCAACCACTCTATTTTGTTGTGAAGCTCTAGAAAATGCAAATGAATGTTTTATACCATTCTTGTTGCAGTATTCTGAAAAAGTTTCATTCTCAAATTCTTCACCATGATCACTTCTAATAGTAACTATGGTTAGAGATTTTTTATTTTGAATACATTTGAAGAAATTTGCAAATTCTTCAAAGGCTTCATTTTTATGTTTTGAAAAGAATACGCATGTAAGTCTTGAAAAATTATCTACTAAAACAAATACATATCTATTTTTATTTAAAGAAGCGACTCTAGTAGGACCAAATAAATTCATATGGATTAATTTGAGAGGCCTACTAGTAGAAATCATTTGTTTTGTCTTAAAGGTAGATTTTACTTGTTTTCCTAGTTGACATGCATCACACATTTTATCTTTCTTAAAAGATAATTTTGGCAGTCCTTTAACTAGGTTATTTTTAGATAATTTAGCAATATTTTTTATATTTACATGACCAAATCTCTTATGCCAAAGCCATGAGTCATTGTTTGAAGCAACTAAACAAAAATCACTCGGAAACTCAGTTCTTTTTAAACATAATTCATATATATTGTTTTTTCTAAAACCTAGAAAAATTACATTTTTCTAGGATGAATCATAAATTAAGCATGTATCTTTTTCAAACACTATCTTATAACCCTTATCACAAATTGACTAATACTTAACAAGTTATGCTTTAAACCACTAACTAGGAATACCTCTTGAATAGTAGGGGTAGTGTTCTTACCGACCATTCCTATTCCGATGACCTTTCTTTGTTATTGTCACCAAATGTAACAGTCCCTCCCTCTATATTTGGTACGGAAGAAAGTAAATTTGCATGGCCAGTCATGTGTTTAGAGCATCCGCTATCAAGTATTCATCGTTCCCTTTTAGGTACCTATAAAATATTAATTGTGAATATGGTACCCTTTTCATTGGATCCGAAAGAGATTAGTGTTTAGGAAACCAAACCCAAAGTGAGTTTGATTTACCACCATATGCAGACATATAATTTACAGAATTACAAACATTATGAATAAAAGAATTTATATCAGTAATCCTATCATTAAAACTCAGGTTGACTGGAACCTAAATATTTTTGCTCTGTCGAGTCGACTTTGCTGTACCCATCAGTCGACTGTGCTGTGAAGGCAGTCGACTGGGAGGTGAAACTAGTCGACTTATATGAGGTTGTCGTCTCTTTGAATAAGACTCCATACTTCTGGACAGACGACCGATTTTATGGGTCAGTCGACTGGTCTGATTGAAGAATTACTATTTTCATAATTAAAAATAATTTTTGGTTTTTCAAAAAAAATCATATAATTTGTTCTTCACACTAGAAACAGAATCAATCTTATTACTGCTAGTGTTATTAGAAGAATGATGTTTTTCAAGAGTTTTTTGAAAACCAAGTCCAAATCTTTTATTAGATTGAACTTGATTTTGGAGAACTTCATTTAAATTCTCTTTTTCTTTATTGAACTTAGATACATTCTTAGAAGTCTCTTCATAATTTTTCTTTAGAGATATAAGATCTATATCCAAGTTTGAAAGACGAGAATTTAAAGACTTGACTTCAACATTTAAGATTTTCTTGAGAAAGCATTTGATTAACTTTCTCTAGATTTTTAACTCTTATCTTCTCTTTTTTTAGTTCTTGAAAGACTTCATTAAACGCTTCTAATAAATCATTAGAGTCAATATTGTCACTTACATCGTTTTGAGTAGCCATGAAGTACACATTTGCGACTTCATTTAACTCTTCATTCTCTTCTTTCGATGATGAGTCGCTATCATCCCAAGTTGCTTTGTAGGCTGTCTTGTTCTTCATGTACTTGTTCTTGGTGTACTTGTCCTTCTTGAAGTTAGAAATTTTTCCTTTTGATTTTGCATTTCTAATGGACAGTCCTTCTTCATGTGACCTGTTTTGTTACACTTGAAACAAGTAGAAAGTTCATTAGTATCCTTAAACTTAGAATTGAATTTACATTTGCGAAGAAATTTCTTAAATTTTCTTGTGAACATGGCCATTTCTTCTTCATCTTCTGAATCGTACATGGCCTTGAAAGCAAGATTTTTCTTCTTGGCTTGTTGAGGTTCTAAATCCTTCATATGTTCCTCCAATTGTACTTCGTATGCCATTAGATTTTCCACAAGATTCTCAAGAGAGAGTTGTGTTAAATCGTTGGCTTCTTCTATAGCGGTGGTCTTCTTTTTCCATTCGGGGGTTAGGGCACGAAGAACTTTCCTCACCATCTCTGCTTGTGTATAGGTTTTGCCAAGAGCCACAAGAGAGTTTGTGATGTTGGTGAATCTTGTTATCATGTTTGATACATTTTTATTCTCCTTCATGCGGAACATCTCGAACCTATGAACAAGAATAGAAATTTTAGATTCTTTGACCTTATTTGTACCTTCATGTGTTACCTCAAGAGTATGCCATATTTGATATGCCGTTGTTGCGTTTGACACACGATTGAACTCTTCTTTGGTAAGTGCAAAAAAGAGAGCATTCATCGCCTTTGCATTGTTCATGGTGTTGCTCTTCATGTCATCATTCCATTGTGCATCGGGAAGAGTAGGCATGGTGTACTCAGTCTCGGTCATGTTCCAAATCTTATAGTTGATGGATTGTAAGTAGATCTTCATTCTACACTTCTAGTAGTTGTAGTTTGTTCCATCAAAGAGATGTGGCCTTCATGGTATTGACTAGCATTTGAAGTAGATGCCATTGCACTCAACCAGGCTCTGATACCAAGTGTTGGATCCTGTATGCACGACAAAGAACACTAGAGGGGGGAGGGGGGTGAATAGTGTTGTATAAAAATTAAACAATAAATTGAATTTTTCGCAACTGTTAAGTCGACTGTATCAGAGAAATCAATCGATTGTTAGCGCAAATATAAGAGTAAATGAACTGAATAGCAACCAGTCTGTTAAGTCGACTTAAAGCGGAAACCAGTCAACTACACATACTCGATTTTCAATATAACTCAGCGAAAATGAGATTTCAAGATGGATACATCAAACCACAGAGAGTTAACACAGCAAACACCATGATATATTCTGGTTCGGTTCTCCTGACCTACATCCAGTCTCCAAGCAACCCACTTGAGATTTTCCACTATTCTTGAAAAATTACAAGAATACTCTACAGCCTTTGACAACAACTATGTCAAATCCGTAGACCTCTCTCACCACTAGAGAGAGCAAAACCCACTCTACAACCTAGAGTGAAACCGACTCTACACCAAGAGTCACTCTCCAACCGAGAGGACCACTCTCACAACCCGAGAGTGAAACAACAATAAAAGTGAAGATTACAATGACATAAAGCCTTGTTTTGATTGAGATTTTTGTTTAGTGGCTAAAGGTCAACTTCTAACTTCAGTCTAGAACGAATTCTTTGTTATACAAGACTGAAATCAGAGAGCCAAGTCTTAAAGAAAGTAAGTGCTTTGTAAACTTGTTCTTTTTCTCTCAAAAGAAAAATGACTTGATAAAAAGTTAAGGAACCTTTCCCAAATGAATTCTATACTCTATTTATAGAGTTAGATTCTCTTGGACGTTGAGAAATAGTTCACCAACTGCCATGCAACGGCAGTAAGAATTTAAATTTGAAAAACAAAATTTAAATTTTAGAAAACAGTCAAAAACTGCTTGAACAGTCGTCTGGGTTTCCAAATGAGTAGATTGGTCAGAGCTTAAGTGAATTCAGACAGTTTTGTACTAGAATAGTTGACTGTTCTCAAGAGTAAGTCGACTGGTACTCAATAGCTGAACTTATACAAGCTTTATTTTGACATTTTGATTTTGGAAAACTTTATTTTTATTTAGGGGATGTATGAGTGTGTGTATGACAAGGCTTTTACAAGAATTCTAAGACACAATTATTACAAACATAATTACAAGACACATATTCATTTAATAAAACACTTTGAAGCTCTTGATAAGTCTTTGAATTGTGTCTTGATCTTGAGTCTTGATCTTGTCTTTGTGGCTTGATATGGAACTTTTAGAAGCCTTCATTGTATTGTTGCCTTGAACACTTTTGGTACACACTGCAAAAGATATGTAAGATAGAACAATTGTGTATTGTGTTGTAGTCATCAAAATCAAGAATCTACATAACCCAACAACCTAATTACACTCTATAAATACAATCCAATTGCAAATCCTAAAAACACAAAAAACAAACCCTAATTCCTAGCTGTCTCTCTCTCCTCGACCTCTAACTTTTCCCGCCTAAACCATCAGCCCAACCTCCGGCGCCCTCCCTGCACCTCCGGCGGTCCCCTGTCCGCCCTCCCTCCAGTCGAGCTCCGCCCCAGTCCTGTCGAGTCACCCAGCAATGCCAGACCAGCAGACCCTCTCCGCTGCTCTCTATTTCCCATCGACACACAGCAGCCCCGATGCCTCCAGTGGCTCGTCGTTAGCCGGTCACGCCACTGTTGACCTCCAGTCAATGCACGCAGACCCCCTTCCGTCGGTTGCTGCTGCTTCTTCTCTCTGTTGCTACGTTGGATCTTTTGTGCACGTAGAGTGCACGTGTATTCGTGGGATTGTGTTTTGCACATGTTGTTACAGATTTGTGTTCGTTGCTCCGGGATTCTCATCCCGTTATTCTTTTATATTCGAATTAATCGTCTATAAGGCAAGTCACTTTTCCTCTTGAACTGAATCTTGTATCAAATTCAAGTTTTATTAAAATTCTTGCAAGTATATCCAATTGTTCATTGTATTGTATATTCTTCTTCTCTTTTCGTTGAGTATATTGAGGGTTTACACAAGCTAACTCAAATGTAACGCCCCGAATCCCTATACTGGCGATTCGTAACACAAACTAGAATTTTTTCTTCAAACAGTCACAATACAGGAAAATACATAAAAAAATTTGTTCCATAATATTTACAAGTCTCAAGTGTTACAATACACAATGTTGCAAAAATTACAAATCAGAGTTTACAAAAAAAATACAACAAAAAAATGTGAATAATGAACACTTGATACTATCACTCGGACGCACCATCTGGCTTCTGCTTCCTATACCTCACGGATCGGCAACTAGCACCTAAAAGAGTGGGCACGTCAGTACTTCTACTGACGCAATGCTGATAAAAGCAGCGATCTCCAAACTTGACAAATCAAGATTTAATGCACAAGGAAATTTACTAAAAGATAGGAAAGTGTAATTAAGTTAAAGGTGTCTGTGTATGACATGACCTAGTAATCTAATGCACAAGTCAAAATGCACTTATTCTAATGCAAGCGAGACTTTGAAAATGCATGCATCCCATACTATGTACATCCCAAATCAAGCCGTTGTCTCCAAATTCAGGCTTTCGAACCCCCACCATGCATCCTACTTTTGTATTCGTCCTGTTCTTGATAGATAGAACGTGGTTGATGAGGTTACAGATTAATCGGTCCAATCCGTTACTGCAATCACTTAGTGGTGTTCCTGTTTGCCACTAGTGCCTGATGCCCAGACCTCACTAAAAATCTGTGACGAACTAAATATACACCGCAGCATATCTATTGCGCCAAGGATTCACGGGACCACTACCCCATGATCCGTTCGTGTCCACCAACATAGAACTTGACAGTAGTGTATGGTATACCTCACTAACTCTGATAGGAATCCCTTCCCGTTCTTACCACGGTTCTTCAGGAATTAACATAGCGGGATACGCACCGCAGCGCGTATCTCTAATGAAAGGAGAGTACAACATCCGACTAATAGTTGCTAGATAACTAATGCAATTTATTGGTATCGGTCTTTATAACTAATACTGAGCCTACCTGGATGTTTTATAAAGGTGTGGTTACAAACTTAATCAATAATCTAGGTCATACCTAGTTTCATGTGGTTTCCCCAAATAGAAACCCTAGTTCCCATCTATCATCTCGCGGCTCCGGCGAGGCGATCACCTTTGCTCACCACTTTCTCTATCTTGATTCTCTGTCACAATCTCGGACCACGATCATCTTCTATGACTCCATCGACGCACGAGTTTGGCCATTTTAAACATTGAGGCGAAATTTCCAATTCTAGCCTAAGGGTTGACAGCTATAAGGTAACTTCCCTAGGCAATACCAATGGCCCGAACAATGTTCAAGCCCCCACCCATGTCTTAACAACATAAGACTTGAAAAAGACAAACATTTGCGGTATATAAATACCACTAACTCTCAATCCAAAACTTAGAAGTTGAGAAAAATCATATACATGCCGAAAGTGACAACTTCCACTAAGAATAGATCTGTCAAGTACTTTGAAAATTCATATCTATTGCTCTACATCTTGGAATTACATGATTCTAGACCTTTTGGAACGCTAAGAGTCTCTACTCCAAATCTCTAGTTAATCATTTTCACAGATTCTAAACACATCAGTCCAGGAAAGCACAACTTCACAAACTATGCAATCTGAGCTGAAAGCGGAACACCGTCCGGTCAAAATTCAAAATCAATTCAACCATAGGTCCAATACTTATGAAACTTTGATTCATTAACTATACATGTACAAGTCTAACATACTCCAAAATTACATTCAAATTCTTAATACACAGAGAGTTATGGCTTTTCAAACTTAGCATAAAGATCCATTCTGTTTTCAGACAGGGTGTCTACCTCTTTATACAAATTATTTTTAAAACTCCATCACATGTTATCTAATGATATGGGTTAGATGACGTGGCCCCTTCTGGGCCATCAGATCTCCTCAAAACCCGCTCTTCCTGTAACCCCTGTTTTTCATTTTATGTATTTTGGAGTGTATTTTTTATTTTTGTGTATTTTATCTCTCTTGTATTTTTCTGAACTGTAAATTGGATTTATTTTCAATATATATTCTTTTTCTTTTCTTTTGAGCTCCTTGTATTGGTTGTTCGCCGTTTTGGTTCGTTTTCGCCGTTTTGGGTTATTTTCTTCATTTTTGGCCTCATTATCTTCATTAAAATTTTCCATGGTGATGTGATGGATTTTTGGTGGTGATTTTCCAAAATTATGATTTTTAACCCCTAAGGAGATTTTTAGGAGCCATAGAATTTACTATAAATTGTATCCCCATTTGAAACCTACCCAATACCCATTATCCATTTGTATACCTATTACTACATATTGATACCCACTACCCATTAGCCCAAATTAATCCCCATATATAACCCCTAATCCTAATAAAACCTAACCCTAATCCTTTTTCTCTCTCCCTCTCCTAATTAATCACGGCCCCCCCTTGAGAATCAATCTCGGCTCCTTCTCCTTCCCAAACCGAGCCTCCCCTCCCTCCATCCATTGTAATCTGACCACCACCATATCAAACTCCCATCTCCATACATCAAAAACCCTACAAACCCTACTCCTCCCTTGTTGGCCGGCTACCACAAACACCACCATCCACATCAAAAGCATCACAAGTCTCTTCTCTTTGGGTTTCTTGAAGTGGGCATTCTCCACTTTGCTCGTCGCATTAAGGAGATTGTTCGTGTGAGAGTTTTGTTCGTGGGTTTGCTTGGATTCGCGCTTGGAAGGAATTCGCTCGTGGGTTTTGCTCCTAGGGCTTATTACATCGTATTCTACTCCATAATAAGGCAAGTAACTTGTACAAAAATTCATTAGGTTGATACAAGTCAAAAAGTTCACACATAGAGTAGTTGGGTCTAGAGACGATCAAAACTTGTGTTTCTATTTGATGGGTTTGTCTCTATCGTGTTAAATTTGGCCATAGAAGACTTATGACATGAATTTTGATAGGTTAATGCCCTAGGTTTCACCCAAACTTGATTTTGTTCGTGTATGTGACATATTGCATACTATGTGTTTGATTGATTGCCCATGTGAGAATTATTAGGCTTGGACATGTTAGAATCTCTAAAATATGATATTTGGATGATTGGTAGGCTTTGTTTCAAGTTTGGTTAGGTTTGGATCAAAATTGTGGAAGTTGTGATGTTTTGAAGTAGAGATGTGAAATCTGGAAGTCTGTTCTGTGTTGCTTGCTGTTTTCACCAATGCTAAGGTCCAAATATCAACTTGGAAATTAGAAGTGAATTATAGATAATTGTTTCTATTTTCAAACCCCTCTGGTTTTACTGCATTTGGTGTTCGTATGACTGAGATATGATAGTTTTGGTACAGACGTGTCGGTAGTTTTCCAGATTCAGTTTTGTGTAAATTTGTTAACAATTTATTTTCAAGAACTAGGCTATACATAATATATAGGTATAATATTTGTCTCAGTGTTTCCTCATGATGATAGGGACTTCCCAGATTTTTTTTGGATTTTAAAGATGAGTTTTATGTGGTGTTTTAAATTCTTTTCTAAAATCTACTTATGCTGTAAATTGAGTGTTGTTCAGTATAGAACCCAGTTTTCACTCTAATTCCTTATATTTTATGGAAATTATTTGTGAGATATGAAAGTTAGTAAATTTTATCTATTTTCATTTTGTTTTGGCATAATTGGATTTCGATTGACTGATTGCGAGATATCCTAATTTTCGTACAGCAGTGTTGAGAATTCCAGATTCGTTAAAACTATGTTTTCGTGTTGCTTCTTATTTTTGATAACTAATCTATACTTATTGGAATATTATGAAATTTTTTATTTTGAGTCTATATCTATAGCAGATTACCCCAGATTTTTCGTGGAATTATTTGCTATGTTTTCATGCTGTTTTTATGCTTTTGAAGTCGTTCCCCTGTTTTCTGGCTGAACATAAAATCTGTATTTAAATCAGTTTTGAGTTGAGATGTTGTGAACTAGTATGTGACTTAATTATACTCCTTTGATGCGTGTGGATGTCTAGTTTCCAGATCCTTTGGCGGATTCTGATTGCATGTCTGTAGCTCTTTGAAGCGCTGTTTTAGTACTGGTTGGTCTTGCTATCCTGATTATGAACATAGACTATTTTGCTCGTATATGTGAATGTATATCATCCATGCATGCTGATTTGTTAACCTGAACCTAGACCTGATCATATCATGTTAGTTTGACACTATTTCGCACACATTCATGACTGTTTAATAACCATAATAAAAGTAATCAAGCCGGGGTTTAAGAGAAAGATCGATTAGTGGATAATTCAGAAACGTGTATTCGGAAGGGGGCCTGTGTTTCCCATTACTTGTTGCCATGTCTCATGATTACATGATTCATGCTTGATATTACCCGTGCCATGTTTCATGATTACATGATTCATGCTTGTTATACTATATGCCGCCATGTTTCATAACTACATGATTCATGCTAGATATTACTTGTTGCCACGTGATCATGACTACATGACTCGTGCTTGATACTTGTTGCCACGTGACCATGACTACATGTCTCGTGCTTGATACTTGTTGCCACTTGTTCAAAATTATGTGACTCGTGCTTGATACCTGTTTCTGTTCTGATTCCTGAGTATACTACCCTCTATGGTCCACTATGAAATCTAAAGCGAAACTGCAATGACTGTAACAACCATGTGATAAAAGGATGGCACATGAAGTGTTACCTAAATAGTAATAATACAAGATATTTAATATATGATACATGATACCTGAATATGATACTCGAACATGATACTTGAATAAGATACTTGACATGATACGTGCTTGCTTGATACTTGACTACATGATACTTGAGACGTGATACATGAGACTTGAAACATGATACTTGATACATGATTACACGACACTTGAAACTTGATTCATGTTTATAGGAAACTTGTTTACTTGACACTTGATTTAGGCCGTGTACACTTGACACTTTTACCATGCTAGTTTGTCTAGGTTGACATCATACCTATACCATGTGCTTGTTAGTTTTCTCCATTCCATGTGCTTGTATCCTACTCTATTTGTGATCCGCGACTTGCAATTGACGGGTACTTGTGTTTTCTCTTTCCTCTTTCCTGCATTTGTTGTATTGCAGATTTTGGAGGACAGGTTCTTGAAGGTATTGGCGAGGTGATGTTTTAGATGCTGGAGATTCTGCTTATTATTATTATTTCTTGTAGTACTAGAACAATATTTGCATTCGTGAGACTTGGATTATTCTTGTATTTTGAGTCTTGGATATTATTTTTTATTTGGGCGATGTGACCCAGGATATTTGTTTTTCCAGACTCTGTTTTATTTGAGAACATGGTATTTGATTTCAAGTAAATTTATGTTGGTGAATTTGTTTCAAAGTTGCATGTTGGTTCCACCTTTTGCTTCCGACTATGATAAATTCTGTGATGTGTTGCAAAGATTTCTGAAACAGCTTAAGGATGATAATAATCATTCGCTGGGCTTTTGTTACTTGCTCGTATTCCATACTTTTGGGAAGCGGGGCGTGACACTTCCCTAATCATCAAGTCAATAGAAGTCCAACAGGCCGTTACCGCCTCAGGCCCACCGGCAAACGGGTCTGACCCGGCCCGCTTAGGCCCTAGACCCGTTTTCCTCTGCCTATAAATACCAGACCCCCTCCTTCACTCAAAGGTAATCAAACTTTCTCCCCGTGAACCCTAGCTACAGTTGCTTTTTCGAGTGACTGACTAGATCGTCGGAGGGTCTATTGTCGGGACTTCTCCCAGTATTTCTATGCAGTGTGCAAGTACCCAGGACCCAGCCGAGCCCACAGATCTGAGCCGAGCTGCTGGATCCGAGCCGAGCACCTGGCCCCCACCTCACTCCTGCTGTTCCCGAGTGGGTCCCCCAGCTGAGGGTCAGATTAGGGCTAGTACTGAGACTTCCACTACACAAATTACAAGAATTTACACCTGTTGTAGCCACACCCCAAAAAAGAACCACATCAGGTTGGCGCCGTATGTGGGAAACTTCCATCTAAGTATTGTCGCCCTTCTGAGCCCTTCCATGGCTCCCAAAGCCCGGAGGGCCGTCACCTCGGCACGACATCCGGACCCCCTACATCATAGCCGCGCGAATGACCAGGGTTCCAACCAACCTCGGGTCAACAGCACAGACTATGAGCTACAGGCCCCACCCCGTCTCCACTGGATCCGTTCCCGGGAGTACCCTCAAAAAGGAACCTCTCCTCAGCCGTACAAGGAGCAAGGTATTGTAATGTAGCAGGTGAGTCCGCTGTTTCGGCTACCACAATAGTATATTCCATTGCACCTCGCTCCTGGAAATTAGTCACTACCTGAGCCACAGAAGATGCTTTTTGGCCAAGAGCTACATAAACACAAATTACATTTTTCCCTTTTTGATTAAGAATCATATCTGTGGCTACTGCTATTTTGCCAGTCTGCCTGTCCCTAATAATTAATTCTCTCTGGCCGCGTCCTATGGGGATCATCGCATCAATAGCAATAAGCCCTGTTTGAAGAGGTTCATATACGGAGCGTCTTGAAATAATACCTGGGGCAGGAGATTCAATTAACCGAGATTCAGAAGCGGAAATCTCACCTCTCCCATCAATAGGTTTAGCCAAGGCATTTATAACACGACCCAAATAAGCCTCGCTCACGGGTATCTGAGCAATTCTTCCAGTTGCTTTTACAGAACTTCCTTCTCGTATCATCAAACCATCACCCATTAATACAACGCCAACGTTATTTGATTCCGAATTGAGAGTTTCGTAAGTTGTTTCTACATCGCTTTTTTTCCTTTCTTTCTCCCCTTTCTTCCGTTTCTGAGGTTTCTTTCAGTTTCTTAGTGACAATAGGCGACGACATTCTGCCTAAATAGTAGACACAGGTGATAAATAAGAGAATACTAAAGATTCGAGCCATAGAATTTCAACCAACGAATGGCAAGTGCTTTTCCTTGTGTAGATCCTATTTCAATAGGAACTTGATGAGTCGATCCACCTACACGTCTTGCTTTTACTGCTATATCGGGAGTGTCTGATTTGCACCGCGTCATCTCGGATAGGCAGGCCAGCCGGACGAGGGGAGAGGTCCCTTCCAACTCGGTATCGAACCATCATCGACAGCCTTCCCAGGTGCGCGATCCCGACAGGGCCCGATGGGGAAAGTGTTAGGGTTATATACTGAAAGCATCACTTTTGTATTAACTTTATTTCCTTATTTTTTTTGAATGAGAATCATATGGGCATATGTTTGCATATTGTGTTTATTATAATATTAATGCAAGTGTCTGATATTCTATAAGGTTGATAATATGGTGTGAGGTGACACACAGAAGATCATATTATCAGTTCCCTATGGAATATATAAATAGTTCACAATCTAGATGGACTTGGACAATCCATTGGAAAGGTTGTAGTGTAATCTGGTATTAGTCTGTCTTGACTATAGGTTTACACTAGTACACTTTGTGTGTATTGAACAGGACCACTTGAGGTTGTTCTCTTTGTACTGACTACAAAAGAGAACAAACACCTCTGTTATTATGGATGCTTATGCTCTTAATCCAGATATAATAACAGACATGTATATGCAGTGTGCATTACTTTGACTCATAAAAGAGTGAGATTCATTATGGATCAACAACCTCTATGAATTGGATAATAGCATTGTATGTATGATGGGCTGTTGATTGTAAAAGGAATCCATGTCCCGATACGTCGGGTTGATGATGTCCCCTTAAGGAGATCATAAGGATTGTCATGTAAACCCTGCAGGTGGATTACATCCGACATGACAAATAAAGCTAAGTGGTACTACTTAAGGATAAAAAATGTTGATCAATATAGTTGTCAGTAACTTAATTTGATCGACGGACATTCGATATCTTAACATGGGGAGTTGAACGAGCATATAATAAAAGAAGCCCATAAATATAATTTTGGATTAGGAAGGTAGTGCAACAATAGCTCCTTAGTGGACCGAGCTATTGTTAATGGGCCTGGGTTGTGTGTTCGGGCTGAACACGGGATACCCAGATTCGTTAGGAGACCTAACCCTAATTTCTCCTCATGGTCCCTGCCGTAGCCTTATATATATCCTCTATTCTCTGGCCGTCATTGACAATCTGAAATATAAGATTTTTTTTCTCAAAACTCGTGATTCACGTAAGGAGAGAAAGAGAGGTCAGCCAAGGAGAAGAAAGGTTGGGAGATCGTCGCCCACACGACGTCCAACCCGAGGAAGGAATACGTGCATAAGATCTTGGGGTCGCTGTCGTCTTCTTCTCACCGCAGGTATAATTTGTGAACCCTAGATTCCGCTATATAGGGTTAGATCACATTTTTAATCTGTTTATATTTAACGATCGATACGCACACCAATCCGTAGTCCTGGGAATCATCTCATTTCCATCAGAAAGCTCCCATCACAAGGGTCGAATTCTAGAATTTCCGGGATGAGATTATCCAAGCCATCCAAGGCAGTCAGACTACCGTGATTCGTAATAGTTCCAACCCCCGGTCAAGAACAGGAGCCGTCGAGTCCCGAGGTTCGGCTCGTCCCCAGGAATAGGCAGATGCCATCCTACATCGCCTAGAGGAAATGGAGAACCGCCTCGCCCATTTTAGCAAGGGCGGGCCGGTGCTGGGTTGCGGTCATCGATAGACAGGACCCCCTCCCCCCCCCCAAATCCTAGAGGCCGAGATCCCTCGGAATTTCAGGCCCCTCCAATTTGAGACCTACAATGGCGAAGGCGATCCTGCTGATCACATGGACGGATGTAAGACCCTCATGATGATTCACAGCGCTGCGGATCCCCTCCTCTACCGCGCCTTCCCTGCTACTCTCCATGGACCGGCTCGAGAATGGTTCTCCAAACTTACCCTCGGGACGGTCTTCTCTTTCGAGCAGCTAGAGGCGGGTTTCCTGGCCCACTTTGTGACCAGCAGGAAGGTCGAGAAGACATGCTCTTCCCTTCTGGACCTCAAACAGAAGGATGGGGAATCCCTCTGGGAGTTCGTTCGAAGGTTCACCAACGAGGTGAGGTCAGTTTCCCCCCTCGACGCAGGGGTCGCCTCTACAGCCTTTCGACACAATATTTTCCATGGCCAAATCAAGGCTTCTTTAGCTAAGAAGCCACCCGTGGACTTCCCCGACCTACTCAACACGGTCGAGAAGTATATTCGGGCCAAGGCGGCCCTAAATCCCGAGGGCACCAAGGAAGCCACTGCTAAGGGGAAGCATAAGGTCGATGAGGCTAAGCCTTTCAAGAGACACATGAAAGAATCAATTGGTCTCAAAAGGGTCCCCCCGGTCCCCCGATTCGAGAGATATACGCCCCTGACACAGAACGTCTCGGCAATCTTGATGGAGATCGAGAACAAAGGGATCGTCCGCTTTCCTCCCCGACAGATGAACAACGGCAAGAAGCGAGACCAAAGGTTCTACTGCAGCTTCCACCGAGACATCGAGCACTATACAGATCATTGCCGAGCCCTCAAAGACGAGATCGAAGCCCTCATCCAATGAGGGTATCTGAGGGAGTTTTCCCGAACCAATCCCAAAGACTGAAGAGAACCAAGGAGCCCCAGGCCTTTGCCTTCTCCTCGAGCAAACAGCCGCCGCCCCGAGCAGGACCCCGAACCCGGGGAAGCAAGGGGGACCGGCTATCCTCCACTGCGTCCACGGCGGACCCATGGGAGGGGACTCCAATACCTCCTGCAAGGCCTTCGTCTGAGAGGTCAATACTGTCTGGGACCATCCCCCCCATGTCCAGCAACTGGCTATCTCCTTCTCGGGAGAAGACCTTGAAGGCATTCGGCTTCCGCACTGCGACGCCCTCGTCATCAGCCTCGTCATGGCCAACTTCGAGGTCCACCGTATCCTGGTGGACAACGACAGCTCGGTTAATATCCTATTCTTAGAAGCATTTGAGAACCTCAAGCTCCCCCGAGAAAAGCTCAAGCCCGCCGGTTACACCCTTCACGGGTTTTCAGGCATCTCTATACAAATTGAGAGGATTGTGACACTAGATGTTACTGCAGGCACGACCCCCATCCTCTGAACCGAGTCGATGGATTTCATGGTGGTCAACGTCAAGGCAGCATACAATACCATCCTTGGCTGACCCGGGCTCTGTTCGTTCCAGGCCATCCCCTTGGCCTACCATATGAAACTGAAGTTCCCCACCGACCTCGGAGTCGGGGTCATCCAAGGCAACCAGGAGTCGGCACATTTGTGCTACATGATGGCGGTCGGGGGCGGGGTATTTTCCCTCGACACGGTTGAACTCCCTCCCGAGAGAGACCACCCGTAGTCAGAACCGGTAGACGAGCTGGAGGAAATCTCGTTCGGAGAAAATGAAAAATCTAAACATTTCTGTGTGAGCTGCACCCTGTCCTCGGACTTGAAGCAGGGCCTGATTGATTGCATCCGCCGCAACATCGACCTCTTCGCATGGACCCCGTCCGACATGCTTGGGATTTCAGAGGACATGATCATGAACCGACTGAGCGTCGCCCCAGGCTCCAAGCCCATTCATCAGAAGCGGTGCAAGTTCGCTCTGGATAGGCAACAAGACCTAAAGATTGAGGTTGAAAAACTGTTGTCCGCTCGATTCATTCAGGAGGTCAGCTACCCGGAGTGGCTGACCAATGTCGTTATGGTGAAGAAGGCGAGTGGAAGCTGGAGGATCTGCACAGACTTCACAGACCTCAACAAGGCATGCCCGAAAGACCCCTTTCCTCTCCCCAGCATCGACGCCTTAATCGATGTGACATAGGGTCACAAGCTGCTGACGTCATGGACGCCTTTTCAGGCAATAACCAAATCTGCATGTTCCATCCCGACATCGCCAAGACATCTTTCGTGACCGTCCAAGGTCCATATTGGTACCGGATCATGCCCTTTGGGCTCAAGAATGCTGGAGCCACCTACCAGAAGCTCGTCAACTGGGTCTTCAAAGATCAGATCGGTCACAACATGGAGCTATACATTGACCATATGCTCGTCAAAAGCCGGCGAGGTCAGGACCATGTGAACAATCTTGAAGAAGCATTTGGCATCCTCCGAGCACATAACATGAGGCTCAATCCTGCCAAGTGTGCCTTCGATGTCTCCTCCAGAAAATTCCTCGGGTTCATCATCACCTAGCGCGGCATCGAGGCGAACCCTGAGAAGATACAGGCCATTATAAACATGGCCTCTCCCCGAAATATTAAAGAAGTTCAGTGCTAACGGGGAGGCTGGTAGCCATCAGCCACTTCCTCTCGAAATCAGGGGAGAAGTCACTCCTTTTCTTCAAGGTTCTCCGTGGAGCCAAAGGCTTCGAGTGGGGAGACACCCAGCAGTAGGCATTCGAACAACTGAAGTCCTATCTCGCCAACCCTCTACTCCTGAGTAAACCCGAAATGGGCGAACCACTACAACTATATCTCTCAGTCTCAGAGAGCACCCTTAGTTCCGTCCCTGGTGTCCATACATCAGCTTTCAGTGAGGTCCATACTATGGGTGTTTAGCCGCGACGACTGCAACCCTGGGGGCAGTGGATAAAACATGAGGTATTGGACCCCACTAGCGTGGTAGCGACTGGAGTAAGTCGGGCGACTGCAACCTCACCATCACTAGAGTATCAGAGACAAGAGAGAGAACAAGAGTAGGATGCATGCATAGTAGGGGATTGAACTCCATTAATTTAAGTACGTCGTTTGGTTGGAGAATGTGTAGTATGGGATGCATATCTCTCCAATTAGGCGTGCATTAGAATAAAAGCATCTTGTGCATATTTAGTGTGCATTAGATTTTGGCCATGACATACACCAACACTTGGCTTGACATCACGTTTTTCTTTGCATCAAATTATGATTGTTGAGGTTTTGGTGTCGCTAGTTTCATCAGCATTGCGTCAGTTGCATCCAACTGACGTGCCCACAGTTTGGTGAGTTTGCAGGACTACCTGGTCATGGGGAGTGCGGGAAAGCTCAAGCCATGGGAAGCATCCAAGTGGAAATTTACTGTCCAATCTTATTGTACATTCATGATGTAATAATTTATTGTAATTCTTGTAATCATTGGACATTGTAATAACATTTTGATATAATAAAAGTTTTTAATTTTCTGTGACTTTTCTGTGTTTGGATTCATTTGAAGTGTGTTTCTGGATTTTGTTTTGAGTTCTAGTATTAGGAATTTGGGGCGCTACAACAATATTCATATGCCAAATATAAAGTAACAATATATAATGCAACAATATTTATATATAAAATATTGTTGTACAAAATAATTATTAATTATTTTGGGGGTATTACATCACGCTCAGTGGCAAAGGCAACCCCAGCGCCTGCTAGTTGATAACCTTTGGAACATCATCAATAATCAGGATACTGTGGATGACCTTCGGCACCAGCTGAACCAATGGAGAAGAAGAACTGACCCTCCAACCAAGCTCTGACCCCCAGCATTCACCAATCCCAGGGTCAGGAGTAACAGCGCAGCCGGTCCCCGAGAGATCGTCCACCCCCTAACGATCGTGGCAAAGAGATCCTAGGGAGAGCCGAGTTCCAGAAGTTCAGGAACGAGGTCCTCCAGGCCCTTTGAGGCAGTCCTAGAATCGAGCAACAAAACGACAGCCCTCGCCCTAAGGAGAAAGAACATGGTAGTGAGTCTCACGGATCGACCTGGTCAGCGAGACAGGATGATGCTGTCCTCAAGTGCCTCCAAGAGATGGAGGATCGCCTCTTCCAGATCTGTGAGGGTGGAGGACAATCTAATCAAGGGAATCAGCCTACGTGACCCCTATTCTCTGCTCGAATCCTCGATGCTCCGATTCTGAGAAATTTCAAACCACCTCAGTTCGAGACGTACAATGGAGAGTCTGATCCAGCTGATCACATAGAGGGGTTTAAAACTCTCATGATGATTCACAGCACCTCGGATCTTCTCATTTATAGCACATTCCCAGCCGTTTTGCATGGACCGGCATGGGAGTGGTTCTCAAAGCTTTCCCCCGACTCGATTTTCTTGTTCGACCAGCTCGAGATGAGCTTCTTCGCTCACTTCGTTACCAGTCACAAGGTCGAGAAGACGAGCGTGTCCCTTCTGCTCCACAGGCAGAAAGAATGAGAGTCCCTTCGGGACTTTGTGCAGAGATTCACTGCCGAGGCTAGGACGGTCTCTTCTCTCGACTCCAGCATCACGTCCGCTGCCTTCATGCACAATGTTTTCCCAGCAAGCTGAAGGCCTCCTTAGTGAAGAAGCCGCCCATTAATTTTTCTGACTTCCTTAACAGGGTCGAAAAGTACATCCGAGCCAAGGAGGCTCTGTACCCTGCAGGTCTGAAAGAAAACTCAGCCAAAGGGAAGAGAAAGGTCGATGATTCTGAGCCTGCGAAGAAGGCTCAAAAGGATGCATTCACATAGAGGCAACCACTTTCTCTCCCCCTGCTTAGAGAAGTTTACTCTACTGACTCAGAGTGTGTCGGTTATCCTCATGGAAATTGAGGATAGGGGGATCGTCCGCCATCCTCCCCAATCCAACAACAACAAGAAGAGGGACCACAGATTCTACTGTCAGTTCCATAGAGACCACGTGCACGAGATTGATAATTGTCAGGCCCTCAAAGATGAGAGGCCCTCATCCAAAGGGGGTACCTAAGGGAGTTCACCTGAACTTACCCGAGGGCTTCACCTCCTCCCCGAACTGCTAACCGACGTCCAGAGGCGGAACCTGAGCCAGAATGAGCCACTTAGCAAGCCATTCTTTACTGTGTCTACATCAGTTCTATAGGGGAGAGTCGAAAAAACTCTAGCAAAGCCTTCATACAGGAGGTTAACTCAGCCCATAACTATCCACCCCCAAGGATCAAGGACTAGCAGTCTCATTCTCCAATGAAGACCTAGAAGCTGTTCGGTTGCCTAATTGCAATGCCCTAGTAATCAGCCTCGACATGGCCAATCACGAGGTTCGACGCATCCTCGTTGACAATGGAAGCTCGGTCAATATCCTGTTCCTGGCCGCATTCGAAAGGCTCAAACCCTCTCACGAGAGGCTCGACTAGGTACACGCTCCACCGGTTCTCGAGTGTTCCTGTCCAAATCGAGGGAATCGTCACTCTTGATGTCACAGCCGGAACGGCCTCAACCATTCGTACAGAGGCCATGGATTTTATGGTGGTCAACGTCCAGGCCGCCTATAATGCTATCCTCGGCAGGCCCGACCTTTGCTCTCTCCAAGCAGTGCCCTCCGCCTATCACCTAAAGATGAAATTTCCTACCAACCACGGGGTCGGTATTGTCAGAGGCAATCAAGAATCTGCTCGTTCATGCTATATGGCCTTGGTGGGGGGGCAGAGTTTTGTAACCCCCATTCCCCGATAATAAGTATTTTAAGTGCATTTTCTACAATTTGATTTTTATAAGTTAAGTGTGTACTAAATTCGTTTCAGATTTGTATTGAAGTGCTTTCTAATCGAAAAATTTATTTCAAATGATTGTGTATTTTAATCTTACTTTCTACATCTTATGGGTCGACTATTTATATTTGAGCCTAAAACAAACATATTATTATTATTAGATTATTTTAATGTAAAAAAAATTGTTAAACCCGAATATTATTTTCTTGTACGATTTTATTATTATTAGGATTATAATAATTAACTGTTATTTATTGATTATTCAATTAAAATTTATTTATCGAATTATTTTATTTTCGTACTTGATTTAATTTTCTTGGCGAATTCCAAATTATTTTCAAACCAATTTATAGTCTTCCCATGTGTATTATTTATTTATTTATTTGAATTTAAAATTTCGTTCATGAAATTCTTCGTCCTTGATTGAGATATTCTTGTTGAGCTTATTTTCTTTTATTTAATTGTGGTTATTTTTATTTGAACCCTATTGATTTGGATCTATCCCTTATTGAATCCTAAAACTCAATTCCGATTGTTCTTGACCAAAATCTGCTATTATTAGGCCCTAACTCACCAATCCAGTACCCTAATTATACCCTATAAATACAACTCTACTGCAAACCCTAAAATATTGCACATCTTCGAAACCCTACCTACTTATTCTCTCTCCTCTCTTCTCTCTCCTCCATTCACTCTCTCCCTCGCTTTGTGTTTTCCCGCCAAAAACCACCCGACCCATCCTGTGCTTCTTCTTCGATCGTTCTCCGGCCTTCCCTCGTTCTCCGCCCACGTCGCCACCACTTCGTCACCACCTCCCCTAATTGGCGCCGCCTCTCCACGATGCTAACACAACCCCCGATCCCGCATCCCCCTCCTCTGTTTTCAACATTAACATCCAGCTGATCCCCAATCTAACCTTGCTCCTCCTCTCCGTAGACCAACGGTTGCGCCGCCGTCGATGCCACTGTGACGCCGACCTCCAACTCCGGCCAGACCCTGAGCACCTCTTGACATTGCTGACATTCCTGCTGTCCCTATTGTGCTGTTATTGCTTTTGCTCTTTTGTGCACGTATTGCACGTGTGATTGTGTGTTCGTGGGTTCGTTGCTTCAGGATCCTTATCCTGTTATTCTTAGTATTCATTTTCACCGTTTATAAGGCAAGTCACCATCCACATGAATTATTAATTGTATCAAATTGAAGTTTTGTTGAAACTCTTGCAAGTAGGTCTCTTTGTTATCGTATTATCCACTGTTCATCTCTTCGTTGGGTCTATTGAGGATTTACACGAGCTGACCCCAATATTCTTAACATCGTGCCACTTTTGACTCTAAAGTTTAGATATTTCATGAATGCATATTGAATTAATAATAGGGTTGTTCATATAATCGTCACACAAATAAATTATTGTAGAGACAAATAATAGGTTGTATGTTGTTTGATCGATTGATGATTGATTGATGATAAAGTGATGTATAGGCGTGTTATAATTTTATTTATCATATTTTGATAGTCATTAGGCTGATTATATAACTTATTGACTAATAGAATTGATACCCATCATGTTTAATTAATTTATTTTCAAGAGAACTACACAAATCCTATATATTGCTTGTTGACCTGTATATTGACTGCTATTTTTGAACTAGTAAATGATCTTAAAATGAATTACTTTCTGAATAAGAGTTGTAGCCTTATCTTTCTAGTTTCCAGAACATCTTGAATTTTTGAATTCCGAGTTTTGTAGTAAAAGTTATGCCCATTTTCCTACAGCTGTGTTTTTACTTTCAGATTTTCAAATTTTTGTATCTTTCATATTTAAACAGTAAAAAGGCTGATAAAATGATACAATTTTACTTTGAAAATTTCCAGATCATTGCTTAACATGTTTAGGAGTGTAGAAAATATTTTTTGATGAATTTTATTTCGATTTTTTACCTATTCTAAAAATAAAATAACATGATATCGAATTTCTGCCTGAACATTAAATCTTTAAAGAACATTGTGATTGACCTAGCTACTGTTGTCGGATTTCGAACTTTAAATATGCGTTGGAACCTTGTGAAAATTTAGTTTCTAGAACTTCTGACAGATTCACTTTTCGATTTCTGAAACAGGGAAAAACTGCATTTTTTTACAAACTACACTTGCTGTCCAGAATTTTATATTTCAGTTTTTAGTAGATTAATTATTTCTATATCGTAGTATTGCATGAATTAAAGTGTATATGTTGCATTGCATGATCCTAATGATTTATTGTCACCATTCTAATTGTCCAATTCAAGTTATCGTCCTATTGTTCCCCCATTGTTACTATTGTCCATCTAATGTCTCTAGATTGCATATTGTATTGTATTGTAGCATTAATAAAATAGTTAACAAGCCGGGCTTTAAGGGAATGACTTGTGTAGTGAATAATATAGTGACTGTGTCGACTAGTGTTTATCGAATTATTGTGGAGCGCTGACTATGGCACCTCAGTCTCTCGTGTCGTGAACTCGTGAACCCGTGAACTCATGAATCAGTGTATCAATGTATCATTATAATAAATTGTGCAACATTATTGTATCGTATCAATGATTACCGACCGACACATGATCTATAGAATTCACCACTCAGTCTAAACGAAATTGATTGTATGCATCGAACCTGTAGTATGGGATGCAGTAGTACATGCATTAATTAGGATTAAAATGATTAATAGATATAAGGATTGACACATCACCGACATTGCATATTGTTCATCGTTGTTCTTATTTTTATCCAATATTGTCTAAGTGTTATTGATATTAACCGTTGTTTACCGTTACCGAATATTGAACCGTTGTTACATCGTTGCATTGATTACCATGTTATTGACTATTACTATCGTGCCATGTTATTGATTTCTATTGATCCATTGATTAATTGTTATACCGTTATTCCGTTGTTCCCTGGTTTCTCTACTTGCTGTCCATGACTTTCTCTATGGACAATTTTTCTCATCTTTTTAGATGAAGTGTTTACAGGTGTTGATGGAGAAATGCCTGCTGGAATTGGTGAACAAAGATTCTGAAGACTTAATGCTTTTTAGTTGCTCCTTATATTATTGAACTATTGTATTGAGAATTATTACTATTGTGTTTGGAATTTATTATTGGGCATATGTCCCGGATTTTATTATTGTTTCCAGACATTGGATTATTGTACTTAGATATTATATATTGCTTCATTTTAAGTATTATTGTTCATGAGATTATTAATATGTCCTGCGCAATTGTTCTGAGTTAATTATATTGTTGAGTTAATCGAATAAACAGTTTATGGGTGACGTTAGTCATTCGCTGGGCCAATGTTACGTACTCGTATTCCGTATTTTTAGGAAGCGGGGTATGACAAGTTTTCCCCCTTGACGTAGTTGAACTTCTGTCTGACAAGAGTCCGTTGGGCTCGGAGCCCGTCGACAAGTTGGAGAATATCCCTTTCTCTAAGGAGGACAAATCTAAATGGTTCCCAGTGAGCCAGTCTCTCGCTCCAGACTTAAAGCTGGCCATTATTGACTGCATCCGTCGGAATGCCGACCTATTTGCATGGACGCACTCAGATATGCTAGGGATTTCAGAGGACCTCATCATGTACCCGAACTCGAGAACATTCCAGAGGAAGCACCATAAGTTCGCTCCCGACAGGAAACAAGCAAAGAAGTGGACAAGATCTTCTCAGTTTGGTTCATATAGGAGGTCAACTACCCAGAGTGGTTGGCCAACATTGTGATTATGAAGAAACCAAACAGGAAGTGGAGGATCTGTATAGACTTTGCAGATCTAAACAAGGTCTTTCCCAAAGATATGTTCCCCCTCCCAAGCATCGATGCCTTAATAGATGCAACCTCGGGTCACGAGCTACTAAGCTTCATGGACGTCTTTTCAGGCTATAACTAGATCAGATTGTTCCTTGAAGACATCCCCAAGACAGTCTTTGTAACCGACCAAGGCCTCTACTGCTACTGGGTCATGCCCATCGGGCTGAAGAATGCCGGTGCCACATACCAAAGGCTCGTTAATCAGCTCATTAAAGAAAAGATAGGTCGGAACATGGAGGTATATTTCAACAATATGCTCGTCAAAAGTCGCAGAGGGCAAGATCACGTCAGTGATCTCAGGAGGCTTCAGGGGTCCTACGATCCCACAGTATGAGACTCAACCCCTCCAAATGTGCCTTTGGCATCACCTCGGAGAAGTTTCTTGGATTCGTGGTCAGCCAGCGAGGTATTGAGGCGAACCTCGAAAAGATTCAGGCCATACTAGACACGGCCCCGCCTAGAAATGTCAAAGATGTCCAATGACTCACGGGTCGACTGGCGACCACCAGCCACTTCCTTTCCACGTCCGGAGAAAAGTCACTCCCATTCTTCAAAGTCCTCCAGGGGGCGAAAAGCTTCGAGTGAGGAGAACCTCAACAACAAGCTTTCGACCAACTAAAATCCTACCTAGCCCACCCCCGCTCCTTAGCAAACCAGAATCGGGCTAGCCCCTTTTTCTTTTGGTCGCCTCAGAGTACGCACTCCGCATAGTACTTGTCAGGGAGGAAGATAGGGTCAAGAAGCCCGTCTATTATGCCAGCAAAGTCCTGTACGATGCTGAGCTTCGATACACCCGGATGGAAAAGGTTGCCTACGCATTGGTGGTGGCCTCTCGAAAACTCCGACCATACTTTAAAGCCCACTCCATCCAAGTCATGATAGATCAGCCTCTTAAGCTAGTCTTTAACAAACCAGAAAACTCTGGCCTGCTGATTAAGTGGTCTATTGAGCTGAGCCAACATGACATCAACTACAAACCCTGCATCGCCATCAAAAGACAAGCCTTCATAGAATTCATCACGGAATGTACCATTCCCAAAGCATCTGAAATCTATGAGGGTGAACCAGCCTGGGTGACCTATGTCGATGGAACATCCTGCGAGGGTGGAAGTGGAGCCGACATCATACTCAGGGGTCCCAACGACTTTGTCCTTCAGTATTCCCAACGCCTCAATTTTCATGCCTCTAATAACGAGGCAGAATACGAAGCGATGATCGTCAGGCTCATGCTAGCCCACAAGGCAAGGGAAAGACGAGTGAGGGCCAACAACTCCCAGCTCATGGTCAACCAGATCTCTAGGGATTATGAAGCTCGTGACTCTCGAATGGTCCAATACTTGGCGCGTGTCAGACAACTCTTAACAGTCTTCGAGGGCACCACTGTCGAATGTATTCGAGAGAATAAAATAGCCAGGCCGATGTCTTGTCCAAACTAGCCTGTTCATCCTTCGAGGGCCTAGATCATATTTTTCTAGTTGAGGTCCTCCTCAAGCCTATCATCAAGAACCCTAAGGTCCTTTGCATCAACCTGGGCGGACAAGCGGAAACTTGGATGGATACCATCCGGAAGTTCCTGATCAATGGCGAAATCCCACAAGAATCGGCCGAAGTCAGGATGATAAGAGTCAGATCGGAGAGATTCACCTTGATTGACGATGTACTCTTCAAGCACTCATACACTAAAGTGGATGGGAGACCATATCTCCAGCGTCTGAGTCCCGATGAAGCCAAGTATGCGATGGAGGAGTTGCATGAGGGAATTAGAGGGTTTCATATGGGCATTAGGTCGCTCGTAAGGAAAGTACTCAACCACGGGTACTATTGACCAAGCATACTGCGAGACACCTATGATCTTGTGAAAAAATGTGGCTCCTTCCAAAGATTCTCTTCGATCAGGCGCATGCCACAAGCCGAGCTCAAGTACTTGCCAGTTCGGCCCCCTTTGCCATGTGGGAGATGGATCTAGTCAACCCCATCCTAAAGCCCACGGGCCAAAGCTGCTTCTTCATTGTGGCCATCACTACTTCACCAAGTGGGTCGAGGTAGAACCCTTGGCCATAATAACCGAGCATCAAGCTAAACAATTATTTTCGGAACACATCATTTGTCGGTTCAGGATCCTACGCGTACGCATCACCGATAACAGAACTCAATTCCCTAACAAGCAATGGTTATCATTGATGTCACACCCCAGTCGAACGCCCAAGTTGAAAAAGCCAACCACAAAATTCTTTAAGTCTCAAATAATGGTTGGAAAAATCTCCCAAGGGGCTGTGGGTCAATGAATTACTAAGCATCCTTTGGTTATATTGAACAACTAAGAGGATCCCTATGGGCGAGTCCTCATTCAACCTGAAATATGGGACAGAGGTTGTCATCCCCCTAGAAATTGGGCTCTCTTCACCTAGGATTATGGGTTTCAACGAAGAATTGAACTCAAGCGATCTCAATGCCCACTTGGACCTAATCGATGTGATCAGTGAAAAATTTGCCATTAGAAGAAATATCTATCGGTAGCGGAATGAAAGGTTTTACAAAAAGAAAGTTCGTCCGACCGACATAAAGGATGGTGACTTCGTGCTCAGGAAGCTAGTCATTTCTGACGCTACCAAGAAAAGCAAACTAGCCCCGAACTGGGAGGGCCCATATAAGGTCTCCTAAGTCATAAGTCCAGGAACGTACCAACTCGAAAACCTGGGGGCAGGGTAGTAAAAAGACCCTAGAACGCTAAGCATCTTATCAAGTTCCATGAAGGGTCATAAGGGCCGATGTAAATGTCAGTGATTGTAATAGGCGCTACCCAATTTCTTTGGTAGGCAAACATTGAATAAAAGCAATGAGATTTCTTTTCAAATCAACTCGAAAAGCCTCAACTTTGTTCCTCCAAACGAGATATTTCTTAATCTCTCAGGTCCTCGCCGTTCGGCATCGACCCCAAATGCTAACGAGAGATTTCTCAATCTCTCTGGTCCTTGCCACTCAGCATTGACCCCAAAGGCTAACAAGAGATTTCTCAATCTCTCAAGTCCTTACTACTCGGTGTCGACCCCAAATGTTGACAAAAGATTTCTCAATCTCTCAAATGCTAACGAGAGATTTCTCAATCTCTTAGGTCCTCCCCGCTTGGCATCGGCCCCAAACGCTAGAGATTTCTCAATCTCTCAGGTCCTCACTGCTCAGCGTCGACCTCAAACTCTTACAAGATTTTCAGCCTCAATAAGAAGTTTCCCATGAGCTCTTAAGTACCACCAAGCAGCCAAATTTTATTGATAAGATTCTCACAAGATTACAAGATTACAAGAAGCGTAAAGGTTACAAGAAGTGGCGAAGGTCGTTCGAATGACCTACCCCTCCGCCTTGGGGGCCTGGGACAAATGCAGGCCAGTTTGAGTCCTGCTGAGCGTGTTTGATCGCCAACAGGCCTATCGACCTAAATCCTAGGGATGGCCAAAGTAGATTCCCCAGCCACCAAGCTTTGGGCATCTCCCGGCTTTGCCGCCTCCAATCAGAAAGTCAGAGATGGGCCACCCTTGGACAACAAACCACTTTCTAGAGAAGCAGTTCGGGAACGACCCATCCTGAGCACGACCTACAACTTTGTATCTCCAATTTATTTTCCACTATTACCTCGCGAAGGAACGATTTCGAGGTTGGTCAACGGGCGGAAGTACCAGACATCGACCATCTAGTCTCGACGCTCCCCAATTCGAGGACGGCAATCGTCTTCTTCAGATGAGCCGATTCCAATCTCAGTTCCTTTGACCTATACATATAATAGGAAACAGCTGCTTTCTAGTCCCGGGCCTTTTCGCGATAGCACACCAAGATAGATTCCATAGATTTTAGCTTACCCATGAGGCGCTCAATCTCAACATCACGAGGGTCAGTCACGAAAGACTCGCTCATCTAACACAAAGGAGGAAAGGGCATGTCATTCCGAGCATCACAAACATCACATCACATGATAATATTATGCCAAAAAAATTCAATTCAAAGAGTTCGGCCAAAAATCCATTTTATTTATCAAACCTATTACAAAAAAGCAGTGGCCAGTCCGCAGTTTGGAAAGTACATTTAAAAAAAAAAGAGAAAATGGGAGGGGGTAAACTACTTCTCGGAGTGAGGAGGCACCTCATTAGCTCCTGTTGCGCCGAGCTCAGGAATGACATCGTTGGGGTTGCCTTCCATGGCAGGTGGTTGGTTGGCCCCTTCCTCACTGCCTCCCCCTAGGGTGGGCAGAGCCACAAGGAAGGTCATGGAGTAATGGAACTCATCAAGCTCACATTCGGGGTACTTGATCAGCACATGGCTGATGGCATGGTTATACGCCTTGCCTTGGGAGAGGATGATCTTGTCCTTGGCGGCCACCCTTATGGCCTTAAGCTTCTTCTCGGCCTCTTCCTCCTTCTTCGACTTCCGAGATTTGTCCTCGACGAGGGAGGTCAGCTCCGCCTTTAGAGCCCGATCGTGAGCTTCAACATTGTCGACCCACACTTTCTGCTCCTTCATCTCACACTTGTACCTATGATTATTCTTCACCTTCCGGTGGAGCTCGCGGGTGTACTGCCTCCTCAGCTCGGTGCCCTACAGTGTCGCCTATAGACAAGGAGCCAAAACTTAGAGATCATAACAGTAAAAAATTAATTGAAGTAAAATTGCCCAGAACTACTTACCGCCATATCAGCCTGAGCCCACATCGTGAAGCATGACTCAAGAGTCTCGGTAGAGAGACTCTCCCTGTTGCGGGGTATGGCCAGATGCTCCACCACCTCGATCAGCACCAGGCCCTCAGTTAGAGAGTTTGCAACCTTCACAACCTAGTTAGGGGCCCATGAGAGCAGCCCCTCCTCCCCAACTATGTCCCTAGCATCGGGACGGACATCAGGGAGACTGCCCTTCAAGACTTTCGAAACGCTAAGGTTATCTGAGCTGGGCACAGCTGTCACACCCCGCTTACCAAAAAGAGATACAGAATACGGATACATAACTAAGCCCAGCGAATGATTTTCATCATCCATAAGCTGTCAGGATCATTACAACATTTCACAAGAATAATCAGAGTAGGAAGCAAGAGAAGTCAACCATGCATGCACTTCTGAATCAATACCAACAAAGTTTACTTGAAACAAAATATATTAATCTCAAATAAACCAAATCTGAACAAGTCAATAATCCTGGGTCACATTGCCCAAATACAAAGTTATCCAAGTAACAGATATAATTATTCAAAATAAGCAACAGGAAATAATAATAGCAAAAACTCCAGCATCTAGAATCTCATATCACCCACTCCATCTGGCAGCTGAAGTCCAAAATTTGCAATTTAATAAATTGCAAGAAGAGGAAAAGAAAACAAACTCCCATCAATGCAAGTTACGGGCCGCTTGTTGTGCAGGCAAAAGTATATGGGAAAGGTAACAAGTAGCATGGAATAGGCATGATAACAAAATAGAACAACTAGCAGGAATCATGAACAGAATCAAGTAACAATAGGTGTATATAACTTGTAATAGGTAACAGGTATCATGCAAGTAGGTGAACATGTAACAGGTATCAAGTATCTGTAAGCAGGTGAACATGCAACAGGTATCAAGTATCATGCAAGCAGATGAACATGTAACAGGTATCATGCATGTCAAGTTTTGTATTTATTACTATCTAGGTAGCACTTCATGCGTCCATCCTTTTACCACATGGTTGCTACATTCAAACCAATTTGCATTTAGATTTCGTAGGGGATTCTATAGGGTCATGTACTAGGTATCAAGTAATCCAAATCATATACCAAATTCCAAATTAACCAAATCATATACCAAATTCCAAATTAACAAAATCATATACCAAATTCCAAATTAGCCAAATCATATACCAAATTCCAAATGTAATTAAAATCATACCATGTAACTAAATAAAGGAAATACGGGCCCCCTTCCGAGTACACTTTTCTATATTGTCCATTACTCGATCTTTCCCTTAACCTCGGCTTGTTATTTGTTATTATTAATCGAACAGGTATGTATGTGTCACAAACAGGTCAAGAATAACAAGGCATAAATAAGTAACAGGTTCTGGACAGAAGATAAACATGCACAGGTGAAAGACAACACATAAAAGATTAGGACAACGAGAATTCTAGTTCAGGACAGGAAGAGATCTGTGGTATTCCCTAGTATGTTTAGTAATAGAAAATAAAGTTTCATAATTTTCGAACATAAATAGTATAGTCAAGTAAAATCAGAAAACAGCAAGATACGACAGTTTTGTAAATCTGGAATCATAAACACTGCGGTACTAAAACAGCCATATCTCACAAAATACAAATCGAAATCCAGATCCGTCAAAAGTATGAAAAACTAGATACAATAGGCTAACTTTTATATTCAAAAGGATTTTTCAAACAGCAAGTAAAATCAGGTCGAAATTATGTATCTTTACTGAACAGTAAGAAAATTCTGCTAGTATAGTTATTATTTGCAAGTATAAAATAGTTGGTAAAGTTTATTAATTAAATCCAAAAAAATTCTGGGTTAATTCCAATCAGTTCTAGTTATACTCAGCAAATATTGGATCAAAATAACACTTTTAACATCAGAATAAAAAACGTTTACTCCACAATTCATATAAAATGAAATCTTAAATTTTTCTACACCACTGTAGTAAAATAGACCGAACTCACAACTCATAAAACGAAACTGAGATCTGTCAAAAGGGTTGGAAAATAGACAGAATTCTCTACAGTTCATGTTCACAAATAATATTCATATACTGACCTTAATAGGGTCTAAATACAGATCAAAAGCAAGATAACAGAAAATACAAAATTATTCTTCGAACATAAAATCATCTAGTTCATGTAAAACTCATCCAAATCAACCCAAACATGAAATATAGTGTACTAGATGTCCATACAATATGGTATATGGTATTTTGTAAGTCCACGACAAGTTATAGTACGAATAACACATCAAGCACACGATATCACAAAATAGCATGCATATATACACCAAAAAGTGGTCATCCCTAATTGTTTCATGTCATGTATGTCGTGAGGAAACTATGGTTGAATCAACACAACTGAGACAATATATAACAGATGATTCATACACGAATTTTCTCTAGAACCCAACTACACTACAAGCGGTATTTAGTACTTGTATTACACAAAGAAAAGAATATAAGTTACTTGCTTGAGAGAAGAAGACAGGAACGGAGCAAGAACAAGAATAACGCGAATGGATCCCGAGCAGGAACACAACGGACGAACAAGTACACCAGAGCACGAGCAACGAACACACGAACCAAAAAACAAGCAAAACCCACGAACCAACACACGCACACAATGAGAGAGAGACGGCAGATAGGGAACAACGATGGCACTGATAAACGATGGTGGGGACAGCAAGAGGTACACTGGCTGTGTGTCGCCGCTGGCTGCAGGAGAGGAGAAGGGAAAGAGGCTGGGGGTTTAGGGTTGCGCTACAGCAACGTGAAGGAGCAATGGATAGGATGGGACCAGGGCTTGGTTGCAGGTAGAGCACGTTGCTGCTATAAACGGAGGACAGCACCGGGTGGTGGAGTTGCTGCTGACAGTGCGCTGGAGGCGCTGGGCTGTCGACGAATGGGAGAGCGGAGGCAGGGAGTCACGGCCGTCGCCTGGGTGCTGCAGCGTCGTTGTGATCGGAAGGGAGCACAGGGAGGTGCAGGAAATCGGTGTAGCAGCCAGAGGGCGACGCGATGTAGGGAGGGGGGACCAGGGAGAAGGGAAGAGACAGATGGAGATGGGGTGGTCGGTTACAGACAGCTACTGTAGCAGTGCTCCAAGAGGGACCAGGGGGTGCACTGTAGGAGGGCGGCGCAAGCAGGGTAAGGTGGCATCGAGGGAGGAGCAGTCGGAGGGCACAGGGCTAGGGCAAGGAGCGGGAGAGAGACGGAAGGTGCAAGGCGGCTGTGGGTTTAATGAAGAAGGTGAACAGGCAGGGTGCAGATATAAATAGGGAAATAGGAGTTTTAGGGTTTACGAGCAGATGGTGCAAATGGGTTTCGGGTGAAGTAAATGGGTTTGGGGTGTTATGGGATATAAGCTGGGTTATATGGTATGGGTTGGGTATGTAAACAGGGTAGTAGGGTGATGGTTGTACAAGGTTGGGTGCAAATGGGTAGGGTTGTGCATATAGGGTTTATGGGTTTGAATAGGATTAGATAACAAATGGGTATTAGGGTATTTAATGGATCCAATAAGAAAATAAAATGGGTATTAGGGTTTTTAAAAATTCAATAAAATAATGGGTTTGGGTTTTTGGTTAAAATCCATTAGGAAAATAAAGATAACCAATAAAAATATAATTAAACTTAGATAAATTTTGGGGACATTAAAAAGCAAAATTTAGTAACAATAATAATAATAGTAACAGTAACAATAATAGTAATAGAAATCAAAGTAATAATAACAATAACAAAATTTGTATAAAAATTATAGGAAATAGTTACAAATAAAAATTATTGATCAAAAATAGATTTTAATAGAAGATCCAACAATACATTTTGACAAAAGAATTAGAAAACGGAAAGAAATACTTTACGAAAATTTTAAATACAGAAAATACGTATTTACGAAAACAGGGGTACAAATCCTACCCACCTTACAATAAAATTTCTTCATCGAAATTTGTTTAGGCGGTACATAGGACAGGGCAAAAACAAATTTGGGGAAGGATAAACAGTGAATTAATGGGAAAGGAACAAAGCAGTGACAATACCAGAAAAAGAAGGAAGATGGATATGAATGAGGTCAAATGGAATGCATGAAAGAGAATAAACAATATTAAAAGGAACAAACAACACAAGATAACAAAGCAAGATAAGGAGTAGGTAGAACTGGAATCAAAGAGAGAATGAACAGGGAAGAATTGAATCAAATAATGAATGGGTGTATGATGGGAAAATGGAATGCAAGAAAGAGGTAACCGGTATCAGAAACGAAGAAGAAACAATATAAGACTTGCAAGATAACAAAGCAAAGAGAGAAAGAAATAAATAGAGCTGGAATCGAAGAAACGATGTACAGTGAAGAGATGAACCGAGCAAATGAGTCAACGGAAGAAGACGGGTACAAGGGATAGAGAAGCAAACAGTGCAGGGAAACAGAAACAACAAGAGAATCGTGAGACCTGGGGTTATGGGCCCACAACGCTTCCGCTGCATCACTCTGATCGGAAAAGACACTGCTAATAGCATCCATTAGCTCCAGCAATCCACTTCGTGGCTCACTGTATCCTCAACACATCCAAATGGCATCTCACTAGCATGAAGTTCAAACTCTTGTCAAATTCAGATTCTGAACACTTGTTGAAATCCTGGGACTTTGCATGCACATCTTGGAGCAAAAGGTGACACATCCTCTCCTGGTGATGATCCAGGCTGCTGACAAGCTGAAGTAGAACCAGCGATACCGACTGACGGACCAAGCAGAAAGAAAAAAGAATGGATGGCACCAAAATTAGAAAGATATGGGTACGAAAGCAATGAATTCATACCCAAAAAGAAATCAACAAATGGGGACGACTAAAAGAGACGGAATAACAAGGAATCAAGGGATTGAATAAGAAGGGATCAAAATGGATGGAATAAGAATAGTATCCAGATCAATGTTGATTATAATTTATTCATGCATGCATGGTCTATGTAATGTTGAGCCAATCCCAGGTCGAGTCAAGCTTGTCTAATATATCAGTCACTAATACATTAGACAACCTGGGCTCTGTTACCATTAAAAAACCTTTTCACGCCCTGCTTCCTAAAATGAGATACGGAATACGGATACGTGACTAAGCCCAGTGAATGATTTTTATCATCCATAAGCTGTCAGGATCTTTACAACATTTTACAAGAATAATCAGAGTAGGAAGCAAGAGAAGTCAACCACGCATGCACATATGAATCAATACCAACAGAATTTACATGAAACAAAATATGTTAATCTCAAATAAACCAGATCTGAACAAGTCAATAATCCTAGGTCACATTGCCCAAATACAAAAAAATCTAAGTAACAGATACAATTATTCAAAATAAGCAACAAGAAATAATAATAGCAAAAATTCCTACATCTAGAATCTCATATCACCCACTCCATCTGGTAGCTGAAGTCCAAAATCTGCAATTTAATAAATTGCAGGAAGAGAAAAAGAAAACAAACTCCTGTCAATGCAAGTTACGGGTCGCTTGTAGTGTAGGCACAAGTACTTGGGAAAGGTAACAAGTAGCATGGAATAGGCATGATAACAAAATAGAACAACTAGTAGGAATCATGAACAGAATAAAGTAATAACAGGTGTATATAACATGTAATAGGTAACAGGTATCATGCAAGTAGGTGAACATGTAACAGGTATCAAGTATCATGCAAGCAGGTGAATATGTTACAGGTATCAAGTATCATGCAAGCAGGTGAACATGTAACGGTATCATGTATGTCAAGTTTTGTATTTATTACTATCTAGGTAGCACTTCATGCGTCCATCATTTTACTACATGGTTACTACATTCAAACCAGTTTGCATGTAGATTTCGTAGGGGATTCTATAGGGTCGTGTACTAAGATATCAAGTAATCCAAATCATATACCAAATTTCAAATTAAGCAAATCATATACCAAATTCTAAATGTAATTCAAACCATATCATGTAACCAAATGAGGGAAACACGAGCCCCCTTCCGAGTACACTTTTCTATATTGTCCACTACTTGATCTTTCCCTTAACCCCAGCTTGTTATTTGTTATTATTAATCAAACAGGCATGTATGTGTCACAAACAGGTCAAGAATAACATGGCATGAACAAGTAAGAGATTTAGGATGGAAGATAAATATGCATAGGTGAAAGACAACACATAAAAGATTAGGACAACGAGAATTCTTGTTAAGCACAGCAGGACAGTACTGCACTAAATCTGGAATTTCCGTTGCTACAGACATGTAAATATGGATACGTCAGAAGATCTGGAAAATATACTCCCGGCCGAATCCAGCAAATATATATAAGTCATATGGTATTTCATAAAAGCAAGTCTCAAAATAGGTTTGAATCCAGAAAACAGGTTTAGCCAGAAATCAGAAACTTGTATTCAAGGACAGGAAAACAGCATAAAAACTCACTGATTAAATCCACGAAAAATCTGGGGTATTTCCTAGTATGTTTAGTAACAGAAAATTAAGTTTCATAATTTTCCAACATAAATAGAATAGTCACATAAAATCAGAAAGCAGCAAGATACGGCATTTTCTAAATCTGAAATTATAAACACTACGGTACTAAAATAGCAATATATCACAAAATACAAATCGAATCCCAGATCTGTCAAAAGGATGATAAACTAGATACAAAAGGATAACTTTCATATTTAAAAGGATTTTTCAAACAACAAGTAGAATTGGGTCGAAATTATGCATCTTTACTGAACAACAAGAAAATTCTGCTAGTATAGTTAATATTTGCAAGTATAAAATAGTTGGTAAAACTCATTAATTAAATCCAAAAAAATTCAGGGTTAATCCAGTCAGGTTTAGTTATACTCAGCAAAATATTGGATCAAAATAATACTTTTAACATCAGAATAAAAATAGTTTACTCCACAAAACTCATATAAAACGAAATCTGATATTTTTCTACACCACTGCAGTAAAATAGACATAACTCACAACTCGTAAAACAAAACTGAGATCTGTCAGAAGGGTTGAAAAATAGACAGAATTCTCTACAGTTCATGTTCACAAATAATATTCAAAGTACTGAACTTAATAGGGTCTAAAATACTGATCATACGAAAAATAACAGAAAATATAGAATTCTTATTCGAACATAAAATCATCTAGTTCATGTAAAACTCATCCAGATTAACCCAAACATGAAATATAGTGTACTAGATGTCCAAACAACATGGTATAGGGTATTTTGCAAGTCCACGATAAGTTATAGCACGAATAACACATCAAGTGCACGATAACACAAAATAGCATGCATATATGAATCCAAAAAAGTGGTCATCCCTAGTTGTTTCATGTCATGTATGCCATGAGAAAACTATGGTCGAATCAACACAATAGAGACAATATATAACAGAGGATTCACACACGAATTATCTCTAGCACCCAACTACACTACAAGCAGTATTTAGTACTTGTATTACACAAAGAAAAGAATACAAGTTACTTTCCTGAGAGACGATGACGGGAACGGAGCAAGAACAAGAATAACGGGAATGGATCCCGGGCAGGAATACAACGGAAGAATAAGAACATGAGCGCACGAGCAACGAACACACGAACCCAAAAAGAAGCAAAACCCACGAACCAACACATGCACACAACGAGAGAGAGATAGCGGACAGGGAACGATGACGGCACGACAAAACGACGGTGGGGACAACAAGAGGTGCACTAGCTGTATGTCGCCACAGGCTGCAGGAGAAGAGAAGGGAAAGAGGCTGGGGTCTGGGGTTGCGCTACTGCAGCGTGAAGGAGCGACGGAAAGGATGGGACTAGGGCTTGGCTGCAGGTGGAGCGCATCCCTGATGTCGACGGAGGACGGTACTGTAACGCCCCGAATTCCAAATACAACTGAATTCGAGAGTTCTACAGGATCTTTTCACTTCTTTCGTACAATTTTACAAGGAATTTAAAACTTTTATTTCCACAATAATTACACCAGAGTCTTTTACATCAATAAGCAGCGGAATCAATAAAATACAACAATAATGAATGTACAATTGTTACAACTTTAACATTTAAGTAATCAACAGCATCAATTCTCTTTATATCTTCATGTAACTCTATTTCCTGCATATAAAACTGTGGGCGCGTCAGTTGCTTACAACTGACGAAATATTATACACGGCCATCCTCTCTATGCCGGAAACAGTATAACGATTCTCAAATGCTTTAGCAAACACAAACTTGATCACAAACAAAGCTACAAAGGGACTATCCTGTTGATGTCGTGTTGTGCGGTGCACTTAGTCCTTAATGCAGTTGTTTATATTATATGACACTAATGCACACTTGTTCGGATTCTATGCATCCCATACTACATAGGTCCGAGGGCAAGCCTCTTAATCGTCTTCATTATTGTAGGGTTCAATCCCTCGCCATGACTTAATCTACTACTGTAACTACGGTGAGTATCCTAGATGGTCTGTGAGTACAAGCACGTATCCTGGACCCTGGAGGGGAATTCCGCGCCATGTCTTGACTCATCAAGCATGCATTCTGCGGTAATTCAGCCTCCTCCCTGAACACGATCCTCTTGCAGTCACTAAAACATCCCACAAGCATGACTAAAGTCCGATCATTACTGAGTTGTGCCCGCGCCATGTCTTGACTCATCAAGCATGCATTCTGCGGCTCACACACCCGCACCGTACCCTAGCTCTCATACTCATGTTTTTCTCTCACTTTCATCACATCACCACTATGTATCTACCTGTAATTTCAGCAAGTGTCATAGACGTTCCATGATTACAAGCACGTGTCCAAGACCCTAGAGGGGAACCTCGTGCCACGTCTTGACTCATCAAGCATGCATTCTGCGATAGTTCAGCCTCCTCCCTGAACACGATCCTCTTGCAAGTCACCAAACATCCCACAAGCGTCGCCAAGATCCCGATCATTCTGGAGTATATTGCCCACGCCATGTCTTGACTCATCAAGCATGCATTCTGTGGATCACATCCGCATCGTAGACCCTAGGCTCCCATACTTATGTTTTTCTCTTACTTTCATTACAGCCTTACAATGTATTAACTATTAGAATCATGAATAAAATCAAAGCTCTAGAGTTAGCCTCTCCACTCAACCGGACTTATTCATTCATTACAATATATGACCAACCTTGGTCTTTCAAATTCTCATTTCATTTCATTGCCGGGGGAGACTTAGCTACTCTTTGGTTTCAATTTACAATTCACAACTTCCAATTGAGCACTTTCAGCTCATAATTCAATTTAGAGTCTCACAGACTTTCTCATCATGATCTTAGCCTTTCATATTCATTTAATTCTCAATTCAAATCTATGATTCATCTCATGTAAATTCTCAATTCAACTATGATTCATTTCATATAAATTTATGCAGCAACAATTAGAGTTTACCAATATCCAGATTCACAATCTTTACCACAAACAATTCACAAGATTTCAGATATATCACAAAGCACTCTGGACAGTCGACTGGGAACTCTTCCAGTCGACTTGTTCAGTCAATTCACATTCTTCATAACCACTCGGGAGAGTCGACTGCTACACACGGCAGTCGGCTGTTCCGCAGTGTTCCAATTTAATTTCTTTGTCAATTTCATTTTTCATAACCTTGTGTGCATTTCACAATAAAACTCAATCAAATCTTAATAATCATAAAATCTTGTATTCAAAACTTATTTAACTTTCATTTGTCAAAATCAATTTCAAACTCAAGAATCATAAACAGTTCGGTTCAGTCGACTGGTGGCAGTATCAGTCGACTGTCCCGCAAGTATCTTGAAAACTCAACATCAAACTTATGGCAGCATCAGTCGACTGTAAAAAATAGTCAGTCGACTGTCCTACTGACAAAACCCAATTTTTTATACTTACCAGTCGACTGTAGAAGTGAACAGTCGACTGTCAAAACAACAATTTGCATCTTTACATACACTTTTCGACTTTTGAATCGATTGTACTTCCATATACAAAATATAATTTATTTCCAGAATATATTCCTTTTAAAACATTATCATATATATTATCAATTCCCAAGTTTCTCTTTTTCCAATCGAAAATGCATCAAAACATATTTTCCAAATGAACTACTTTCTTTTATCAAATTCACTTTACAAAATCTCTATCCTCGTGTGAATAACACTTTGAGGTTATAATCACACTTCTTTACCACATTCTCAACATGCATCGATTCATACAATCACTTCAATTCTAGTATCTCAACTAGCAATCATAACAAGCATGACAATTTGCATTCACCATAATCAATCAAGATTTAACGATTCGTTTCTATATCAATTTGCATGCAATCAATTCAATTTCAACCCAATAAATCATATATCAACTATCATGCATTTCCACTTCTAAATTAGAAAGTATTTAAGAAACACCCACCTAAAAATGAAGATTTGATACCAAAATGAACTCCTAGAATTAGGAGCTCCAATTGCAACTCCTCGAAATCCGTGCACCAAAGCAAGCCTCCAAGCTCCACATCGGCAAGCATCCATCATCAAGAGCATCTTCACCCCCACTCCATGTCGGCAACATCAAGAACAATCTCCCATCTTCTTTCATGTACACATACTATGTATGTACATATATATACATTAGTATATGTATATAGGCAAGTGGAATGGTGATTAGATGGAGGAATGGACAAAGGCTATGCTGTTTTGGGATTGCTTCTTCTCGGCATGGGCAGGAGAGAAAAGAAAAGGGATGAGAGAGAGAGGCTAAGAGTGCACTTTTATAAGAAAGTAGTAGGTAGTTATAGCAACCACCTCCCACATGAACTCCACTAACCCATTATAAAAATTTGTAACTTGTTTTCCCTCTTGTTTTCAAAATCAAAACTCCAGAATTTTCCTCTCCTCATGAGCAGCCCGGTCCCCCAAAATTGTGTGCACATCGCACGTGTGCACGTGCACGTGCTTTGTGTACAAAAACAATTTATTTATTTAATCCTTTTAAAATAATTATTTATATATGTAATAAATATATAAAATTAACTTAAAAATTATACTTTTCATGAACAATAAAAATAGACACTCACATTTTCATGAAAATTATTTTGAAAGAATAATACGCTTAAAACACGTGCACCAAAACACGTGCATTGCCCGGAAAATCTCAAAAATACAAAAATTGACTTTATGAACCGAAAAATATTTATAATCAATTGGAATGCAATAGAAAGTATATTTAATATACATATTTGATAATATACTCAAACGTACAGAAAACACGTGTATTGCACGTAGAAAATTTATTTTAACTAAAAATTGTCAAAAATTGAATTCTATCTATAAAATAAATTTAAACCTGTTTATAAAAATAAGTAATTGAAATCCATTGAAAACTTGCACGTAACGGTGGAATACCCAAAATCGACACGTGCATCGATAATACGTAAAAAGCACGTAAAAACTCCAAGATTGAAATTTAGCATTTTGAGTTGTCTCAAATGTGATTTTAAGAATACGAGATTGCATGAATAATCGGAATTCGAAATACATATCAAAATGCGTTATGGATATAATCAATAACCGTACAAAATGCACGTGCGTAACACCCGAGGGCAAAATTGTCAATTAAATTTTGCGGGGTGTTACAGGTACAGGGTGGCAGAGTTTCTGCTAACAGCATGCTGGAGGGCTGGGCTGTCGACGATTGGGAGAGTAGAGGCAGGGAGTCACGGCCGTCGCCTGGGTGCGGCAACGTTGGTGCGACCGGGAGGAAGCACAGGGAGGCACAGGGATGCGGTGCAGCAGGCGGAGGGCGACGTGACGCAGGGAGGGGGGACCTGGGAGAAGGGAGGAGAGAGAAAGGGAGACGGGGCAGTCGGTTGCTGCATCGGTACTGTAGGAGGGACCAGGGGGGTGCACTGCAAGAGGGCGGTGCAAGCAGGGTAGGGTGGCACCGAGGGAGGAGAGTTTTCTCTATAGAAAACAGGAATTTCTTTGTGCTACCTTCATGACTGAGTGAAAGGCGGGGGTTTGAACTCAATCTTTGGACAATACAAAGAAGCCAGCCCTTTGTCTTTTCAGTTTAGTCTTAGCACGTGTAGTGACCTCCGTTTGCTCTTGGCGCCTTGACGCAACTACACCAGAAAGAACACCAGCGTTGGTGTGACCGGGAGGGAGCACAGGGAGGCGCAGGGATGCGGTGCAGCAAGCGGAGGGCGATGCGAAGCAGGAAGGGGGGCCTAGGAGAAGGGAGGAGAGAGAGAGGGAGACGGGGCATTCGGTTGCTGGCAGTTGCTACATCGGTACTATAGGAGGGACCGGGGGGGTGCACTGCAGGAGGGCGGTGCAAGCAGGGTAGGGCGGCACCGAGGGAGGAGCAGTCGGAGGGCACAGGGCTGGGGCGAGGAGCAGGAGAGAGACGGGAGGTGCAAGGTGGCTGTGGGTTTAATGAAGAAGGTGAACAGGCAGGGTGAAGATATAAATAGGGAAATAGGAGTTTTAGTGTTTAGAAGCAGATGGTGCAACGGGTTTCGGGTGAAGTAAATGGGTTTGGGGTGTTATGGGATATAAGCTGGGTTATAGGGTATGGGTTGGGTATGTAAATAGGGTAGTAGGGTGACGGCTGTATAGGGTTGGATGCAAACGGGTAGGGTTGTGCATATAGGGTTTATGGGTTTGAATAGGATTAGATAACAAATTGGTATTAGGGTATTTAATGGATCCAATAAGAAATTAAAATGGGTTATAGGGTTTTTAAAAATTCAATAAAATAATAGGTTTGGGTTTTTGGGTTAAAATCCATTAGGAAAATAAAGATAACCAATAAAAATATAATTAAACTTAGATAAATTTTGGGGACATTAAAAAGCAAAATTTAGTAACAACAATAATAATAGTAACAGTAACAATAATAATAATAGAAATCAAAGTAATAAAAAAAATAATAAGATTTGTATAAAAATCATAGGAAATAGTTATAAATAAAATTATTGATCGAAAATAGATTTTAATAGAAGATCCAACAGTACATTTTGACAAAAGAATTTGAAAGTGGAAAGAAATACTTTACGAAAATTTTAAATACAGAAAATACGTATTTACGAAAACAGGGGTTACAACAGCCTTGCTCGATCGGAAACACCAACCTGTTACCTGCTGATCGGAAAGTACGTTGGAAAGTTGTCACCGGTGAATGGACAGTAGTTAGAGAGAGAAGATGTGAAAAGTATAGTGTAATGCCCTGTAATATCCCGGATGGATATTATATTTATAATAATAATTATTTTTAAATTAAAATATTTTTATGGAAATTTCTTGGTTTTTCTAAATAAAAAGTTATCTGGATATATATACTAATAAGTATATACAGGTATTGTATCAGTTTTGTGCACTTGTACAAAATCCTGTCAAATGCGTTTTCGAGAAAAATGTTTAGGAAATCACGGACTGGTATTTCAAATTATTATTTTATTATTATTTTATTATTATTTTATTATTATTTTCAGAATTGAAATATTTTTGGTGGATATCACCCGGTTTTGTTAATGAACTTTATCTCTATATGTATACCAGTCTGTATACATCTGTATCGTATCAAATTGATATTGTAATCTTCCGAGCTGATAATAAAATTTATTTTATTATTATTTTCGGAATTAATTTATTTTTATGCGGATTGTGCGGTTTAACAAACGGAAATTTTTGGTATATATATATTAATACATACGTATGCGTATTGTACCGATTTCATACATTTGTACAAATCATGTAGTATGTATTTTGGACAAAAATATCTTATTTTTTTTCATAATTAATCAAAATTGGATGGCTAGGATTTGTTTGGAGGCTTAAATCTAGGGTTTAGGAATAATTAGATACATAAGAGTATTAATAGGTGGGTTTCTACTAGAAGTATCTTCTCTACCTCACCCCTCCACCGCATCATGTTATGGCCGGCCAAACCCTTACCAAGGGAGTTTGTGCAAATGTGTTGGTGTAATTTGCACACTCCACCCTCATTTCATCCTATAAATAACCCCCCCCCCCCCCCCCCCCCCCCCCCCCCCCCCGTTTTTTACTTTTTGTCTCATTTACAAGAAAAAAAAAGAGAGGAAAAGAAATAGAAGAAACCCTAAGTGTTCTTCATTTGGTGGTTTTCCATAAGAGTTCTTCATTGAAAGTTGTAGTAGAAGCTAAGGAGGAAGGAGAAGTTTGCTAGCTAGTCCTTCCTACAAGAATCAAGGTGAGAGTTCTCTACTTCTGTTGTTGTGTTTTGTTCTCTTTTTATGGTTTGTTTTTCTTTCATTTTTATGTATGTGGAAAAGAACCCATCTTTAGAGTTAATAGTTGTTGCATGTGAGAAAGAACCCATATTTTGATGGTTGTTGTTGTAGGTTAAAAAGAACTCATCTTTATGAGGTGTGGATGTTGTATGTGTATGTTTTATAACCACTTGGACTAAATCCTAAGCACATAAATGGTTGTAGGTTAAAAAGAACTCATCTTTATGATGTGTTGTTGTGTATGTGTGTTCCTAAACAACTTGGACTAAATTCCTAAGCATAAACAAGGTTGTAGGGATCAAAATGATCCCATGGAAATATTGATGGTAGAACTTAAATAAATAATATAAAGATTGATTCTTTAAGACTTGTTGTGGTTATTTTGCTAAAATAACAACTTGGACTAAATTGTATGTGCATATGAGTAGTGTGAGTCCAAGAGGACCACACGAAGAGTTTTGAATGAAAACTTGCTAAAAACACATAAAGGTGTAATCTTTAACCTGGTTATGATTATGGTTGTTACTATGGTTATTTTGTTGAACATAAAACTATAACTTGGACTATAACTATGTGCATATAAAGATTAGTGTACTAAAAATGTTTACACACCCATTTTGGGGTTGTAGAACTCATCTAGCTATTTAAAGATAAGTCTTTTGTTGTATGTTGCTCTCTACTTTGTTAAGAAATCAATCTTTACTAACCCTAGTTCATAAAAAATTGCTCTTGTTCTGTGTAGGAACTTGTAGGTTGAAGAAAAGAAGTTTTGTAATACGTAGGATTGTAGATTCTATAAATGTAGTTTTTGTATTATGTAGAACTTGTAGATTAAATAAAATAGATTCTTGTAATATTTAGGAATTTGTAATTCTATAAATAGTAGAGGTTGTAAATTTTAGTATATAAAAAGTAGGACTTGTAATTCATAAAGAGGTAGCTTATGTAATATCTAGATAAGTCCTTAGTAGCTTTATGAGTTTACTACCATGCTTGAGTTATAGGTAGAACCCATGCTTGAGTTGTAGTAGAGAATCATGCTTGAGATGTAATAAAGATTCATGCTTGTGGTGTATAAGTGTTCTAGTTTCAAAGAATCCATGAACCATGCTTGAGTTGTATATGCTAAAAGAAACCCATGCTTAAGTTATATGTTACTAAATTTCCCATGAACCCATGCTTAAGTTGTTGTAGTAAAGAAACCATGCTTAAGTTGTTGTAATAAAGAAATCCATCATGCTTGAGATGTAGTAAAGAAACCATGCTTAAATTGTTGCAGTAAAGAAACCCATCATGCTTGAGATGTAGTAAAGAAACCATGCTTAAGTTGTATGTGCTTAAGAAACCATGCTTAAAATGTTGTAGTAAAGAAACCCATCATGCTTGAGATGTAGTAAAGAAACCATGGATAAGTTGTTGTAGTAAAGAAACCCATGCATAAGTTGTATACCATGCTTAAGTTGTTGTAGGTTGATGTAGTAAAGAAGTCCATGCTTAAGTTGTATACCATGCTTGAGTTGTTGTAGGTTGATGTAGTAAAGAAAGGTTGATGTAGTAAAGAAACCCATGCTTAAGTTGTATACCATGCTTGAATTGTTGTAGGTTGATGTAGTAAAGAAACCCATGCTTAAGTTGTATACAATGCTTGAGTTGTTGTAGGTTGATGTAGTAAAGAAACCCATGCTTAAGTTGTATACCATGCTTGAGTTGTTGTAGGTTGATGTAGTAAAGAAACCCATGCTTAAGTTGTATACCATACTTGAGTTGTTGTAGGTTGGTGTAGTAAAGAAACCCATGCTTAAGTTGTATACCATGCTTGAGTTGTTGTAGGTTGGTGTAGTAAAGAAACCCATACTTAAGTTGTATTCCATGCTTGAGTTATTGTAGGTTGATGTAGTAAAGAAACCCATGCTTAAGTTGTATACCATGCTTGAGTTGTTGTAGGTTGATGTAATAAAGAAACCCATGCTTAAGTTGTATACCATGCTTGAGTTGATTGTAGTAAGTAACCCATGCTTGAGTTGATTATAGTAAGTAACCCATGCTTGAGTTGATTGTAGTAAGAAATTCATGCTTGAGTTGTTGTAGTAAGTAACCCATGCTTGAGTTGTTGTAGTAAGTAACCCATGCTTGAGTTGATTATAGTAAGTAACCCATGCTTGAGTTGATTATAATAAGAAACCCATGCTTGAGTTGTTGTAGAAAGAAACTCATGCTTAAATTGTTGTAGGTTGTTGTAGTAAAGAATTCATGCTTGAGTTGTTGTAGTAAGAACCCATGCTTAAGTTGTATACCATACTTGAGTTGTTGTAGTAAAAACTCATGCTTAAGTTGTATACCATGCTTAAGTGGTTGTAGGTTGTTGTAGTAAAGAAAACCATGCTTAAGTTGTATACCATGTTTGAATTGTTGTAGTAAACGAAACCATGCTTAAGTTGTTGTAGGTTGTTGTAGTAAAAGAAACCATGATTTAGTTGTTGTAGTAAAGAAACCATGCTTGAGTTGCTAGTAAACAACCCATGCTTGAGTTGCTAATTATTGTAGTAAGAAAACCCATGCTTGAGTTAGTTGTAGTAAGAACCCATGCTTGAGTTATTATAGTTGTTCTAGTAAAGAACCCATGCTTGAGTTATTGTAGTTGTTGTGGTAAAGAAATTCATGCTTGAGTAGTTGTAGTAGTTCTAGTAAAGAACACATGCTTGAGATATGTAGTTGTTCTAGATTTAAAAGAACCCATGCTTGAGTTTGTATGGTTGTTTTAGATTCAAAAGAATCCATGCATGTTTTAAGTTATATGTTGTAGTGGTTTTTATTAAATTCTAAAAGGTACACATGAGTTCAGCTTGCATGCTAATCCAATTGAATTATTGTAATGAACCCATGTTCCATAGTTGTTCTAGTTCGATTTTTAAGAAGAAACCCATGAAACTAGCTCCATGATGGTTCTAGCTCGAATTGGCAAGGAACTCATGCATTTAGGTTCTAGGTGGTTCTAGCTCAATCTTGAGAAAGAACCCATGGACCTAGTGGCATGTTGTCCTAGTTCAAATTTGGGAAAAAGAACCCATAAATTCTAGTTGTATGTGGTTCTAATTGAAATTAGACCATATGATGTGAACATGCTTCATCTTCAATATATGGATAATAATGGTTGGGAAAGTCACTAGTATTGTTAGCTCGATAAAAGATCTTCTAGGGTCTTATAGTTACCCTAGGGGTCATCGACCATCAAGGCTCGCATCTTACCACCTCGGAAACTATGGATAAATCACACCTCGAGCACTGACGGATCTTAACTGATGTGGGTTGATCGCGGGCCGAGTATGTCAACGAGATCCGAGTTAGGGATAGTGATGAGTGAGGGAGATCCCGTCACCGGTGTCTTGGATCGATAGGCCATGAGTTGGATCGGGATAATCTTAAGAAAGTTCTTATTGAAAACCCCGTGAGATTGTTTCGGTTTAGTGACATCGTTAGGGTAGTAACTTATGGCTATTACTGCTTAACCTTTACTTATTATCGTTTTTCGCCGAAGGAAAAGAGTAGGCGTTAAGGGTGATACCTTATGATCCGACCTGTCCTATAGGCCGACACTAGGCAGTGTTATTGGGTTATACCCTTCTTGTCAAAGGGATACGGTCTGTGCCTTCTCACGAGTTGGGAGCACGGGATCCGTATCTCGTCTATTAATTTCTGAAGTTCCTTGATAAGCGAGAGCGATTCCTGTCGGAGCTAGGGGGATGGACCCCCGGAACTCCGTCTTGTCTTATATCTAAGGGTGAGGAGCCATAGACTACGGTCTGGCTAGGGGGCCACAGGGGATGCTTCGAGCTAACCTGCGACTGCGGAAACTCCAAAGATTCGTCAGATATTTGAGTGAGGTCCGGTCGCCTGGCAGGATTAGACTATTTCAGGACAACCTCATCAGTCATGTCGTATCTTCAGAAACAAGTCGAGTACAAGAGTAGAATTCATGGCGCGGGTTCAAAATCCCTATATATGAATAAATGGCTTGATATGGGGCATATGTAGTATGGGCAGCATACTGTCCAAGAGGCTTGCATTAGAATAAGAGCATCATTGCATTAGTTAATCTGGCATTAGAGTCTAAGTCATCGCATACACTGACACATCAATTATATATACATGTTTCTCTTTTCATCAATCTGTTTGCTTAAAGTAGAGAATCGTGCTAGTCATCAGCCTTAAAGCGTCAGTACATGTACTGACATTCCCATTTATGTAGGTACAGGATTGCAAGCTACAGGTACAGGATTCAGGAGGACTCAAGGCGAGAGGAGCAAGAGTCGATTTAAGTTTTCCGCTATAATATATGTTGATTACTATTGTTTCTTTTGTAACAATTGTTGTAATTTATTTATTTGTTGGAAAGCATCCAAGTAAAGTACCAAGTGTTGTTCTTTATTCATTGTACTCTGATGTAACTTGTTGAAAGTTGAACACTTGGGCTTGTAAAGGTATTATTGTAACACAGATGTAATGTATTGCAGTTTTATAACATTCGGACTTGTAATACATTTGTGTTGAATAAAAAGTTTTAAATTTTTCTGTTTTTCTGTGTATTGTGGCTAATTGAAGTAAAGATTACGGCGTATGTCACGATTTTCCAGTATATGGAATTTCCCAATACCCGTGTAACTACTGTTTCCCCGTATTTGTATTTTATACTGTATTTTGCCATAATGTATTCTTTCATCTATTTGAGATTCGTATTTTATTTTAGTTCGAATAAAATCATTATTTTGTCTCAACTCAATTTGTGGGTCCTTTTATCAAATTCGATTGTGTGCCATCTTGCACCGTTCTTCATGAGAAATGACAAATTCTTCTCATTTATCTCTCTAATCCCAATTTTATTGCATTTTGAGCATTTCTCCTGTTGGGCTCTTTTTGAATCGGATCCCCTAAACTCTCAAACCCGCAAACCCGCTAACCTAGTATATAAACCCCTACCCTAACCCTAATCACCATTACTGTTTAACCCTAATTAACACACCCGCCGCTAATCTCTATCTCCAATCTCCTTCGTCCCCATCCTCCGCAACCATCGTCGTCCAACTCCTCGTCGCCATTACCCAAAACTTCGACACCCATCCTCGCCAAAACCCATTTCCACCACCTCCGACCACTACTCCACTGCGACACCTCGCCGTCGCCTCCAGCACACCCCCTCGACCTCCTCTCCTCCTCCGTCGCTTCGCCAACACCCTCGCACCGCCGAACAACTCCCCCGCACACCTCCCCTGTTTCGAACCCACGAACAGAGGAGCACGTCGCCGCGCCGTCGCTTCTCGACGTCGCCGCCCTCCGTGGCTGTCGCAGTCACGCACCACGTCGCCGCAGTCCAGCCGCCGCCGTTGCTCTCTCTCGCACGCTGTTCGAACGAAGAAGAAGAACGAGGAAGAAGGAGAAAAGAGCGGGAGCGATTCTCCGCCGTCAGATCGCATCAAGATTCGTGCATCTGATGGCTGTCCCGTGTTCGTCCACACCAGATCCGAAGCCGCTGTTCCCTGTTCTGGCCTCAGATCCGCTGCGGAGGAGCGTTTCCATTGGCCGGCTTCGCTGTTCCTTGTTTTGGCCGCACCGGATCCGAGCGGCTACATGCTGTTTTGGGCCGATCCTGTGCGCGGGAAAACTCGATCTTCCGTAGATTTTTGCACGCACTTTTCGAGGCCATCTTCGGGGATTTTTCTACTCTATTTGCTTCAACAAGCGGAGATTTTAACCGTCGATTTAAGGCAAGTAACCTTGTACATCTTATTGTCCTAGTACAAGTCTCTTTGAAATACCACATGTAGTTAGTTTGTGACTCTCCTTTGAAATATCATAGTAAAACAATTTGAACCTTCAAACTCACCAATCTAAGAGTCACAAAACTTCCTCGTAATAAATAATAATTCAATTGGACTCTTTTATCTCCTTGAACTTGCGAATCACATGGACATATGAATTAAGGACCCCTAGAAATTGTAGACGCATATAAATTTAGTGTTTTGGCAATTTGTGATTATTATGACTTGGAAAATATTATTATTCGCTGTTTGATTCCCATTACCATGTATTTGTGCCACATAATGATTTTAGACACCAAATTACATAATTCTATGAAATCTACATTAGTGAATTATTTCCCTATGTTGCTGTCTGGATTTTCTTTTGAGGTTTCGACCCTTTTAACATTGGAATTAGGGCCCGAGGCCTGAATACAAAATGTAGATCCGGATGTGTAGATATCGATAGACTCCAGAATGATTGAATTTGGAGTTACGGTCTAGGAGATATGGCTGTTAAACTGCAGCTGTGTCAGTAGGCGCAGTTTTGTAAAAACTGCTGTATATATTGACTTTGCGAATTATTTTAGCTGTACAAACAGCGTGCGTTTGACCCCAAATTTTGTGTGTAGCTGCTGGACATCATCTAGGACATCCCTAAAATTTTCTAGAATCAATTTACAACATTTACTTAGGTGTGCTTGCTTGATAAGAGTTAATAACAATAACAAGCCGGGGTTTGGGAAAGATTATAGAGTGGACAATATAGATACGTGTACTCGGAAGGGGGCCCGTGTTTCCCAATACTTGGTTCATGAACTTGTTGTATCTTGTTTGATTCATGGAGTCGGTTACTCGGCTCATGAACTTGTTGATTCTTGAACCCATTGTGCGGTTCTTGAACTTGCTTGTGGATTCGCGAACTTGCTTCGTGAACTTGTTATTTAATTTTCGATTCATGAACCAAGGCTTGCTTGATACTTGATACCTGAGTACGCCGCCCTATAAAATCCATTACTAGATCTAAACGAAAGTGCTTTGACTGTAGCAACCATGTAGTAAAAGAATGGATGCATGTCGTGCTACCTAGCTAGTAACTCACCACTAGACTTGAACTTGATAATTTGGACTCGATAACTTGAACTAGACTTGGACTTGAGAAACTTGAGCTAGATAACTTGACACTTGGACTTGATGACTTGATATCTGAGACCTAACATTTAAAATAACATATGACACTAGACTTGAGTTTGACACTTGATATTAATTACCCTTATAGGTGTACCTGACATGTGATTCACCACTAGCAGTTGTTATCCAACCTAGTTATTAAGATGATCCCTCTTGCTAGCTAGTCTTTGAAATTGCCTACTACTCCTCATAATTCTTGCTATATTCTTGATTCCAATTCTTGTTTTCCCCTTTCTTGTACTTGCTTTTACTATTTGTGGCCCTAGCTTGCACTAAGGGCATTTTCTCTTGTTTTCCCTTCGTTTTCCTGTTTATATTTATTAAGCAGACTTGGGAGACAAGTTATCTGCTGGAATTGGCGAGCAGACATTTCAGGTTTTGCTTGGAGCAAGGACCTGTTGCTTTTCTTAAGGTATTTACTTCTTCTACTGCTTAAGACTTGTTCCCGAGTTTACACTTGATCCAGACATGAGAACTATTTGAATATTATTATTTGTTTAAATTGTTTTCTGTTGCTTAATAAGTTATTCATGCATGCTTGGATATATATAAATCTGGTTATATTCTTGTTATGATGCTGAGTCGATCCTACAGCTTATGGATGACGTAAAAATCATTCGCTGGGCTTCGTCACGTGCTCGTATTCCATATTTTTGGGAAGCGGGGCGTGACAACCCGAAACCCGTGACACAAGCCAGAATCTTTCCTTCAAATGAGTCACAACACAACAAAATCATAGAAAATTAAAAACTGTTATTGCATCAAAATGTTATTACAACGTCCAATGATTACAACAATTACAATTAATTAGTACATCATGAATAAACAACAGAATTGGACAGTACCTTTCGCTTGGATGCTTCCCACGGCTTGAGTTCTTCCCGCGGTCTCCAATCAGCAATCTTGCACTAAACAGATTGAGGGCATGTCAGTTGAATACAACTGATGCAATTCTATAATATAGTGATCCTCTCTATGCCATAATATAGCGATTCCAAACCTCAACAACCAAAATTTGATGAAAAAGAAAAAGTGATGTCAAACAAGTTTCGGTGTATGTCATTGCCTAGATCTAATGCACACACTATGCACACATCCTCCTAAAGCTAATGCACGCTTGATTGGAGAGATATGCATCTCATACTACACATTCCCCAACCAAACGACGTTCTTCAGTTGATGGAGTTCAATCCCCCCGCTATGCATCCTACTCTTGTGCTCTCTCCTGTCTCTGATACTCTATTGATGATGAGACTGCAGTTGTCCTGTTCATACCCATCGCTACTGTCAGTAGTGGTGTCCATTACATCATGTTTTACCCACTATGCCCAGGGTCGCAGTCGCAGGCTTACTCCGTCGTGGCTGGGGTTGCAGTGCAGACTTACTCCACCGCGGCTGAATCCATAGTAGATTGCGGTAATTCCGCCTTTCCGGACCTCACCAAAAGGTGATATATGAACACTAGGGGTTCTTGCCGAAGGACATAGAGCCTTTCCCATAGAGGCTCGCTCACAGGGCCTTTCTCTAAGCCTCTTGCCCGCACTGATCCACATAGGACCTGACGGATATAGGGTTTCCCCAACTCCGTTACCCTTTTCCTTACACTAGACCAGAACTTGCAGTCGAGACGACGCCACCACTCCAGACCTCCTCAAAAGTTGTTACGGACATAAAGGCACTTCGACCGAAGATATTAGAGCCTTTCCCACTGAGTCGCTCCCTAGTTCGGTCTTTCTCCAAGTCTCCTGCCCGCGTTAAACGAACTTAGGATTTGGTCAGGCGTGATGATGCCATGCATCCCCTGACAGGTGAACATCACTCGCTAGTGCCTTTCCTTATATTCAATTATATTCAACCAAGACTCGATCTAGTCTTACAACACCACAAACCCATGGTACAAGTGCTACCCACTCTAGGACCAAGATTAAGAATGAGGTTAATTATGAGATTACTATCCTTTCATCTGATTATTTGAATTCCAAAACTCTAATCAATCTCTAATCCTTTTTCATTGACTCATTCTGAATTATTAGGCGAATCTAGGTCTAATTCATTTTACTCAATATTCTTAGTTAGGCGATCTATCAACTTTCTGGTCCTATCTTAGAACAACTTTGTTTATTATGAACAACTAGTTAAGCTCTACATGTGGAATATTTTCTAGTTAATCTTTTTTTTTAATTATTAGAACCTATCGGCCCACAATAGGACTCAATCTAGCCCTCAAATTCGGGCCAATGGTTGGCCCGCCTCAGCCCACACTTTCCCGCACCAACAACGAACCGACTTCGTCGATCACCGCATCTGCCATCTATGCTTGGAGTTTGATCGCAACCTCGGCCCGACAAACACGTAGCTCCCGCTAACCTTCACGCTCCACAATCCTTGACAAGTGGTAGCACCAAACACAACAATGGAATCCTTCTAGGAACGGCAAGTACATCGGTGCACGAGTCATCTCCTCCAATGCGTTCGATGCGACACGGGTTCATACTCTACCCGTCTAGATATGCCAACATGACTTAATCCTAGAGTCTCAATACTCAACCCATGTAGCCCAACAAGGGTACACTACCCTAGGAATAAATTCTACACCATGAATACTCAAAAAGAGTGCTAAAGAGCTCTAAAAATGGAAAATCACATTTCCAAATAGCAGGCATACAATTGGTATTCATGCCAAAATGGGGTCATTCCCGGGTCCGTTTCCTCAAAGAAATGCAATCGGGTGCTCCCCATGCTTCTACTCAAAGTAGACAGCAAGCACAAGCAAAAATTGGGCATGAAACTCAAGTGATCAACAATAATACATCACAACCATGACAATTCCTACTTTAAAACAGTGAACAAACATGTCTATATTGTAGGTCTATAAGCACACATGAGCTACTAATAATATGAAACTTTAGATAATTTAAGTCTTAACTCATTCCCACATTCTCAATAAGATTTATGACCCACAACAGCAACTTAAAACTCATATTCTACAAGTTCAAACTCAGTCTCATAGGCATAGTGCAAAACAGTGAGCTTTATGAATCTGTGTTTCTATTGTCAATTGAAAAATTCATTATAATTCGTATACTAGTCCAAATCATGAGTTCTTAGACATTTCGGAAAGACCTATGTATCTACTACAACTTCCTAGTTACATACTTCTTCACATTAAGTCGTTTAAGTGGTCAAATAAGTCATTATTTAACATGCATGAAATAGTTTCCAGAACAGAGCAACAACTAACCATTGCTAAGAAACAATTACTTTTAAAATATCAAATGATCTCTAAACTTCATGAAATTTGAAACATATGTACTTCATACATGGTAACAGAACATATTTAAATTTTAAGTCATTCTACTAAGTACTTTTCAAGTTATGACTTCTTAAATATTAACAAAAAACAGAACAGATCATCTTCACTATGTGTTTTCTTTTCAGAACAGCCAGTGGTTTCGGATTTTCTAATAATATCAAAACATTTCCAAAAATAATAAAATTTTATATTAAAGCACTTAACACATATTAGAAACAAATACTAAAATTTCAGTAATAGACCTTAAGTGGTTACAAAGTTATGAGCTTTGGAAAATCATAGTCAGAACACAAGCTAAGTATGTTTTTTGTACAGTCAGTGTTCAACTTCGTATTTAACTAAAATAGCAAATAAATTCTAAAAATTATGAAATTTGGAAAAAAGGTGTATAACATGCATAAGAATCTACATTTAAAATTTTGAATTCAAAATCCAAGTAATTTTTGCGTTATAACGTCCATACCTAGCACACTTTTCTGTTTACCTTTTTACTGTGTTTTCATCTAGTCTTGCACTAATAAACTAGTATGCAACAAATTTTTATCGCTTAATTACACATTTCATGACTCCTCATACTATCAAGACTACATAAATATTTCACCACACAAAAATTAAATACTTCAAAGGTTTAAAAACACCCACCTTATCAAATGTAGAAATTTGCCTCTTAACTTCGAACTCTTAGCTTCCTTGGACCTTCTTCTTCCAAGTGCTTTAATCCTTGGCTCCTCCTTGGCTTCTCCTTGGATCCTTCTTGCCTTCCAAACAACAACTCAAGTGTAAGAGGGGAATTTGGAGTAGTTTAGAATGGAGATATTAGTTAAAGTTTGAGTAGAAATGAGAAAATTGAGCTAGGATGAGATGAGGAGATTAAATAGAGGAGGAGGGGATGAATTTGGCCGGATTTAGGGGAAAGAGAGAGTGTGAGGCTGCATTGGTGGGGAGAGAGAGGTGGAGGTTGAGTGCAAGAAAGAACAAAGGGCTGGGAAACTCATGCACACTCAAGTGCTCTTTGCACCTCCCCAAGAAACCCAAGATTCCATATTTAAAAAAAAAACCCCTCAATCCTTTCGTCCAAAGTTAGCCTGCCACATGCATGCACAACTCATTTTATTTTTATTTTATTTTTACATGACTTACTACACTACAAGTATAGAGTCAATTAGGATCAAGTTTGGTTCGTTTGGGACAAGTTTAAGTCTAGTTTGAGTCCATTTAAATGAGTTAATTAGTTTAATTAAAATCACACATTAGAAATTGAAATGCACACAAATAATTTGTATATACAATTTGTAATAACACACATGAAATCGTATTATCACCATATGAAATAATAATTCAATTATACGTCCTAACTCAATTATAGTTAAAACTAATATGCAAATTAATTGAGAAGATATCTCAACTCCGGTTCGACAATTGCACCTTCATTGAGTTCAAAACATATCGAATAATAATATGTTACATTACTTATTCATTTAAAATCGAGAAATATTCATTAATACATGCAACTCTTAATCGTGCACAGATTAAAAATACAAAATTGATATATACTATTTTGCAGAGTCTTACAGTGTCACGCCCCGCATCCTAAAAATACAGAATACGAGCACGTAACATTGGCCCAGCGAATGACTAACGTTATTCATAAGCTGTTTATCTGATCAACTCAATAATATAATCAATATAGAACAATTGCACAGGTAATAATAATAATCTCATGAACAATAATACTTGGAATGAATCAATATGAAATATCCCAATACAATAAACCAACTTCTGGAAACAAATAATAAAATCAAGGTCAAAAGCCCAATACAATAATAAATCCAATCACAAATAATAATAAGTCTCAATACATTAAGTTCAATAAAACAATAAGCAACTAGAAAGCATTAAATCTTTAGAAATTTTGTTCTCCAATTCTAGCAGGCAATTTTCATTCATTACCTGTGAACACTCCATCTACAAAGAGAAGAAAAATTGTCCTTAGAGCAAGTAGTGAAAACAAGGAATAATTGAATAATGATATAACAATTAATTCAATGGATCAATAGGAATAAATAACATGGGACGATAACAATAATCAATATCATGGTAGTCAATGCAGTGGTTATAAACAATGATTCAATATTCGATAACATTATCCAGTGATCAATATCAATAACACTTAGCCAATATTCGATGTCAAAAGAACAATGACGAACAATATGCAATGTCAATGTGTAATCCTTAACTCTATTAATCAATTTAAATCCTAACTAATACACATACTACTGTGTCCTATATATTCCATACCACAGATTCGATGCATACAAACAATTTCGTTTAGACTGTAGTGGTAGATTCTTTAGATTATGTACTGGGTGTGATGATGATAACAATATAACACGAGCCATTGAGACAATTTCTTACACAATGACGATAACGAAAATAACACGAGTCATGGTGTAATTTCTTACACGATGACGATAATGATCATAACACGGGCCATCATCCGAGTAGAGTCCCTATATCATCAACTACTCTAGTCCATCCCTTAAGCCCCGGCTTGTTAATTATTTATCGATGTAACAATACAATATGCAATTTGAGACATTAGATAAACAATAGTATCAATAGGGGAACAATAGGGTGGTAACATTGAATAGGGCAATTGGAATGATGACAATAACTCATTAGAAGCATGCAATGGAACACACATACTTTAACTCATGCAATACTACGATATAGAAATAATTAATCTATTAAAATCTGGATTATAAAATTCTAGACAACAAGAGTGCTCTGTACAAAAATGTAAATTCCCGCTGCTACAGAAATCGAAAACTGAAACTGTTAGAAATTCTGAAAACTAGAATTACACACGGTTCCAACGCAAATTTAAAGTTCAAAATCCTAGAATAGGTCAAACACATCGTTCTTTACAGATTTCATGTTCAAGCAGAAATTTGACATCATGTTATCATAATTTTAGAATCAGCAAAAACTCAATAATAAATTCATTAAAAATATTTATTAGACTCCTAAACAAGTTAACTAGTATTCTGAAAATTATCAGAGCAAAATTTTAACATTTGATCAGCCTTTTAACTGTTTAAACATTAAACATACAAGAATCTGAAAATCTTGAAATAAAAACACAGCTGTAGTAAAATGATCATAACTTTTGCTATACAACTCGAAATTTAGAAATTCAAGATGTTCTGGAAACTAAAAACATAAGGCTACAACTCTTATTCAGAAAGTTATTTATTTTAAGTTAATTTACTGGTTCAAAAATAGCAGACAAAATATAGCTAGCATGCAACACACAGGTTTTTGGGTATATTTCATGAAATAAATTAATTAAACATAATGGGTTCTACTTCAATTAGTCAATAAACTTCATAATCAGTATGATGGGTATAAAAACATGACAAATAAAATTAAAATCGCACACATACACTATTTTAATATCAACCAAACATCAATCTACCAATCAAACATACAACCTAGCATTTCTTTCTACAATAATTTAATTGTGTCGTGATTATATGATTAACCCTATTATGAATATTACATGGATGCATGAAAGATTCAATCTTTAGAGTCAAAAGTGGCACGATGTCACGAATATTGGGAATAGCTCGTGTAAACCCTCAATAGACCCTACGAAAAGATAACCAATACATTGATATGATAACGAATAGGAACTACTTGCAAGAATTTCAATAAAACTTGAATTTGATACGATGTTCAATTTAAGGGGAAAGTGACTTATCTTTTGGACGATGAAATTGAATGCCAAGTAATGGGATAAGGATCCCGAAGCAACGAACCCACGAACACACAAATTAACACGTGCGAACTACGTGTACTAGAAATCCAAGCAAAACAACAACAATCAGCAACAATAGAGACAGCAGCAGCAATGTCAGCAATGGGCAAGGGGGCTCGCGTCGAGCGGCGGCGTTGCTGCTTCGCTCGATGGTGGAATGGCGGTGGCGAACAGGGAGGTCGACCGCGAGAGCATCAAGAGAGGAACGGAGTTTCGGGTGTTGTCGAGCAGGATAGGGGGAAAGGGGGTTGGGGTCTGGCATCGAGAGAGGTGGGGTTTCGACTGGGTGTCGACAGGGGTAGGTCGACGAGGTAGGGGATTTCGTCGGGGGTCGGGGGGATGGCCGGAGAAGAAGCACAGTAGGGGGGTTTCGGGATTTAGGCGAGAAACAGGGTCAGGGAGAGAGAAACAGAGAAGAGAGAGAAAGAGGATATAGGAGAGAGATTAGACAACTAAACGGGTTTGTATTTGTGCAAATTAGGGTTTGCAATAGGATTGTATTTATAGATTGTAATTAGGATATTAAGTTGGTGGTTTAGGATCTAATAATAGTGGTTTTGTGTCAAGCACAATTGAAATTGGGTTTTAGGGTTCAATAAGAGAGGGATCTAAAAATTATATGGTTCAAATAAAAATACCCACAATTTAATAAAAGAAAATAGGATCAATAAGAAAAGCTCAATCAAGAAGAATGAAGAATTTCTTGAACAAGTTAAATTTAAAAAATAATAAAGAAAGAAAAATAGAGTATTTTATTCAATGCAAATAAAATATTACAAAAAAGGGAAAAAATAAAAAGAACGAAAACAGTAGTTACAATCCTACCCACCTTACAACAAAATTTCATCCTCGAAATTAAGCAAGTGGTAGTAGGGTAACCCCGAAGATAGTAGGGTAACCCCGAAGAAAAGAAAAGAACAAGAACTACTCAAGAAGGTGGGGAAACTTCTTCCGAATCTTATCCTCAAGCTCCCAAGTCAACTCACCAGGCGAGTGAGGATTCCAAATAACACGAACCAACTTGATAACCTTATTCTTCAAAATCTTCTCCCGCCGGTCCACAATCGAAACTGGCTCACATGACAAATCTGGTCGAACCGACAACTCCGAATAGTCAATAACATGACTATCATCCCGAACATACTTCCTAAGTTGAGAAACATGGAAGACGTCATGCACCCCAGATAGAACTGGCAGCAATGCGAGTCTATAGGCCACCTTGCCTACTCGCTCCACCACATCAAACGGACAAATGAACCTAGGGCTCAACTTGCTCCCACCACCAAACCGAATCACACCTTTCCATGGAGACACCTTGAGGAACACATGATCACCCACTTCGAACTCCAATGGTCTCCTGTGCATGTCTACCCATTTTCTCTGCCTGTCCTGTGCGGCTTGCAAATGCTTCCTGATCTGGGCCACTATAACAACAGTCATCGTGATCAATTCTGGCCCCAAAATCTTCCTCTCACCAATGTTATCCCAGCACACTGGTGATCTACACTTCCGATCATGCAAGACTTCATACGGAGCTGCTTTAAGAATAGCTCGGTAGCTATTGTTGTATGAAAACTCCACCAAGTGTAGATGATCTTCCCAAGATCCTCCAAACTGAAGAACACATGACCTCAACTTGTCCTCCAATGTCTGAATAGTCCTGTCAGATTTTCCATCTGTCTGCAGATGGAATGCGGTACTGAATCTCAGCTTACTCCCAAGACTGTTCTGAAGATCCCAAAATAGAGATCTGAATCTAGTATCTCTGTCTGATATAATACTGACAGGAACACCATACAATCTCACAATCTCCTGCATATCCTCTCTGCAAGACTCTCTGTAGACTGACCAACTCTGAAGGGAATAAAATGAGCACTCTTCGTCAAGCGATCCATAATCACCCCGATCGCATTGTGACCCTTGGAACTTCTAGGCAAAGCAGTCACAAAATCCATAGTAATATTCTCCCACTTCCACTCTGGAATAGGAAGAGGTTGAAGAAGTCCAGCAGTCCTCTGATGTTCTGCTTTCACTTACTCACAGATCCGACACCGAGAAACAAATCTTGCAGCAGCCCTCTTCATACCATGCCACTAGAAATGCAACTTCAAATCTCGATACATCTTTGTACGACCGAGATGAATAGAATATGGCGAACGGTGAGCTTCTTCAAGTAACTTCTGCCTGACTTCTCCCTTCAGAACACGTAGACGGGTCCAAAATTAGAGAGATCCATCCTCATCAGTCCTAGAACCAGCTTCGACTTCAGCTCGAAACTTCTGCAGCTGAACATCACCAAACTGTGCCTCTTTGATCTGATCTACCAAAGACGACTGCAACTGAAGCACCATACAACTCCGTTCAGAACCAGGCGATACCACATCCAATTCCAATCTCCTCATAGCTTCCAAAAGTTCCTTCTGCTCAGTAAGAACCATAGCAACAAGCTTTCTGCTCAAAGCATCAGGCACTGAATTAATCTTGTCAGGATGATACTGCAAACTAATATCATAATCTGCCATCAATTCTAACCATCGCCTTTGCCTCATATTCAACTCCTTCTGAGTGAACACATACTTGAGACTTTTGTGATCAGTGAAGATCTCTACTCGGTCTCCAAGTAAATAATGCCTCCAAAGTTTCAATGCAAAATCACAACTTCAAGTTCCAAATCATCTATAGGATAATTCTTCTCATACGGCCTCAATTGTTTAGATACATAAGCAACAACCTTGCCTTGTTGCATCAAAACAGCACCCAAACCTCTACCTGAAGCATCACAGTGGTTACAAAACCTCCTGATCCATCCGGTATAGTCAACACAGGTGCTGATGTCAACCAGTACTTCAGTTCAAGGAAGGATTCTTCACAGAACTCATCCCACATAAACTTCTGATCCTTCCCAGTCAACTTGGTCAACGGCTCTGCAATCTTCGAGAAATTCCGAACAAACTTCCTGTAGTACCTAGCTAGCCCAAGAAAACTCCAAACTTCCGATACTGCCTTTGGCGTCGGCCAATCCTTAACTGCAGAAATCTTGGACAGATCGACAGAAACTCCATCACCAGAAATAATATGGCCCAAAAATGGCACACGATCCAACCAAAACTCACACTCGCTAATCTTCCTATACAGCTGATTCTCCCTCAAAGTTTGCAACACAACCTTTAAGTGCTCAGCATGCTCATCACGGTTACGAGAGTAGACAAGAATATCATCAATGAACACCACAACGAACTTGTCCAAGAAGGGAGAGAAAACCCGTTTCATCAAGTTCATAAACACAGCTGGAGCATTAGTAACTCCGAAAGGCATCACCAAGATTTCATAGTGCCTATATCTTGTATGAAAAGCAGTCTTCTGTACATCCTCGGCTTTCACCTTAACTTGATGGTAACTAGAACAAAGATCCAGCTTCGAAAATACAAAAGCACCTTCCAATTGATCGAATATATTATCAATCCTTGGTAACAGATACCTGTTCTTTACTGTGACATTATTAAGCTCGCGGTAGTCAATACAAAACCTCCAACAACCATCCTTCTTATTGACGAACAGTACAGGAGCTCCCCAAGGCAAAATACTTGGCCTGATAAAACCTCTATCCAGTAACTCCTGAATCTGCTCCTTTAGCTCAGCCAACTCAACAGGAGCCATTCTGTACGGATTCTTAGAGATTGGAGCTGTACCCGGCTGAACATCAATACTGAAAACCACTTCACGATCTGGCAGTGATCTCGGCAATTCCTCAGGAAAAACATCTAGAAAATCCTGCACAACCAACGATGTGACAACATCATCAGCACACACTTCCTCCATAACTCCAACTTCCTGACTTGCCAACTTCTCCACACAAGCAAGCGGCGTTTCATCGGCACAGAATTCAAATTCCTAATGTTCTGGCAAACGAAACACAACCTTCTTCTTGCGGCAGTCAATCACAGCATGAGTGGTACCAAGCCAATCCATCCCCAAGATAACATCAAAACCAGAACTTCTGATGACAATCAGATCGGTAACAAAATCCACACCAACAATAACCAAGGGACTCTGCTCATAAATCTGAGAACACACGACAACACCTCCACCTGTAGTAATGCTCCAAGCTACTGGCATAGCGCTACTAGCCAAGTGATGCAGATCGACGAAGCGGGAAGAAACAAATGAATGAGTAGCACCAGAGGCAAAAAAGCATGAGCAAGGAAGAAATGGACAAGTTTAATGCCTAGCAAGAAGTCATAGTGAGAACACAAAAGGCAGAAGCAAATGTAAGAAACAGACATGAATGGAAGGCTAGCATGATAAAGCAACAAAGGTATCCTAGGACCTGTGGGTTATGGGCCCGCCACGCTTCCGTTGTGCAGCTCTGATGGTGGAGCTCCAAGTTGTAGACATGTCGTTGTAGATCAAGCGGTGCCAATCAACGGACCAAGCAGGAAGAAGAAGAACGGATGACACCAGAATCAAAATAATATGCGTATGAAAAGAATGAAATCATACCCAAAAACAAATCAATAAATCGAAGGGATTAAAGATGGATCAAATAAGACTATTTTCCAGATCATAAGTTGGTTATCAATTATTCATGTGATCTCTGTATTGAACATACTATTGAGCCAAACCGATAAAACCCAAATCTGGTTAATATATCAATCAAAGCTAGACCTCCTTTCGTTAGTCACGTTTGACTAATATAACCCGGGCTCTGATATCACTAAAAACATTGTCACGCCCCGCTTCCCAAAAATACGAAATACAAGCACGTAACATTGGCCCAGCAAATGACTAATGTCATCCATTAGCTGTTTATCCGATTAACTCAACAATATAATCAATACAGAACAATTGCGCAGGCAATAATAATAATCTCATGAACAATAATACTTAGAATGAAGCAATATGAAATATCCAAATACAATAAACCAACGTCTGGAAACAAATAATAAAATCCGAGATCATAAGCCCAATACCATAATAAATCCAATCACAAATAATAATAAGTCTCAATACATTAAGTTCAATAAAATAATAAGTAACTAGAAAGCATTAAATCATCAGAAAGTTTGTTCTCCAATTCCAGCAGGCAATTCTCCTTCATTACCTGTGAACACTATATCTAAAAAAAAGAAGAAAAATTATCCATAGAGCAAGTCATGGACAACAAGTAGAGAAAGCAAAGAACAATGGAATAACGATATAACAATGAGTTCAATGGATCATAAGGAATCAATAACATGGGACGATAGCAATAATCAATATCATGGTAGTCAATGCAATGGTTCAAAATAATGATTCAATATTTGATAACTATATCCAATAAAACTTAGCCAATATTCGAATAGAATAATGATGAACAATATGCAATGTCGATGTGTAATCCTTAAGTCTATTAATCATTTTAAATCCTAACTAATACACGTACTACTGTGTCCCATATGTTCCATACCACAGGCTCGATTCATACAAACAATTTCGTTTAGACTATAGTGGTAGATTCTATAGATCATGTACTGGGTATAATGACGATAACAATATAACACGGGCCATTGAGATAATTTATTGCACAATGACGATAACGATAATAGCACGGGCCATGGTGTAATTTCCTACACGATGACGATAACGATAACAACACGGAACATCATCCGAGTACAGTCCTTATATCATCAACTACTCTAGTCCATCCCTTAAACACCGGCTTGTTAATTATTTATTGATGCAACAATACAATATGTAATTTAAGACATGAGATGAACAATAGTATCAATATGAGAACAATAGGATGGTAACATGGAATAGGACAATTGGAATGATGACAACAACTCATTAGAATCATGCTTTAACTTATGCAATACTACGATACAGGAATAATTATTCTATTAAAATATGGATTATAAAATTCTGGACAGCAAAAGTTGTCAGTACAAAAATGTAAATTTCTGCTGCTACAGAAATTGAAAACTAAACCGTCAGAAATTCTGAATACTACACTTCTACACGGTTCCAACGCATATTTAAAGGTCAAAATTCAATAACAACTAGGTCAAACACATCGTTCTTTATAGATTTCATGTTCAGACAGAAATTCGACATCATGTTATTATAATTTTAGAATCAGTAAAAACTTAATAATAAATTCATCAAAAATATTTATTAGACTCCTAAACATGTTAACTAGTATTCTGGAAATTATCAGGGCAAAATTTTAACATTTGATCAGCCTTTTAACTGTTTAAACATGAAACATACAGGAATCTGAAAATCTGGAAAAAAAACAAAGCTGTAGTAAAACGATCATAATTTTGCGATACAACTCAGAATTCAGAAATTCAAGATGTTTTGATAACTACAAACATAGAGATAAAAATATTATGCAGAAAGTTATTTATTTCAAGTTCATTTACTGGGTCGAAAAAGCAGACAAAATACAGCTAGCAAGCAACATACAGGTTTTTGGATATTTTTCATGAAATAAATTAATAAAACATGATGAGTTCTACTTCAATTAGTCAATAAAATTCATAATCAGCATGATGGGTATAAAAACATGAAAAATACAATTAAAATCACACACGTACACTATTTTAACATCATCCAAACATCAATCGACCAATCAAACATAGAACCTAGCAATTCTTTCTACAATATTTTAATTGTGTCGTGATTATATAATTAACCCTATTATGAATACTACTTGGATGCATGAAAGATTAAATCTTTAGAGTCAAAAGTGGCACGATGTCAGGAATATTGGGGTTAGCTCGTGTAAATCCCCAATAGACCCAAAGAAAAGATAACTAATACAACGATATGATACCGAATATGATCTACTTGCAAGAATTTCAATAAAACTTGAATTTTATACGATGTTCAATTCAAGGGGAAAGTGACTTGCCTTCTGGACGATGAAATTGAATACCAAGAATAACGGGATAAGGGTCCCGAAGAAATTAACCCACGAACACACAAATTAACATGTGCAAACTACGTGTAATAGGAATCCAAGCAAAATAGCAACAAACAGCAACAATGGAGATGGCAACAATAATGTCAGCAATGGGCAAGGGGGCTCGCATCGAGCAGCGGCGTCGCTGCTTGGCTCGACGGCGGAACGGCGGTGGCGAACGGGGAGGTCGATGGGAGGCATTGACGGCAAGGGCGTCAGGAAGGGAACGGAGCGTCGGGTGCTGTCAAGCAGGAACAGGGGAAAGCGGGGTCGGGGTCTGGCGTCGAGAGAGGTGGGGTTTCGGCTGGGCATCGACGAGGGTAGGTCGATGAGGTAGGGGAGTTCATCGGAGGTTGGGGGGATGGCCAGAGAAGAAGCACTGTAGGGGGGTTTTCGGATTTGGGCGGGAAACAGGGTTGGGGAGAGAGAAACAGAGAGGAGAAAGAAAGAGGAGAGAGGAGAGAAATTAGACGGTTATTAGGGTTTGTATTTGTGCAAATTAGGGTTTGCAATAGGATTGTATTTGTAGATTGTAATTAAGATGTTGGGTTAGTGGTTTAGGATCCAATAATAGTGGTTTTGGGTCAAGAAAAATTGAAATTGGGTTTTAGGGTTCAATAAGAGAGGGATCTAAAAATAATTGGGTTCAAATAAAAATACCTACAATTTAATAAAAGAAAATAGGATCAATAAGAATAGCTCAATCAAGAACAACGAAGAATTTCATGAACAAGTTTAATTAAAAAAATAATCAAGAAAGAAAAATAGAGTACTTTATTCAATGCAAATAAAATATTACAAAAATGAGAAAAATAAAAAAGAACGAAAACGGTAGTTATATACATAGAGAGAGTGTAAAGTAAAAAAATGAGGGGAGGGTTGGGAGCTTATATAGACAGCTTGTAGATGCCTCGAATTTCACAGATGATCTCAAGCATCCAATTTTGGTCAACGGTGATCAAGATATCAACTCCTCGATTTCCACAATAATGATGTTAGCAGCCAACGTGCAACACACGTGTCAACTATGACAGAACAAGTGTAGGCTAAATTAATGAAATTCTCCAAGTCAAGCTCGAGGTGACACTTGACGCTCGACATGCACCTCGAGCCAGCTACTATCTTTCTCACAAGATTTCTCCATGTCAAGCTCGCTCGACGCTCGACATTCACCTCGAGCCAACCACTAGCTTTCTCACGAGCTTTCTCCATCTCAAGCTCGCCCGATGCTAAGCATGCATCTCAAGCCAGCCACTAGCTTTCTCACAAGCTTTCTCCAAGTCAAGCTTTCTCGACGCTTGCCAAGCACCTCGAGCCAACCACTAGCTTTCTCACAAGCTTTCTCCAAATCAAGCTCGCTCGATGCTCGGCCTGCACCTCGACCCAGCCACTAGCTTTCTCACAAGCTTTCTCCAAGTCAAACTCTCTCGCGCTCGTCATGCAACTCGATCCAGCCACTAGCTTTCTCACAAGCTTTCTCCATCTCAAGCTCGCTCGATGTTCGGCATGCACCTCGAGCTAGCCACTAGCTTTCTTACAGGCTTTCTCCAAGTTAAGCTCTCCCGACGCTTGCCATGCACCTCGAGCAAGCCACTAGCTTTCTCACAAATTTTCTCCAAGTCAAGCTCGCTCGACGCTCATCATGCACCTCGAGCCAACCATTAGCTTTCTCAAAAGTTTTCTACAAGTCAAACTCTCTTACGCTCGCAATGCAACTCGAGCAGCAACTATCTTTCTCACAAGATTTCTCCATCTCAAGCTCGCTCAATGCTCGGCATGTACCTCAAGCCAGCCACTAGCTTTCTCACAAGCTTTCTCCAAGTCAAGCTTTCTCGACGCTTGCCATGCACCTTGAGCTAGCTACTAGCTTTCTCACAAGCTTTCTCCAAATCAAGCTCGCTCGACGCTTGGCATGCACCTCAACCCAGCCAATAGCTTTCTCACAAGCTTTCTCCTAGTCAAACTCTCTCACGCTCATCATGCAACTCGATCTAGCCACTAACTTTCTTACAAGCTTTCTCCAAGTTAAGATCTTCCGACGCTTGCCATGCACCTCGAGCTAGCCACTATCTTTCTCACAAGTTTTCTCCAAGTCAAACTCTTTCGACGCTCGGCAAGCACCTCGAGCCAGCCATTAGCTTTCTCAAAAGTTTTCTCCAAGTCAAACTCTCTTGCGCTCGCCATGCAACTCGAGCAGCAACTATCTTTCTCACAAGCTTTCTCCATCTTAAGCTCGCATGATGTTCGGCATGCACCCCGAACTAGCCACTAGCTTTATCACAAGATTTCTCCAAGCCAAGCTTTCTCGATGCTCGGCATGCACCTCGAGCCAGCCACTACCTTTCTTACAAGCTTTCTCTATCTCAAGCTCGCTCAACGCTTGGCATGTACCTCGAGCCAGCCTCTAGCTTTCTCACAGGCTTTCTCACAAACTTTCTCCAAGTCAACATCTCTCGATGCTCAGCATGCACTTCGAGCAAGCCACTAACTTTCCCATAAGCTTTCTCCAAGTCAAGCTCTCTCAATGCTCAGCATGCACCTCGAGGCAGCCACTAGCTTTCTCATAAACTTTCTCCATCTCGCGCTAGCTCGTCACTCAGCATGCACCTCAAGCCAGCCACTAGCTATAAGATCTCTCGACGCTCGGTAGGCACCTCGAGCCAACCACTAGCTTTCTCATAAGCTTTCTCCATCTTAAGCTAGCTCGACGCTCGGTATGCACCTCGAGCCAGCCACTAGCTTTCTCACCAAGTGCTCTCCATCTTGAGCTCGCTCGACGCTCGACATGCACCTCTAGCCAGCCACTATCTTTCTCACCAAGTGATCTCCAAGTCAAGCGCACTCGACGCTCAGCATACACCTCGAACCAGCCACTAGCTTTCTCACGAGCTTTCTCCATCTCGAGCTCGCTCGATGCTTGACATGCACCTCGAGCCAGCCACTAGCTTTCTTACCAAGTGAACTTCACTTAACCCTCCGCATGCTCCTCGAGCTAGTTACAAGCTTTCTCACCTAGTGCATTTTGCTCGATGCTCAGCATGCGCTTTGCTCGACGCTCGACATGCTCCTCGAGCTACATGCCAACTTAATCACAAAGTATGCCTAGCTAGACGCTCGGCATTCTCATTAAGCCAGCCATAACCTTCCTCACTAAGCATGCTTCACTCGATCCTCGGCATTTACTTTGACTAACCCGCTAGTTTCTGCCCTCCGCCATCATGGCACGAAGCTCAGAGGTCGGAGCTCGGCTTCACGGAGCTCGATTTTGACCCCAGGTCTATCATTGTGGGGATCTTCCGTTCTACCCTTAGGCACACTGTCGACTGATCTTCTCACCCACAAGATTGGACTACTCCTTGATGACTGGCACACCCGATCCTCAAAGAGTGGGGGGCCTATGATGTGGGTAAATAGTCCATCTCCACCTGAGCAATCAGATCCCCTTAAATCAGGCTCATACGCTATATGGGCCGCCTACTAATCCAGCACACCAATCAGGCCCACAGAAGAGGGTCAACCAAGCCCATTAGGGTTCCCTCTCTCTGCCTATAAATACCCGGTCTTCACCACTATTAGAAGGTAATGCATTTTTTGTCACTCAAACCCTAATCCATTTTCTTTAGTGACTGACTAGATCGTCAGAGAGCCTGTCACCAGGATATCTCCCACTATTTCTAGGCACCTTACAAGTATCCGGCGTCCATCCAACACCACTAGATCCACCTCACCAGCCACTCTCTCAGCCACGAATCTAGACTAGATCTGTGCCCTAGATTTGTCTCTCCCTCTCCAAATAACAAGAACTCACATCTGTTGTTCCCACTCCAAAACAACAGCATCACCTACCGGTCACTGCATATAATAAATGCCAACCATTATAGCATCCACTTAGTATTATTTTTCAATACCAGTCACTACATGTAATAAAGGCCAGCCACTAGAACAACCTCTTAGTTTCACTTTTCAATAAAATTTAGTATTATGTTTTGCAAAATTGTTGTACAACTCTACCGATGCAAACAATGGGTTAAAATGCCAAGCTTACTCCTAAAAACGGTACAAAAACTCATTGGAAACTCCTTATAATTTGAGTTTAGAGTCCATACCCGTGGCTCAGAGTTACTATAGAAATTTGTAACAAAGAAAGTTCACAGCTCAACTCATTATTCGATCTGCTCCTGCAATTCGTTAAACACCTCAACAACAAATTCAGAGTGTATACCCATGACTTTGAGTAGCTCTAGCAACCTGCGATCAAGAATTTCTCTCTCAAACTCTCTTTCTTTCGCTGGCTCTAACTTAAGCATCGGAGGGCCTGTCGCTAGGGTAAACCCCAGTGTTTCAATCTTTTTGTAGGTCCATAGGCTGCGTAAGAAACCGTTGGATTTAGAAAGGTGTTATTTTAACGATCCAGATCCAATCTCTTGAACTCTAACCACTTTTTTTGGTGATGATCCCACACCAAAATAGTGAGTTTATCTTTAGTAGTTTTCTTTAAATATAAACTCACTATCTATTTGATCCCATACAAAATAAGCAGCGACAAATTGTAACTTGCATTTGCAAGAAACCAAACACTCCCTAAGAGTGTTGTATGATGATTTGTTGTTCCTAGTTGTATTATAGTTGCCTAGTGGAATATATATAGATATGTGTAGGATTTAAAATATAATGTACATTTCATAGCCATCAAGAAAGCCATGAATTATTTCAGTGCTTATTATCGGTTTTGTAATTTGACTTTACATATAATCCTAAAGTTTCTGCAACAAAATGAGTAATGACCAGGATCTCGATCAAGATATACTTAGCAAATCTTTCTTTTTTTTCATTTAATTAGCAACTAGGATATATAACTTTTGTGAGCCAAATCTCTAATGCCAATGTTGCTGCGTATTTTGGTGTGGGAGCAAATAAATAGTGAGTTAATATTTTGAAGGAAACTACTAAAGATCTAATATTTGATTGTCGTCGTAAAAAATGGTTAGAGCTCCTGTGATTATATCTTGATCGTTGAAAGAGCACCTTGATCTTATTTTGATGGTTGCTGACGTGGCCGATGGACCTGCAAATAGCCTGAAACACTGAGGATGGCCCCGGCGACAGACTCTCCAACGCTCAAGTCAGAATCAAAGAGAGAAAGAGAGTTTGAGAGAGAAATTCTTGATTACCTTCTGACTGAGGGAGGGGGAGGATATTTATAGGCCCAAGAAACAGTTAGGAGATTGATATGAATCCATTATCTCATGTTATTCTCCCGATTTTAAGAGATAGAATCAGTTACTCTCTTAATGGGCATAAGATATTTAACTTACAGCCCTTATGAACTGGGTGTCTCTCCAATTGGGCCTAGTCGCTTTTAAAGGGCTTGAAAGCGGCCTATGTCTTATTAATGAGCTTGGAGAAGACCCGGACCTATTAAAGAGACACATTACTGTTAATATGTCTGTAGAAGTTTAACACACCGAATTCCAAATATTGGTAATTCACAGTACAACTAGGATAATTACTTCAATTTCGTACAAAATTAAAAGGAAATTAAAACTGTTTCAATACCAAATAGTTCTTTACAATGCACAGCAAAAATTACACATAAAATACAGCTTATATTAGCAAAATCTTCAATCTTGCAACATCCCTCGACACTATACTCATGCCCATGCCATTCGCTTATCCGAGTCCTACAACACTTGAGAACTGTAGGCACGTCAGTTGAATACAAATGACGCAATGCTATAATAAAGAGATCCTCAACTTTAACAATCACAAACTTGATGCACAAAACAAAGCAATAATGACAAAGATAAATAAAAACAGAAAGTGAATCTAATCTAAGTGTATAAGTGCATGAAATAGAAATCAAAATGCATAAAACAATGGCATAAAACAATTATCCAAGAAAGCAACAAATGCACAGAATGCACACTAATGCACAGTTGTTCGGATTCTATACATCCCATACAACATAGGTCCGAGGGCAAACCTTAGCATTCACCTCATTATAGGGTTAAATTCCACATTATGCAACCAACTCGATGACTGTACTTCAATCTGTAATCACTTGCTAATCGCACCCCTAGGATTGGGGACTTTATCGGCCTATCCCTATCCCACACATGTAGACTTATCGGGCGTATTCTAAGTCCTGAACCTAGCGAGTCGATCATCCTTAACTACGAACCAGGCCTACCCCTAGCCCACCATCCGTGAATTTACCGGGCGTATCCTGTCTGTCCCGAACATACCTAGGAACTGCAAGTTCTTTACCGGCCTTTCCGTGAGAGACAGACATACCCCTAGCCCACATACCACAGATTAACCAGGCGTATTCCTCAATCCTGAACCCCTAGGAATTGCAACTTCTTTACCGGACATGTTCATCATTATTTTCAGCCATAACTCCACCTAGTGTCTGTCCTTAAGTTCAAACATAAATAATTGCCACCTAGAGCTAGCTTACCCTACCGAACTTAAATCAACACACGAGAATATTAGCCCATACAGGCCACTTCTCAAACGTTCAAAATCACAAATTTGCCGGTACCCTAGGTCTCGCTCAGCCTCTAAAATCCACACATTCAAAAATTCATAAACTTTCTAGGTCATCCATAACCTATTTTATAATCATTACAAATTTCATTCATTCATATACTCAATTCATCTCTTATTCATTCCATCCAACTAGTCATTCTCAAATAACTAGACAAAATTTCTCAAACTGTTATAATAGGACTTCAAAAGTCTTAATTCAATCAACAGCATCTCTATTCCAATATTTCAAATCTAATTATCAAATCTGTACTAATTTTTTTCATTCAAATCTGGAATTTAATCCAAAGTATTTGTACCAATTTCCATCAAATGTTAATTCTCCAAAATACTAATATCCTTTAAAATCATCTCTATTCAAATTCTTCAAATTCAATCACCAAATATGTGTTTAATCCTTTATCTAACAAATTACCATCAAAATATTTTCCCACAAATTAATTTATATTTCCAGTATACTCAAAAACAGAAAATACAACCAAATTCGTGCTCATCAAGACTCAAACCTGCAATCTCAAAGGTCCTAAGCCACATGCACTAACCAATACTCCAAGCCTATTTCTCTATCAACTTCTTTTCAAGGTAACAACATATATATAGAATTCCCTATTTGAATGTTTAACTATCTTTGGACAACAACTCAATGGTCTTGCAAAAATCATATAAATTAAGATACTTATCAGAAAACAGATTTCTTAGGTACTGTTCTTTTTTTTTCCTTTTATAAGAGGTTACCTCTTATAAGAGATTTACAGTAAGAGCCTCTTGTAAGAGCCTCTTTTTGAGGTGTTCTTTTTATATAAAAATAACCTCTTATAAGAACCTCTTATAAGAGATTTCTGTTCTTTTTTCACCTCTTACAAGTGCTTATATTACCCAAAGTCTATATTACCCCAAAGTATAAAAATAGTGAGATGAAGGACAAGAAAAGATAAGTTCAAATTTCTAATATATAAACTAGTTTAATGGCAAGTTAAATTCACAAATCAGCGTAAATCATCAATTATAATTCCGGGCTACTATAAACTTTTAATTAGTATGAAAAGTAGTATGTATAAATATAAATAATAATAATTTGTTTCAAAGAAGTTGAATTAAAAAAATTTAAGGTCAATGGGCTAATATAAATTCTCCCTTAGCTGTAAATAAATATATAACTAATTTTAAAAAATTTAAAATAAAAAAAAAAACCTGACCGGCTGCAGGGTTTGGACATGCATCATAACAGGACAAATCAACTAGCCACAACTCAAGTAATGTACTTACTGGACGTAAATATATATATATATATATATATATATATATATATATATATATATTTAAATAAATCAGTGTTTCGACAGCATCCCTAACATAATTGTTCGAGATTGTGAAGAATGAATTCCCACACTTTTTCTAGGATAGCATATTATAGTCAACTACGTATATGATTACACTTTTTCTAGGATAGCATATTCCGGGCTACTATAGACTAATATATAAACTAGTTTAATTAGTAACAATTATAATATAGACTTTGGGGTAATATAGACTTTTTAAGTGATAGAAGTCTTATAAGAATTTGAAAGAGGCTACTAGAAGTCTTTTAGGCTTATAAGATATTTTGAGAAAAATGTCTTATAAGAGATAAAAAAAGAACACTAAAAAAACTCTTGTAAGAGGGGGACCACCTCCTACAAGAGGTAAATCTCTTATAAGAGGAGAAAAAGAACACTACCTTAGTGTCATATAAAACTTGAATGAGTCTACTACAATATTGTTGTTAGGATCATCTAAATATAACCACAATTAATTCGTTAAAATTCATTTGGAAATCAGTAGGTTTAGAATCCGAAAACTGCAGCTCTTGCTACTTATAAAAAATCACCTAAAAGCACATACTTCATAGAAATTTGATTTCTTAGACTCTAAAGAAAGGTTAACGAGTCTACCTTAAATTCTTAGTTCTAATTTTCCTCAAAATATTTCACATAATATGCTTAAATGATCAAAATCCGACAGGTATGCAAATTTTCAACAACTAGCCAAACTATCAACTAACCCTAAGTTTGGATTTTATTAAAATAGTAAACGACATTAAAATATTATGAAACTTTTAGGAGATGTTCTTGACATATGCGAGGTGCTCATATAAAAATTTTAGCTTCATATTCCTTTTAGATAAAAAAAAATAATTTTTTGAAGTGAGAATACCCGGAAATAGCTTCAAATTTTAGCTTGTGACAAATCATTTGAGGTTGCCAGTAGCATTGGTATAAATACCCGAAACCCGAATCCGATCCGGACTCAGCCTATCCGGGTCTGGATCCTAAAATGGGACCCATTGTACTTTCGGGTCCGGGTCCGGGTCCGGGTCCGCTCAAAAGTGAGCTGACCCGGACCCGTTAAAAAAAACCCAAAAAATCAACATAAAAATAAATATTCTTTCATCATCCCTTCCCTCCTTCCTCCTCAATTCTAAATCTTCCTCTTCCAAACCCAAAACTCATGTTTTGTACTTCTCTCCTCTATTCTAAATCATCCACTCGCCGCCTCCGCTCACCGCTCACACTTCCGCTCCTACCCAAACGGGTAGAAATATTTTAATAGGACCCGACCCGGAACCGGATCCGGTCCTCAAGGATCCGGGTACGGGTCCAATTTTTGGACCCATAGGGGACCGTGTCTGAGTCCGGGTAGTGAAGGACCCGACCTGACCCGATACCAATGCTAGTTGCCAGGATGTTAGTCATCAAATGTAAATGAAATATAACTTCACATTGTGCGCATGGATTAGTGTGTTTGACTTCAAATTAGAAGGTCATGGGTTCAACTCCCATTGGTGTCAAAAAAATTTTTATTTTTGTAATTTTAAAAGAAATTAAAATTTCAAATCAAAGTAAAAAACTAAATCCTAATTCAGCTGGGACTCGAACAAAAAGAAATTAAAATTTCAAGTAAAAGTTAAAAAAATTATTGCTAGGACTTGAACCTGAGTCTTCCATCTAAGAACCAAGTATCTTAACTAACTAACCTACAAAAAATTGTTAAAATATCCTATATTACTCTATTTATATTACTTATTATGTACATGTTATTATGTACATGTAAATTCGAGGGGCGTAGCCGAAATCGAGGGAGCGCAACCGCACCCCCTGAGGACCATGTAACTACGTCCCTGAATGTACGTTTGACAGCCGGCAAGAAAGCCATGAATTATTTCAGTGCTTATTATCGGTTTTGTGATTTGTCTTTACATCTGATATTAAAGTTTCCGCAACAAATGAGTGATGACCAGGATCTCGATCAAGAGATACTTAGCAAATCTTTCTTTGTTCAATTAATTAGTAACTAGGATATATAACTTTTGTGAGCCAACTCCCTGGTGCCAACTTTGTGATTTAACTTTTGGAAGAAAAGAACAACACTACAGATATGAGCTAGCAATTGGATAATGGGTGATTAGGACAAAGCCTATGTGATTAAGTTCTGGGTAAGAAAGTAAGCACAGCCTCAATTAATAATCTTCACTCACTCAACTTTTTAGTTAAGCTACAAATTAACTTTTAATTGTATACTTAGCAATGGGGATTCGTTGGTTTTTTTAAAAAAAAATAATTTTTTATAATTGTTTTTAGAATTAAATATTTGATTGCATCCGGGGGTGGCCTATTGACAATGTCTGGCATGCCTTCCACCTACACAAAATTAAGTAGCCATGTGGCAGTATAAGCTCGACCTGAATCTAACTAAAATATTTAGTTTTAGTTCAAAAGGTACTCATCAATCTTGTAATTTGATTTCGATATTAATGAAACAATGAGCGATGATTTTTTCACCGTCTACTCAAAATGGGTCACTCAGAAATGTTTTTTTTTTGACGGGTAAAAGGTAGGATTGCCCTACCTCACAGAAAAAAAAAAATATATATATATAAGAGAAGTTTAAACACTATTACAGAAAGTAATCTAACTAGGGGTTCAAAAAACGAGTCAATTGACGAATCCGAGTTTGAGATAGCATGCATTTGTGTCGTAGAGAGGGCATTGGACTATTGTCGTACTCCTCTACTAGTCACAACCACATGATCTCATCCCCCTTCTCCATCAACTATTGAAAACTCGTTAGACAAAAAGACCCCTATCAGATAATCCCAAAAATAATACTTAAAAGTTACATCAGCAAAGTCTCAAAATAAGTTTCCAAAAAGCAAAAGAACCATCAACTGCTAAGGAGAGTGCTTCACTGCATGTTGCGAGGCCGAGCAACTCCCCTCTTCACTGTCCAACTGATCAATCCTTATGAGTGCTTGCTTCAACAGTGCATCTTGCACACCTTCCATTTCCATTTCTTGCATCAGCTTCGCCTTCTTTTTTCCGCTGTCCATCCCATCTATCCAAGAGCGAAAGTAAAAAATTGCATTAGTAATAATTTCCTTTGCTTGCACATCCTTAGAAGAAAAAGTGAGATGATTTCTAGCTAGCCACAAACTCCAACAATTTGAGATAGTCAGTAGGTGCCAAGTGTATCTGTGGTTGTGATTTCCAAAGCACCAGGTCGTGAAGCACTCATATAAGTGATGGGGCATGTTATGAATATTGAGCAGTGCGGTGAAGTGTTTCCAAGTTGCAACGGCAATTGGGCATTCAAAAAAAATGTGAAAGGTCGATTCAACAGGACATGCACAAGCTGTGCATGTAGTGTCACCCGACCATCCTTTGGAGAGAAGAAATTCTTTTGAGTTGAGCTTGTTCCAACTAAGCATCCAGATGAACACTTTGCATTTGAGCGGGGTAGACGAGGACCAAGTAGCAGTGTAGTAAGGGGATCGGAGGCCAGCCATGATGAAGAAGTTGTAAGCAGACTTGACAGTGAAAGAAGAGGATGCAGTCAGGCGCCAGGATGGTTGGTAATCAGAAGTTGAGGGTTGGAAGTGTACAAGCAGCTCAAACAGACGCAACTTCTCCCGCATGGACTCTGTGAGTACACAATTTAGCCTTGGCTGCCAGGTCCAAGAGCCATCAGACCAAGACCCTTGTGAGAGAATGTCTGCTTCAGTATTCCATGCTGCGGCAGCCAGATTCGGATATAGGGAAGAGATGCTGTCTCCATTAATCCATTTGGACAACCAAAAATTAATAAGGTTACCCCTACCAAGGCTCCATTGGATGTTGACAAAGAATTGATCTTTCAGTGGATAGATTCCTTTCCAGAAACAAGAAGTAGTAGAAGGGCATACTAGTTGGTTAGAATTGCTTCGTTGATACAGGCTTCTTAGGGTTTGGCTAGGCAGGGAGTCTGATGCTATCAATTTCCACCACCACTTCATCAGAAGAGCTTCATTGAACACCTTTAGATCAAGAACCCCCAGACCTCCTTGGTCTTTCGGCTGACAAATTTTTGTCCACTGCACACTTGCAATGCCTCTGATATCGTTATTTGCGCCACACCAGAAGAATCTGCTGCGCAGTTGATCAATTTTCCTGATTACCCAAAGGGGTAACCTAAAGAAAGAAGCGTAGTAGACCGGCAGAGCACTAAGCACAGAGTTTATAAGAACAAGTCTGCCGCCTCTTGATAACATTTTCCCTTTCCACACAGAGAGCCTCCGCTCAATTTTAAGGAGCAACGGTTGCCAGTATTGTTCGCTGAGTTTACCCGAAGCAAGTGGCATACCAAGATATTTTAGAGGCAACCTCTCCTCTTTGCATCCAAGGATAGTTGAGAAAGCTTTGAGTTTCATTTTTGACTTTCCAAAATACACTAAGGATGATTTGTCGAAGTTGATAGCTAGACCTGAGATGTTTGCAAATAGTTGCAGTGCTACCTTAAGATTGATGACCTCTTCTTCATCCCCCTTGCAAAAAATTAGTGTGTCATCTGCAAACTGTAGAACTGACAAGTCCGCAATTGAGCCTCTGACAGGCAGCGAAGAGAATACTTCATTTCTGCGGCCATTTTGGAGCATCTGAGCTAGGACATCCACTACCAGGATGAAAAGCATTGGTGAGAGTGGATCTCCCTGTTTTAATCCTCTCTTCGAGTTAATTTGACGACCCCCTTCACTATTTATAAGGATGGAAGACTTAGCTGTCCGCATGATCATATGGATCCAACTGCACCAAGATTGGCCAAATCCTCTAGCAATTAAGAGCTGATCTAAGAAATCCCAATTTACCATGTCGAATGCCTTAGCAAAATCAATTTTGAAAAGTAGGGTGTCGGAGTGTCTCTTGCTGCACAAGTTAATTGCTTCATGGGCAACAACAAAACAATCTACTGTGGATTTACCTTTTAAGAAAGCACTCTGGGAGGATGATACAAGGGAGTGAAGTATCGGAGCTAGTCTATTTGCCAGCAATTTGGTGAAGATTTTGAAGGAGCAATTTAGCAAACTGATCGGTCTGAAATCAGAAACAAAGTTTGCCCCCTCACACTTAGGAATGAGCATGATGTTGCAGTAGTTCAGCCTGTATAAGTTGCCTTCACCTTTCTGAATCGCGAGGAGCATGTTGAGGAGATCCTCTTTGATAGTGTCCCAGAAGTTGTGGTAGAAGCTCATTGAAAAACCATCAGGTCCAGGAGCTTTGTCACTACTCATACCAAATACCGCCGTCTTGATCTCTTCCATGGTGAATGGTGCCTCCAAATGATCAAGGCTATGTTCCCTATGGGGGTAGAGTGAGTTCCAGCCTATTTGAAAATCAGATATAGCAGTTGTGCCACAAATTGATTGGAAATGCTTTTCGAAAGCTCCTCTAATTCGGAGGGGTGTTGTTTCAAGTACTCCATCAATAATCAGACTGTGGATAAAATTCCTGCGCCTTCGCCAATTTGTAATGCAGTGGAAGAAACGAGTGTTGGCATCCCCCTCTTTAATCCATTGCACTCTCGATCGCTGTCTCCAGTAGACTGCTTCTGTTTTGATAAGATTTTGGAGCTCTGCTTGGACTGTCTTCATGGGCTCAATAGCGCTTGTTGACTGCTCAGCTTCAATTTCCAGCTTCAGAAGCTGTTCTTGCAATTTCTTCTTCGTCTGCGCAATATGACCAAAGCTGTCATTTCTCCATCTCCTAATCCTTCTCTTAAGGAGTGTAAGCTTTGTTGCAAAGACATCAACCGGATTCCCTTCACATCGAAAAGTAGTACACCACTCTTTAACCGCAGGGATGAACGAGGGATGGTGTAGCCATGCTTTTTCAAATTTGAAATAGTGCACCGTTTTTGTGATTACTTGGTCATTAAGGACAATGGGGCAGTGGTCTGAGGAGATTCTTGGCAGCGAGTATTGTATACAGTTGGGGAATAGAGTTTCCCATGCCACAGAGATAAGGACTCTGTCTAATCTAGCCATCGTCGGAAAGCTTCTTAGGTTCGTCCAGGTAAATTTCCTCCCTGATAGACGTAAATCAATCAACTCCAAGTCCTGGATGAAATTACGAAAAATTCTCATGTCTCTGTTTGAGCCTCTACCCTTAGACCTTTCCGCATCAGACACAGTTACATTAAAATCACCACATAGTACCCAGGCATCATTTAGGAGTCTCCATCGCTGTTGAATCTCGAAAAAACATAACTCCCGATCCTCAAGCTCAAAAGGTGCATAAACTGTAGTAAGTGACCATTCTCTGGCTGATGTCCTGCATTTGAAGGATGCAGATACAGAGAAAATATCCACCGCTGAGTACGTGCAATCAAGAGTCTAATCATTCCACCCCAAAAGAATACCTCCACAGCTACCAATAGAGTCTAGCTGGATCCATTTGGAAATAGTCCCTCCCCCAATTGACGATAGCTTTTGTGGTCCCGAATTTCTCAGCTTGGTCTCTTGTAGGCAAATTATAGAAGGTGCACAACTCCGAATACCATCTCTGATCATTGAGCATTTTTCAGGGTTGCCCAACCCTCGAACATTCCAGCTTGTAATCCTCATTGAAAAAACAAAGCACACAAAAAACATGCACAACAAACAGTAAAAGCAGAAAAGCAAGACCTCTAATCAGAATGCTGTTGTTGATCTGATTGATCAACTACAGTTTTCTGGCGGCCCCTGAACTTTGAAATCGAGTGTGGACCCAAAGCCGCCACTCCAATGGATGTCTCTACATCGACTATATCTTCATTTGACGGTAAATCAAAAGGATTGAGATGTGCATTTGAAACGGAGACATTCGAGGAGGATGTACCTGTGGTATTTTTCTTAATAGTGGTTGACAGGTGCTTCATAAATGGTCTGGTGCTCTTGAGCTTGCCAGTGGATCATGAATGCTTCACTTTCTTGGATGGACCATCTTGAAATCCTGGGGGAACGGCAGCAGATGAGCTAGCGGCTCTAGTAACAGTCTTCTTCAGTAGAGAGTGTGTGCGGAAACTACCACTTTTACTGACTCCTTCTTTGAAAGTCACCTTGTCTTCTTCATAGAGGTTACTCGCTTCTTCTCTCATTGATTCACGGAGCGCCCCTTCCACCGCAGGTTTAATCTTGACAAATAGGGATAGCGGCAGTGTGACGAGATTCCCTTCCCACATCATTTCACGAACCTCATCTTGAGAACTGCCTCCAAAGGATTCATCAGGAATTTGCGGAGCCAGCTCACTACCCTGTGGGGCCCCCTCCTTGTTACTGTCAGCTGACTCCGAAGAGTTTGCATAGATTGGTGCCAGAATTGCGGAATTTTTCAGAGGCGAATGATCCTCCACGGATTTGGGTAACAGGGACGGAATTGGTGCTATCTCCACAGATGGCGCTAATCCCATTAATTTGGGGGAATTTGAAATAATTTCCACATCAGCATTTGCATGCATGGTTCCCGGGGCCGTTGGACCCCCATCCCCAAATCTCGGGGATTTGAAATTGCAATGGCAGCTGTGGCCGTCGCCAGTTCTCGGCGCTCCGCCGTTCCCTCGATCATGTTCTCAGTATGTCCTATGGGTCGCCAAAAACTTGCGCTTCCCTGCTCCTCCGAGGCCCCAGTAGTAAACAGTTGGACCTTCCCAGACTGTACGTCTTCAACCGGGATGGGGTTACCTAGTAAAAGGACCGGAACATCATGGATATGGTTCTGTAGATCCCAAGGTGTTGTATACCTGATGGTGAGGGACTTGGGCACTAGAGTATGATCTTCCACCTCAATAAGGACCAGTGCTTGGTCCCTGGTATCAGCATGCAACATTTCCCGACTGAGCGTAATAAGTTTTCCAAAGTGCTTAACCAGGCTCTCAATTGACTCCCTATTCCACAAGTGGAAGGGGAGGAGTGGCAAGTTTATCCAAATGAAGCAAGGTTTCGGCCTCAACCTCGCACCGAAATCCACTGACCACGGTGAAAAAGTTGCACTGAATCCAGAGAACTTAAAAACACCCTCGGCTATTGCCGCTTCGGCCTCGGTTGTAGTCGGGAATTGGACGTGATAGACTCCATCGTTGACTCTCTTTAGCACCCACCATTTGCCTTGTCTTCCCCACGAAAAGTTGAAAGCACATTCAAGGTCCTTTGTCAGTGGGATCTGTCGTGGGTTAATGAGGTGGAGAAAAGCACTTGCATGTAGCGCCGGTAGGGCTTGGGAGATGGCATTGTTGTGTGGTAGATCAACGAGCAGCGTCTCACGCCGGTTGTGGAGAGGGCAATCTCTCGCCTTATGACCAAATTTCTTGTAGTTGAAACAATGGAAGCCCAGTTTTTTGCACTCCGCTGTGAGATGGTCACCTTCTCCGCACTTGAAGCATTGCACTTCCATCTTTCTTGATGATTGGCGGGCTGGTCGTCTCCAAAGCTGGGATTTTTGGGGGGAAATGGCGGTTGGTTTCGGCTGAAAATAGGGTTTTGGTTTGGGGAGAGTGGGAGTGGGATGGGAAGGGACATTTTGATGAGTGGTTTTGGACTGTAGTGGAGGGGGGTACGGGGATCGAAGCGGTAGTTGGGAGGGGTAATGATGAGGGGGTGGTCTGCGTGGGGGAAATCGAAGTACCAGAGCATAGGATTTGCTCAGGTCCCGAGGGAAGACGGAGTTCTCTCTCTTCACCCCCCCCTCTCTCTCCATTTCTTTTTGATTTTTTAAAAAATATTTTTTTCCTCACTTAAACACAAACCGAAGCCACAGATCGAACCCGCAACCATAGGGAAAACGACCAAAGGCACAGACCACTAGGCCGAAGGTGCTAGGCAAAAAATAATGTTCAAATTCCATATTCATAATTTATTCATTGCTATTTTGATATAACTCAGTAATAATGTGAGACATGTTTTAATGAGAGAATAAAGGAGCTAGGTGCCACCCTATCTAACATAGTTAAGGAGATATCCCAAAATTCCTATCGTATAACTCAGTAATAATATGAGATACTTTTTAAAAAGAATAAAGGGGCTATTTGTCACCCTATCTAACTTAGTTAAGAAGGTATCCCAAAATTCCTATCTCGACCATCCAAAATGAAAAGTCACACTATCAAATGATCTACACATTAAAAAGTAAGTGTGTGCAAAATTTTAAATCAATCGAGATTTAACTATTTATCATGCAACAAAAATATTGACATTTTATAACTGGTTTAGAATTACTATACTTTAGGTTGCATTACGAGTGGTTTAAACTCGTCGAATTTACAAATTTTGTATACAAATGATTTTTGTGATGTAGATCACATCTAACCATTTGAAATTTAATTGTGGATGATCGAATAGGAATTTTAAGATGTCTTCCTAGGTAAGTTAGTTGGGGTGACATCCTAGCCCCCTATTATCTTTTAAAAATTAAACTATTTCTTTTAGTCTTTTTTTACTTTAACAATAGTTAATGCCTTATTCAGATTGTCAAATAACTTGTATATCATCTTATTTCTCTTATCTATATAATAAAACAGAAAGAAAGCTATCAAGTGACTCTCATTCAATAGGGTTGAAATCAATGGTCCAGATCTAACCTCAGAACACATATTTTTTCGCCCAAAAGTTTCCCCCCAAAACTCAAATTCAAATCCCCAAAACAACTCCTTTATTTAATTATTTATTTATTTATTTATTTCTCTCTCTCTCTCTCTCTCTCTCATTCTCTCTCATTCTCTCTCTATTTACTCTGAAATTTATATTTTCAGAGTTCAGATTTGTAATTTTTATATTTTTTATGTATTTTTTTATTGCTCATGTTACATTGAAAATAGCAAATATCTCATCAATAGTTAAATTTCATCATTTTCCGCACTCAAAGTTCTAAGAAGATGGATTTTACACCCCCATTTATAATTATTTTTCAACATATACTAATGAAAACATGGAATTTTATTTACAACTAATTATTGTTTAACTATTCAAACCTGAGCTACATAATTGTTGTTTTATTGTTTACAAGACTTTCATATCCAGTATCGTTCTGAATACGTGCTGTAGGCACGTGCCAACGGGCAAATCTAGTCTATAAAATAAAACATAAAGAAAGCTATCAAGTGGCTCTCCTTCAATGCCCACAAAATCAAAGGCCTAGATCTAACCTCACAAAACACATTTTTTCTCCTAAAAGTTTTCCCCAAAGCTCAAATTCAAATACCCCCCCCCCCCCCCCCCCCCCCCCGACCCAAAACAACTCCTTTATTTAAAAAATTAAGAAAATTAAGAAAATAAAATATCTCTCTCTCTCTCTCTATATATCCTATTCAAAAAATTAAGAAAATAAAATTTTAAAAAATTAAAAAGAATTAAAGAATTAAAAAACTTTAAAATTTAAAAAATTAAAAATTTAAAAACTCTAAAAAAAATTCAAAAAAATCAAAAAATTATAAAAACAATTAAAAAATATCAAAAATTAAACCAATAAACAAAATTTTGTAAAAAAAAAAAAATTTAAAAATTCAAAATTTTTCTTTAAAAAAATTTAAATAATAAACATTGAAAATAATTAAAATTTTTAAAAATTTTTTTAAAAAAATTTTAATTTTAAATTTTAAATTTAAATTTTGAAATAATTTAAATTTTGAATTTTGAAAATTTGAAAATTCGAAAATCACAAAGCAAATGCAAATCTAGATCCAATGTCGAACCCCAATCAAGAGGTCGTAGCCGATATCTGATCCGCTGCTGATTCCGTATCTGTGACTCCCCTCCACCAAATCGAGTACGAATATCAAGCGAGTCCGTATCGGCGACTCCCCACCACCAAATCGAGTGCCTCTATATGCGATGCAACGACTCTAATTTCATCTCATTAACTAAATTCCCATTCTAATTTTTGACTTTGTGTGTGCAGGTAATTACTCAGTTTTTTGCTTACTCGAATTTTGAGTGTGTATGGGATGTAAGTTTAGAGAGGTATAATTGTTTCATTTTTGGGTTTAAAAATTTTTAATTTGGTGATTTATTTGATGAGTTTTTCATTGGTTTTGATTTAAGGTGTACGCAAGTGAGAGATGAATTATTTGGTAGCCTCAATTTCGGCTTCCAAACCATAGCAGGCCAGGTAAGCTGACCAGCAACCTAAAATAACTTGGCAAATATGCAACATTAGTTTCTTTACTACAAGAGAAAATACTATTGTGAAGTGTTCCCTTCACTGGTTATTAGAAACTATGGATAACATAACATATAAGAATTTTTAGTGTATGTTTGGATATATGAGATTGGGATGACTGGAGTTTACCAGGGAAAAGTGCAAACTCTCCACTCAAGAAAGATGGTTAGCTTGGATTAGAGTTTTGAGAACTTCATGTATTTCATTTTGGTTGAAATAATAATAAGAGGTATTTCATTTTGGATTTAGAGCGGGATTAGGTGAGGAGAAAGCGGCGATCAGGTGACGAGAGAGCGGGAATATTTGGGCGATCGAGGGTTTATAGCGGGATTAGAACAAAAATTGGGGGAAATAAAAATGGGGGTAGGATTTAGAGCTGGGGTAAATTTCAGTTCTGAAATTTCAGTTCTGAAATTTACCCTACCCTATAACGGCGCGTATACATACCCGCCGCGATAGGGTAGGGTAAATTCTATAACATAATTTACCCTACCCTATAACGGCGCATATCCATACCCACCGGGATAGGTGCTATATATATAACCACTGTTTGAGTCTATAGAGGCGTTGTAGTCAAACACCAATACAGAGAGTGTATTTTTTATAAATAAATTCTTATATACCTATAGCGGCGTGTTGTTGAAATGCCGAGAAAGATATGCCGCTATAAGCCTAGCGGTTTGTAGTGAAATGTTTAGATTATTGGTATAGTAGATACCTTCACACCTGCACTTGCGTTACCATTGTATTTAGACATACTCATAGTGGTTATGGGATTAGAGTATGCTCCATAAAATCTATATGATAATCTCCTTGCATAACTATTACAAGCATCTAAAAGTGATGCTGAAGTTAAAAAAAACTATATGCAGTGTTTCTAACAAACTATATGCATTGCAGGTAAGTTCAAGCTAATGATCAAGAAGACGATGGTTGAGCTTAAAGGTAGATATACTACTTCCTCATATAATATGTTTGCTACTTCAATTAATTTGCTGGACCTCCAAAACTATTTTATATAATCAAACCAGGTGCACCGTTCCAAAGACGTGACATAAGCACATGTCAACGGGCAAACCTAGTCTATATAATAAAACACAAGGAAAGCTATCAAGTGGCTCTGCTTCAATCCCCAAAAAATCAAAGGCCTAGATCTAACCTCACAAAACACATTTTTCCTCCCAAAAGATTCCCACCTTAACTCAAATTTAAATCCCTCCCCACCCAAAACAACTCCTTTATTTAAAAAATTAAGAAAATTAAGAAAATAAAAATTCTCTCTCTCTCACTCTCTCTCTCTCTCCCTATTCAAAAAATTAAGAAAATAAAAATTTTAATTTTTTTTAAAATAAAGAATTAAAAAATAAAAAGCTAAAAAAACTTTAAAAAATTAAAATTTAAAAACTTTTAAAATAATTTTTAAAAAAATAAAAAACTTATAAACAATTATTATTTTAAAAAATTTGAAAAATTATACAAATAAATAAAATAAATAAAATTTTAAATTTTTAAGAAAATTTAAATAATAAAAATTTCAAAATTTTAAAAATTTTGAATTTTTTGTAATAAAATTTTAAAACTTAAATTTCAAAAAATTAAAAAATTTATAAGTTAAAAATTTTTGAATTTTAAATTTTAAATTTTAAAATAATTTGAAATTTTGAAAATTTGAAAATTTGAATTTCTCCAAGCAAATCCGAATCTAAATATCCAATGTCGAACCCCAATCAAGAGGTCGTTGCCGATATCTGATCCGCTGCTGATTCTGTATCGGTGACTCCTTTCCACCAAATCGAGCGCGAATATCAAGCGACTCTGTATCGGCGACTCCCCTCCACCGAATCGAGAGCCTCTATATGTGATGCGACGACTCTAATTTCATCTCATTAACCGAATTCTGATTCTAATTTTTAATTTTGTGTGTGCAGGGGATTACTCAGTTTTTGGCTGACTCAAATTTTGTGTGTGAATGGGATATAAGTTCAGAAAAGTATGATTGTTATATTTTTGGGTTTAAAAAATTTTAATTTGGTAATTTATTTGATGGGTTTTTTATTCATTTTGATTTAAGGTGTACGCAAGTGAGAGATGAATTATTTGGTGGCCTCAATTTGTGCTTCCAGGTAAGCTAACCAGCAACCTAAAATAGCTTGGTAAATATGCAACATTAATTTCTTTACTACAAAAGAAAATATCGTGAAGTGTTCCCTTCACTGGTTATTAGAAACCGTGGATAACATAACATATAAGAACTTTTAGTGTATGTTTAGATATATAGGATTTGGATGGCTGGAGTTTACCAGTGAAGGGTTCAAACTCTCTACTCAAAAAAGACAGCTAAAGTAAATTTGTTATTTATCCATTTGATTTTTTTAAATAAAGGTGCAATGGAGAGACAAAGTGCAGATAAAAGAAATGATTAGCTTGGATTAGAGTTTTGAGAACTTCATGTATTTCATTTTGTTTGAAATAATAATAAGAGGTATTTTAATTGCAAACTAAGTCTCAGACAAACAAATATTTAGATTATTGGTATTGTAGATACCTTCACACCTGCACTTGAGTTACCATTGTATTCAGACATGCTTATAGTGGTTATGGGATTAGAGTATGCTCTAGAAAACCTATATGATAATTTCCTTGCATAACTATTACAAACATCTAAAAATGATGCTGAAGTTAAAAAAAAACTCTATGCAGTGTTTCTAACAAACTATATGCATTCCATGTAAGTTCATGCTAATGATCAAGAAGGCAATAGTTGAGCTTAAAGGTAGATATACTGCTTTCTTATATAATATATTTGTTACACCAATTAATTTGCTGGACCTCCAAAACTATTTTATATAATAGATGTGTCGTAGGCATGTGTCAATGGGCAATCCTAATCTATATAATAAAAACAAAGAAAGCTATCAAGTGACTCTCCTTCAATCCGCCTAAAATCAAAGGCCTAGATCTAAGCTCACAAAACACATTTTCTCTCCCAAAAGATTCCCTCAAAACTCAAATTCAAATCCCCCTGCCCCTACCAAAAATAACTCCTTTATTTAAAAAATTAAGAAAATTAAGAAAATAAAAAAACTCCCTCCCTCCCTTTCTCTCTCCCCCCTATTCAAAAAATTAAGAAAATAAAATTTTACAAATTTTAAAAAAATTAAAGAATTAAAAACTTAAAAATTAAAAAACTAAAAAAATTTAAAACTTTCAAACTTTTAAAATTATTCAAAAAAATAAAATTTTAAAAAAAATTAAAACAATTAAAAAAAATTTAAAATGAAAAAAATTTAAAATTAAAATTAAAAAAAATTAAAAAAATTCAATAATAAAATTTTAACATTTTACAAATTTAACAAATTTTAAAATTTTTCAAAAGTTTTTAAAATTTAAAAATTTTGTTTAAAAAAAGCAACAAATTAAAGAATTTTAAAAAGTTAAAAAAATTTTAAAAAATTTAAATTTGAAAATTTGAAAATTTGAAAATCTCAAGTAAATCCAAATCTAATTGCAATATCGAATCCCAATCAAGAGGTCGTCGCCGATATCTGATCCGCTTCTGATTCCGTATCGGTGACTCTCCTCCACCAAATCGAACGCGAATATCAAGCGTCTCCGTATCGGCGACTCCCCTCCACCGAATCGAGAGCCTCTATATGATATTTGATGACTCTAATTTCATCTCATTAACCGAATTTTGATTCTAATTTTTAATTTTGTGTGTGCAGGGGATTACTCGGTTTCTTGCTGCTCGAATTTTGTTCGTGGGATATAAGTTCAGAGAGGTATGACTGTTTTATTTTTGGGTTTAAAAAATTTTAATTTGGTGATTTATTTGATGAGTTTTTTTATTGGTTTTGATTTAAGGTGTACGCAAGTGAGAGAATTATTTGGTGGCCTCAATTTGTGCTTCCAAATCATAGCAGGACAGGTAAGCCAACCAGCAACCTAAAATAACTTAGCAAATATGCTACATTAATTTCTTTACTATAGAAGAAAATACTATCGTGAAGTGTTCCCTTCACTGATTATTAGAAACCATGGATAACATAACATATAAGAACTTTTAGTGTATATTTGGATATATAAGATTTGGATGGCTGGAGTTTACCAGTGAAGGGTGCAAACTCTCCATTCAAGAAAGACAGCTAAAGTAAATTTGTTATTTATCTATTTTGATTTTTCTTTTTTATAAAGGTGCAATGGGGAGACAAAATGAAGATAAAAGAAATGAATAGCTTGGATTAGAGTTTTGAGAACTTTATGTTATTCATTTTGGTAGAAATAATAATAAGAGATATTTCAATTACAAACTGAGTCTCAGACAAACAAATATTTAGATTATTGGTATTGTGGATACCTTCACACCTGCACTTGCATTACCATTGTATTTAGACATGCTCATAGTGGTTATGAGATTAGAGTATGCTCTATAAAACCTATATGATAATGTCCTTGTATAACTATTACAACCATCTAAAAGCGATGCTGAAGTTAAAAAAAAAACTATATGCGATGTTTCTAACAAACTATATGCATTCAAGGTAAGTTCAAGCTAATGATCAAGAAGGCGATGGTTGAGCTTAAAGGTAGATATACTGCTTCCTCACATAATATATTTGCTACTTCAATTAATTTGCTGGACCTCAAAATCTATTTTATATAATCAAATCAGGTGCACCGTTCCGAAGACGTGCCATAGGCACGTGTCAACGGGCAAACCTAGTCTTCTTCTAAATCATAATCTAATTCTAACCCCTACTAACCACCGTTAAATCGGCCTCTATACAACACTCCTCCACCGCCTCCTCATTCTCACCCTTTTGTCTTCCTGCACTGCCTTCTCCTTTGCTCCCAATCTCCCGATTCTACTCGACGGGAAACTCTAATCCACGAAATAAGCTCACCAGCCTTCTTAGTTGTACATTCCGGATTTCCCCCTTCCTCAAAGATCTTCCCTCTTTCCAAATAGACCCGCTTCAAATTTTGTGCTCATGAAATTTAGGTTTCCATTTGGTAAAATTACCAATATTTGTTTCATTGATTAACATAAATTTTTATAATTTTTTTATTCAATAAAATATGCTTTCTTATTTTAACTACTAACTAAGGTGACTAAAAAGGGTGCCCTGCACATCGTTGATGTGTAATATGAAAAATAACGAAATGTGAATGAGTTGTATAGAATTTGAACATTTTCAAGTGACTCATGTAGAAGAAACCCGTATTAATTATAAAAATGTCCAACTGTAGGGTTTCCATTAACAGTTAATAATATATAATTATAGAACCTATGAATTATACTCATATATAGTAACCTAAAAGCTTATTCCTAGTAGTTGACTCCCCTATTGTCCTACTCTCCAGCCATCCCATTTCTCTTAGCATACCATTGCATCTCTCCAAATGGAGACACCTGATCCACTCGCCTCAAACGATGCCCGGCCGGCGCCCAACACCACCACTTCCTCCTCCTCCCAAGTCAACCAAACAACTACTACCATTGATCCAGGCCCGTGTTCTGCTCGGTCATACAAGTGCACCTTTTGCAAGAGAGGCTTCTCAAACGCACAAGCCCTAGGTGGCCACATGAACATCCATAGGAAAGATAGGGCAATTAATCCCAAGCACCACCCTCTTGTCATAGGCCCCACCTATTTACACTCCTCTCCGGAAGTCGCTTCCAGCTTGCCTTCAGTTACACCAAAGGTGGAGTTCAAGAATAATACAAGTATTCAGGGAAGAGGGGAGGAACTTGACCTAGAGCTCCGGCTAGGGTTCGTCAGTGATGAGCTTGAAGGATGATGATGAAGATGATGGAAGGAGGTAATATTTAGTTATTATTATGTTGTTGCTTTTTCCCCACTTATATATTTGTTTATACATAGATCTTCAATTATTGTTGCTTTACAGTAAGGAGATTAAAGTATATGTATATGAGGAACTGGAAAGGCACTTTGAATAACTTTTCATTTGATATTAGCTCAATTTTGTCTATTAATATAAATCTTTTGTGGTGATATCAAATTTTATATGGTATGACCTTTTTCATTTGGTGTGCTATCCATAAGATCTGATATAATTTTTTCTATTTGGAGATCTGATAAATCAGATAATGGAATTAAGTTAAAACTACTTTTGTCATTTAAGTGCCTTAACTAATATCCCATCCCAATAAAGAAAGAGAGAAAAAACCAAGAAAAATCCAATATTTGATGAGCTGCAAATTGAAGGAATCAGAGAAACTTCTAGAGAAAATATTAGAATGCTAGAATAGTTTAATACTACTAGTAATTTACACGTTCGATGCACATTTTAATAATTTTCACTGGCTAGCTATAACTGATCAGTGTTCAAAAGATTTATAGCGGCATGATATTAACCTGTCTTATGTCTTTTTAGCTTAAAGCTTCTTCTCCATCGATCGTTCATTGCCTAAAGGGTGGCTGAACTTTCTTATTAGTTACATATTTTTCTGTATTCCTACTATCAGAGAATTATTTTGGTGCTCCAGAAGAAGAGAGGGTAAAATTATAAATTTGGAATAATCTTTGCTTGAGCTGGGGGTTTGTAGAGATCACAATATTATTCTCTCTCTCTCTCTCTCTCTCATTCATTATATTCACTTCAGAAAACTTGTAATGTTTCTCTCTCATTCATTATAATCACTTCAGAAAACTTGTAATGTTTCTATCTCACCAAAGGGCCCTCCTGTTGAGAGCCTAACTGAGCATAAGAAATGTGAATTTAACCAAATGCTTTCTACCAACAAGAAATTAACGGATTATCTCTGCTATCCAGTAGATGCAAATTTTTCTCAATGACAGAACTGTTGGGTTTATGTCTTGCATACTAGGTTGGATAAGAAGACGATGAGACAATGAAGGAATCGAGAAGATCGGAGATGGAGTGGAGGCAAGGAAATAGTCAGCGGTTGTAGTTGCAGGAGTTGCGGTCGACCGTCACAAGGTGCGGTCGACCGCCCTACTCAGCAAATGTTCCCGAGAGGGGGACGGTCGACCGACCTTAAGGGTGCGGTCGACCGGTCGCGGCGCTGATGGGTTTATTGGGTCGGATCTTGGTGATTCGTGAGAAGCCCAACTTGTTTTTCAAGTTAGATCTGACGGCTCTTATCGTAGGGTTATCTTTTCAGGAATATCCAATGATTACTGTATCAAGATATCAAACTAGGTTTTCTCTAGATCTCTACATATTGCTGTTATTGGTCTCCATTGAGAGCCAAGAGAGAGAGAGTACTTCATTAAAGGAGAGATTGAGTGATTCTCTAATTGTAAACAACTAGTACTTCCTGGTGAGGCTTGTAGAGGGTCGTTGTGAAAATTGTAATATTGTTGTATATTCTCTAGTTGAATAACATCTTGGGTTTCTTCTCCCCCGGATTAAGGCGAAAGCTCCAACCGGAACAAATTTGTGTGCTTTGGTGTGCTTGGTATGATCTCATATGCGTTTGGTAGTTTGTATTGATTGCATCGAATAACTCAACAAGATCCTAAGAGGGAGTTTTTGGGTGGGAAATCCCTAACAATTGGTATCAGAGTTTCGAGTTTAAGGGTTTGTTCGGGTTCCTTGGAGATGATGGTAGATCAAATCACGAAGATCAAGCGGTTCAAAGGCAAGATCAACTTTAATCTCTTGAAGGTGGACATGCATGAAGCATCAGTTCAGCAGGACTTGGATCTAGTCTTAGAAGGAGATAGAGGGAGACCAATCGGCACAAAGCAGGAGAAGTGGAAGAATATGTGTTCAGAAGCCTTGGGTTTAATCCGATTGTCATTGATGAACGAAGATAGGTATAGGAGAAGTACGGCGAGTCTTTGGGCAAGATTCAAAACTAACTACTCGGGATCGTCGTCACAAGTTCGGATGCACCAGCGAAGAAAGTTGTGGGGTTTCTCAATGAAAGAAAGTATCGCTCTTCTAGATCATGAAGTGGAGTTCAATATGGAGTTATCTGAACTGAGGGCGTTCAACGTAGATGATCTAAGAATTTTCAACTCAATATATTCACCGTCAAATCCATCCAACATGATAACCGTGCTAGGCATGAAATCTACCAAGGAGAAGTTTTTCATAGCAGGTATGATCAAAGGGTTAGAGGAGGATGCACTTCGGAAGGAGAGTCGGAAATCGGCGTCAACTTTTGTGAGTTTCTTGGAGGTGGATTGTACTGTGATTGGAAGGAAAAGTGTAAGTCGAGGTAAGGTCCATGCCCACCAGTTCAAAGGAATTTAGCATTACATGAGAGACTGTTGCAAGTGATTGAATCAGAGGGGTGCCAAGTTCAGTGTTGCTGAATCAGGTGAAGGCTTAAACAGTTCTTTTGTTTCAAGTTCTTTAGATGTGAATTCCGGTTGTTCTTTTGATTCGGTTAGTTCTTCTCAAGTTTGCTCCGAGATGAAGATGGTTTCTACTTGCAAATTTGCATCATATCGTTGTGTGGGAACGAAGTTTGATAAGATCTATGAAGTAATGGTTTCTACTTGCAAGTTTGCATCATGTTGTTGTGTGAGAACGAAGACTGACAAGACTTGTGAAGTAAGATGTGAGAAAACAAATGAGTCGAAGATGACAGGCGGAAGGGCACACACACTAGAGGAGGGCATGCATATTCCTTTGATGAAGCAGAGCCTTATTTCCATGAAAACTCTAGATGTTCAGGATTGCAGGTACACAGATCCAGGTGGAGTTCGTTCAGTTTGAAAAAGTTGTCGCAAGGTGATGAAAGGTAAGAGGGGGATTGGGAAGGATGAGCACAACCTCTACCAGCTATGGAGGAACAGAAAAACTTGCACAAGTGTTTCGAAGCTCATTGTTCCTAAAGCACTATCTAGTATGTCGTTACTAGAATCATCCGACTGAGACTGCGACGTTCGAAAATCGTCGGAAGGTGGAGAGTGCCTTGAGGTAGGTGGAGTTCGTGTGGAGAGTGGCACCTCCATAATTACATCTATTGGGGTGTGCCCTTGAGGGGGCATACAGCAGGAAAAAAATAGGTGGAGATAAATTTAACTAGCAGAAGAAGTTATTGAAACTAGTTGTTTGCAAGAAGAGAAGGAAAAGACTCTAGAGGGTTTTAAATCACACAGGTGTGGATTCATGAGTATGCAATCCAAGGTGGAGATTGTTGGGTTTATGTCTTGCATACTAGGTTGGATAAGAAGACGATGAGACGATGGAGGAATCGAGAAGATCGGAGACGGAGTGGAGACAAGGAAATAGTCAGCGGCTGTAGTTGCAGGAGTTGCGGTCGACCGGTCACAAGGTGCGGTCGACCGCCCTACTCAGCAAATGTTCACGAGAGGGGGACGGTCAATCCACCTTGGGGGTGCAGTCGACCGGTCGCGGCGCTGATGGGTTTATTGGGTCGGATCTTGGTGATTCGTGAGAAGCCCAACTTATTCTTCAAGTTAGATCTGACGGCTCTTATCGTAGGGTTATCTCTTCAGGAATATCCAATGGTTACTATATCAAGATATCAAACTAGGTTTTCTCTAGATCTCTATATATTGTTGTTATTGGCCTCCATTGAGAGCCAAGAGAGAGGGTACTTCATTGAAGGAGAGATTGAGTGATTCTCTAATTGTAAACAACTAGTACTTCCTGGTGAGGCTTATAAAGGATCGTGGTGAGAATTGTAATATTCTTGTAACTTCTCTATTTGGATAACATCTTGGGTTTCTTCTCCCCCGGATTAAGGCGAAAGCTCCAACCGGGACAAATTTGTGTGCTTTGGTGTGTTTGGTATGATCTCATATGCGCTTGGTAGTTTGTATTGATTGCATCGAATAACTCAACAAGATCCTAAGAGGGGGTTTTTGGTGGAAAATCCCTAACAAGAACTCATGATACTACTGTCTAAAAATTGCATCGCAATAGAAGTGCACATCCCATGTATATAGCTCAGTATTATGGCTAAGTCATAACTATTGTTATTGTTAAAGATAGAATGGGAACCTTGTCAACTATTCCTTAAGAGTAGTTTATTAAATTTTCTCATCTAGTGGTAATATAATCTCACTACACTCATATAGAACTTAACTACTGGACATTCTAATTGAACATATCTACAATGAAAATGGGAGGATGCATGAATTTACATTCATGCCATGGAACTTAGTCTCTCGGAATAGATAGGCTTAATGGTGTGCATGTTTATGGCTACCAACTTCTCTATTGTTTTTGCAAACGATTGTTTATTCTTCTTCATTTTCTTGATCATTAGATTTCCATTTCAAGCCACTACTCAAGTGCATATATATGTGATCTACTTTTTCCTCATTAATCTTTTAATCATGAATGAGGGTATTAGCTAACCATAGGTAATTTATTAAGACATCCATAATCCATTTTCATAGTTTTGTATACTACATAATGGCATGCCTGTTGTCATCACATGATGGAGATCATAATGGAAAGCTAGCTATATATCTTGGTGCTCTAATACGAATTCATAATTTATTAAGAGGTCGCAAAGATAGTGTGATTTTCTTAATAAATATTGGATTTAGAATCAATGATCACTACCATATATGCATGCATGTATTCTTTTTCAGGGGTTCACTTTCTACTTGCATGTGGAATTTCCATTTAATATACATATCCTCATACATACATACATACATACATATATATATAAGGGTTTTTAGCATGTATGTCCCGAACAAATAAGTGAATATCATATATGCCCCTCATAAATATGCATTTTCATATTTGTCCCCAACAATATATGCCACATTTCTTATTTGGGTTTTTAACATGTATACCCCTGACAAATATGATAATATCATATATACCTCTCACAAATGTATATTTTCATATATGTCCCCCAACAATTTGGACTTTATTTCATATTTATCCCTATATTAGATATCACTAAGTTAACCATGATTTTACCCTTATGAGATAAGTAGAAATCAAATTAAAAGATCAAATTAGATAATCAAATGAAAAAATTTAAGAGTTTTAAGGAAAATAAATGAGGAAGCTTATAATCTATCGTTAAAAAACAAGATTGATGGCAAATTTTTGAAGAAGTGACGTGAGGAAGAATATGTAGTTCTCAAAGATGTACTGAAAGTTTGTCCATTTCTTGAAAAAATAAAGAAATTTTGAGACGATTTAATGAGTCTCAGTTGGATTAACAATTGTTCGGATTTACAAGGATGAAGTCGATAAAGTTTGAATGGTAGAGAAGATAATATTTCAGTCATTTTTCATCAAGTTCATCAAAAAAAATTTGAAAATTCTCCATCTTTTTGAGTTTTTTTAACTAGAGGGGTAAATAAGAAAGATTTTTAACATGTATGTCCCTAACAAATAAGTGAATATCATATATGTCCCTCACAAATATGTATTGTCATATTTGTCTCCAACAATGTAGGCTACATTTCTTAATTATCCCTCTAGTTAGAAAAAACTCAAAACAATGGAGAATTTTCAGTTTGTTTTAATGGACTTGATGAAAATGACTGATATATTATCTTCTTTACCATTTAAAGTTTATCTTCTTCATCCTTATAAATCCGTACAATTGTTAATCCAACAGAGACTCATTAACTCGTCTCAAAATTTCTTTATTTTTTAAGAAATGGACAAACTAATAGTGCATCTTTGAGAACTACATATTCTTTCTCACGTTACTTCTCCAAGTTTGTCATCAATCTTGTTTTTTAACGATAGATTATAAACTTCATCATTTATTTTTCTTAAAACTCTTAAATCTTTTCTCGTTTGATTGTCTTTGTTCTTTTAATTTGTTTTCTATTGTCTCATAAGGGTAAAATCATGGTTAACTTAGTGATATCTAACATAGGGATAAATATGAAATATAGTCCAAATTGTTAGGGGCACGAAAATATACATTTATGAGGGATATATATATGATATTATCATATTTGTTAAGGGTATGCATGTTAAAACCCCTAATTTGAATTGAACTCTCTCCAAACTAAGGTAGCGTTTGGCCCAGTTTAAAGTTAGCTTCTCTTTTCCTTTAGAAGGAGAACGCATATTTTGAAAAGCTCTACAGAAGGAGAAGTAGCTTATTTTTAATGAAGAAAATGAGCTTCAAAAAATGCCCTCAAGAGCAACTTCTGGCTTCTCTTTTTCCTTTTTTTTTTTTTTTAATATTTTCTCTTTTTTTTGCCCTTCCCACATATCAAACCCTAACAACAAAAATTTCCCCCTTCCCCTTCCTCGCCGAACACTCGCGACCCCAGCGTCGAACCTCGCCGTGGAATATATGGAACATATGTAAGTCTCATTCTGTATGATTTCATTATTGTGCAAGATCTATATAGTTTTCGATACAGTAAGTTGCCATTGTTTTGTGAAGTATTTGCTTCACTAATTACAAGCATCTATATTGCTATTGTTTCAAAGCTTTTCGGTTTTTTTTTTTTTTTTTTTTTTGCTTTTTTTCTTTAAGGAACTTTATTGCCATTACAGTTTATGACCACAAATTGTAAGACCCCAAACTGTATACAATTACAAGCAATTTCAAAACATTTGAAATCAGTGAATTTTATTGATATTTTCAAGTTGAACCTACAACCTGGTCAATAAAATACACCTTCTATTTGTACAACATATTTTGAGAAGACCTCGACTATTCTTATAAAGGAAAATCATGATATATTTTTATTTAGGTACAGTTCAAATATATTTTTGTTTAACGTTTTTACGAGTTTTCTAGGTTATTCTAAATATTTCATTTGTTAGTAATATAAAGATTTTTTTTGTAATTTGATAACTTATATTTTATTCTTAAATAAAATCAAAAGCTTAAATTGAGTATAAAATTAGCCTACAATTGATATCTTATGCCAAACAACTTCTTGCTTAAAAATAGCTTTAAAGTTAAAAAAAAGCTGACTATCCAAACAGCTTCAGTTTAAATTTCAAAGTCCTACTTTCCGGTTTCTCCTTCTGAAATAGCTTTAAAACTCAAAAAAAGTCAGGCCAAACGCACTCTAAGTATATATGACTGCACATATGACATTCATTTAATATTGATGTGCGATGACTATATTCTTGTGATTCATTCTCTCACCCCAAATTAAGTATATATCTACGAAACTGATATGTAGCCTCAGATAAATTCAATCACACTTGTGTTGCGTAGATAAGACAGTTGCGTTTGTGTCTAACAATTTGCGTACTTTGTGAAGTTACAAATATCGGAAAGTGTATTTCTAGAGAGTTTCAGTATATATATATATATATATATATATATATATATATATATATATATATATATATATATGTAGGAGGATGTTTTTCTTTTGAATATATTATGTAGGAGAAATGTTGTCTTTTGAAAAAGATAACATTTAGATTTTAACTTGTAATTCATGGAGATCGAAGGGCCTTCTCATCGTTTTAGCTCAGAATGTAAGATTTATTTTTGTGGTAGGATAACAAGTTGGATGAACGGGAAGCGAGAGGCCTCAGCCCTTTTTCCTAAATTATCAAATGTTTTTATGGACCTTAACTGATTTGACTAAATATTTAGCTGCAACTACTCACATTGCTTTAATTTTTAGCACCCTCCTCTCTCTGCAACGAACAACAAAATAAATAAAAAATAAATAAATAAAAATGAAAAATAAAAAACCCTCATGGCTTACCATCACTATATTTCAGTTAAGAAAACACAAACTACAATTCGAGATGTAGCAATACCAACGACAACGAACTTTTCTTGTAAAGGAATGAATTCAAAACCTTTAACATGTATACATATTTGTTGAAAGAAGTATTAAAAAAAAAAATCACTATTTCTTTGTTTATATTTAAAAGAAGAATGAGAATGTAACCCAACCAAATAATTGGAAGTTCATTTGCCCATCCAACATGCTGTCTGTTAGAATTTTCAGTCATACAGTTTTGTGATGATGTAAATCATGGACAAAAGAATTTCAAATTAATTGATTTTTTATTGTTAGGCTATCTTAGACATATAGAACAATATGAGCGATTCGAATTTGTCATAGATGATCTATTTCGTGAGTGCTCACCAAAGTAGTGAGCAACCGAAGATTTATATATATATATATATATATATATATATATATAGAGAGAGAGAGAGAGAGAGAGAGAGAGAGAGGGAGGGAGGGAGGTTTGAATTTGTCATAGGTGATCTATTTCGTGAGTGCTCACCAAAGTAGTGAGCAACCGAAGATATATATATATATATATATATATATATATATATATATATATATATATATATATATATATATATATATATAAAGTCACTGTACCATCCATCTTCAAGAGGAAGGCAAAGAAACTCGGTCACTCACACTTAGGAATGAGATGAGTAATGAGTAATGAGAAATAGATAGAACAAGTAATACAAATTTTCCTCGTACCCAAAACCCTATACTCAAAACCCTAATACCCAACTTGTTTCTTTTTCCATAAAAAAAGGTGTCAAAGTCAAAGCCAAACCCGATTTCTGCCAAACCCGAAACCCAAATCCACTCCAAACTCAAAACCTACCCTCTTCCTACTACCCGATGCTCGAAACCTTAACCTACCAGACCCAAAACCCATAATCCCAAACCTGTTTCCGATGCTCCTTTACCCGAAACTCACACCCAAAAACTATTAATGTAAAATTAAATTAGAACAGTAGAAATAAATAAAACAAGAATACAAATTTTTTAGCACACTAGGAAAAAAATATATAAGCTATAGATGAAATAATGTTCATTACACAATAACATATTCATTGCTTCAATAAGAGGATTACATGAATAGAAAAAATTAAATATTTGAACCTTCTAATTATAGGTGATATGGGTAAAAATATATCCAAATCGGGATCGTTTAAATCAGGCACGAATTTTAAATCTCTCAGGGGTAAAACAAAAAAATTCACCAGAATTGGGTCTGTAAAAAGGACTTTGGCCTCTTTCAAGCCCAGCTACCCAAAACAGATATGTCATACTAGGTTGCCATAACGACCTAGTATGAAGAAGTTCATGATTATCTAAAATATCATTTTAAACTCATAATTATCCATATGAGACAATTTGAAAACAATCTCTCTTTACAAGAGAAGAGTTCTAACTCTATCTCCCCAACAACTACTTCTATCTCTTCATTTAGAAGAGAATAACCAACTCTATCAAATACCGGGAAGAAGAGATAAATCAATATCTTGAAAGAGGTCCCCAAAGTGACTATAAATACTTCATGACCTCCACAGGAACCACGTAATCAGTATTTTGCCACTGAAAACTCTCATATATTTATGAGTTCTGACTTAGGCGTCAGAGAGTCTGTCGCCGAGGCCAACCCCGGTATTTCATAATTTTGTAGGTTAATCGAAGCGATCATCACCATTCAGATCAGATCCAACAGTTCAAACGAGTCAAATTTGGGAATCGAGATCAGCTTAAAATAGTCAATATCGGCAAAAGTTAAAAGGTCAGTGCTTTTTATTATTTTCAAAAAGAATTCACATCTGTTTGCTCCCACATAGAAAATAGCAACAACATATTGGCTCAGTCTATGAGAAACAAAAAAGGAATTCAACCAAAATTCGTCGGTAAAAACTGTTTTCTATCATGCCTCTAAAGGAGAAAGGGAAGGTGATAGCCTCAAGCCAACGAGCCAACCCTCTTTCTCCAACTTCTCCTCATGAGGATGTCCCTCCTACCTCTCAGCATGATCAACCCCTTCAACCGGATCAACCTATTCAACCGGAATAGCCTCCTCAACAGCCTCCCTCCAAAGAGACTGCACCGGTTGGCTCCCAAAGAAATCAGCGTCGTGTCTGGCATATTGGTGAGAACAGGGGTTCGGTCTAAACCTCCACACCCTCCACGCTACCCCCATGGAGTGCCTCAAGCACAGCCGGACCTTCATCAAATCATACCCTCCCGACAGCATGGGTCTGACCTCCAAAATTGCTGGAATATAAGGCAAGTCCAGGACGAAGTTCCGCATCCAGCACACCTGGTTGGCAAGAGGAGTCCCTCTCCTCAAAGACAAAGGCACAAAGGAACCCCCTCCCCTAAGGGGTGAAGAAGCCATCACTCTCCCAGAGCACAAAGAATGACTCCTCCCCAGGCCGAAGAAGGAGCCCTGAGGAGAGGTAGGGAGGAAGAATCACCTGTCACTATGGCAGAATTCTTAAACTTCAAAGATGATATCCTTCAAGATCTCAACATCATTCACAGTAGGACTTGACAAACTTGTAACACCCCGAATTTCAAAATACAACTGAATTCGAAGTTCCATAGGATCTTTACACTTCTCTTCGTACAATTTCATAAGGAAATTAAACTTTTTGTTACATCAGAGTTTACACTTACATTACATATTTACAGCGAAAGCAATTTACAACAATTTACATGAATTGAAATGTATAACTCTTGAATCAATCTTTAATCAGCATGCATTCTTTAGTCTTATTAATCACTTTATCCTGCATAAAAACTGTGGGCACGTCAAATAGACTCATAGAGAATCTCCTACGACAAATAGACTCCTAGAGAATCTGCTACGACAAACGAGTGAAGCCTTCTCCTCCTAGATCAAGCCACGAAAATTGCCTTCTCCTTGTTGCAATCTTGAACCCGAGCCTCCCCTATGCAGTCCGGCCTCCTTCTCCTTGGGTTGAAACACACACAACACTCACTCTTTTTAACTCACAACTCCTCAATCTGTTGCCTTACCATTTGTATTCTTTTCTCTCTTTCTATTCTTTCTTTTTTCAATTTTTTCCAAGTGTGAGAATAAAGAGTATGTGAGGGGGTATTTATACAATTTTCTAGGGTGAATGGAGAGCCAAGATTAGATCAAATGGTTAGAGATTAAGGGCCAAAATGTACTAGGGAGTTATAGGAACTACCTATGTTAAGAGTAACCAACTCTCCACCACTCCCATCTCTCCCACTCTCCTAATCCCACCTGGCCAACAACAAAGTGTGCATGTTGCACATGCTAGTGCATGCACATGCCACTCTAGTGTCCCCCATTTACAAATTTGTTCATGTGACCAAAAATTAATTGTCCATGAAATGAGTCTACACTACAAGTTAGACCATTTCAAAAGATAATTAAAGTAAATGGGCTCACTAATGGGCCAAACTAACCATGGGCTTTAAAATAATTAATTTAATTAATAAAATAGAGTGGGCTTAAAGACCATTAGGCCTAGATTTTAATTAGGCTTTTAAAGAGAATAATTTTTTTTTTGAAAAAATAAAGAGAACAAATACTATATAAAAAATATTTTATAAAAGAAATTATACAAATGAAATCATACGTGCACAACACGTAAAATCAAAAAATCTCATAAATAAAAACTAGGGTGTTACAAAACTAGCCTTCACCACTTCACTCCTCCGCGATGTGAGGAGTCTCATGGGTCCACTAGGTCCGAAGAACAAGACAACATAGTCCTCTAGCTCCCACAAAAGATGGAAGACCATCTAGCACTAATGAAATAAGAAGAGGGAAGACATAAGGGAACATACTGCCCCATTCGACCCCCCCTTCTCTAAAAAATTCATCGAAGCTCATGTTGCAATCAACTTCAGATTTTGAGTCATACAACATGTCACGCCCTGCTTCACAAAATACAGAATTATGGGCACGCAACCAAGGCCCAGTGAATGATATAAGTATTCAAACCCACATTCATTCATAAGCTGTATAGATAATCTCAACAAGTATAAAAAAAAGCACTACCACACAGGTAAAAAAACACATGAACAAGAAATGGAATAAAATAATCTTCAACAATAACAATCATTTAGAAATACATAAACTTCGGGTCAAAATACACGGGAATACAATGTGCTAAAATGAATATGAAACGATAACCAGTTTGATCTGACTAACTATATTAAATAGCAACTAGAATGAAGTAAGATAATATAGCAATCTCATCACAGTCAGCTAGAAAGTCTACTCACCGAGTCCCTCTGGTATTTCACCATCAGTATATACACATAAACATCATATGGGGTGTGTGTGTGTGTGTGTGTGTGTGTGTGTGTGTGTTGGAAGGGGGTCCGTTAGAGATTGATTCTGACAACAAGTAGTAACAAGCAGTAAAATACAATATATAGGAAAGCAAGGAAAAGCAATACGAATATTGGGATGATATGATCATGAAAAATACAAGTAATGATGGTAGGATAAAGCAATCATAACTATGAGGTATAATCATTTGATGTGCAGTGGTCAATAAATAGTAGTCAATGACAGGATCAATAGTCTATTAAAAATAGTCGATAATCAATAATGCAAGTGTCGATTCTCACTGTCAATCTTATGTCGATCAGTTTCTTATTAACCTATCTAATGAATGCAATTTTGTGTCCTATACCACAGGTTCGGGTACATAACAATCAAGTGTAGGTTTGGACTTAAGTTGTGAAATCTACAGGATTATGTACTCGGGTCATTCAATAACAATGATGATAATGGCCATCCAATAACGATAAACAATAATCGATAAACAAAAACTGATGAACAATGATCGATAACAATAATGCAGAAATACACGGCCCCTTCCGAGTACACTCTCTTATATTGTCCACTACTAATTCGTACCATTTCTTACCCCGGCATGTCAATCTTTTATCATGTCACTACGTTAGATACTTAGTTCTATGTGACACTTAGTTCCAAGTGGCACTTAGTTCACTATCCAAAGCAACAACAATAGATATGATAATGAAGCATGTTACGACAGAAACAGGATCTATAATCAGGACAAGTATCAAGAATTGATGCAATACATGATATAGAAACAAGTTGGTAATCAAGAAGGTTTCGAATGATAGGTGCAAATGCATGACATAGAACTGTTCTATCTGTCCACTATATTAGTACAATTCATTAAGTATGAATAACAATATAGATAGAGTTCAAGAACAAAAAATATAATTTTGGATAGCGATACATGACGGCACTAAAACTCGCTTTCCTGCTGCTACGGGAAAGCAAAATCGATTCTGCCATGGTTTCTAGAAAGTAGATTCTCATATTAATCCAACTTTTACTCACTCAAAACATTCTAAGGTCAGTAGCTATGTTTATTTGTCATATCTTTACAGTCATAATGTTTAGACAGTAATATATGGTTAAATTTCTCATGTCTATAACTCCACTAAAAGTCATTAATAAATTTCCATAAAATGCTAATATGGTTGTTGAAAATGTCTATTAGTATACAGGATTTCATCATCTTAGACTTCCACCAATGAATTGTTGTTTCAAGATACGGGGACGATACATCTCAAACTAAAAATCTGAAAAATTATATGTTACAGCACTAAAACTTTAATATCTCACAATCTATAAGTCGATTTGCAAAACCAAAAGATGATCTAGACTCTACACTCAGAAGGCTACAAGATATACCTAAAAAATAAAACCAGACGGACGACAGGGCAGAAAATTTATTACTTTGTTTTAAAACCTCGATTCACAAAAATATGATTTATAGTCAGAAGTGCATTCCTGTTTCTATTTAGTAGTTAAATCGAATTTATATCAATTACATGTCTAAGAGAATCATGATTCATAACGTTAAGTTAAAAATCCTAACATGCAATAAAGTACCAATCAACATCAATATTTTCTAAAATAATTCCACAACAAGGTATTCATATAACTTGGTAATCATAATCGTGCATGTTACCCCTGTTTTCCCTTTTCTTTTATTTTGGATGTATTTATCGTTTTCTGAGTATTTGTTCTATTGTGTCCTTCTTTTCCTTCTGAACCATTTATTTGTTCTTCGTTCTCAATAAATCTATCTGTCTTGCCTTGTTTCAATTTTGTGGCCTTGAATATTTTCTTGATTTAATATTTCTGTCAAATTATCGTCTCCGTGTGAATTTGCTAAATTCTATTATTTGTTTCATGGCTTATTTAATTGTCATTTAAATTCTAATCCAAACCCATAACCCTATAGCTCTTATTTGGTTCCATACCCCCAAAAACCCTATAATCTTATACCTTTTATTTGATTTCCATATATCCTTTATCTCTTATTGGGTTAAGACTTAATACCCCCCAACCCGTTACCTCCTTAACCTAATTCTTAATCTTATATATACCCACTGCTAACCTTTATATTCTCCAACCCTAATCATCTACCTTTTACCCTAGCCACTATTCACCTCATCCCCTACCTCTTGCACTCCAAACTCCCGCTCATCACTCTCCCTCTACCCCTGTGTGCATCCCCGACCTACATCCTGATTCCCCTCCGGCTACCGACCACCCCTCGGTGACCCCCTATGCTGCGTCTCTCTCCTGAGCGCCACACGCCAGCGCCAACCCCCTCTCTCTTCTCCTCCCAAAGTCAGCAGTGACAACAGCCCCAGCAGCAGCAACAGCAGCAGCGCTAGTCAGCACTGCCGCGCCCCCTCTTGGCCTGCCTCTTTCCGATGCTGTGCCGCCTTGCTGCCATTGTCCCCTCATCACAGTACACTCACATCCCCTAGCTGCCCCTCTCCCTTGTATGCTCGTGGTTGTTCCTCGAGTGTTGTATTTGTGATCTTGTGCTCGTGATCATTGTGTTCATCTAGTCTTGATCCAAGTGTTGTGTTCGTGATCTTGTTCATGGTTGTTCGTGATTCGTTGGTATTGTGTTCGTTGCCGCGAATCTATTCCCGTTATTCTCATTATTTCGTCGGATTCATCGTCGTCCCTAAGACAAGTAACTTGTATTAATTTTGTTGTATATACAAGTACTAAATACCGTCTGTAGTGTGTCTTTTGTTTCTAGATTCATTCTCATGAAAAACCGTTGTTAGATCTTGACTCTATTTGTTGATCCATCCGTAGTCGTCCTTATTACACACACGACATGAGATTAACTTAGATCTGATTAGATTCTTGATGCATGCATGTATGTTGTTTCGTGATCAATGATGTGTTGTATATTTGTTGCATGCTTGATGTATTAGTTGTAGTACCTTATGGTAGACTTGTTAAAATACCATACCATGTTGTTTTGGATATTTATTATACCATGTTTTGTATTTTGTTTCAAGTTAGATTTGTTGCATATGAACTATTTGATTTAAATGCATAAGAAGATTTTTGTTTTACTGCTGCCCCGTTTTGTTTTAGTATTTTAGACCATGTTAAGGTCATTAAATGAAATAAATTTGTGAATATAACTCATAGAACCCACTGTCTAATTTCCAAAATTTTTGACAGATCGCAGTTTCGATTTGTGAGGTATGAGTTATTGTTGTTTTACTGCAGATGTGCAGAAAATTCCAGATTCTGTTTTATGTGAATTCTGTATAGGTATTTATTTTAAAACTGATGTTAAAGATAAAATTTAGATCTAATATTTTTCTGGGTATGACTAGACTTGATTGGGATTAACCCAAATTTTTGTAGATTTAATTGATGACATTTATAAACTATTCTATGCTTGTGAACAAACTATTATATTTTCAGAACTGCACGCTATTTAGTAAATAACTATATTTTCAACATGATTCTAGTAGCTGTTGATAAAAATTTTGTGAGATGAAATATAGCCTACTGTATCTACTTTATAACCCTTTTGACGGATTTGGATTTCGAGTTACTCTTTGTGATCTATCGCTGTTTTAGTACTACTGTGTCTAAAGTTCCAGATTTATAAACTTGCTGTATCTTGCTGTTTTCTGATTTTATTTGACTATGTTATCTGAGCTGGAATATTATGAAACTTTATTTGATAATACTAGACACACTAGGGAATACCCCAAATTTTTCTTAGATTTATTCAGTAAGTTTTTATGTCATTTTCATGTTTATGAATACAACCTTACAATTTCTGGTTGAACATGATTTCCGTATATAATGCTGTTTTGAGCCCTGTTTCTGTAATTATTATATGAATTATATATATGTGATGGATTCGTCGAGAGTCTATTTTCTAGATTTTATGACGGATCCAGATTTTCATTCTTGTGGCAACAGGAATCTTGGTTTTGGTGCAGTACTATCTTACTGTCCAGAATTGAATGTTTCATTGTCCTAGTCTATTATGAGTTGTCTGTCACCCGTGTATGTCTTCTACCTAACCTGAGTTGTTCCTTGCTTCTTGCCATGTTTTTCTCACCCTGTTTGTGCACTTATATGTTTGCTTTAATAATAATGACACATAATCAAGCTAGGGATTAAGGGAAAGATCTAGTAGTGGAAAATATAGAAATGTGTACTTAGGAAGGGGGTCGTGTTCCCACCTATTACGTGTTTCATGATTACATGATACATGACTCTGTTTACCTGATTACCTGACTACACACTTTCCTATAGGAAGGTGTACTCAGAAGGGGACTCAGTAGGTCCTACCTGTACTTGTTTACCTGATACCTAAGTACATAGCCCTATACAGTCCACTATGAAATCTAAACGTACCTTGCATGTATTTAGCAACCATGTGATAAAATTTGGGACGCATGAAGTGCTACCTAGTTAGGATTAAGTACAAGATCTGTAATAATATGATCACTTGCACATTTCCGTTCCCTGTACATGCTACCTGATACCTGTTACTTACTTACGTGCTTACATGCTACTTGACACCTGTCACATGTTACCTGCACCCTGTTACCTCATCACATTACTTGAATCTGTTTCTGATTTATGTTAGTCATTTTGTTTTGCTATTACCTCCATTCCATGCTTATTCTGTACCTGCTTCCGCTGTTACTCTATACTTGTCTATTTGTTTTCTTCTGTACTTGTTGTCTACACTACAAGTAGCCTGTAACTTGCATTGATGGGTGTTTTGATTCTTTTTTCCTCTTCCTGCAATTTGTCAAATTGTAGACTTTGGTGACCAGGTGCCCGATGGAGTAGGTGACCAAACATTCTAGTCGGCTGGAGTTCTCGCTATATTTATTTTTTGTTGCTTTTGAATAAATTGTATTTTGCTACTTGGATTTTGTATTGGGCTGTTTGAACCAGAATTTATAACTTGTTTCCAGATCTGGTTTATTTGAGAATTATTTATTTTGTTTCAAGTAAATTCTGTTGGTATATTAATTTATTCATGCATGCGTGGTTGATTATTCATTGTTTATTCCTGTTAAATGTTGAAAAGATCCTTACAGCTTATGAATGGTGAAAGCCATTCGCTGACTTGTCTCGTGTATCCGTATTCAGTATTCCTTTTTGGGAAGCGGTGCATGGCATTGCATGCAAGGTTTTACAGGGACATCTACGAACATCAAAGTAAGAGGTAACCGATAGGGAAACTAATCAGTGGTTCAAGAGTTTAGTAAATTCACATGAAACGAAGGAGAATACGATTTGGGTTTTCGATATGATAATTCAATAGAGAAAAATAACAAAAGAAAATGGACTACTTCTTAGGAGTTCCATGAAATGCTTACCTCTTATGAAAATTACAGCGATGAAAGAATGACGAGGAGAAGACGAAGTGACGACGGCTTGCCAGCTTGGCAGTGTGGCACATGAGTTAGCAATGACAGCGGCAATGCAACGGCAACGCAGCAACAATTGTAGCAATATGGCAGCAACTGAGGTGTTGGGTTGATGAAGTTAATGGTGGAGTTGCTATTGGTGATGATGTTGGTTGGGTGTGGGGGTTGGAGACAGCAATGGTGAGATGGTGACAGGTGTTGATGGCTGTCGGTGTGAGGAGGGGATGAAGGTAGCAAGTGGTGGTGTTGTTAGTTGAGGGTGAATGTTAGGTGGTGGCTGTGGGATGGAAAGGTGATGTTGGAGGCTGGTCTGGTTACAGGGTGGTGGTGATGAGGTGTTATGGTGGAGGCAGGGCAGTGGTGTGTGGGATTTAATGGAGGTAGCAAGAGGAGTTGATGGGTTTAAGAGGTTGAAGAGGAGGTGTCAGGTTGATGGTGATGCTGTTGATTGGAGAGGATGAAGGATAGATAGAGGTGTCAGGTATGGGGATGAAGATGATAATTAAGGCGGGGATTAAGGAGATAATTAGGAGATGGAATAATATATGCAATAAATGTGGTATGGCGGCTGTGTTAGTGGAGAAAATCGGTTAGTGGGGTAGTTAGGGGATTAGGATAGGGTTTCGGGTGGGGTTTTCTTTGTGGTTCGGGTGTGGGTTTGCGTTAATGGGTTGTGGGTTTAGGTTTTGTATTGAAAGTAAACAAAAAAAAAAAAAAATATAATGAGCTCATAGAATGGGATAAAGAATGGACTGAGAATTGGGTTTCCATATGAATCAACAATTAAATAAAGAAAATGCAATGTATGCAAATGAGTCAAAGAGAATTAAAATATGGTAGATAACCAAAATAAAAATATATGTAAGAAAATACTTATAGACGGATCAGGGAGTTACAATCCTACCCAACTTATAAAAATTTCGTACTCAAAATTTACTCACGCAAAATGTAGGATAGTCAAAACAAAACTTGTGAGATAACGAAGCAGGGAATTAGAGGGAGAGAGATGAGAGTGTGGTATCACCGGAATTAAAGAGAACATGGGTAGGAAAGGAATGAACTACCATGATACCAAATAGTGAATTAATGGATGAAGATGAATGGAATGTATGTAAGGAAAATAAACGACGCAAGAAAGAATAAGCAAAGCAAGAACTGAACACAACGCCATTCGGCAGTTTCTGTCCTCCTTTACAGTTAGGTTGTAAGCTTGACCATGTCCTCCAGTCTGTCCTCCCTTAGGAGCTGTCCACCTTTGATCATAGGCTTGCCCCTAGTGGTAGGATGGTGGTCCGCCCTGACTCATGAGCTAGTGCTTCCTGCTATGCTGAACCTTCAGTTGGTATACTATACCAGTTCTTTTGGCAGTCCCAGACCATGTGATCACTTCCTTCACATAAAAGACCAGGCGATTGGCTACCCTGCAGTCCTTGCATGGGTGTCCAACCCTGTGGCAGTAGTCACACGTTTGGTCCTTCCTTGGGACAGCTGGTGGGTAGAGTAGTGTTCTATTCGTAAGGGTCTGAGCTGGCTTCCTGTATCGGTCCTCCTGATGGCCTCGTGACAGTAGTGGGTTGCACTGTCTAATGTCTGCACTGTCTGCTGGGCTGCTTTGCTCCTCTTCTAGGTTTGCTTTTGGTTCCTAACTGCATCAAGCACGACAGCATAGGTACGATGTTGATGGGAAACTGTAACATCCCGGAGAAATTTTAGACCACGGGTCGCCCTCGTTCTGTAGTTGAGTAATTTCGCATTTCTCATATCGTTTTTCATGGATTAGCATCTCGAGGTCATGAATAAAATACATTTTTCATTTTTACACGTGCAATGCACATGCAATTTTATTTTATTTTTGGTTCTAAAACTTTTTCTAAGTTATGCACAAATTTTTTCTTATTTATTTTGTCTCATTTTATTATTCACTCTTAATTAAAATCCATATACACTTTCCTACACTTGTCATGTAACAAACTAGTAACAACTAATAAATAACAAATATTAAACTATATGAGAACGTGTATGCACATGGGATGCACATGCACGTGTGTGCACCCCATATGCATTGGCCAAGCCTATAACAAAGTGAAAGAGAGAGTGAGGTGAGAAAGTGGGAGTGAGGGGTGGTTACCAGAGTAGTGGGTGTAACCCCCCGTACTTAAGCGGATATATATATAATATTATATAGAAATATAATAAAATGAATAATAATAATAATAATAATAATAATAATAATAATAATAATAATAATATATCTATATAATAAATTACAAAGAAAGCTATCAAGTGGCTCACAATCAATCCCCCTTAAAATCAAAGGCCTAGATCAAACCTCACAAAACATATTTTCCCTCCAAAATTTCAAACCCCATAACCAAATTTTTCCCCCCAAAACTAAAAAACTTATTACTAAATTACTATCTCTCTCTTCTCTCTTCACTTTTTTATTCTCTCTCTCCCTATCTCTTTCTCCCATTCTTTATATATTTACTTAGAAATTTAGATTTTCATATTTTTAATGTTTTTTTTTGCACATGTTATATTGAAAATAGTAAATATCTCTTCTCCACACTTAAAGTTCTAAAAAGTTAGATTTTATATCCCCATTTATAATTATTTTTCAACATATACTAATGGAAACATGGACTTTTATATACAACTAATTATTGTCATACTATTCAAACTTGAGCTACATAATTATTGTTTTACTGTTTACAGGCTTTTCGTATTTTGTATCGTTCCGAAGACGTGCAATCTAGTATATATATATATATATATATATATATATATATATATATATATTTATATATATATATATAAAATAAAACACAAAGAAAGCTATAAAGTGGCCTTCCTTCAATCCCTCCAAAATCAAAGGCCCAGATCTAACCTCACAAAACACATTCCCCCCCCCCCCCCCCCCCCCCAAAGTTTTTCCCCAAAACTCAAATTCAAATTCCCCACCCCAAAACAACTCATTTATTTATTTAATTATCTCTCTCTCTCTCTCTATATATATATATATATATAAACATGGACTTTTATACCCCAATTTATAATTATTTTTCATCATATACTAATGGAAACATGGACTTTTATTTACAACTAATTATTTTCACACTATTCAAACTTCAGCTACATAATTGTTGATTTACTGTTTACAAGGCTTTTCATATGCTATATTATTCTAAAGACGTGCCGTAGGCACGTGGCCACGGACAAATCTAGTCTATATAGTAAAACACAAAGAAAGCTATCGAATGGCTCACCTTAAATCCGCCCAAAATCAAAGGCCTAGATCTAACCTCACAAAACACATTCCCCCCCCCCCCCCCCCCCAAAGTTTTCCTCCAAAACTCAAATTCAAATCGCCCCACCCAAAACAACTCCTTTATTTATTTAATTCTCTCTCTCTCTCTCTCTCTCTCTCTCTCTCTCTCTCTCTCTCTCTCTCCTATTAAGAAATTTAAGAAAATAAAATTTTAAAAAAAATTTAAAATAATAAAATTAAAAAACTTAAAAACTGAAAAAATAAAAAATTTTAAAACTTTAAAAATAATTCAAAAATATCAAAAATTGATAAAAATTTTAAAAAATAAAAAAAAAAAAAAATTTAAAATTTTCAAAATTTGCAAAATTTGCAAAATTTTGGATTTTTAAAATTTTCATAATAATAATAAAAAATTTAAAAATTTAAAATTTAAATTTAAAATTTTGAAAATTTAAAATTTTGAAAATTTGAAATTTAAAAAATCTCAAAGCAATTCCAAATCCAAATCCAATGTCGAACCCCAATCAAGAGGTCGTCGCCGATATCTGATCTGCTGCTGATTCCGTATCGGTGACTTCCCTTCACCAAATCGAGCGTGAATATCATGCGACTCCATATCGGCGACTCCCCTCCACCGAATCGAGAGCATCTATATGCAATGCGAAGACTCTAATTTCATCTCATTAGCCGAATTCTCATTCTAATTTTTAATTTTGTGTAGGAGATTACTCAGTTTTTTGCTGACTCGAATTTTGTGTGTGCATGTGATTTAAGTTCAGAGAGGTATGATTGTTTTATTGTTAGGTTTAAAAAATTTTAATTTAGTGATTTATTTGATTAGTTTTTTATTGGTTTTGATTTAAGGTGTACGCAAGTGAGAGATGAATTATTTGGTGGCCTCATTTTTGGGCTTCCAAACCATACTATGACAGGTAAGCTGACCAGTAATAAAAAATAACTTGGCAAATATGCAACATTAATTTCTTTACTACAAGAGAAAATACTATCGTGAAGTGTTCCCTTCATTGGTTATTAGAAACCATGGATAATATAATATATAAGAACTTTTAGTATATGTTTGGATATATAGGATTGGGATGACTAGAGTTTACCAGTGAAGGGTGCAAACTCTCCACTCAAGAAAAACAGCTAAAGTAAATTTGTTATTTATCCATTTTGATTTTTTATAAAGGTGCAATGGGGAGACAAAGTGAAGAAGAAATAAATGATTAACTTGGATTAGAGTTTTGAGAACTTCATGTATTTCATTTTGGTTAAAATAATAAGAAGAGGTATTTTAATTGCAAACTGAGTCTCAGACAAACAAATATTTAGATTATTGGTATTGTAGATACCTTCACACCTGCACTTGTGTTACCATTGTATTTAGACATGCTCATAGTGGTTAAGGGATTAGAGTAAGCTCTATAAAACCTATATGATAATGTCATTGCATAATGATTACAAGCATCTAAAAGTGATGCTCAAGTTAAAAAAACTCTATGCAGTGTTTCTAACAAACTATATGCATTTCAAGTAAGTTCAAGCTAATGATCAAGAAGGCAATGGTCGAACTTAAAGGTAGATATACTGCTTCCTCATATAATATGTTTGCTACTTAAATTAATTTGCAGGACCTCAAAAAGAATTTTATATAATCAAACCAGGTGCACCGTTCCGAAGACGTGTCGTAGGCACGTGTCAATTGGCAAACCTAGTGTGTGTGTGTGTGTGTGTATATATATATATATATATATATATATATATATATATATAGGGAAAGCTTCGGTTGAGCACTACTCTAGTGCTAACCGCGTGAACACTAGGCCTTCGGGCATTCATATCGAAAATCCGAACCGTTCACATTGATCTACACATCTAAATTAGTCTAAATATGTAAAATCAAATCATTTGAAATTTATTTGCCCATTCATTGAAGTGTTACAAAATTGTATGGCTGAAAATCATTGTTTTTATATTCACATGATGGATGGGCAAATGAATTTCAAATAATTTGATTTTACATATTTAGACTAATTTAGATGTGTAGATCAATGTAAACGGTTCGGATTTTCGCTATGAACGCCCGAAGGCCTAGTGTTCACGCGGTGAGCACTAGAGTAGTGCTCAACCGAAGCTTTCCCTATATATATATATGAGTGAGAGAATGGAGGTGGCCTATAAGATTTCTATAGGCTATGGGATTAAATGGATTGATGATGTGGCCTATAAAGTTTATATGGGGCTTAGGCCATTAAAATGGGAAAAAGACAAAATATATGAAGGAAGAAGTGGGTGGCTGCCATGTTTGGATGGTGATGTGGCCTTGGGCATGGGTGGATAATCCTACACCACCAAGGATAAGAGAGTAAGGGTGAGTTATATAGGATTTACCATATGATAAAGGTACCTAATGGGTATACCCAGGGGCGGATCCAGGATTGAAAAGTGAGGGGGGCTGGTAAATTTTTTTCCATACAATGTAACATTCAAAAATCAAAAAATATATAGAATTGTTATAAATACTAGAAGGATATACCAAATTCTCCTAATCTTTCAAAATATACATTCTTAAATTATTTTAGTTGCACCCGACGATGTTTGATAGAGTAAAATTCATCAACAATCACATTAAAATCAATGTCCTTGGCTTGACCAAAATAATTCTCTTAAGATAAATAACTATATCAAGGGTATTATTTATCAATTAGTCAATTCTTTCTACTTGGGCAAGGCATGAATTGACAAAGACTACATTATGCAAGGGTAATAGTTATTTTCTAATGATAGGGATGAGGAGATTCTGATCTGGAGGAAAGGGGGTGATCAAATTATGTTTGAAGATCTTGATCAGGATCTTGTCTTATAGTTGTAATGTACATTGTTTTTACTCCATTATGGTGCAGTTTCTGTGGTCTATGCATTTTAATATGTTTCTTGGCCCTTTTCTGTCCTAGTAAAGGAAGGTATTTTCCATAGTTTACTCAAAAAAACCTTACGAGGTACCATGTTCCTGGGTAAGGCAGCTAAGGTAGGAAAACAATTATTGTATGTGAACTCAATTGCTTACTGGATCAGCTTAATTCTATTCATACAAAACCCAAAAAATAATACCAGAGAAATGAATGATTATTATGCTACTTAATTATGGCTACCAAAGGAAAAGCTACAATTATCCCAGACCAAATGACATGAAGAATTTAAGAGCAAAAAGATATAAGGGGCACATGGATGATATACATTAGAAGATGCGCAAGCCTGACGACCAATACACTTGCTCAAGTAATTGGCATATTCCTCCATTCAGCCAAAGATTCAAATTCTAGGAGGAACATAAACATTACAAGATTATTGTCAATCATAGCAGATACCTTTGTTAGATTTTGTGCCTCATGTTCTCCCTTTGATTATGTTTGTGGTTAAAGGAGGAAAATCTTGAAGCTCAGAAGAATGGAATCACAAAAATGAACTCCTTTGAGATAGTATGGAAGCGGAAGGTTCGCCCACCAAGAAAACGCTCTGGTGTGGCATAGAAATTTGCTTATCAAGAATTGTTTATTTGTCTGTATGTTGAAAGTAAGACAATACGATTTCTGAAAAATTTCAAGACACAAATTGTGCAGTTTCAGGATTTTATGAAGGCCTAAAATAAAAGGCTTCGACGTGCTTCTTTTACTGTTTTTAATGGGCCTTTTGGCATTGTTCCTTTCTGCTTACCAGCTTATGTCAATAACACTGATTAAGTACTTTTTCCATTAAGAATTTAACACTATAATTTAAGCAGTTTTCAGTCTCATTACAAACATTGATTGAAGGCCTCTAGTAATGTTCTTCACTGCAGAGTAACTTTAACCCCTCTTAGTATCATTATTAATCTAATTCAGTTAATCTAATTCCATTTTGCAACTTCAAAATCCATATAGAAATAGAGACAAAGAGTTAGAAACTAGAAAGACTCAAACTAGTCAAACTCAAAGAGAAAGATTGAAAGAGTATGGTGAGTACCAAAGTCCAAAGTGAGAGAGAGGCAGGCAACAACGTTCGTTCCGCTCCGGCAGGCGTTGTCCTTTCCGCTCGTCGACGATCGTCGCGTCAGCGTCGCGTACGTAGCGTAGCGTCGCTGACGCAGTGACGGCTTGACGCGCTTCGGTGACCGCCGACCGGTCGAAGTAGCAGAGAGAGGGAGAGAGGCTGAGAGGCCGCCGCCGCTAGCCAAGCTGATCTGATCTAGACTAGGGCTAGGGTTTAGGAGCGTAAGATTTGTGGAAAATATTAAAAGAAGGAACGAAGAAGAAGCCACGGCTGAAGGGGTGTGGGTGATAAGAGTTGAGTCATGAGTGGGCTATGAGCTTTTATTTTAATTTGGGTGGGCTAAAGAACAAGCCCAGATTAAAATTTCAAAAAAAAAAAAAAATTAACTGAATCTGTAAATGTTGGGGGGGGCTGTAGCATACCTCAGCCCCCCCCAGATCCGCCCCTGGGTATACCCCCCTTTTGATGGTGCCTATGGTGGGCGTGGCTAGAGTTTTGTGTCCGTTATTTTGCGTACGCGCACACGTAGTCGTATGAATAGCTGAGTCAGACTCGGGACATTACAAATAGTATCAGAGCCTACTTTCGACACCGAGTGTGTACAAGATGTACGCCGGAGAGGGAGCAAGATTGGTACTTGTTGCCCAGATAGGGGACTGTACAACTAGCAGAATAAGGGTAATCCTCTTTACATCGGCTAGAAAGGGATCCTGGATTATGTTGCAAGTTCCGGGCTCAGCGAAGACACTGAGTTCTTAAGGGAGGGTGTGTGTAACACCCCGTACTTAAGCGGGTATATATATATATATATATATATATATATATATATATATATATATATATATATATATATATATATATATATATATATATAATATGAGTGAGAGAAAGGTGGTGGCCTATAGAATTTCTATAGGCTATGGGATTAAATGGATTGATGATGTGGCCTATAGAGTTTATAAGGGCCTTAGGCCATTAAAATGGGAAAAAGACAAAATATATGAAAGAAGAAGTGGGTGGTTGCCATGTTTGGATGGTGACATGGCATTGGGCATGGGTGGGTAATCCCACATCGCCAAGGATAAGAGAATAAGGGTGAGTTATATAGGATTTACCATATGATAAAGGTACCTAATGGGTATACCCCCATTTTGATGGTGCCTGTGGTGGGCGTGGCTAGAGTTTTGTGTTCATTCTTTCACGTGCATACACAGTCATATGCGCAGCTGAGCCGGGCTCAGAGCGTTACAAATGGTATCAGAGCCAACTTTACTAGTTTATTGCCGTTGTTTGGAACAACGACCTTTTATAACAACAACGACCGAGGTTATAAAAGGCAGTTGTTCCAAACAACTGCCTAGGTTCATTCAATTTTTTATAACCTAGGCCGTTGTTTCAAACAAGCCTAGGTTCATCCAACCAAAGCGGGTCTATTTTCACGAGTCTGTGAAAACAGACCCGTTTTCAATGGAGCATATATATATATATATATAATATGAGTGAGAGAAAGGTGGTGACCTATAGGATGTCTATAGGCTATGGGATTAAATGGATTGATGATGTGGCCTATAGAGTTTATATGGGGATTAGGCCATTAAAATAGTAAAAAGACAAAATATATGAAGGAGTAAGTGGGTGGCTACCATGTTTGGATGGTGACGTGGCCTTGGGCATGGGTGGATAATCCCACATCGCCAAGGACAAGAGAGTAAGGGTGAGTTATATAGGATTTATGATAAAGGTACCTAATGGGTATACCCCCCTTTTATAGTGTCTGTGATGGGCGTGGCTAGAGTTTTGTGTTCGTTCTTTCGCATGCGCACAGACGTAGTCGTATACGCTGAGCCGGACTCGGGGCATTACAAGTGGGAGTCAATCTCAACCACACAAAATCCCTATATAACCCCCCCTCCCCCCCCCCCCCCCCCCATTGTATGTTGAATGTACAAAAATAATTAAATCAAAAGAAAGAGAGGAAGTGAGAGGCTGGTTTTGTTCTTGGAGCTAGGAGGCTTGCGATTTTGTGTAAGGAGGAGAAGATAAGCCAATTTGTTTGGAGCTATGAGCATTCTTTCTAGGAGTGTTTCTACTTTTTGCAACATAAGAGGTGGGTGTCTATTCTTACTTTTTAGATAATGTAGAAAGCAAGTTTAGGTATTTTGTGATTTTTTTTTCTAGTTTAATGAAGTTCTACAAGTTAATTTGATGCATGTTGTGGTGATAAAGATTGTTAATGGTGGAAAATTATAGAATTCATTGTATGTTAAGGAGAAGTTACATTATTTAATTGGTAGATTATGATTGAAAAAAATTATTTAAAGGCATGTGTAGAATTGTTAGACACAAACAATCAACTTGATTAGATTGCATGAATTTTGTCTCTTACAAATTGATTTTAAAAATGTGTATGAAATGTGGATAAATAGTAAGGAAAAAATTAAAGAAATATTTTGGGGGAAGGAAAGGGTTATAGTAGAATAAAAGAAAAGATGCATTAATGTTGGTAGAACAATTATCTAGTTGTAAGATGTGTTTTTAATTCTTATAAGAGAAAGAAGTGATTAAATTGGGGAAAGTGAGGTTAAATCTTCATTAATATGAATAAAGTCAGTAAAAAAAAAAATTGGAGATTTATAGATATAAAATAGTAGTATTAATTTGAAGAAAAGAGTAGAACTCAAAAATAGTTGAAAGTGTAAAATATATGAATAATCAGATAACTGAGTCAAGTGAATTTTAACTCCTTTATAATCAAAATACCTGCTTGGCTTTAGTGGCTAGCGTGGGCAGTGAAGCACCACGCGCTTCCATGTGGTGCCGCCTAGGGTTTGGTTGGGGGTCTCGGGTTTGAAACCTCTTGTGCACATAAAGTGCCTTTTTTGTATTTTTTTGGGTTTTAAAAATTCAGAAAAATTCATATAAATATTTTAAAATATTATGGGAACATCTAAAAATATTTCAAACTGTTTTAGTTTATATTTTGGGGTTTTAAAGTCATCTTTCTTGACTATATTTAGTTGAGTTAAATTTGGAAATAAAGGAGACATAAAGAATTAAAGGTTTTATGAATTGATTATAAACAAATCAAAATGTGAATTGAGAATGAAGATAATTTAGGAATAAAGGGTTAAGTAAGTTGTGCATTTTAATCGAAGAAATTTAATAAGATTGAAGTCTAGTGTGAGAAAAGATTGTGTAGAACTAGTATCATGAAAGTGATTAGTTTATTGATCAATTAAAGAGCAATGTTTATGAGAAATTTGATTTGGAAATTAATATAGAATGTGAATATAAGAGATGAAATGTTTTGGCAAAAGATTGAACAAAAGAGTGTGATAAAGAAGAAATGATGATAAAGATGTTTATGTTGAGGTTAGATATAACCTAGTTGATCTTTAGAATGAGATGATTGTTGTATCTAGAGGTTTAGTGAGACCCAGGTAACGGCAAGTGATGAAAATGATTAATGGATGTGAGAATTGGCTATATGGGCTATCATTCTCGGTATTTTGTTTAAGTCCGGTAAGATGGTAAGCTAGCTCTAGGTGGCATTATTCATGTTTCAAATTAAGGATAAAGGCACTAAGAGAAGATGTAATATAAATTGGGCAAACACAAGTGCGGCGCATCCATATAGTCTAACGGTGGGTTCCTGGACTATAGACCCAGTCAGACGGTGGAGTCCTGGACTGTGGTTGCTTGCGAGGTGAGACGATCCTCAATTAAATTCGGGACTATGATTGGTTTGACGGTGGATTCCAGGATCATGAATAGTCAGGCGGATGGGAGGTAGTTCACCATTATATAAGTATATACCGGGGCTGGAGCGGCACTTATGGGATGTTCGCACGACAAGGATTTCCGTATAGCTTGACGGTGGACTCCAGGGCTGGAGTCCGTACTCGTAGAATATCTAAAACTTGTTTCTATTACCGAGTAGTTGTCATGGCGAGGGATTAAACCTTTTAATGTGGAGTACATAGGTGTTTGCTCTCAGACCTATGTAGTATGGGATGCATAGAATCCGAACAAATATGCATTAGTGTCATCTTAGCGTAAACACCTGCATTAGGCATTAAGACATTTGCATACACCGACATGTTTAAGATAGTCACTATTCACACTTTATGATGCATTTAAGTTTGTGGCTGCTAAAGTAAGTGAGTCGCTATATTATGGCATAGCGAGGATCGCCGTGTATAGTATTGCGTCAGTACTGACGTGCCCACAGTGTTCAATGCAGGGCTTGAATTGACAAAGACTTAAAGATGAATTCGAAGCTATAGACTGTTTTAATGTTGATTGTACATGTGTTATATTGTAATCTTTATTTTTTCCGCTACGTTGATGTAAAATGAACAATGTTGTACAAAGAAAAGTTTTTAAATTCCTTGTAAAATTGTACTAAATGATGTAAAGATCCTGTTGTGCTACGAATTGCTGTATTTTGGAATTCGGGGCGTTACAGAAACTAAGCAGTCCTCAATGTCATAATCCAATCCGATTAGGAATCTTTGGGCCATGTCCTCCTCGTTCGCCACCATGGCTGATGCGAAATGACTCAGTCGAGTGAACACCGTGGCATACTCGACAACTAACAGACTCCCCTGGGTTAGAATAATGTTTAAATTAATATTGATCACATATAGAATATGCAACAAAATTTAATATCATATAACACTATCTAATAAATCGAGGTTAGAGCGGTGAATTGGCACTCCATCTCTACCTTAGTAACACCTGGGAAAATTTGGTTAGTCAGCTCTCAGCGAAAGTGGCCAAGTGATAAGCCTCCAATCTTTTTGTCCTGCCTTCCACCTAATGTGGGCAATATCCGAGAGTTGGATCCTAACCACATCTACTCGGTCCACATCTGAGATCCATGCAGCCTGCAATAACTATTCTGTCCTGATCAGCCACTGCTCCGCTTCCAATGGCTTGTTAGTACCTGCAAATTTCTCCGACTTAATCTAATGAAATCGGATACCGTACCAGGTCTTTCCAGCAGTACTCCTTGTTCTTGTCTAGTGGTAACCCAGTTGGTAGTTTGTTGGGCTTTTTCTAGGCTTTCCCTTATCAGCAAGTTGTGTTCCTGTTGCAATTCCATCATTTTTTGTATTGCATGGAGGATTATAACATTTTCTGATGGTTCATCTCTGTGTCGTGAAGTCGATGATCCTCCGCAAGCCATAGTCTGTAAATAAGTCAAATAAGGTCAGTATCCCAAGATGGTTATTAAATGTTCATGTGATCAATTCGATGTGCATACTTGTTGAGCTAAACCTAGCTAAAATATTGGCCAAACCTGGCTCTGATACCACTAAAACCTATCACACTCTGTTTCCCAAAATACGGAATTATGGGCACACAACCAAGGCTCAACGAATGATATAAATATTCCAATTCACATCATTCATAGTTGTACAGATATAATATCAACAAGTATTAAGAAAACACATCCACATAGGTAATAAAATAATCACGTGAACATGAAATGGAATAAAATAATCTTCAACAATAACCATCATCTGGAAATACATAAACATCGGGTCAAAATGCCTGAGTATATAATGTAATGAAATGAATATGAAACGATAACCAGTTTGCTATGACTAACTACATAAAATAGCAACTAGAATGAAATAAGATAATATAGCAATCTCATCGTAGTCGGCTAGAATGTCTGCTAACTGAGTCCCTCTTGTATTTCACCATCGGTATCTACACATAAACATCATATAAGGTGTGTGTGGGGGGGGGGGGGGGGGGGGGAGTCCGTTGAGCAAGCTTCGGACAATAAGTAGTAACAAACAGTAAAATACAATATAGAAGAAAGCAAGGAAAAGCAATACGAATATTGGGATGATATGATCATGTACAATACAAGTAATGACGGTAAGATAAAGCAATCATAATTGTGCGGTATAATCAATCGATATGCAGTGGTCAATAAACAATAGTTGGTGACATGATCAATAGTCGATAATCAAATGATGTAATGGTCGATAAACAATAGTCGATAATCAATAATGCAAGTGTCGATACTTAGTGTCAATCTTAGGTCTATCAGTCTTTTATTAACCTATCTAATACATGCAATCATGCGTCTCATACCACAGGTTCGGGTGCATAATAATCAAGTGAATGTGTGGACTTAAATGGTGAAATTTACAGGATTATGTACTCGGGTCATTCAATAACAATGACGATAATGGCCTTCCAATAATGGTAAACAATAATCGATTAACAATAAACGATGAACAATGATCGATAACAATAATGCGAGAAACACGGGCTCCCTTCCGAGTTCACTCTCATATATTGTCAACTATTAAGTCATACCCTTTATTACACTGGCTTGTCAATCTTTTATCATGTCACTACTTTGGATATTGGATTATCATAAAAGAGGACCATGCGACCGATCTCCAAGAAGCCTTCGATGTACTGTGGAGACACGACATGAGACTGAATCCCTCGAAATACGCCTTCAGGGTCTCCACAGGAAAATTTCTAAGATTCATGGTCAGCCAAAGAGGAATCGAAGCCAACCCTGAGAAGATCAAAGCCATACTCGACATGTCTCCCCCGACTACTATCAAAGAAGTCCTAAAGCTCATCACCCCTCTTGCCACTATTGGGCTCTTCCTCTCCAAGTCTCAGGAGAAGTGCCTCCCGTTCTTCAAAGCTCTCCGAGGAGCAAAGAATTTTGAGTGGGGAGAAAAATAACAAGTAGCCTTCAAAAGTATCAAAACACACATTGTCAATTCTCTACTCATTAGCAAGCCCAAGCCGGGAGGGGTCCTTTACCTCTACTTAGGGCAGATCAGACCCTCGGTGACGTCTTGGTAAAGAAAGAAGATAGGGTACAGAAGTCAATCTAATATGTCAGCAAGGTACTCCACGATGCCGAGCTTCGATAATCAAAGATGGAGAAGATGGCCTATGCTCCAGTCACAGCTGCCCGAAAGTTCTGACCCTACTTCCAAGCACACTTCATTTGGGCCCTTACCAATCAACCAATCAAATAATTTCTCCAAAAGCCAGAAAGCACTGAAAGACTTATGAAGTGGTTTATTGAGTGAAATCAACATGATATCACCTATCGACCAAGAACAACAATCAAGGCCCAAGTCTTAGCCAAATTCATCATCAAAAGCACTATCCCTAATCCCCCTGAGGAAGGAGGCAACTCCCCACCTTTGAAAGTCTATGTGGATGGGTCCTCCTACCTTGACGGGAGTGGGGTCGAAGTCATCTTACTCAGTTCTGACGAGTTTATCCTCTAATACTTGCTACGCCTCAATTTCCCTGTCTCCAACAATGAGGCCGAGTAAGAAGCCCTCATCGTCGGACTCTGCTTAGCGCGAAAAGTAGGGGAACGAAGAGTCGAGGTGTTCAGCGACACCTAACTAGTGGTGAATCAAATCTGAGGCAAATATAAGGCCAGAGATGACCGCATGACAAGTACTTGGCCTAATTTCAAAGAAATTGAAGTCACTCGCATCCCACGCAAGGAAAATGGGCAAGCAGATGCCCTCTCTATGCTAGCCTCCTCATCATTCGATGGTCTCGAGCATACTTTATTGATCGTGTTACTACTCAAGCCGAGCATCGAGGCAGAACAAGTAGCAATCATCACAGTGCATAAATTTCAGCAATTATTCTGGAAGAACATAGTCTGCCGATTCGGGATTTTCCACACACTAGTCATCGATAATGGAACTCAGTTTGCTGGTAAGGGATTTTCAAGTTTTGCACCGATCTGGGGGTTGAACAATGCTTCTCCTCTATCTCGCACCCCCAGACCAACGGCTAAGCTAAGAACACCAACCTGCAAATCTTGGATGGCCTCAAGAAGAGACTTTGTGAAGCACCGAAGGGGCTATGGGTCGAAGAACTCCCAAGCGTGCTATGGTCTAACAGAACCACAAAGAGAATCCCAATGGGAGAATTCTAATTCAACCTCACCTTCGGCATAGAAGCACTCATCCCTCTGGAAAAGGGACTACCTTCACCTCGCTTGCTCTCCATCAATGAAGAGCAGAACTCAAATGATCTCCAGGCCAATCTAGATCTCACTGAAGAAGTGTGAGAGAAGTCCATCTGGTGAAGACATATCTACTAGCAATGGTTGAGAAGTTCTACAACAAGAAAGTCTGCCTGGCCAACCTCAAAGAGGGAGACTTCGCCCTTCGAAAGCTTGAGATATCCAACCCGTGAAAGAAGGAAAAGTTCGGCCCTAAATAGGAGGATCCATACAAGGTCTCAAAAGTGTTCCCCTACGAGCTTACCGACTTGAAGACCTAGGGGCAAAAAAGATATCAAGGACTTGGAACACCGAGCACCTGATAAAGTACAACGAGGGAGCTTAACGACCTCCCCTAGTAGTTAACTTCAAACATGTAATAAAGGTTGAAACTTATAATGATCACACCATCTAATAAAGGATAGCAATCAAAGAAGCCACTTAGTTTCATTTTTCAATGATTTTTCAGTCTTTTCTTGCAAAAATCTTGTAAAATTCCACCCGATGCAAAAGTGAATCAAACACATGGTCTGCCCCGAAACAACACCAACCAATCCAATAGACGAGTGCGGGGTCCATACTCATGGTTCATAGAGTCGTTCTAGCTACTTTCCACCGAGTAAGTGTGTGTGGCTCGATTCGCCATTTGATTGCTTCCAAAACTTATCGTCAACCTGTTCGGAGTCCATACTCATGGTTCATAGAGTCGCTCTAGCCACTTGCCATCGAGCAAGGGCGGGGCACGCCTTGCCATTCAATCTGCTCCCAAAATAACTGTCGGACAAGTGCGGAGTTCATGCTTATGGTTCACAGAGTCGCTCTAGTCACTTACCACCGAGCAAAGGCAAGACACACATTGCCATTCGATTGCTTCCAAAACTTATTGTCAACCTGTTCGGGATCCATACTCATGGTTCGTAGAGTCTCTCTAGCCCCTTGCCACCAAGCAAGGGTGGGGCACACCTCTCCATTCAATATGCTCCCAAAACAACCCCTGGACAAGTACGGAGTTCACACTCATGGTTCATATAGTCGCTCTAGCCATTAGCCACAGAGTAAGTGTGCGGGGCTCGATTCGCCATTCGATTGCTCTCAAAACTCGTCTTCAACCCGTTCGGAGTCCATAATCGTGGTTCCTAGAGTTGGTCTAGTAGCATGCACATGAGCAAGCTCAGAGACACAACTCCCCACTCGATCTGCTCCTGAAATGCTTAAAAAACAAACCCGGAGTTTACATCCTTGGCGTGAAGTTGCTTTAGCAACATACAAACGACCTAGTTAGAGGGCCTAACTCGCCATTCAGAGCAAACTATTACAAAACGTTAACCACCCCGATTTACAAAAGTGGGGTCAATCCCCTCACAAAGGAAACTCCCACAACTTGTCATTACAAGAGCACAAGAGATCTTCCAACCCTCCACTAGAGTTTCCACAGGTACTCTAACCCAAAGATAACAAGAGACAATGCTTAAACACACAGAAGATTATCATTTCACATCAACATTTCATTATAAGTTCAAAAGAAGCAATCAACAAAATTACAATTCACCCTCAGAGTCATCTCTACTCCCTCGTGGTGAGCGGATATTACCGTTAAGAGACACGCGTAGCCTACATCCCCTCTAGCTTCTAAACCACCACCTCGATCTCTTAGATGATCTGAAGGGAATACCAAGCTTGTAGATTGAGTCCAAGCCGCGTGGCAATCAACACACACCGCCCCTCCGATCGAGGCAACACTTGAAGAACTGGCCACTCCGCTTTAGGCATCTCCCTAGTTCTTCGAGATCCCGTGCAGACGTAAAGCCAGTTAATGAAATGTCCCCCCTTGATTTATCTCATCACGAGAATAAGAAGTGCTCCTCGTTCTGGACCCCTCAAGAAGTCGCTTCATCTGAAAGATCTCCACTTCCTGTTTGACAAGCCTTTCCTTGAGATGAGAATCCTTGACCCTAATTTTCCAACAGACCGTACGAGTGCGCGCCGAACAGTCCGGATGAGTCTCCCCCGAGAATTCGGGGATGACCACTTTCAGATGAGAAACCTCTAATTTCTTCTAAAGCACCACGTTCTTCAACCGATCCCTCTCGGTGGTAGCCGCAAGTAAAAAAAATGAAGGGATTTAATCCCAAGTCCCCCTCAACAATCGTCTTAGCAAGAGGAATCTCACCATCGCGTAAGCGTCCCTCCACCTCTGGTGGAGGCGTCTCCCATGGACAGTCATCAAGGTAACCCGCTTCAATATTCCTCTTGGCCAACACTCTCCTCAAGTAGTCGAGATCCACTTCCGCCTTCATTAGCTTCTCCCCTAAGCGAGTAAGCCCCAACTGTTCCACGCATAGCCTAGTACGGAGACGAGCATTCTTGCCATTGTGAGGCTTGCTTCCATCATGCACAATGAGCTACTAGTAGGAAATAGCAGGAGGTCACTACAATGGTTGTAATCAAAGCTACAAAAGATGTGAAGACTCAAGTAGTGTTCAAATCTAGCAGATAAAAAATAGTCGTCGGCAAAGAAGAATACAAATGTTGAGTAATAAAAGAGATTTCATTGCAACTCAAAAAGAAGAAGATACATCAACCAGTGGCCAGTCCACTATTATGCACATACAATAAGCAACTAAATAAAAAGTAAGTCAAAAGCGAAAAGGGGGAGTCAAGGATCCACCTTGGTAAACAGCACCGAGGGAGAAGAGGTCCCGAAAACCTCCTTTCCCTTCACTCATGCACCTCCTATGGAGCTCCCCGCCTCCACAACAGCAGTATCTCCCTGCTCCATCTTCTCATCCTCCTCCTCCTCATCCTCCGGTAACGGCTCCACTCCTGGCTACAAGCCCAGATGGTACCCCTTCCAGTCAAAGTGGGGGACACGCTTGATAACATCGTCGATGGCTTTGCAGTAGGACTTCTTCATGTTGGCAAACATGTGGTTCTCCGCCTCAACCCTAACATCAGCATCTGCGTCCTCCTTCGCCTTGATCGCCTCCTCACACTTTCTCCTCGACTCTGCCTCAAGATGAGCTACGCGCTCTTTGAGAACCTCCCCTCGGATCTCGGCTACCTCCTAAGCCTTCACGGCCTTTGCCTTCTCCAAGTTGGCCTTATCGACCACTGACTCATAACACTTCTCATCCTCTGCAACCTGTATAAATAGGTTGCTAAGATGGAAAGTGAACTACCAATAGAAAACAAAGAATTTCAAAACTAGGGAGAAGCATACGACAACCTCAAGAATGAACAAAAGAAATCAAAATAATAGCACTCACCGACATGTTGGCCTGAGCCAACTCAAAGGCTGAAGAGCCAAGCCCCTTTGTGGCCATCCTAGCCTTATCCTTCAAGGTTGGGAGACGCCGAATTGCCTCCATGCAGCTATCTCCATCCCCAAGAAACCATCATACTTCTAGATGGTCCAGTTCGGGGCGTAGATCGACTTGAGCCGATTAGAGTGAGTCGTGTAAGCTAAACCAGTCAGGGGTGGACGCTCCCGCTCGAGCACATACGCCAAATAAGTGCTCCCTCACCCCAGCAGGACTTCTAGAAGATGCCTGGGGTGACCCCAGGTCCACAGCAAGTGTAGAGGGCGACAAGCTCTTAGCCTTCATCACACCCCCAGGCCTAGTCACCGCCCGCTTCCTTTTCTTCCCTTTGGCACTTTGGAACTGAGCCCGGTGTGCTTCGCCATGATCGCCGTAAAATCTATACCCTCGATATCTGCCAAAAGGAAACAAGGGAAGACGTCAAAACAAGATGTAAAATAGGGGGAAAACAAGACACCAAAATATTTAAGCAAATAAAGAGCTAAAGTTGTACTAGGGTCTATCGGGCTCAGACCTTCCTAAAAGAGAACCATCCTCTGTGACATGCCTCCACCTCAACGGCTCCTGCCTAAGGAGGTCTTCACACATCTTCTTCTCTACCTCCCCCAACATCGAGTCTGTCCTAACCCGCCTCGGCACTGCCGTTTGCCACTTAGTGGGGATCCCCCAACGCTCTGAGCTATGCACTACAAAAAACTTCTCCTTCCAAAACTTGGTCAAATCCGGGACTTCGATTAACTTCACCCTAGAACGGAACGAGGAGCAGGATAGAAGCGAAACCCTGATTTGTGCTTTTGATGAAGCCTAAATAGAACCCGAAGCACCGCTAAACTCGGCTCAGCACCCACCGCCCGTCAGTGTAAGATGAAGGCGCTCACCTGCCTCCACATATTCGGCACAAACTGTACCAGGCTAATCATGTACCACCTCAAAACCTCAATGACAAAAGGATGTATCAGAAAATGAAGGTCAGCTTGAAGGGTGTCGAAAGAGAAGAAACAGTACTCATTGAGAGAGTCGTACACATTCTAGCTCCGGGGTACGACAGAAAAAGCTCAAACCGATAAGGGATCGCGAAACTGTATCTAATTAGATGAAGATCCACTTCTGATAAAATATTCGGGATAGAGTCGGCCTCAACCACCTCAAAAAAATTGGGCGCCTCATATCGAAGACCGTGCTCCATTAGATCCTCAGGTCATCAGGTACTGACGAATGCGGGTAAGACCAGTTATAGGGCATGAGTATCTCCCAAACTCATTAGCTCTCCTATCCACCTCTATGATCGTCTCCACCTTCACAGAAGACTGCTCCGCTACCCCCTTACCTTTCACTTTTCTACTCGGTCGAGAAGTAGACACTTCTTCCACATCGATCTAAAGAGGAGCCGTCACCTGACAAAACCCTAGACATCCTAATAGAATAATATAAATTACCTCAAGTAACCCGTGTGATTGGAATAGTTTGCCGGAGAACGGAAAAACCCACCGAAGTTTTTTGTGAGAAGAAAGACAGGATAAGAAGAAGAAATGAATTGAGGAGAAGAAGGTAGGGGTTAGGGGTTTAAAAAAACCCCAACCTTGGCATCATTTCATTGGGGCCCTAAAGTCGGGAAAGCCCAAGAGGCTAGGAGGGGAAAGAAAAAAAGACAAAAGACGTGTCGCCCCCCCCAAAAAAAAAGTGTTGACCATGACTTGGTCAATATTGACCGAGTCAACATTGATCGTTCAACATGCCAAATGGCACCACCACCATGCGCCACGTCAGCCCACACACCTTGCCCTACCCGGTGGCACACCGGGTAACAAGTGCTCTGGGTAAGATGAAGAAGAGGGTGTTTGTGGACCGTCTGATCGCCCAATTTCCATGCACATCACGATTGACTACTCAGATCTCCTCTTGATCATACCCAGTGCTTGATGACACCAGGTACATCCTGATTGCCCTATCTCCTCAACACTTGAGCCCGCCCAGATCGAAGGCCGACGTGGCGCCATGTTGCCCAAGTATAAATTAATTTCTTTTTTTAAATATAATTTGAATTTAATATTTCAAAATACCAAAAAAATAATTAAAATTTGAATTATTTAATTAAAAATTATGAGAATATGCCACCTGGTAGATCCCGACCACCCGATCTCCTTAACACTTAAACCCGCCATGGTCGACGACCCACATCGCGCCACATTGCCAAGGTATAAATTAATTTATTTTTTTAATTATAATTCGGAAAAAAATAATTAAAATTTCAATTATTTAATTAAAAATTATGGGAATAATTATTAATTTGGAAAAATATTAAAATATTTGAAAAAGTAATTATAAATTTAGAATAATTAATTAAAATTTTGAAATCTCATTATAAAAATCGGAAAATTGAATAAAAATCCAAAAAAATGATTAAAAATTGAAAAATATTCATAAAAATATGGAAAAATTACAAAATCCAGAAAACTCTAAAAATAATTCAAACATCCCTGAAAACTCCGATAAGTATTGTAAATTATTAAAAACAAGTGAACTAGTCCTCAAAGGCTGTGAAACTCAGTTTTCGGGAGTAAGAGGCTTGTGAGATGGGTAAAATTAGAACCAAATCGAGACCGTTCAAATCAGACACGAATCATAAAGCTTTCACGGGTAAAACAAAAAGTTCCACCCGAATCGAGTCCGTAAAAAGGAGTTGTGCCTCGTTCAGGCCCAGCTACCCAAAACAGATTTGTCATACTGGGTTTTCATAGCAGCCCAGTATAAAGAAGTTCATGATAATCTAAAATATCATTTTAAACTCATAATTATTCATATTAGATGGTTTGAAAACCATATCTATTTACAAGAGAACAATTCTAACTCTACTTCCACAACTACTTCTATCTCTTCATGAAGAAGAGAATAACCAACTGTATCAAAACATCGGGAAGTAAAGATAAAATAATATCTTGAAATAGTCCCCAAAGCGACCATAAATACCCCATTACTTCCACAGGATCCATGTAATCAGTATTTTTCAACTAAAACTCTCATATATTTCTGAGTTTAACTTGGGCATCAGAGACTCTGTCGCTGGGGCCAACCCCGGTTCAGACTTTTGCAGGTCAATCGGGGCGATCGTCACCATTCAGATCAGATCCAACAGTTCAAACAAGTCAGATTTAGGAATCGAGATCGACTTGAAATAGTCAATATCGGTGAAAACTAAAAGATCGGTTCTTTTTGTTGTTTCAAAAAAAAAATCACGACATCTGTTTGCTCCCACACAGAAAATAGCAGCAACAATAGGATCGATGATTTTGGGTTGGGATTGGGCCGATTCTTGCTAACTCGGCCAATCCTTGAGATATCTCGCCAATCCCGAAATTTAGGGGTTGGATTGGAGTGGCCCATTGAAGAACGATCAGGATCGTCCTATCTTTAAATTTATGATTATAATCTTATAGATAGCATGCTGACTCTAAGAGTCACTGGTATTGTAATATTATACTATCACTGAAGTATTAGTTTATATCTTACTAATTAATGTTAGTCATTGAGAATCTAATTTATTTGAACAATTATCATAATTAGCTTCCATTAATTTTTTAAAAAATCATATGCATTACAAGTACAGACGAACTTAGAAGCCTGACCTAAAGTAATTTAAATAGATACCAGTTTTGATTAAATCATGACAGCTCTACCTGTGTTTGGCTCTAAAAAGCTGAATTAAACCAGAAGATCATGTCTGGTCTCGTTTCCTCTACAATGCATTCAATTAATTCATATTCTAGGTCATCTTTCTATTTTTAGCCCTACAAGTCTTTATGTTTTTGTGAAAGCTTATATAAGCTACCGCAAGTTACTAAGATAGTCAACAAGTAATGACTGAACACGCATTGATACAAACTCAAAGACAAAAGCTAATCATGCAAGTAATAAATTCAATAGTCATGCCTAATCAATTAACTACCAGTGATGTTTATGTGTTATTTATCATAAATATCGGCTTAGAGGCAAACCCATATTGTGCAATGGCAAACCAGCAAACCTGATGAAGTCCTAGTTCTCTTGCAACTGAAACCCCGAGCTCAGCAATGCAAGACATTCTGACATGATCTTCTCCATACGAGGTTGAGTATCTATTAAGACAACCGTCAATATTATTCACCAATGCTTTCGCATTGGGTAGCTCACTGCAAACCCACCCCCACCAAAAGCCATCCTAAACGAATGCTTGTCATTCTGAACTGACGCTCTCTGAACCCCCTCCAATGCAATAATAACCATTATGATCATACTTCGCGAGGAGCTCCACCAAACTATCCAAAATAAGGAGCTCTACCGAAGGTTCTCTAATTAATACTTAATAGTAGAAGCAGGGGCGGAGTTTCTTTTAGTTTAAAATTTAAATGAAGAATCATGTGATCTAGATCCTAGCTTCATTCAAGCTGTTATAATATTTGTGTCATAATAAAATCAACTCTGAGAAATTTACTTTCTTTGTTACAACTTTAGTTACAAAATATTTGCATTAAATCCAAATATGATTGAGAGAAACAAAAATCAGAGAGGAGGAAAAAAATAAAACTAATAAAATTAAAGAAAAATGAAAAACAATAAAACTGAATTGATTTGTGTCGAGGCTTATATATCACACAATCTCCTTAAAACAGAATTTGCCACGACCAGGTGTTGGAACTTTCATAGGCGTCTGTCTCCAGGATGCAACGACAAGAAGAGCTGACGCAAGCACCACGTCACGCTCTCAAACTGGAAAGCGTCTAAAATCTATCACCGCACTACCGAAGAATGGAACAAACTGGCAATTTTTTTAATAATACAAGCAACTTAAAAGGTTTCACTTAAGTTCATACATTCAGCATGTATTTCATGAAGGATCAGTTGAATTTCTTGAACCTGACTGATTACCATTTTAGAATATACCATTTTATAGTCTAGGAAGCGGCCCACAATGAATTTTTTGGCGCCGGTATCCTCAGTTTTATATTTATGATCTAGAGATTCCCAAAATTTTTTAGCAGTTCTTTTGTCAATATAAATATTGTACAAGAAATCGGCTAATCCGTTCATTATGTAGTTCCTACATAGGTAATCAGAAATTTTCCAAGCATCCACAACGGCGATGACTTGCTAGTCTTGCTCGTCATCCTTAAGATTTGGAGTTTCTTCGTTCAAGAGTCTAGCGAGATTCAAAGTGGTTAAGTATAACATCATTTTCTGTTGCCACCTTTTGAAATTCTACCATTTGAACTTCTCAAATTATTTTTCATGGGAGACTGAGATAGGTATAACGACTGGCATTGGCACTCGTGCCACAGCAATAGTCGGTACTTGTGTTGCATCAACAACAACAGCATTCTCCAATACATTTGTCATTTTTAATCTGAAAATACACAACACGGTTGTCTTGCTCGTCTTCCTTAATATTTGGAGCTTCTTCGTTCAAGAGTCTTGCGAGATTTGAGATAGTCAAGTAGAACATCATTTTCTGTTGCCTCATTTTGAAATTCTGCCCATTGAACTTCTCAGATTTCTCCCCATGGGAGACTGAGACAAATACAACGGCTAGCTTTAACACTCGAGCCACAACAATAGTCGGTACTTGTGCCGCATCACTAACAACAGCATTCTCCGATGCAATTGTCATTTTTAATCTGAAAATACACAATACGGGTGTTTTTTTTCTTTTCCATAATGAAAAGAAAAAAAAGGTGCCTTAAAATTAGAAAGGAAGAAAATCAAAATCAGTTGTTAAGTTTGTTATAATATTTGTATCACAGTAAAACCAACTTCGAGAAAGTTATTTTCTTTGTTACAACTTTGGTTACAAAATGTTTGCAATAAATCCAAATATGATTGAGAGACACAACAATCAGAGAAGAATAAAACCAATAAAATTATAGGAAAATGAAAAATAATAGAACGGCTGGCATTGGCACTCGTGCCACGGAAACAGTCAGTACTTGTGCCGCATCAGCAACAATAGCATTCTTCGATGCATTTGTCTTTTTTAATCTGAAAATACACAACACGGGTGTAAATTCTTTTTTCAGAATTGATATGGCTAAAAATGGGGTTAAATCGGAACCGTCTAGATCGAACACGAATCTTGAAGCACGGGGGTAAAAAGGTAATTTCACATACAGATGGATCCAAAACGGGTATTGGGCCTCCTTCTCACAAAACCAACCACCCGCGAATAGATCCACTTCAACTGGGCACGGGGCCCGACCCGATACAAGCCCGGTCCACCAAGAGGAGAATCAGGCCACTGATTTGACTAAATCAAATCAATAAGCCTGATTAGCTCTCACCAGGGAATCAGGACCTAATTTCCTAAAACAGAATAGGAGGATTTTTCTCCTGGCTGTTAGGCAGGAAATCAGGATCCTAACAGTTCCAAAGGCGACTATAAATACAGCCCCTCTACCACCAAGACCAGGTTAATCACTTTTTGACCACTTAAGCTCTTTCTTAATCTTTTCCTGATTACTGACAAGAGCGTCGGAGGGTGCGTCGCCGGAATCAACCCCGATGTCTCGCACTTCCTTGCAGGTTGCGGCGGGAGCAAGAAGGCCGAGTCAACTGTTCAGGTTTTTCTCGGACTCATAAATTCTATCTGTTTATCCCCACACCGAAATCAGCGGTAACAGATTGGCGCCGTCTGTGGGAACAGACCACACGAACAGCCTCAGTCCATTCTCCGTCGTCCTCTGCAGTCATGCCGCCGAAGAAGAACAGATCCAGAGGGTCGAACCGTGCGGGCAACCTCACCGACCCGGCGAATGAAGTTCCGGTCAATCCTATTCCTCAGTCCGACCTCCCTCCGCTGACTCAGCAGGTTCCACCTCCTCCTCCCAAGCAGCAGCCCAACAATGGTCCGTCCGGTCATAACGGTCGGAAGGAGAAGCAGCCCCTCAATCCGGGCCATGTCTCGGTCCATAATGGGTCCTCGGACTCGATGGCTTCTCATCACCCCGACCTCCGCATCACACTTCTGAACCGCCAGAAAGACGACGACCTCCGTACCCATCTTGACGAGAGGCGGGCCCGAGAGGGAGCCTCCCGCCAGCGTCAAGGTGAGCGGTCCCTACGTCGCCGGGACGGCAGAAGGTCTCCGGACCGCAGAGGCCGAGCGGCATCTCCCGATCGCCGAAGGAGGAGGTCCCGATCCCCCAGGGATCGGCGTCATCCGAGGGACCGAGACGTACCCATTAGCCGAGCCGAATTCCTCCAGTTTCAGGAGACCGTTCTGCAGGCCCTCAATCTTCGGCAGAACGTCCAGAACGCTCAGAGGGTTCCGACGCCTCCCAGGGATCCCAGTCCTCGGCGCCGAACGAGGAGCCCTTCCCCGGCTCCCAGCCGCCAGCAGCGGGAACAAAGCCCTCGCCGGTCCCAGGACTACCGGCGCCGCAGTCCACGCTCCCCTTCCTATGAAGAGGAGTCCAGGGGGTCATACGATTACCAGCGGAGGGACGACGCCCTCATCCGCCATCTCCATGAGGTGGAAAGGCGTATCGGCCGTATGGACAGGGAGGAAGAGTCCCGAGCAGGAACCTTCCGTCCCAGCCGACCTCCCTTCTCACGGTCGATCATGGAGGCCCACATACCGAGGAGTTTCAAACCGCCGCAGTTTGAAACATACTCAGGGGAATCCGACCCGGTCGACCACGTCGAAAGCTTCAAGACCCTGATGCTGATCCATCAAGCTTCCGACGCGGTGCTCTGCAGGACCTTCCCTGCCACCCTCAGGGGGTCGGCTCGGGAATGGTATTCCAGGCTCGCCCCCTCATCCATCTTCTCATTCGAACAGTTCGAGACGTTGTTCATTACTCACTTCGTGAGTAGCCGGCGAGCCGAGAAGACAAGTCTTTCCCGACTGAACCTGCGGCAGGAGAAAGAAGAAAAGTTGCGGGACTATGTGAAAAGGTTCACCGCAGAAGTCAGGTCAATTGCCTCCCTAGACCAGTCCGTGGCCACCGTGGCGTTCCAGTCGAACGTCCTCAACGCCAACCTCCGGTCATCCCTGGCCAAGAAGCCCCTGCATGACTTCGCCGACCTCCTCCTGAGGTGCGAGAAGTACATCCGAGCAGAAGAGGCCGAAGCCCTTCCCAGCTTTGGGGGCCCTCTGCAGGGTCGAAAAGGAAGGCGACGGGGGAAGAAGGGTCCAAGAAAGCTCAGAAGGACATGGGCGGTCAGCGCCGCCCTTCCCCCAGGTTCGAGAAGTTCACTCCCCTCACCACTAATGTCTCTACTATCCTCATGGAGGTGGAGAAGGAGGGGGTCATCACTCCAGCTCCGAGGATGCACACCCCGGCGAAGAGGAGGGACAAAGATAAGTGGTGTCGGTACCACCAAGACCACGGCCACAATACGAATGACTGCCGGGCTTTGAGAGATGAGATCGAAGCCCTCATTCGAAGGGGGCAGCTGGCCAAGTTCGTGAAGGCTAACGATCGGACAGATCGCCACTCCCCTCCGCCTCGGGGGGCTAACAAGCGCTCCGAGCGGCACGAAGAGACACCCGAGTTCGAGGAGGAACGGGTTCTGCACTTGATCCATGGAGGCCCCATGGGGGGCTCCTCTAATTCCTCCCGGAAGGCCTTCGTCCGAGAGGTCAACTCGGTCCATAGTGCCCCTCCCCCGAAAGGTCTCGGCGTCCCTGTGTCTTTCTCCGATGCCGACCTCGAAGGAGTCCGGACCCCTCACTGCGACGCCCTCGTCATCGACCTCCGCATGGCCAACTTAGAGGATTTTGGTGGACAACGGGAGTTCGGTCAACATCCTTTTCCTCTCGGCTTTCCGAGGCCTCCAGCTGTCCCGAGACCGTCTCAAGCCGGCCGGTTACACTCTCCACAGGTTCACGGGGGTCCCGGTAACCGTCGAAGGGGTGATAACCCTGGACGTTACTGCGGGAAGCGCCCCTACTACCCGGACCGAGCCGATGGACTTCATGGTCGTCGACGTCCCAGCCGCATATAATGTCATCCTAGGCCGCCCCGGCCTAGCTGCCCTGGAGGCTGTCCCCTCGGCATACCATTTGAAGATGAAGTTCCCCACTCGGTCGGGAGTAGGGGAAGTCAGGGGAAGCCAGGAAACAGCCCGGAAGTGCTACATGACTTCCACCGGGGGACCAATGCTCTCGCTCGAGACACTAGAAATCCCCGAGCCGAAGGCCCGCCCAACGTCCGAGCCGGCGGACGAGTTAGAAGAAGTACTCTTCTCGGACGAGGATCCGAGCCGAAAATTCCTCATCAGCAAGACCTTGCCGACCGTGCTGTTCTCCGACTTGGTGAGGTGTATCCGGAATGACCGCGACCTATTTGCTTGGTCGGCCACGGATATGACTTGCTCGTCCATCGTCTAAGCGTCGAACCGGGGTGCAAACCGGTTCAGCAGAAGAGGTGAAAGTTCGCTCCCGAGCGACAGCAGGCAATTAAGGAGGAAGTGGATAAACTTCTAAAGGCCAAGTTCATACAGGAGGTAAATTATCCCGAGTGGCTGTCGAACGTTGTAATGGTCAAGAAGTCCAATGGCTCGTGGAGGATATGCATTGACTTCACCGACCTAAACAAGGCGTGTCCGAAGGATCCCTTCCCGCTCCCGAACATTGACACCCTTATCGACGCCACCTCCGGCCATGAGCTCCTCAGCTTCATGGATGCCTTCTCGGGATACAATCAAATCCGAATGTTCCCTCCGGACATTCCGAAAACCTCCTTCGTCACCGACCAAGGTCTCTACTGCTACCGGGTAATGCCGTTCGGCCTGAAGAACGCAGGCGCCACCTACCAGCGACTCGTCAACAAGGTCTTTCAGAGCCAGATCGGCCGAAACATGGAGGTGTACGTTGACGATATGCTCGTCAAGAGCATCCGCGGCACCGATCATGTGGCCGACCTCCAGGAGGCCTTCGGCGTGTTGAGGAAGCACAACATGCGGCTGAACCCGAACAAGTGTGCGTTCGGGGTCTCCTCGGGAAAGTTCCTCGGCTTCATGGTGAGCCAGCGAGGAATCGAAGCTAATCCCGAGAAAATTATGGCCATATTAGACATGGCTCCGCCTCGGAACATCAAGGAGGTGCAAAAGCTCACTAGCCGACTCGCTGCTATCGGCCGCTTCCTCTCGAAGTCGGGGGAAAAGTGCCTTCCCTTCTTCAAAGCACTCCGGGGGGCCAAAGGTTTTGAATGGGGCCAGGCGCAATAGGAATCATTCGACCAGTTGAAGGCATACCTGGTGAACCCCCCTCTGCTCAGCAAACCGGTCCCTGGTGAGACCCTCTTCGTCTATTTGGCTGCTTCCGAGCAGACATTGAGCGCTGTCTTGGTGAGAGAGGAGGACCGGGCCCAGAGGCCTATCTACTACGTGAGCAAGGTGCTCCGGGACGCCAAGCTCCGCTATCCGAGGATAGAAAAGATAGCCTACGCTCTGATCATGGCAGCGAGAAAGCTTCGGCCGTACTTTCAATCCCACTCGGTCATTGTCCTCACCGACCAACCCCTCAAGCAGATCCTCCACAAGCCTGAGACCTCGGGCCGACTGATGAAGTGGTCCATTGAGCTAAGTCAGCACGACATCGCTTATCAACCTCGGACGGCAATTAAGGCACAGGCCCTCGCCGATTTCATCGTGGAGTCCACTATTCCCGAGGTCGGTCACGTCCCGAAAGGACCCCCCGTCTGGACAGTCTTTGTAGACGGATCGTCCTGTAACGAAGGAAGTGGCGCCAGCATTATCCTGAACGGCCCTGACAACTTCGTCCTGCAGTATGCAATCCGCATGAACTTCAAGGCCTCGAACAACGAGGCGGAGTACGAGGCTCTCATAGCTGGTCTCGGACTCGCACGAAGTGCTGGGGCGCAGCGCCTTCGGATTCACAGTGATTCCCAGCTAGTCGTGAACCAGGTCTTGGGCGAATATGAGGCCAGGGACGAGCGAATGGCGAAGTACCTCGCCAAGGTCCGGGACCTCATGGGCCGGTTCGAAGAAGCCATCATCCAACGGGTCCCCCGGGAGGAGAACTCACAAGCCGATGCTCTCTCCAAATTGGCCTCGTCTTCCCTGCAAGGTCTCGAACAGACCGTACTGATTGAAGTCCTCTCTAAACCGAGCATCGAAGACGAGGTACCTAGCTCGGTGGAGTCATTGCCAGTCATGCTGCAGGACAATTGGATGAAACCACTGGTAGAATTCTTAAGGGATGGAGTCCTGCCCTCGGATCCCAAGGAAGCACGCCGAGTCAGAACTCGGGCTGAGCGCTATGTCTTGATCGAGGGCATCCTATACAAACGCTCCTTCTCTCAAATAGATGGCCGGCCATATCTAAGGTGCCTCTCTCCGGATCAGGCCGAATATGCCCTACAGGAGCTTCATGAAGGGATCGGAGGGGCACACTCCGGATTTAGGTCTTTGGCCCGGAAAGCTTTGAACTATGGGTACTTCTGGCCGACCCTTCTTCAAGATGCCGAGCGACATGTTCGGCAATGCAGCACTTGCCAGAGGCATTCCAGCATCCGATGCCTCCCTCAGGCCAACCTCGCCTCCCTATCAAGTCCCATCCCCTTCGCAATGTGGGGCATGGACTTACTAGGGCCCTTCCCTCCAGCTCCGGGTCAGCTCAGGTTCTTGGTCGTAGCCATTGACTACTTCTCGAAGTGGGTCGAGGCCGAGCCCCTCGCCACTATAACCGAGAACAAAGTGGTGCAGTTCTTCTGGAAGAGCATCATATGCAGATTTGGCGTCCCCCGCGTCCTCGTGACGGACAATGGGACTCAGTTCACCGGCACGGCATTCCGAGCCCTATGCGATGACCTTGTCATTCAGCAGCGCTTCTCGTCCGTCTCACACCCTCAGTCGAACGGACAGGCCGAGAATGCTAATAAGCAGATCTTCGCAGGCATCAAGAAAAGGTTGGACAAGTGCTCCAAAGGTTTGTGGGTCGACCAACTCCCCAATGTGTTGTGGAACTACCGCACAAGCAAGCGGACGCCCACCGGAGAGTCCCCTTTCAACCTTACTTATGGGGCCGAGGCTGTGATACCCCTCGAGGTCGGAATACCTTCCCCTCGGCTCATGGCCTATGACGAAGCGCAGAATGCCAGGGACCTCAGAGGAAACTTGGACCTGATAGATGAACTGAGGGAAAGGGCATCGATTCGGCAGCAGAATTACAGAAGAAGGGTCGAGCTAGCGTACAACAAGAAGGTCCGACCCGCCGACCTTAAGCAAGGAGATTTGGTCTTGAGAAAGCTAGCCATATCCCTCCCTAGTGAGAAGAGCAAGCTAGCTCCGAACTGGGAAGGTCCATACCGGATCACAAAAGTTGTTCGGCCTGGGGCATACCATCTCGAAGACATGGAAGGCAGAGAGCTTCCGAGGACCTGGAATGCCGACCACCTCCTCAAATACCAAGAGAGCGTTCCGACGCCACTCTAAGTAACGAGGGGTATCGAGCCATTCCAACCCTCCGACTTGTAACCCCTTTTTTCATAAATTGTATTATGTAACACGGTTCGCCGTCAGTAATTAATAAAGAAAGCTTTCGCATGTTTTTAAAATCACGTGCTTCTCTCCTCTCTTGTCAACTGTTCTTTTTTATACATTACTTCAACCAATGGTTCGGAGTCCACGTTCGGCCCGACCTTACCTCCTCGGTTCGTCCCCGGACGAACGAGGGGTAGACCGTCGCTCAGAACTGCTCCCACAGCCGTTGAACTATACCGATGGTTCGGAGTCCAACACTCGGCTCGACTTTACCTCCTCGGCTCTCTTCCGAGCAAGCCAGGGGTAGATCGCCGTTCGGAACTGCTCCCACAGCCGTTGAACTATGCCGATGGTTCGGAGTCCAACACTCGGCTCGACTTTACCTCCTCGGCTCGTCTCCAGACGAACCATGGGTAGATCGCCGTTCGGAATTGCTCCCACAGCCGTTGAACTATACCGATGGTTCGGAGTCCAACACTCGGCTCGACTTTACCTCCTCGGCTCGTCTCCCGACGAACCAGGGGTAGATCGCCGTTCGGAATTGCTCCCACAGCCGTTGAACTATACCGATGGTTCGGAGTCCAACACTCGGCTCGACTTTACCTCCTCGGCTCGTCCCCGGACGAACCAGGGGTAGATCGCCGTTCGAAACTGCTCCCACAGCCATTGAACCATAATCAAGGTCCGGAACACATAATCCGAACTCTCTTAACTATTAGCCGAAGTCCGAAGACACACACATTCGGTCGGCTCCCGAGCAAGTGCCTTCCCGAGCGTGTAAACGGGGAAAACACACTTTCCCCTCAACTTTCGTGCGTGATCTCGATCAGATGGCTCAGATCTTGCCACCTACACTAAACGACAAGATAACGTTTTCTTGGAGACCGAGCCACCTCAAGATTCGCACCTACATTCAACGGCTCAGATCTCGCCACCTGCTCTAAACGACAAAATAGCAGTTTCTAGAGCGCGGAGCCGCCTAGGAATTTGTGCCGTACCGCGTCAGAGCTGCTAAACGACAAAGTACCTTACCCATGGAGACCCGTTCGGTTAAGCAGACACGCTCGGTTCAAAAATCTTGGCGCGACCAACATAGTTACAGGCGAAAACGAGTATGCAAAGCAACGAAAGGAAATTTTATTAATTGTCGGCGCATAATACAAAACATTCCTTTACAAAGTGTTGGCAAACAAAACAGACAATGCCCGACCCAATACACTTGTCTCTCATATATAAACATCCTCACTAGACTGATCGTCCTCCTCAGCTGGCAACTCCTCTGCCTCCCCCCGGTGTTTCGCCATCACAGCCTGCAAGTGCCGCATCTCCGAGAGCAAGTCATCCCGCTCGGCAATAATCTTCGACTGGTTGTGCCGAATGCATTTGACCCGAAGAGCGTTGCTGAATGCGGTTTGCGAGTCTTCATCCTCTCCCGCGGGGCTCAGCTCGACGATCCTATTCTCCAAGCGTTGGATCTCGGCTTCCCGGAGACTGAGGACAGACGAAAGGTGGATCCACTCACTCTTAGCTCGGCGTAACTTCAGGTCGGCGCTCCTAGGGCTCAGAACCACCGTCCCAGAGGTGGCCTCGGATGCGGAGTCATCATTCGAACGTTCGGAGCCCGAGTCATGGATCGTCACCACGAGCTGAAAGAAAAGAAAAACGAAGAACACAACTTCAATACACAACTTCAACTTCAATACACTTCAATACACAGATTCGCATTCAAACATAATAGTGTTACAGACTGCCGGACCGACCCCATAATTAGGTTTTTACAACAACTAACAGAAATGGAAAACAACATGATCAGGGCCTCTTCGGAAGGGGAATGCTTCGGTTTAGGGAAACGCGAGGACGACGAGGCCTCCCCTCCGAGCTCGACCCTAAACCAACGAAGCGTGATCCCCCTTCACTGCTGGTCCTAACAGCGGCGCCGACCGAGGCACCGCTCGACGAGACACCGCGCTACTCTGAGCATCGGCCGGACTCCGCCTGGTCATAGGCGACCGCATCGCAAGTTCGTAAAACGTGATCCCCCTCTCGCTCTCCTCGCGAGTGCACGACGTGCTGCGGACATTAGCTCTCTCCGGCGCTGGCTTGAGCGACGTGATCTCCTCCTCCAGTTCGATAATTCTATCCCTCAAGACGTCGTCCTTCGCCAATTTCTTCGGTCGAGGGGCCCTCAACGGGTCCGAGGCATTGGCGCTATCAGTCGCGAGCCGTCGGTAATGGGTGACCTCGATCCCCCTATCTATGGTGATCCTTCTGAGCCTGTCGACTTCCGCCGATAGCCTCTTGCGCTCGGTTGACGCTTTCTCCAGTTCGGAAGCCAGCTTCTCCCCCTCCGCCGAACGTTTTTTCTCCGCTAGCTCCAAGTATTGGACCTCGGCCAAAAGGTCGCCATTCTTCTGCTCGGCAGCAGTAAGCTCTCTACGGAGATCCTCGACTTCGCCTTCGGGATAGGGAGCTGAAGAGCGCTTCCGATACTGGTACAGCTCGCGACCATACCTCCGCAGAGCTGCCTTCGTGTCCTCCAGCTTGCCGAGCAGAAGATATCGATTATACCGGCTCTGAAAGAGCTTGTCCTTCATTTTTGCCAGCTCCTTCCGAAGGTATTCAACCTCCGTGATCGGACCAAATCTCACCTGAAAAGCAGAGATAAATCTGAGGCCCAACACTTGGAGAAATTTACGCCAAAACAGACACTAAGTCCGAGACTCAACACTTGGGCAAATTTTGGCCAAACAAAACATTTTTTCATTCAAAATTCAAAGAGTTCTACAACAGCGGTGGCCAGTCCACAGTTAGGCTTACAAAAACAAAAACAAAAAAAAAGAGAAAAGAAGACAACCGAGTCAGGGGTCGACCTTTTTGTCGTTCGGGTCCGTCGACCCCTCGGCCTTGTCCTCGCCCTCGCCTCCGCCTCCGCCTTCGCTCCTGCTCTCCCCCTCGGAGTCGTCCTCCTCTTCCTCCTCGGCCTCGGCCTTCCATGGGTCCTCGACGGGTTCCACCTCCCCCTCGGGGCCAATCAACCCCTCGGGGACGACCTCCTCCCCTTCCACGAGGTCGTAAAAGTTGTAGGAGGACGTATCGAAGCCCGGGTTCTTGGCGACCACATGTTGCAAGGCTCGACCGTAGGCGTCCACCATATTCTGGAGCATGTGCAGCGCGGCCTCCTCCTGCACGGCCTTCTTCACCCTCTTCACCTTCTTGAGGTGTTTGGCCTTGGCCTTCTCGGCGCTCTTCCGAGCGTCCTCCGCTTCCGACCAAGCCTTGGCCAGCTCCTCCCTCAGCTCGGCGGCCTCCTTCACCGACGCCTCGAGCTTGGCCGCAGTATCCTTCAGCTCGGCCACCTCCTTCTCCGAGGCCTCAAGCTTGGCCGCCGTGTCCTTTGACAGCTGAACGGCGTCGGCCAGCTGCTTCTCCAGCCCCTCCACTTCGGTGGCCCTCTTCGTCGAAAGAAGCAGCTCGGAATCAAGCTGCTTCGCAACCTTGATGCGCTCCGCCCTCTCCTTCTCCTTCTCCTGATCCTTCTTCGCCAACTCCTCGACCAAGAAATTGAAGTGGCAGAGGGTCTGGAAGAGAACAACACGTTAAAATCCGAGTCCAGGAACTTAGAAAAATTCTAAGGAAGAAATTTGGATAAAGAAGAGCTCAGCATACTTACCGAAATGGTGTTCCGGGCAATCTGCATCACGGCGTCCCCTGCCATCCCGGCCTTCAGGGTTGCTCGGTCCTTCGGGGTCGGCAGGTGCCTCACCGCCTCCATGCAGATGTTTCCGTCGCCCAAAAAGTCGTCGACGTTCATCACCTGCCAATCGGGGACGAAGATTTGCTTATGACGCTCGGTCAAGATCTTCTCCGCATCGGAGGTAAGGGGCGGAACCGGGAGGAACAGCGCATCCGTCACCCCGAACCCGCTACTCGACGGACCGGGAGCGTCCGCCTCCGAGGCAGGTGCAGGTGCATCCGAGGCGAGGGGATCGGGGACCACGACCCCCCCTGCTCGGGGATCGCGACCTTCGTTGGAGAGACAAAGACCTCGATCTCCCCCTCCTTGAGGACCGCAACCTTCGGTTGGTCGGCAGTCTTCACAACCGAGGCCTTCTTCGAAGCTCGGCTGTCCTGAGGCGCTGCCGACGGTCTCTTCTTCTTCTCCTACTCTGCCCTGCCCTTCGCCACCAGAGCCTTGTAATCGAGCTTCATCGTCTCGGCAAAAGCCGAATGAAAAAACTTAGAAAAATTTTGAATGAGCTTTAAACAAAGAAGTATAAATACCAGAAGCATACGAGGGTCGATCGGACTGAGACCCCCACGGAACAGATGCTCTTCGGTAATATCCTTCCAGCTGAGCGTCGGCAGGGCGAGGAGCTTCCTCTGGACCTCAGCCTCTTCAGCATTCAGTGGGACATCCTTCTTTGTACGCTTGGGCAGGCCATCCTTCGCCCAAACTGTCGGTATCACCCATGGTGTCAGAGTTCGGACGAGGAAGTATTTGTCCTTCCAATGTTTGATCGAGTCCGGGTTCTCGATCAACTTAACTCCCGTCCGAGGAGAAAGGAAAAACCTCTGCTCGTCCCGCCTCGGCTGGCAAGGTCGGAAGAGACTCCGAAAGAGGTACATAGTCGGCTTGGCGCCGATCTCTTGGCATCGGAGGAGGAACGCCACGACGTGCCTCCATGTGTTCGGCATCAGTTGGGCGGGACTCAAACCGTACCAGACCAGGACTTCAACCACGAACGGGTGGAGGGGAAAGCGAAGTCTGGCAATGAGGGAGTCGACCGGAAAGACACATACGTCCGACGAGGACTTTGTGTTAGCTCGGAACCCCGGCCCGGGAAGGAGCAGTACGTACTCAAGCGGGATCCGGAAACCCTCTCGGATCAGACGAAGATCGTTCTCGGTAAGAGTCGAGATCCTGTGGTCAACCTCGGACAACTCCCTAGGCTCGTTCTCCTCCACCAGCTTAGCCGTACCTTGAGTGACCCTCTCCAAGGTATCTTCGGCATAATCCCGGACGCCTCCCACGCTCGACACGGTGATAGGCTGCCGACCAAACGCCCCGGCTCTCTTCGGCGTTTCCACTATCGTGATCACGGCTTTACCCTTTCGGGACTCCGCCGCGACTTCCTCGGGTACTTCGGCCACTTCACCCTCTTTATCCGGACGAACAACGTCTTGCTTGCTCGGCTCCATTACTCCCTTCCCTTTATCCCCTCGGCCAACGGCTTGCTCCGAGGCGGGGGTCTCAGCCGAAATCTTAACCATTTTTTTCTAAAAAGAGAAGGGAAAGAGACTGACCTTGAAGTGACAGGTGCGGTCGGAAAGTTCGCCGGAACTAGGAATGCTACCCCGACAGCTAGCAACACCACCAGAGAGCTAAAAACTTCGAAGCGGAGTAAAAACTGAAGAGAGAGAGTAAAAGTGAAAAGTGAGACTTGGTCTTAGGGGGGGTGAAGATTTATAGTAAAATTGGGACGTCCCCTGGACTTCCAAACGAAATTTTGCGACTTTTGGGCTGCTCTCGAAACGTCGCGAAGGCCCATCACCACTGTCTCCTTCACCAAGTCAGATGGCTCGGCTCCAGCAGATCCGAATCCGAGCTACAAGCAATCCGAACATGTCGGCGATAGGGCCCGATCGGAATCCGAGCAAGCGCCTTCCCGAGCGCGGAAACGGGGAAAACTCACTTTCCCCTCAACTTTCGCGCCCGATCTCGATCATACGGCCCAGATCTCGCCAAGAGCACTAAACGACAAGATAGTGTTTTCTTGGGAGCCGCGCCCATCTCGAGATGCGCGCCACCATCCAACGGCTCTGAACGCGCCACGATGCTCGGACGATTAAACCCTCGGACGTCCCACCTATGCATAGAAGAACCTGGAAAATTTTTTGATTCAGTTTTGAGGCGCCGCCCTCGGCGAGCGCCCCCCAGGTCCCGTGTCTCGGCTGGTATTCCACCGACCCACGGGCCCCGGTCAGAAACAGATCGGCACTCCCCCCATCTCTAACTCCTCCGGGCTGACATCCATCAGAAGCCATCAGCCCGGAAGGAAGACAGAGATGGGAGGGGACCCATCAACACTCAGAGATCAGGAGAAACGCACCGTTCCGAGCTAGTTGTTTCCAACTGGAAGGCACGGCTTGTCAGAGGACTCTGACCACAGCGCCTTCACAGTTGAAAACAACGGACTCGGACGGTCCGGAGGCCCGAGCTGCAACTCATGGTCGAGAAGCGCACCATTCTGAGCTAGTTGGTTGCAACTGGAAGGCTCGGCTTGTCAGAGGACTCAAACAGCAGCGCCTTCACAGTTGCAACAAACGGACTCAGATGGTCTGGGAATCAACATCGGACATGGATCATCACCTCTCCCACCTAGACCTCCGCTTACTTCGACACCCACCTCGGAGCAACCAAAGAAAGCAGAAGATCTAGGTGGAAGAACGACCACCCGTCCTTCCGAAGTGTCTCACCCCTCGGGTCCGGACTATGGTCGTCGACACTACTGCCTTATCCCCTCCCGCTCCTGACACCCCCTTCGGAGCAGTGAGGAACGGGAGAAGAATAAGACAACAGGGCGACCACCCGTCCTTCTGAAGTAACTCATCCCTCGGGTCCGAACTGTGGTCGTCGCCACTACTGCCTCGTTCCCCCCCCCCCCCCCCCCCCCCCCCCGCTCCTGACATTCACTTTGGGGCCGTCAGGAACAAAGGGAAAACCAGGCAGAAGAGCAACCACCCCGGACCTCAAAAGAGAAGCTACCCAGAGCAGATACCTCCGAGGTGTGAAACTCTATGCTGATGGTGATTGAAATGACAAAGGGAGTGGGGTACTTATAGCCTGCCTCCAAGAACCCGCCATTATGACCCTCGGAAGTTGAAACGCCACGCATTAATTAAAGGAATTATCCTTAATGACATCGGGAAGGCGGAACGCCGCACAAGTCCCGAAGCTCCATTAATACCATTGGGAACAGAGCCATCTCGGACTGCCAAAAACCACAGGCCCTCGGTCGGCTGCCGAGCAAGTGCCTTCCCGAGCGTGTAAACGGGGAAAACTCACTTTCCCCTCAACTTTCGCGTCTGATCTCAATCAGACGGCCCAGATCTCGCCGAGAGCACTAAAAGACAAGATAGTGTTTTCTTGGGAGCTGCGCCTGTTTCGAGATGCGCGCCATCATCCGACGGCTCAGATAGCGCCACGTCACTCGGATGACCGAAGCCACGCCCCCTCGGTCGGCTTCCGAGCAAGTACCTTCCCGAGCTGGTAAATGGAGAAAAAAGACACCGAGCTACTTAAACCGTTGGATCTCTCAGAAACTCGCAATCCCAATGATGAACGGCCCAGATTGCACCGCGTGTGCTAAAAGACAAGATAGCATTTTTTTGGGAACCGCGCCCGTCTCGAGATGCGCACCAGCATCCGACAGCTCAGATGGCGCCACGTCACTCGGCCTGCCGAACCCCCTACCTCCGGTCGGCAGCCGAGCAAGCGCCTTCCCGAGCTCGTAAACGGAGAAAAACGCTGCCGAGCGGTAACAACCGTCAGATCTTTACGAAATTCGCGCTCGTCCATGATCAACGGTTCAGATCGAGCCACGTCATTAATCGGTATTTAAATCATTTTTTATTTATTTAAATCGTTTTATTTATTTAAAAATTGCGAAAAAATTACTAAAAATTCGGGAAAATTAACTAAAATTTCTGGAAAATAGTTGGAAACTTGGGGGGACATTTTCGAACCCCTAGACGAACAATTATTACCCAGGGTGTACCGTTAAAGACCCCCGAATGATTAGTAAAGAACAATTATTACCCAGGGTGTACCGTTAAAGACCCCCGAATGATTAGTAAACACGTCGCAAAATTAAATAAATAGTCTGAAAAAATAGATAAAACCCCTTAAATACCCGATCTGACCAGAGAACAGCCAGCAGCGTCAAAAGCTACCTCACTACCCCCTTTCTAGATTCAAAATCCCACATTTGGACTCCGATACAACTCCACCAGCCACTAAAACAGCTAGACTACTCCTCAAAGTCTGATCACACTCAGTCTTTAGGAGTGGGGGGCTCGTGATATGGCTAAAAATGGGGTTAAATCGGAACCGTCCAGATCGAACACGAATCTTGAAGCACGAGGGTAAAAAGGTAATTTCACATACAGATGGATCCAAAACGGGTATTGGGCCTCCTTCTCACAAAACCAACCACCCGCGAATAGATCCACTTCAACTGGGCACGGGGCCCGACCCGATACAAGCCCGGTCCACCAAGAGGAGAATCAGGCCACTGATTTGACTAAATCAAATCAATAAGCCTGATTAGCTCTCACCAGGGAATCAGGACCTAATTTCCTAAAACAGAATAGGAGGATTTTTCTCCTGGCTGTTAGGCAGGAAATCAGGATCCTAACAGTTCCAAAGGCGACTATAAATACAGCCCCTCTACCACCAAGACCAGGTTAATCACTTTTTGACCACTTAAGCTCTTTCTTAATCTTTTCCTGATTACTGACAAGAGCGTCGGAGGGTGCATCGCCGGAATCAACCCCGGTGGCTCGCACTTCCTTGCAGGTTGCGGCGGGAGCAAGAAGACCGAGTCAACTGTTCAGGTTTTTCTCGGACTCACAAATTCTATCTGTTTACCCCCACACCGAAATCAGCGGTAACAAGAATGAAAAGAAAAAATGCCTCAAAATCAGAAAGGGCGAAAATCAAAATATGTTTTTAAGTTTTTATAATATTTGTATTACAATAAAACCAACTTCGAGCAATTTATTTTCTTTGTTACAACTTTGATTACAAAATATTTGCAATAAATCCAAATATGATTGAGAGACACAACAATCAGAGGAGGAGGAGAATAAACCAATAAAATTAAAGGAAAATGAAAAAAGCACTAAAACAGAACCGATTTTTGTCGAGGTTTGTGTATCACACAATCTCTTTATAACAGGTTTCATCTCGTCCGGGTATTGGAACTTACGTAGGCGTCTGTCTCCCAGGATGCTACAACAAGAGGAGCCATCGCAATAAAACCAACTTCGAGAAATTTATTTTCTTTGTTACAACTTTGGTTACAAATGTTTGCAATAAATCTAAATATGATTGAGAGGCACAAAAATCAGAGGAGGAGAAGAATAAACCAATAAAATTAAAGGAAAATGAAAAAAACACTAAAACCGAACCGATTTGTGTCGAGGCTTATGTATCACACAATTTTCTTACAATAGATTTTGCTTCGTCTGGCAACTGGAACTTGTGTAGGCGTCTGTCTCTAGGATGCAACGACAAGAGGAGTCGTCGCATGTGATATTTGCACCCCCCCTCCTGTGCGCGAGAGAGAGAGCCTCTTGGCTTGCTATTTTACAATGCCAAGAAAAAAGTTATTATATATCATCTTCTAATTCCTTTGTTTTTTCTGATACAACAACAAAAATCCCTCAACTCATTTTCAGAGATGAAACTGCCTTACTTTGGGAGACAATTGTCATTCATCCGATAACCGTTTTGTGCAAGTAAATATATGATTTTGATCTACTGACAAAGGAGAACACAAATTCATCAAGATCTCTTGTAATTCATAGAGGATCTTACTAAAAAAAAATTGCTCAAAAACTAGTTCGTAAATGGTGTATAAAATACCCATTTTCTAAAAATGCAAGCGTTGCATCTTTCAGGTACGCTATGCCTAAACTCAGGGATCTTATAAGGAATTAAAATAACTTATAAAATGTAAATTTTAATGGTCTGATATAGGTCAGATGACGTGGCCCCTCCTGGGCCATCAGATCTCCTTAAAACCCGCTCTTCCCTGACCATCAAGTCAACAGAAGTCCAACAGGCCGTTACTGCCTCAGGCCCACAGGCAAACGGGTCCAACCCGGCCCGCTCAGGTCCCAGACCCGTTTGCCTCTGCCTATAAATACCAGACCCCCTTCTCACTGCAGAAGGTAATCTCTCTCTCTCTTCACCTAAACCCTAGCTGCCCAGCACCTCTCTCAGTGACTGACTGGATCGTCGGAGGGCCTGTTGCCGGAACTTCTTCCGTGTCTCTAGGCCAGTGTGCAGGTACAGAAGATCGAGCCGAGCCGCCAAACCAGATCTGAGCCGAGCCACCAGATCCGAGCCGAGCGCTCGGCCTCTGCCTTTTGGCTCCTATCCCCGAGCCACTCCCGCAACCCGAGGTCAGACTGACGCTAGTACTAAAGGTTTCCCTTCCACAAATTACAAGAACTCACACCTGGTGCAGCCACACCCCAAAAATGAACCGCATCAGGTTGGCACCATCTGTGGGAACATCCTTCTAAGTACTATCATCCTTCCGAGCCTTTCCATGGCTCCTCATGCCCGGAGGGCCATCACCTCGGTACAACATTCGGACCCCCTACATCATAGCTGCGCGAATGACCAGGGTTCCAACCAACCTCAGGTCAACAGCGCGGCTCGACCTTCAAGTGCGTCTGATTTGCGCCGCGTCATCTCGGACAGGCAGGCCAGCCGAACGAGGGGAGAGGCCGCTTCCAACTCGGTCTCAAACCATCATCGACAGCCTTCCCATGTGCGCGAACCCTCGCAGGACCCGGTGGGGCAAGCCCCCGTCACAAGGGTCGAATTCTAGAATTTTCGGGACGAGATTCTCCAAGCCATCCGAGGCGGCCAGACCATCGAGGTGTTGATTCTTGGTTTTGATGACAACAACACAATACAAAGTTTGTCTACCGCATATCTCTTGCAGAGTGTATCAAAGTCAATACCATGGTGAAATACACAAAGGCAACATAATCTAATGAAGCTCAAGACAAAGGCTCAAGCTCAAGACACAGGCTCAAGTTCAAGATAAGATTCAAAGTACTTCAAATGTTTGAACAAAGTGTCTTGTAATATTAAATTTTAATTCTTTGAGTCGAGTCGAGTGTTGTTACTCACTATGAGTCTTTTGATCGTGCGAGTTTAGCTCGTATGAAGATCCTTAACTCTCCTCCTTGGTCTCCTCAAAGGAAAGTACCTCCTATTCCTTTAGCCACTTCTGGTTGTCAGTCTTCTGCTTCTAGTTCTTCTTGTCCTAGAGCTATCTTTACTGATCTCGAGAGTCTTTATACTTTGGTAAATTATCTCTTTGATCGTACCGATCTTATCCTCACTAGACAGGATAATCTTGAAGCTAGCCTTGCTAACCTTACTCACTTGTTTACTCAACAATTTCCACAACCTCCTCCTACCTCCACCGGTGATGACGACGAAGAAGAAGAATAAACTTGATGTATTTTTTACTATTTTCATCTATGTTTTATGTTTGTTATTTTTCTATCTTCTATTTGTAAAATGCAACAATGAACTTGCTTTCTTATGTATAAATGTGTTATGGTTATGCACTATTGATTTTGAACTTTATGATGTATCCTTCCTCTATTTTTTTTGTTGATGACAAAGGGGGAGAAAATTATGGTGTTATGTGCATGTTTTATATATTGTTATTATTTCACAATTTTGTGCATATTTGTGCATATTGTACATTATTTAGGGGGAGCTTATTACACAATTGTATATCATTAAACTATGTGTAACATCTTGCTATGTATATTGTGATTATTATAAGTTATTGTGTTTTCATCATCAAAAAGGGAGGAGAATGTTGATTCTTGGTTTTGATGACTACAACACAATACAAAGTTTGTCTACCACATATCTCTTGCAGAGTGTATCAAAGTCAATACCATGGTGAAATACACAAAGGAAACACAATCTGATGAAGCTCAAGACAAAGGCTCAAGCTCAAGACAGACTCAAGTTCAAGACAAGATTCAAAGTGCTTCAAATGTTTAAACAAAGTGTCTTGTAATATTGAATTTTAATTCTTTGAGTCTTAGAATCTTGTAATAGCCTTGTCACACTCACACTCACACATACTTTAAATAATCTGAGTGTTTTACGAAATAAAAATGTCAAAACAAGCTTGAATAAGTTCAGTTGTATGAATACCAGTCGACCACTCCTTGGAACCAGTCGACTGTCATAGTACGAAACTGCCTGAACTTATACAAGCTCTGGCCAATCAACTCATTATGGCAACCCAGTCGACTGTTCAAGCCGTTTCGACAGTTTTCTGGTTTTAAAACTTGTTTTTCAAATTCAAATCCTTTTTACTGCCGTTGTGTGGCAGTTAGGATTCATTCTCTCAACGTCCAAACGTTTCTAACTCTATAAAAAGAGTATAGAAGTCATTTAGCACAGGTTCCCAACAATTTTCTAAGCATTCTTTAAACTCTCAAGTCTTTTGCTTTCAACAAGAACAATTCTTTCAGAAGCATACAAACTCTAAGTCTTGGTTCTCTAAATTTCAGTCTAGCATAACATTGATTTCATTTAGACTGAATTCAGAAGCTGAGCTAATAGCCACTATACAAAAGTACTATCACATACAAGGCTATAGGTTGTTCTAAACTCAATTTTTGTTGTTGTTTTCACTCTCAGGTTGTGAGAGTGGTCCTCTCGGTTGGAGAGTAGGACTCTTGGTTGAAGAGTCGGTTTCACTCTAGGGTGTAGAGTGGGTTTGCTATCTCTAGTGGTGAGAGAGGTCTACGGATTTGACATTGTTGTTGTCGAAGGCTGTAGAGTATTCTTGTACTTTTTTCAAGAATAGTGAAAAATCTCAAGTGGGTTGCTTGGGAACTGGATGTAGGTCGGGGGACCGAACCAGGATATATCATTGTGTTTTGGCTGTGATTGACTCTTTGTGGTTGTATTCTCTCAACTTGCAATTTCAATTTCTCTGTTTTTTATTTCAAAAACTTGTCTGGTAAGTCGACTGGTTTCCGCTATAAGTCGACTGATCAGACTTGTAACCTTCAGTAAAATACTCTTCTTATTTGACGCAATAGTCGACTTAACAGTACAAAAAGTTCAAGTTTTTAATTATTTTTTATACAACACTATTCACCCCCCTCTAATGTTATTTTCCTTGCCTACAGGATCTAACACGAGGTCCGCAACAGTTCCGACCCCCGGTCAAAAACAGGAGTTAGGGAGTCCCGCAGATCGGCTCATCTCCAAGAGCAGGCAAATGTTGTCCTTCGTCATTTGGAGGAAATGGAGAACTGCCTCGCCCATCTTGGCGAGGATGGACCAGTACCAGGTCGCGGTCATTGACAGACCGGACCCCTTTTTTCCCCTAAATCCTTGAGGCCGAGATCCCTCAGAATTCAGGCCTTCACAATTCGAGACCTACAATGGCGAGGGTGATCCTGCTGATCACATGGAGAGATTTAAGACCTTCATGATGATTCACAGCGCTGCGGATCCCCTCCTCTACCGCGCCTTCCCTACTACCCTCCGTAGACCGGCTCGGGAATGGTTCTCCAAACCTACCCCCGGCTTGGTCTTCTCTTTCGAGTAGCTAGAGGCTGGTTTCCTTGCCCACTTCGTGACCAGCCGGAAGGTCAAAAAGACAAGCTCTTCCCTTCTGGACCTCAAAGAAAAGGATGGGGAAACCCCCCGGGAGTTCGTTCGGAGGTTCACCACTGAGGCGAGGTTAGTTTCCTCCCTCGACACAGGGGTTGCCATCTCAGCCTTCCGACACAACATCCGCCACAGCCAGCTCAAGGCTTCTTTGGCCAAGAAGCCACCCATGGACTTCCCCGACCTACTTAACAGGGTCAAGAAGTATATTCGGGCCGAAGAGGCCCTCGATCTCGAGGATGCCAAGGAAGCCACTGCTAAGGGGAATCATAAGGTCGATGATGCTGAGCCTTCCAAGAGGCCCGTGAAAGAAGCAACTGGTCTCAAAAGGGTCTCTCCGGTCTCCCGATTCGAGAGATATATGCCCCTGACACAGAACGCCTCGGCAATCTTGATGGAGATCGAGGACAAAGGGATCGTCCGCTTCATTCCCCGGCAGATGAACAACGGTAAGAAGCGAGACCAAAGGTTCTACTGCCGCTTCCACCGAGACACCAAGCACGATACAGATCATCGTTGAGCCCTCAAAGACGAGATCGAAAACATCATCCAATGAGGGTATCTGAGGGAGTTCGTCCAGACCAATCCCAATGACCGAAGAGAACCAAGGAGCCCGAGGCCTTCGCCTCCTCCTCGAGCAAACAGCCGCCTCCCCAAGCATGACCCCGAACCCGAGGAAGCAGGGGGACCGGCTATCCTCCACTGTGTCCATGGTGGACCCATGGGAGGGGACTCCAATACTTCTCGCAAGGCCTACATCCGAGAGGTCAATTCTGTCAGGGAGCCATCCCTCCCCCCGTGTCCGGCAACTGGCCGTCTCATTCTCGGGAGAAGACCTCGAAGGAGTCCTGGCTTCTGCACTGTGACGCCCTCATCATCAGTCTCGTCATGGCTAACTTCGAGGTCCGCTGTATCCTGGTGGACAGCGGCAGCTCGGTTAATATCCTATTCTTAGAAGCATTTGAGAACCTCAAGCTCCCCGGAGAGAAGCTCAAGCCCACCGGTTACACCCTTCACGGGTTTTCGGGCATCCCCATACAAATTAAGGAGATTGTGACACTATATATAACTGCATGCACGAACCCCATCCTCGAACCGAGTCGATGGATTTCATGGTGGTCAACGTCAAGGCAGCATACAATGCCATCCTTGGCCGACCCAGGCTCTACTCGTTCCAGGCCTTCCCCTCGGCCTATCATTTGAAACTCAAGTTCCCCACCGACCTTGGGGTCGGGGTCGTCCGAGGCAATCAGGAGTTGGTACGTTCGTGCTACATGACAGCTGTCGGGGGTGGGGTATTTCCCCTCGACACAGTTGAACTCCCTCCTAAGAAGGACCATCCGGAATCAGAACCGGCGGACGAGCTGGAGGAAGTCTCGTTCGAGGCAGATGACAAATCCAAACATTTTCGTGTGAGCAACACTCTATCCCCGTACTTGAGGCCAGGCCTAATCGATTGCGTTCGCCACAATATCAACCTCTTCGTCTGGACCTCGTCCGACATGCCTGGGATTTCCGAAGGTCTGATCATGCACCGACTGAGCATCACCCTGGGCTCCAAGCCCATTCATCAGAAGTGGAGCAAGTTCGCTCCGGAGGGGCAACAAGCCCTAAAAATTGAGGTGGACAAACTGTTGTCTGCTCGTTTCATCCAGGAGGTCAGCTACCCCGAGTGGCTAGCTAACGTCGTTATGGTCAAGAAGGTCAGAGGAAGCTGGAGGATATGCATAGACTTCACAGAGCTCAACAAGGCATGTCCGAAAGACCCTTTCCACTCCCAAGCATTGATGCCCTAATCGATGCGACATCAGGTCACGAGCTGCTGACGTTCATGGATGCCATTTTAGGCTATAACAAAATCAGCATGTTCCCTCCTGACATCGCCAAGACATCTTTCGGGACCGACCAAGCTCTATATTGCTACCGGGTCATGCCTTTCGGGCTCCAGAATGCTAGAGCCACCTACCAGAGGCTCGTCAACTAGGTCTTCAAAGATCAGATCGGTCGCAACATAAAGGTATACGTCTACGACATCCTCGTCAAAAGCAGGCAAGGTCAGGACCATGTGAACGATCTTGAAGAAGCATTTGGCATCCTACGAGCCCATAACATGAGGCTCAATCCCGCCAAGTGCACCTTCGGCATCTTTTTCGGGAAATTCCTCGGGTTCGTCGTCAGCCAGCGTGTCATCGAGGTGAACCTTGAGAAGATCCAAGCCATTATAGACATGCCCCCTCTCCAGAATATTAAAGAAGTTCAGTGCCTAACGGGGAGGCTGGTGGCCATCGGACGCTTCCTCTCGAAATCAGGGGAGAAGTCACTCCCTTTCTTCAAGGCTCTCTGGGGAGCCAAAGGCTTCGAGTGGGGGGACACCCAATAGAAGGAGTTCGAACAACTGAAGTCCTATCTCTCCAACCCTCCACTCCTGAGTAAACCCGATCTGGGCGAACTACTACAACTATATCTCTCAGCCTCGGAGAGCGCCCTCAATGTCGTCCTCGTTCGGGAAAATGACGGCATCCAGAAGCCTCTGTACTACTTGAGCAAAGTCTTGCTATCGGCAGAGACGAGGTACGCTAAAATGGAGAAGGTAGCCTACGCCCTTGTGATGGCCGCACGAAAGCTTCGCCTTTATTTCCAGGCACACTCCATTTAGGTCCTCACAGACCAGCCCCTCAAGGCCGTCCTTCACAAGCCCGAAACTTCCGGCTGCTTGGTCAAGTGGTCGATCAAGCTAAGTCAGTACGACATCAGCTACCAATCCAGGACAGCCATCAAGGGGCAGGTCCTCGCCGAATTCATCACGGAATGCACTATTTTTGAGTCGTCCGACATCCAAGAAGCCGACCTGATATGGGAGGTTTATGTCGATGGCTCTTCTTGCGAGCGAGGGAGCAGAGCAGGCATCATTCTGAAGGGTCCCAATAATTTTGTCCTCCAGTATTCTCTCCATCTGAATTTCCCGACCTCGAACAACGAAGTTGAATATACAGCCATGATCGCTGGGCTCACCCTAGCGCACAAGGCCGGATCCAGACACATCAAAGCCTTTAGCGACTCCCAGCTCGTGGTCAACCAGATCACCGGAGAGTACGAAGCTCGCAACCCATGATGGTGCAGTACCTGGCGGTAGTCCATCACCTCTTGGCGTCCTTCGAATACCATTCGGTAGAATGGATCCCTAGGGAACAGAACACCTAGGCAGATTCATTATCAAAGCTTGCCTCCTGCCTCAACATTGATCTCCAACTAGACAACTGTACGACGCCCATTCAAAAATTCCTTTCGAACAGTGAGCTCCCTCAAGATCGGGCCGAAGCAAGAAGGATCAAGGTCCGCTCTGAAAGATTCACCCTGATTGAAGGAATGCTCTTCAAGCGCTTATACACATCAGACGAAGCGAAGTACGCTCTAAAGGAACTGCACGAGGAGATCGGCGGATGCCACATGGGGAGCAGGTCACTCGCCCGGAAGGCCTTAAATCACGGGTACTACTGGCCTACAATGCTGCAAGACTCCCAAGACCTCGTCAGGTGATGTGGCCCATGCCATAGATTCTCGTCGGTGAAGAGCATCCCCAGGCTAACCACCGATCGACCCCTTTTGCTATGTGGGGGATGGACTTGGTCGGCCCCTTCCCACAAGCAACGGGTCAAAGAAAATTTATGGTGGTAGCCATCGTCGACTACTTCACAAAGTGGATTGAGGCCGAACCCCTGGCCACGATTACCGAGCATCAGACTCAACAATTCTTCTTAAGGAACATCATCTGCCGATTCGGGATCCCACAGGTACTCATCACCGACAATGGGACCCAATTCACGGGTAAAAACTTTCAAAAGTTCCGCAAAGACATCGGCGTTTGCCAACGCTTCTCATCGGTGTGCCACCCCCAGTCAAACGGTCAAGCCGAAAATACGAACCGCCAGATCTTAGTCGGCCTCAAAAAGCGGCTGGATAATTCACCAAAGGGGCTATGAGTCGACGAGCTACCTAGCGTACTCTGGGCGCACCGAACAACTAAGAGGATCCCCACGGGAGAATTGCCCTTCAACCTCACCTATGGCACCGAGGCTGTTATCCCTCTCGAGATCGGCCTCCCTTCGCCTAGGATCATGGCCTTCAGCTAGGAGGATAACTCTTCGGACCTAAGAGCCAATCTGGACCTCATCGACGAGGTCAAGGAAAAATCCGCCATTCACAGAAGCATATACCAACAAAGGATCAAGAAGTTCTACAACAAGAAGGTCCGCCCGACGGACATCAAGATGGGTGATCTCGTACTCAGAAAGCTCGCAGTATCCGACCCCAGAGCAAAGCAGAAACTCTCGCCTAACTGAGAGGGCCCTTACAAGGTCTCCGAAGTGGTCCGTCTGGGCACATACCGACTCGCAGACCTAGGGGGGAGGAGGCCCTGGAATGCAGAGCACCTCATTAAGCTCCTCGAAGGAGAGGGCTAGACTTATGTAACTGATCTATTGTAATCGGCACTTACGTGTTATTCCCTTTTGTAACTAACAAAGTGTAACTTTATGTTTTCTCCTAGATTTTTTTAATTTTTCTACCAAGTTAAGGGGGCTCGATGCTCGGTTGTAACCTCGAGCCATACCGAAGCTTTTCCAACAAGTTTTGGGGGTCGTTGCTCAGTTGTAACCTCGAGCCATACCAAAGATTTTCCAACAAGTTTTGGGGCTCGGCGCTTGGTTGTAACCTTGAGCCATACCAAAGCTTTACCAACAAGTCAAGAGGGCTCGACGCTCGGTTGTAACCTCGAGCCATACCAAAGCTTTTCCAACAAGTTTTGGGGCTCGTTGCTCGGTTGTAACCTCGAGCCATACCAAAGCATTTGCAACAAGTTTTGAGGCTCGGCACTCGGTTGTAACCTCGAGCCATGCCAAAGCTTTTCAACCAAGTTTTGGGGCTTGGCGCTCGGTTGTAACCTCGAGCTATACCAAAACTTTTCCAACAAGTTTTAGGGCTCAGCGCTCGGTTGTAACCTCGAGCCATACCAAAGCTTTTCCAACAAGATTTGGGGCTCGTTGCTCAGTTGTCACCTCGAGCCATACCAAAGCTTTTCCAATAAGTTTTGGGGATCAACACTCGGTTGTAACCTCGAGCCATACCAAAGCTTTTCCAACAAGTTTTGGGGCTTGGCGACCGGTTGTAATCTCAAACCATACCAAAAACTTTCCAACAAGTTTTGGGGCTCGGTGCTTGGTTGTAACCCCGAGCCATACCAAAGCTTTACCAACAAGTTAAGGGGGTTGAACGCTCGGTTGTAACCTCGAGCCATACCAAAGCTTTTACAACAAGTTTTGGGCTCGTTGCTCGGTTGTAACCTCGAGCCATACCAAAGCTTTTCCGACAAGTTTTGGGGCTCAACGCTCGGTTGTAACATCGAGCCATACCAAAGCTTTACCAAAAAGTTTTGGGGCTCGTTGCTCGGTTGTAACCTCGAGCCATACCAACGCTTTTCCAACATGTTTTAGGGCTCGGCGGTCGGTTGTAACCTCGCGCCATACCAAAGCTTTATGAACAAGTTAAGGGGGCTCGACGCTCGGTTGTACCCTCGAGTCATAGCAAAGCTTTTCCAACAAGTTTTAGGACTCGTTGCTCAGTTGTAACCTCGAGCCATACCAAAGCTTTTCCAACAAGTTTTGGGGCTCGGCGCTCGGTTGTAACCTCGAGCCATACCAAAGCTTTTCCAACAAGTTTTGGGGCTCGGCGCTCGGTTCTAACCTCGAGCCATATCGTAGCTTTACCAACAAGTTAAGGGGGCTCGACACTCGGTTGTAACCTCGAGCCGTACCAAATCTTTTCCAACAAGTTTTGGGGCTCGTTGCTCGGTTATAACCTCGAGCCATACGAAAGCTTTTCCAACAAATTTAGGGGCTCGACGCTCGGTTGTAACCTCGATCCATATCAAAGCTTTTCCAACAAGTTTTGAGGCTCATTGCTCGGTTGTAACCTTGATCCATACCAAAGCTTTTTCAACATATTTTGGGGCTCGGCGCTCGATTGTAACCTCGAGCCATACCAAAGCTTTTCCAACAAGTTTTGGAGCTCGGCGCTCGGTTGTAATCTCGATCCATACCAAAGCTTTACCAACAAGTTAAGGGGGCTCGATGCTCGGTTGTAATCTCGAGCCATACCAAAGCTTTTCCAACAAGTTCTGGGGCTCGTTGTTCGGTTGTAACCTCAAGCCATACCAAAGTTTTTCCAACAAGTTTTGGGGATCGATGCTCGGTTGTAACCTCGAGCCATACCAAAGCTTTTCCAACATGTTTTGGGGCTTGGCGCTCGGTTGTAACCTCGAGCCATACCAAAGCTTTACCAACATTTTTTGGGACTCATTGCTCGGTTGTAACCTCGAGCCATACCAAAGCTTTTCCAACAAGTTAAGGGGGCTCGTTGCTCGGCACTCACCTCGAGCCACACGCGGCACTCACCTCGAGCCATGCCTTAGCTCCCTCAAGCTAACAGGGCTTCGCGCTCGGCAGTGCCTCCGAGCCACAATCTGAAAACTCTTCTCTTACGTTAAGGGGGTTGGACCCTCGGCACTCACCTCGAGCCACGCCCTAGCTTTCTCAAGCTAATAGGGCTTCACGCTCGGCAGTGCCTCTGAGACACAACCCGACAACTCTTCTCTTACGTTAAGGGGGCTTGACCCTCGGCAGTCACCTCCAGCCACGCCCTAGCTTTCTCATGCTAACAGGGCTTCGCGCTCGGCATTGCCTCCGAGCCACAACCTGATAACTCTTCTCTTACATTAAGGCGGCTCGACCCTCGGCACTCACCTCGAGCCACGCCCTAGCTTACTCAAGCTAATAGTGCTTCGCGCTCGGCAGTGCCTCCTAGCCACAACCCGATAACTCTTCTCTTACGTTAAGGGGGCTCGACCCTCGACACTCACCTCGAGCCACGCCCTAGCTTTCTCAAGCTAACAGGGCTTCGTGCTCGGCAGTGCCTCTGAGCCACAACTCGACAACTCTTCTCTTACGTTAAGGGGGCTCGACCCTCGGCTGTAACACCTCGAATTTGTAAAATACAGAAAATGCCTGTTTTTATATATTTGAGTGGTGAAATTTTTTTTGATGTATTTTATTTAAATATTGATATTGGTATGGATGTTTGTGGTAGATTGGTATTATTGATATATTGGAGTCATGAGTTGAGATTTTATGTGAATACATATTGTTTATTTTATTTTATAATTTTGAGGGATTATGATGAGATAATTTTTAATGTATTTTGTATTGTTGGTATTATTAAAGAATAGAGTTGGGGTTATTTGAAATACTTTGGAGGTCGGGGGCTATTTGTAAATATCCTTTTATAATATATATTTATATTATAAATTTTTATATATCGCCCCCCCCCCCCCCCCATTTTCCTTCCTCCTCCTTTTCTTCTTTCTGTTCTGTCTCCACCCCGACCCCAAACCGAACCCATTCGGCCCGGCTTCTCCACGCCCAAATCCACCCCATTCCTTCTTCGTTTTCAAATTAATTTAAGGGGATGGCTAATTGAAGGGTTCTCTACAACGTGGTAGCATCAATTTTTGGAGAAGGCTTTGGGAAGGTATACCCTAGTTTATTTGTTTGAATGGAATTAAGTGTTTTCAGTTTCTATTAAGTAGGAATATTAGATAGGAAGATTACGGGATGTTGGGAATAGTAGAGGTAAGAAATTAGCAGATTATCGGAGATTTTACAAGTTGTTAATAAATTAGGGTTTTGGGTTTGTAAAAGAGAATTATATATGTGAGAATTATCTCCTTTATAGTAGTAGAATTTTAGTAGAACTATTAGAATAAGTTGGGAGTGATTTTAGTAATTGTTTGGGGATAAACATCCCGTAGGAATTTAAATATTACGTGCAACGCACGTGTGCATCCCAGACGTTCGATAAAATGCCTGAGTGATATTAGAATTAGTGTTGTTATTTTCTGTGGTTGATTTGGATGTTTTGAGTCTTAATTGCTTTGAAAATTGATAATAGGAGATGTTAACGGCTTCAGGTGCCGGATGGAGAAGTGATGCTTCGAGTCTTCCCGGGCTGTTAGGTGAGTATGAACGTATTTATGTATCTGTTGTTTTAAGAAAATTTTAGTATAATTTGAATTATTGGTATGAATTCCAGAATAAGGTATATGTGTAAATGGGAATCAGTGTTCGATGTTGGTGTGCAATACGACGATTAAATACTCGTCTCTTGTGTATTGATATAAATTCATAGACGATGGATTAGTTATATATATGGGGATGAGTTATATGTATATAAAGATGTCGGTATATGGTGAATTGATGTGATTTTGAATATTCAGCATGATGATAATGTATTGTGTATATATATATATATATATATATGTGTGTGTGTGTGTGTGTGTGTGTATGGTGTTGTGATGTGTTAATCTACTGGGCGTATGTAAACATGTAAGAATGAGATAATAAATAGTACTGTATATTCATGATGTGTGAGGTAATGATAAAATAAATAATACAGTACAGTTGTGCTGTTCCATCATATGATGTGATGATTTTATATGTTAATTACAATGATATTTCTTATATGTGATTCATTGAAAGGGTAAGTGGGATGGTGATCATTGTTTATGTGTTAGTAAGTTCAAATAAAAGATGAGATGCTATGATGATAAAGGGTGACGATAATATGAAAAAGAAAATGTTAATAACAATAATTTCGGTTGACTAGAATTGATACCCCAGGATAGACCTGGGAGAGCAGATACCTCCGGATAGACCGGAGAGAGATATGATACCTCAGGGTAGACCTGAGAGAGAGTTGATACCCTAGGATAGACCTGGGAGAGCAGATACCTCCGGATAGACCAGAGAGAGATGTGATACCTCAGGGTAGACCTGAAAGAGAGTTGATACCCCAGGATAGACCTGGGAAAGCAGATACCTCCGGATAGACCGGAGAGAGATATGATACCTCAGGGTAGACCTGAGAGAGAGTTGATACCCCAAGATAGATCTGGGAGAGCAGATTCCTCCGGATAGACCGGAGAGAGATATGATACCTCAGGGTAGACCTGAGAGAGAGTTGATACCCCAGGATAGACCTAGGAGAGCAGATACCTCCGGATAGACCGGAGAGAGAGATGATACCTCAGGGTAGACCTGAGAGAGAGTTGATACCCTGGGATAGACCTGGGAGAGCAGATACCTCCGCATAGACCGGAGAGAGAGATGATACCTCAGGGTAGACCTGAGAGAGAGTTGATACCCCAGGATAGACCTGGAAGAGTAGATACCTCCGCAAAAGACCGAAGAGAGAGATGATACCTCAAGGTAGACCTGAGAGAAAGTGGATACCCCAGGATAGACCTGGGAGAGCAGATACCTCCGCATAGACCGGAGAGAGAGATGATACCTCAGGGTAGACCTGAGAGAGAGTTTATACCCCAGGATAGACCTGGGAGAGCAGATACCTCCGGATAGACCGGAGAAAGAGTTGATACCTCAGGGTAGACCTGAGAGAGACTTGATACTCCAGGATAGACTTGGGGTAAAATGAATATGATATGAAATGTGAATGAGAAAGAGAAGAAAGTACTTGGTGTAAAATAAAATGAAATGAAATAAAGTAAGTGTATGGGTGGAAATGAATAAGTAAATTAATAATTGAGTTATTGGCTTAAGGTGTGATGCGTTATCACCCAAATTCTACTTGGGGTGTAGTGATTATTATTACCCAAGATATCGGCTTTGGGGTACGGTGTATATTACCCAAACTATGTTTGGGGTGTAGTGTATTATCTAAAAAGAATGAAAATTAAAGTGAATTGTATTATGAGATGGAAAGTGAAAAGTAGAATACATTGTATGATGAAATGAAAATGAGAAAGTAAAGATGGTGTATGATATGAAATAAATATGAGAAAGCGGAGAAAACATGTGGTGTGAAATGAAAAGAGGCATGAGTGAGTAAAAGAAGCTTACGATGTGAAATATGATATGAGAATGAAAAAAAAGGAAAAGAAAGTACTCGTGTATTGTGGAAATGAGAACGTACTGCAAGTGCATGATTTGCAATGAATATGACTAATAACTGAAAATTTGTATTCGAATGAAAAGGGTAAAGTGAAGGTAGCATATGTGTGTATTAGTATGAATAAAATGAAGAACTATACATTGTGGGAATGAAATATGAAAGTAAAGAAAATGTCCTATGCATTATATGAATGGAAGTGAAGCAGGTGTAATAAGAGAATAGCTATGAAAATGGTTATTATAGAGAAACCTGTTGTGTTATGAGCTTGTTGTACCTTGGAATTGTGTCGAGGAACTACTCGCCCGCTATTTTCTTGGAAATGGTGGGAACTACCTGCCTTGGCACAACTCCCAAGATGGGTTGATGGGTTGTTGATATGTTAGATGTGTTGTGGGATGGAATGATGGTAAAGTGAATTAATAACTGAGCTATTGGCTTGAGATGTGATGGGTTATTACCCAAGATCTACTTGGGGTACAGTGATTATTACCCACGCTATCGACTTCGGGGTGCAATATATTATTACCCAAACTATGTTTGGGATGCGGAGTATAAATTTATGAGAATGAAAATGAAGTTAATCGTAACAGGAGAGGTAAGTGAAAATGATAGAATGATTAATTACCAACAAGAATGAGAAGTAACCAAAGCTGTATGAAGGAATGAGAATGCATATGAATAAGATGCGATGAAAATAGGCGCATGTGATGATGTGCAATAAGAAGAAAACCTGTAACGAGATGTTATGAAGATATATGTAATGTTATTGATTGTATGAATGTGATGTATGTAATATGGGAATGAAAGTAAGTTATAACAATGATGAATTTGAGGATGAGTATGATGATGTATTGAGAGTGTAAAGAAGATAGTTGTAATGTATTGTGAGACGTGATGATATGTGTTATAAGAAATGAATGAATGCGGTGTTATGTAATATGAGAATGAAGAAGAAAATATTTATGAATGGAGATGAGTAGGAAAGAATATGAGTCGCGAGTTCGTAGATGTAAATGAATGGTAAATGAAGTGTGTGGTTATAAAAGTATGAAGAAAAGGGATAGTGACCTTATGTGAGTATTTATGAAAATAAAGAAATGATGAGGCGATGGTAATTGTGAACAGATGAGTAATTGTGTTGGAGAATTCAAAATGAAAAGTAATGGAATGTGAATTAATGTGTTGCTCTGTAATTGAGTGCGAATTGAAGGAGTTGTATATATATATTTTTATATACAGTTATATATTAATATGATGCATTTAGTGAAGGGTGTGAAGCTATGGATACATATGTAGACGGATGCAGATTTGCCGAGTACTTGATATAAAGTCGTATTCTTGTTGCTTTAATATTCAGATTCAAGTTGAATCTTCTTACCTTTGTATTTATAAGTTTAATTTATTTTCTTGATATAGTTTGGTTTATTTATTAGATTAGTGAATTATACTCACACCAGAAATGGCTAACCCCTTAATGTTGGGGGGTTAGGGAGTTCCTGGACTACCCTAGATCCCCTACTGTTACAGGTCCTCAGCAGTGCAGAGGTGAGGCGTAGATTTGTAGGGTGGAGTTTACTTTAAAATTTTGTATAAATTAGTTTTGTGAATAGTGAAATTTGTGGTTTAAATTGTAATTTGAATGTATAAGTACCTGGAAGTCGATGATGAGTATAGTGTGGAGTAGTATGTTGTGTTTGTGACCCGTACCCATCTCGTTGCGGTGTACCGGGCTCTGTGGTAGATTTTACAAAGGTTTTTCTAAAATTTTTACATCGTTTTCAAAGAAATTTATGGTTTTTACTTGATATTTGATATTCTATTATGAGTTTGGCCCCCAGTGCATGATATTATATTGCCTGTGTGATTCTGCTCATTTTGGCCTGGGGAGCCCATGATTATATTGCCTATGATGTGAGCTACGGAATTTAGAGCAGAATTCCGTAAGCTTTTTGTGTTTCGGGGCAGAAATTTCAGGGGAAACTATGCCAAAATTTTCTTTGAAATATAATTTTCATAGTTTATGTTGAAGGTGATATAGAAATTGAAATAATTGATTTTGGAGTCAAAAAAAAAAAATTTGGGGCATTACATTGGCACTCACCTCGAGCCACGCCCTAGGTTTCCCAAGCTAATATAGGGCTTCGCGCTCGGTAGTGCCTCCGAGGCACAACCCGACAACTCTTCTCTTACGTTAAGGGGGCTCGACCCTCGGCACTCACTTTGAGTCACGCCCTAGCTTTCTCAAGCTAACAGGGCTTCGCACTCGGCAGTGCCTCCGAGCCACAACCTGACAACTCTTCTCCCAAGTTAAGGAGGCTCGACCCTCGGCACTCACCTCGAGCCTCGCTCTAGCTTTCTCACCCTAACAGGGCTTCGCGCTCAGCAGTGCCTCTGAGCCATGGTCCAATAACTCTCCCAAGATACGGGGGCTCTGTCTTCGGGATTCCAGCTCTCCTCTCTGCTCAAAAGTTTTCATTAAGATTTAGGGAGCTTGCCTTCGGCAAATGCCCCGAGCCCCGAACCTTTGGTCGGCCCACCTCTCACCCGCTGACAATCCGGGGTTAATGGCGCTCGGAGCCGAAACTCCAAATTGTCAGAGGGTGGCAGGGGAGCCACTGATCCATTGCTCTCAGCCAAAAATTCCGTTTAAGGGCGCCCACCTTCGGCGAGCACCCCGAGTCCCGCCCCCGGGGTTGACCCACCTCTCACCCGCTGACAACTCGAGGTAAACGGCCCTCAGAGCCGCAACCCTGAATTGTCAGAAGGTGGCAGGAAAGTCACCGGCAACGGGATCTCACGGCGAAGTGAGACAAATTCTGATGAACTTCTGGTGACGGGGTGAGGGTTATATAGCCCTCCGGTGAGGCGCATTTATGACATTGGGGAATCCAAATGACGGAAGATGAAACCTCCCCCATTAAGTGTTATCGGAAGATGAAACGTCCCCCATTAAGTGCTATCGGAGAACGACAAGGCTCGGCACCCGAGCAAAGCAGGGGGTTCGGAGCCCGGTTCGAGGGGCAATCAACATCCTAATTTTTCCAAGTCAGCAAGGGTCGGACGAATCAAGTATTATTCACAAACACCCTCAAATTCTACAATATAATTAAAAAATGTTACAACATTCTCTCTAAACTTCTACCTAAGGGTCTCTCCCCAGACCCTTTGGGCTCACAAGAGCCGCCTCGAGCCTGGCGAAACGGTTCCCCCTCCAGCAATCTCATCCCCCACCTTAGGCATAGCCATTGTCGACGTCCCTGCAATCGAGCTCTGCGCGTCAGTAGGCCTCGCCATCTCCAGATACAGGGTCGGTGAGGAGCCTAAGACGGAGGGGCCTCCTGGCTCCGGACGGCTGAGTTGAGGTCGTCCGACGCCCAGAAGCACGTTCAGCCTCTAAATCTCTAGCTCATTCTCAACAAAGACCTCGCGAAGAACGGATTCAGAGCTCTGGCACCGGGTGGAGGCATTAAACAGAGCCCAGTTCATCTCGGCACTCCCCCAATCCCGGTCGGCTAGGGCCTTCTTTAGACGAGCCGCCTCTAGGCTGAGCTCCTTAGACTTGTTCATATAATAGTCCACCACAGCTTCTCAGTCGCAAGCCTGCTTACGATAAAAAATCAACACACTCTCCTTGGACTCCAGCTTATTTCGAAGTCACTGGACCTCAGCGGAACTGAGGTCGGCCTCGGAAGTCTCGTTCATCTAGCAAAAATAGGGGAGAGGCAACAATTCACTAAGAAAGCTTGCAAAAAATAACAAGTCACAGATGGTCGGCCAAAATTTTGTTTTTACAAATTCAAAAATTCTGTTACAAAAAGCGGTGGCCAGTCCGCACTAGGCAAGTACAAATAAAAAAGAAAGCAAAAATCCTACACTACTTTGGCACCTCTTCGGTAGTCGGTTCACCCCTGCCTCCTCCGCCAGACGAGGGTCCATCGAAGCCTTGTCTTCTTTGCCCCCGGGGGTCAGTGGAAGCACGGGAGGTGCCCACCCATAGTTTAGGTGGTCGATCTTGACCTTTGGGTAGAGGTGCAAGAAGTGTTCCTTGGCCTGGGCGTAGGCGTCGTCTTGAGCTTGGATCAGCTCGTCTACGGAGGACATATCCGGCTCGTCATATGCCAACTTCGCCACTGAACGAACCACAACGATCTTGCGTGCATGCTGGTCCTGTAGAGTAGCCATCTCTGCTTGGAGGAGCGCATGAGCTCCTTGAGCTGCCGTCAGCTCATCCTTCAGCTTCTTCCCCTCTCGAAGGTACCGCTCGGCATTCCTCTTCTCGAGCTGAACCTCCTTCTCCAGGCACTTCCTTAGATGTGCCACGTGCAGCAGCGCCTGGCCAAGGAGAATTGAGTTAGACGCAGAATTCATAAATACTAAACACAAAGTAGATAACTAACAAGTACTTACGGCGACCTGCGCCTGAGCCCACTTCATGTAGGCCGTCTCGGATGTCTCCATCGCCAGAGTCATCCAGTCATGCTCCGTGACGAGCTTCTCTGCTTCCTCCATCGAGATCAGGCCCTCCATCATGGTGTCGCCCTCTTTAACCGCCCAATCCGGGGCGAACGACCTTATACCCCTTCTGCCCACCATCTCCTGGGCATCGGGGCGAAGTGCTAGGGTCCCTAACCTCATAACCTCTGCCACCTTCTTACTATTGGAGCTCGGCTCCAACTCCTTTGGCTCCCTAGATGGGTGGCTTCTCTTCGACTTCTTCGGAGGCCGCTCTGAAGGTCCTGTGGCTGCCACCTGGGTGGACCTTGCTGCTGGGGCAGCCTTCTCTCTGTCAGCTCTCCTCTTTGTGGCCAAGGCCAGGAGGGAATTCCTCATATCGAGGCTCTTCGCATCCATCGCTATAGGAAAAGAAAAATGTTAACACGAAGGCAGAAAATTAAGCAAAGAAGAAACAAAAACATACAAGAAGGCTCTGGGCTCAGTCTGGCTCGGCCAAATGTAACTCTATGATGTGCGGCCAACCGATGTCGTGCCCCTCTACAATCTTATTGTAACACCCCGAATTCCAAAACATACTGAATTCAAAGTTTCACAGGATCTTTACACTTCTCTTCATAGAATTTTACAAGAAATAAAACTTTACTTTACATCAGAGTTACATTTACATTAACACTTATACAGCGGAAGCAATTTTACAACAATGAATGAAATACAACAATAGTTGAATAATCTTTAAGCATCAATTCCTCAGTCTTTTTCATGTACTTTATCCTACATAGAAAATTGTGGGCTCATCAGTTCATTCAACTGACGAAATATTATACACAGCTATCCTCTCTATACCGGAACAGTATAACGATGCTCAATACTTAACAAATCACAAACTTGTTCACAGACAAAGCTAAGGGGACTATCCTATTGATGTCGTGTTGTGAATGTGCACTTAGTCCTTAATGCAATTTTTATGTTATGACACTAATGCGCACTTGTTCAGAGTCTATGCAGCCCATACTACATAGGTCCGAGGGCAAGCCCTTAACCGTTCTTCATCTTGTAGGGTTCAATCCTGTAACATCCTGAATTTTTATTTATAAGAGTTTGTAATTTTACGTCTTTTGCACGTATGATTTTATGTGCATTTTCCAAAGTAAAAATATTTTTTTTATATAGCTTGAGCTAGCAATTGTTCTCATTATTTTCTTAAAAGATCTATTTTTGAAGCCTAATTAAATCCTAGGCCTAATTATCTCTTTCTAGCCCATTATAATTAATTTATTAATTAATTCACTAGAGCCCATGGTCTTTTGGCCCATTAGTGAGCCCAATTAACTTAATTTCTCGTTTAATTAACCTAAATTGTAGTGTAGACCAACTTAATAAACAATTAATTAAAATGTGCATGAACAAATTTTTGTAAGGGGTACTAGTTTGCATATGCATTGCACTTGCACGTGCATTGAGCACCCCCCAAGTAGGCTGGATAGTGCAAAGAGAGAGGGAGAGATGGGAGAAGTGGTTAGATGGTTATCTCATTCATGGGTAGTTGCTACAACTCCCAAACTCATCCTAGCCCTTGATCCTTAACTATTTGGACTAATCCTAGCCATTCCATTCACTCAAAAATATGTATAAATACCCCCCCCCCCCCCCCCCCCCCAACTTCTTGCACTTAAAGTTGAAAAAAGAAAGGGAGAAAAGAAATACAAGTTATTGAGACAAAAGATTGAGGAGTTTGTGAGATTAAAAGATTGATTTACAAATTGTGTGTTCCTTCCCCTAGACGTTGGCCGGCCTACCCCTTGGAGCAAGAAGATGAGTTCCATCGACAACAAACTAGGAGGAGAAGGCTCTCTTGTTCATTCTAGGAGATTTCCTAGGACTTTTGTGTGTTTTCTGTCCTTTAGAGGTGGGCGATTTTCTCAACCTTCTAATTAGACATCATGATAGGGTGGATTGATAAGATTAAGAAAAAATTATAATCAATATAACCGTATGATGTGCAAATAAGACAAATTGATGATTGTAGGAATGCATATTAGAAAGAATGCTAATTGATTGCAAAATTATAATTGTTAGTTTAGAATTTACCATGTTATCATGCTTTATTTGGATGTTATGTGCTAAATTAAGAATATGTATTGCATGTTAAATAATTGAAAGGAAAACTATGCAAATATGTGATTTTTGATTATTGGCTTGTAAATGACATGAAAAAGGGAAGTTTATTATTGAAATAATAATATATTGGTAAAAAAAAATTTATATAAGTGATTTAGGAAATTCTGAAGGCAATTTGTAGAAAGATTATGCTTGTTTTCTCTAAAATCGAAATTAAAGTAATAAAATGCAAGTAAAGAGCAAAAATCATGCTTTTGTATCAAAAATGAAATTTTATTTTACTGGACTACTGTAATTATATAAAAATTTAATTCTGGAGTTTTTGAATTAATATAGAGAAAAAGAAAGGACAAAAAATACTCTTTTTGTATAAAAAAAATCGAAATAACAGAGCCTCGGACTTAACCCCCAAAAACTTCACTCTATATCAATCTGGTCGAGTAGACGATTTGGTTGATTTGTGCTTTGGGCGCTACTGTAGCGTGCTGGCGACCCTTAGAGGTCTCGGGTTCGAAACTTAGTCCCTGTTCTTTTGTTTTGTTTTTTTTTTTATAAAACCCAAAATCCGAAACCCACTCCTATAGATTAAAACCCCTTCACATACCGCTTGAGCGTCTTAGCTCAGTTGGCTTTCGGTGGCGGTTGACTAGCCTCAGTTCTTGGGTTTGAAACCTGGCTTCAGCAGGTTTATAAAAATTTATTTTTTGAGTTTTAAAAAAAATTATTCTTGGCTTTTAAAAATCCAAAAAAAAAATACCACAATTATTCTAAAATCATGTAGAGCTTATGAAAAATATTAGAGCATTATTTTGACTATGATAAAAGTGAATTAGTGGTGAAAATTAAGTAGAATTACATAAAGTGATATTTGTGAAGATATGAAAAAGTGATTATTTCTTTCATACGAAAATTTTATTAAGCTATAAAAGAGTTATTTTGAGTGAAGAAAATTTTAAGTGAGTTGATTATGGACTTTTAATCATTTCGTTTGAATTTGTGTGCACTATAAAGATTGATGAAAAATATAATTTTTTGATTTGAGTTAAGTGAAGGAAATGAACAATCGTATGAGAATCTAATGTGTTTATTGAAACAAAGTTTTGAGCATGAAATACATGAATTGAAATTGAACTTGACATATGAGATTGGTTCATAGAAAAGAATGGAAATCATGCTAATTGTGAAAAAGAACTTATGAGTATGAAGACTCAAATTTTGTGATTATTGTAATATCCCGGAAGGATATTACCTTGTATAAATTATTATTTTATTATTATTTTATTATTATTTTGTTTTAATTCTAAAATTGAAATATTTTGGTGATTTTCACCCGGTTTGTTCATAGACATTATCTGTACGCATATACCGGTCAGTATACGTCCGTATTGTATCAAATTGGTACCGGGATCTCCGAACCAATAATAAAATTTATTTTTATTATTATTTCTGAAATTAAATTATTTTATACGGATTATATGAAGATTTTCTTGGTATACACGTATATACGTATATATGCTTGTTGTAGCCAATTTAATACATTGTACAAATTATGTGGTGGATATTTTTGGATAAAATACTTTCCTTTACCATGAAAAATGGCTAAGTTTGGGATTAGGAGGCTTAAGATAGGGTTTAGTGTGCATAAGAGAACTAGGAGATTTCTTCTAGAAACTTGCACCATACCTCCACCTCATTCCCACCTCCCCTAGGTTACAACCGGCCTTGATTCAAGGAAGGAGGTTTTTGCTTTTTGTAGGTGCAATTTTGCACTCCCCACCCTCTCTCCAACCCTATAAATACCCCCCTCCCTTCACCTTTGTCTCATTTTTAGAAAGACAAAAAGAAACAAAGGAAAAGAAAGAGTGAACTCCTAACTTGAGAGTTTTTTTTGTAGGTTTATTAGGAGGTTCTAAGAGCTTAGGGGAAGGAGAAGTATAGCTAGCAAGTCCTTCCATCAAAGGAATTTAGGTGAGGGTTTCTCCAATTGTTTTATTGTTTGAGTTGTTGTTTTGATTCTTCTTTTTCTTATCCTCCTTGGTTTGTTTTCTTGTTGCTTGTTTCTTGTGATGAAATAGTGGTGTGTTGTTCTTATTGCGTATGTAATAGCTATAAGTATGGATGAAAAAGAATGTTAGAAGTTGTGAAACATATAAAGATGAAATCTTTATTGGTGGTTATTGTTAGTTTGGGACTAAAGAACATAATGCATATGGACTTTGTGTATACAACCATTGGGGTTGTAGGACTTGATATTGAACTCATACATAAGCATATGACTTGGTGCATACACCCACTTTGGGTTGTAGAACATACACTTGAACTTTGGACTAAAAAGAATGCATATGTTTGGTTGGACCAAAATAGAGGATTCTTTACTTATTGTTGTTTATTTCCTTTATAAATCTTAAGTAAAAAGGAACCCATTTTAGATGTTAATTTTAGTATGAAAAAGAACTAATCTAAGTTAGAATGATTAGAAAGATCTCTTTTATGTTTAACTAGTAATAATAAAGGTTACGTTTTAAATAAAGTAGTAAAGTAGATGTTTATGTCAAATAAAGAAGTTATAGTAGATGTTTTATAAAGTAGTAGATGTAGATGTTTATATAAGTTGTAGTAGATGTTTAAGTTTTAAATAGAGTAGTTGTAATAGATGTTTATGTTTTAAATAAAGTAATTGTAGTAGATGTTATGTTGTAGTAGATGTTCATGTTTATATAAAGATGTAGTAGATGTTTATGTTAAATAAAGTAGTTGTAGTGGATGTTTATGTTTTAACGAAGTAGTAGTAGTATATGTTTATGTAAGGTTGTAGTAGATGTTATATTTCAATAAAGATAGTGGATGTTCATGCTTAAATATTGTTCATACTTGAGTTAGTAGATATCCATGCTTAATGATATTCATGCTTAGTTAATGGATAATTATGCTTAAATGATACTCATGTTTAGCTAGTAGATATTCATGCTTAATGATGGTCATGCTAAGTTAGTAGACATTCATGCTTATATTGTTGTAGGATTAATGTTAAATTAATCTACCATGTTTAGAAATGTTGTAGATTGATGCTAAGTACATTCATGCTTATATTGTTGTAGGATTAATGTTAAATTAATCTACCATGTTTAGGAATGTTGTAAATTGATGCTAAGTACATATACATGCTTATATTGTTGTAGGAATACTGTTAAATTAATCTACCATGTTTAGGAATGTTGTAAATTGATGCTAAGTACATATACATGCTTATATAGTTGTAGGATTAATGTTAAATTAATCTACCATGTTTAGGAATGTTGTAGATTGATGCTAAGTACATATACATGCTTATATTGTTGTAGGATTAATGTTGAATTAATCTACCATGCTTAGGAATGTTGTAGATTGAGGCTAAGCATATACTCATTCTAGAATTATTATACGTTGTTGCTATGTTACACCCATGCTTATACTATGTTCGACTTGTCGTAGGAATTAAGGTAAGCATTCATGCTTAGTCGTCGCAATTTTCCATAAGCATCCATGCTTAGATTGTAGTAGGAAAATTGTATACCATGCTTAGATTAATACCAAGTAGTATTACCATGTTTAGAATGTTGTAGGTCTCTACTTGGAATACACACCATACTTAGATTAATGCTAAGTAGTATTACCATGCTTAAATTGTTATAGGATCGATGTTTAAATAATATTGTAATTGAATACCATGCTTAGGGATGTGTAGGATTAATGTTCAATTACCTACCATGCCTAAGATTGTTGTAGGAATACTTATAAGTAGTATGTTATGCTTAAGATTTGTTGTAGGTTCTCACCATGCTTAAGAACTGTTGTGGAATAATGTTAAGAGGTATACCATGCTAAATTGTTGGCACTCATGGGCAAGTGGTAGCATTAGCCATGCTTAAAGTAGTAAGAGGTATCCATGCCAATCTAGTAGCTATTCATGCTTAACTTATAGTAAGTTTTCTACGTAGGTTGTATCCATGCTTGTAATTAAAGTGTTTAGCAAAGAAATTAATCGTGTTATAGTTATAGTAGTAACTATAACATTGTAGTTGTAGTATTAACTTTCATGTTGTAGTTATTGTGTAGTAAAGAACTAACGTGGGGTGGTTGTAGCATTAGTAAAGGACCAAACATGTCGTGGATACAATATTGTGTTGTGAAGTGGTTCTAGTTAATTCCCTAGAAGGAATCCCCTATTTGAGATTACATAGTTAGAGCAATGCATGCTGAATGGGGTATTGTAGCATTTTAGTTAATAGAACCGCGCTTGAATTGTACATGGTAGTGAAAGATTGAAAAGGAACCATGAACCCATGCATCTAGCTCCTAGGTGATTCTAGCTCAACTTGAGAGAGAGCCCGAGAATCCAGTCACATATAGTTCTAGTTCGTTTGAAAGGAAACCGTGAGTTCTAGTGTGTGAGGTTCAAATTGGAATTGGACCCTATCATGGGGGCATTCCTCATCCTTATGGGTAATAAGGATTGGAAAGATCACTAGTAATAGTTTGTTCGATAAAAGTTGTTATGTCGCTTTCGGGCCCCTCATTGGTAGAATGCCTATCATAGACTATTAGTAGATTCCTTTGTTGCTTCTAATTATAGAAGATCGAGTTGTTAGTAAGCACATTTGGTTGCTTATAGGTTTGATTACCTGCATGGTTGTTTGCATATGGTTGTGCTCGTACGTGGCTCGACTGGCCCGTATATAGTTGTGGGTCTCATACGTAGTTTATTTGGCTCGTATGTAGGTTGTTGTCTCGTACGTGGCCCGACCAGCCCGTGCGTAGCTGTTGGTCTCATACGCGGCTTATTTGGCTGGTATGTACGTTGTTATCTTCTACGAGGCCCGCCTGACTCGTAGGTAGTTGTTGGTTCATACGTAGCTTATTGGCTCGTATGTGGTTAGTTACTTGTATATAGCTTGTTAGCTAGTGCATAGTTCGTTGTGCTCGTCTAGGGTAATATTATTACCCTAGGGGCTATCGACCATCAAGACATATGTTTTCTTACTCCTAAGGAACTGTGGAGGAGTCACTCCTTGTGTACCGTCGAATCTTAACTGGTGTAGGTTGATCGAGGACCGGAGTATAGACGGAATCCAAGTTCAGGGTAGTGGCATGCATGTATGTTCGCATTGCCGGGGTCTTGGATCGATAGGCCAGGAACCGGATCCTGAGGGATTCTGGTAAGTCTAGGTTGAGTAGCCTAGTATAGTTGTCTTGCGAAGTCTAATTTAGGGCCTAGCATGTTGTGTTATAATATTGTCATCCCTAGGAGTGTTCAGGGTTAGGGACATCATTAGGGTAGTGACTTATAAAGATCATTTACTTAAACCTTTTGCCGGAAAGAGAGGAGTCGGTTGTAGGGGGCCCCTTACGACCAACTTGTCCCGTGGGGCAGACCTTAGGTGGTGTTATTGGGTTGCACCTTCCCGTCAAAGGGATACGTACGGTGGCTTCTCACGAGTTGGGAGCACGAGTTGCGTATCTCACACTGTTAATTCCTGAAGTGCCATGATAAGGCGGGCGGAGCTAGGGGGATGCACCCCGGAACTCCGTCGGGTCCTATGCCGGGGATACGAATAGGCCATGGACTACGGTCTGGCTAGGGAGCGGCAGGGGGCTCTCCTGTTGGCGGAAACTTCGAAGGTTCGTCTGGCTTTTGAGTGGGGTCCGGTGCGACTGGGCAATAGTGGCAAACAAGGACACCACTATTGACTGTAGTAACGGGACTAGACCGTATCTGCAACCTCATCAGTCACGTTGTATCTGTCAGGAACAGGTTGTGTACAATTAGAAATTCATAACGCGGGTTCAAATCCCTATATATGGAGAAACGGCTTGAGATGGGGTGCATTTAGTATGGGCTGCATGTTGCTTTGGAGACTTGCTGACATTAGAATAGGAGCATCCTAGTTTTAGTTAATATTGCGTTAGATTCTAGTCATAGGACTCACGAACACTTAAACTACACCGACACAAATTGACATGTTCTGTATGTTGTTTGAGAGATTCGCTGCTATGTTATCAGCCTTAAAGCGTCAGTGAATACTGACGTCCCCACTTCAATAGGTACTGGATCGCAGAAGTACAGGTGCGATATTCAGCAGGACTCAAGGCAAGGAAAGCGAAGAGTCCGTGTCATGTTTAGTTCCGTTGTAACATGTATGTGGATTATCTATTAGTTGAGAAGTACTCGTGTGAGAGTTACCAAGTGTTGTTCTTCATTCCTTGTACTCTGATGAAAGTTGTTGAAGGTTGTAATACTTTGGAATGTAAAGGTGTTATTGTAACACTATTGTAATGTATTGCAGTTGTATAATAATCAGACTTGTAATACATTGGGTGTTGAATAAAAAGTTTTAAATTCTCCTATTTTTCTGTGTATTGTGACTAATTGAAGAAAAGATCCTGGCTCGTGTCTCGTTTTTCTAGTATATGGATATCGGAGCGTTACAATTATGACGTGAAATTAAGAACTAGAGTGTCGCTAAGCCTCATACCGGCATTGTAAGAAAGTTGTTGAAATGAAATATGAAATGAAAAGACCAAGATTTGGGTCATGTTGTATAAATGATTAAGACCGGTATAGTGGGAGTGCTAACTCTAGGAGATTGATTTTTATTCATGATTCAAGTAAAATTAAGGACTAGATACATAGTGAAGATGTGATGAAAGTAAGAGAAAAACACAAATATGAGGGCCTCGGGTCTACGGTGTGAGGGTGATTCATAGGTTGCCTACTTGATGCATTAAGTCTTGGCGTGGACACTACTCCGGAATTATCGGGACCGTGGCACGCTTGTGGGGTGTTTTGTTGATTACGGGTGGTGCTATGGTCTATGACGGAGGCTGAATTGACCATAGGCTCGGCATGATGCGTCATGTCACGACGTGGGATTTCCCTCCAGGTTGTCTGGACATGGGCTCGTAACTCATAGGACATCTAGGATACTTACCGTAGTTACAGTAGTAGATTAAGTCATGGCGAGGAATTGAACCCTACAAGATGAAAAACGGTTAAGGGCTTAACCTCAAACCTATGTAGTATGAGATGCACAGAATCCGAACAAGTGCGCATTAGTGTCATATAATATAAATAACTGCATTAAGGACTAAGTGTACAATCATAACACGACCTCAATAGGCTAGTCCCTGTAGCTATGATTTGTGATAAGTTTGTGTTTTCCAAGTGAGAGAAAATTGATGTATTATATCCTAGCGTCAGTTGAATGAACTGACGTGCCCACAGTTTCTATGCAGGATAAAATGATTGACAAGATTAAAGTATGCATGCTGCTTAAAGAATGATTCAAGTGTTTTATATTTTATTCATGTAAATTGTTGTAAATTGCTTCCGCTGTATAAGTGTAAATGTAGATGTAACTCTGATGTAATAAAAGTTTTAATTTCCTTGTAAAATTGTACGAAGAGAAGTGTAAAGATCCTGTGGAACTTCGAATTCGGTCTTATTTAGAATTCGGGGTGTTACAAATCCCTCGCCATGACTTAATCTACTACTGTAACTACGGTAAGTATCCTAGATGTCCTATGAGTTACGAGCTCACGCCTAGGTGCCCTGGGGAGAATCCCAACACACTGTCACATGACTCATCATGCAGGCATCCTGTGGTAATTCACTTCCTACCATAGACATGACACCACCCACAATCACCAAACACCCCACGAGCGTCACCACCGGGACGGTACTCTTGAGCAGTATCCACGCCCTACTCATGACACATCATGGGACATCCTATGAATACTCTCACGCCGCCAATCCAATGGCCCTTATACTCATGTTTTTCTCTTACTTTCATCACATCTTCACTATGTATCTAGTCCTTAATTTAATTGAATCATGAACAAAATCAATCCTTTAGGGTTAGCACTCCCACTATGCCGGTCTTATTCATTCATTTCACATGACCCAAATCTTGGTTTTTTTATTTTCAAATATCATCTCAACATTTCTTTCATTGTCAGTATGAGGCTTAGCTACACCCTAGATCTTAATTTCAACTCATAATTACAACATCGAGTTTTTCATACTCATAAGATCTTTTTCATGATTAACAATAATTTTCCTTTCATGTTCATAGCATTTGTATATTCATATTCATAATATCTTTCATAACTCATCATGTCATTAAATTCCAATTTTATGTACAGTGTCATGCATAAACAAATAAATTCAACTCGTCATATTCAATAGTTCATTCTTTCCACAAATTCTCTTACACTTATTTCAATCAACACTAATTTCACAATTTACAATTCCAATTAATTTCACAATTCACACTTTCAAATTTCCCATTACTAATTCTCATTTCAAGCCCTTTTAAAACAATTCCTTTATCTTTCTTTATCTAAAGACAATTTAACTTAATGATTTATAATAAGTTCTTTCTTGCAAAATTTCACGCCCAGCTTCCCAAAAATACGGAATACGAGCACGTAACATTGGCCCAGCGAATGATTTTCGTCATCCATAAGCTGTTCAGGAATCTTTACAATATCTCACAAAATAATCAGAGTCGAAAGCAAAAAAACAACCACATGCACATATGAACCAATTACCAACAATAATACTTGAAACCAAATATATATATATCTCAAATAGTCATGATCTGAATAAGTCAAAATTTCGGGTCATACTGCCCAAACACAAAGAATGCAAATAACAGATACAATGTTCAAAATGAGCAACAGGAAATAAATGAAGATATAACAAAAGCTCCAGCCAACTAGAACTTTGGATCACATACTCTATCGGGCAGCTGACCCTCCTGATCTGCAATTAGTGAATTTGCAAGAGAAGAAAAAAAAAAACAAGTACCCGTCAATTGCAAGTTACGGGCCACTTATAATGTAGGATACAAGTACATAGGGATAGAAAATTCTAAGTAACAAACCTAACATGGTATAAGTGTGTCAACAGAAATATAATATCTAACTTGAATCAGGAAAATAGAAACAAGTAGAATGTTATACTAATAGGTACAGGTAACATGTATCAAGTGTCAAGTAAACAGGTAAACAGATAAACATGTAACAGGTATCAGGTAACAGGTATACAGGTAAACAAGTAATCATGTAACATGTATCAGGTAACAGGTATACATGTAAACAAGTAATCATGTAACAGGATAATCAGGTATCAAGTACAGGAAATTAGATTATGTCATGTCAAGTCTTGTTATATTACTATCTAGGTAGCACTTTATGCATCCATCCTTTTACTACATGTTTGCTATAGTCAAAGCAATTTCATTTTAGAATTCATAGTGGACCATAGAGGGCAGTGTACTCAGGGACAAGTAATCCAAATCATATACCAAATTCCAAATAATCTAAATCATATACCAGATTCCAAATTAACCAAGTCATATACCAAATTCCAAATAATCCAAATCATATACCAAATTCCAAATTATCCAATCATATACCAAATTCCAAATATGGGAAATACGGGCCCCCTTCCGAGTACACATTTCTGAATTATCCACTATTAGATCCTTTCCTTAAACCCCGGCTTGATCATTTATTATTATAATCAGGCATGCATGTATGTGTCCTAAAACAAAGTAGGGATAACAGGATATAAACATGTATCAGGTTCAGGGTGCAAGATAAATAAGTACAGGTACAAGATAACACATAACAGGGTAAAACAACTAGTTTTCTAATTCAGGACAGCAAGACAGTGTTGTACTCAAACAGTGATTCCCCGCTACTACAAACATCCAAATCTGGATCCATCGAAGGATCTAGAAAATAGACTTCCACACGAATCCAACGAATATAAATAAGTCATATAGTAATTCACAACATCATAACTCAAAACAGGGTTGAATCCAAAAAAACATGTTCAGACAGAAATCAGTAAAACGAATTCTCAGTCAGAAAAACTGCATCAAAACCTCTTAAATAAGTAAGTAAAAATCAGGGGTATTCCCCTATATGTCTAGAATCAGAATACAAAGTTTCATAATATTCCAGTAAAATTAGTTTAGTCATCAAAAATAAGAAAATATCAAGAAACGATACTTTGGCAAATCTGGAATTCCTAACACTGCTATATGAAAACTGAAGTATCTCGCAAACCGTGAAACGAAATCCAAATCCGCCAAAGGGAGATGAAAATAGACAGAATAATCTAACTTTCATATTTCATAAATATTTTCTATACAGTAAAAGGAAATAGGGTGAAAATACGATTTTTACAGAACAGCGAGCAAAATACAGCAAGTATAACTTTCATAAACAAGCATGAAACGGCATATAAAACTCATTAATAAAATCCATCAAAATTCTGGGTAATCCTTAACTAGATATAGTAAAACTAACCAAAGTTTCAGATCAAAATAATATGTATAGCACAAGTATCAAAATAATTTAATCATCAAAATCATCAAGAAACAAAATTTGGAAAAGACCTACACCTCTGTAGTAAAATAGTCATATCTCACACATATGAAAACGAAATCGAGCAAGGTCAGAGGGGTTGGAAAAAAGACTAAATTCTCTAAAATTTATGTTTTATACTGGAACCAAGATACTGACTTCAAGACAATCCAAAACAGTAACAAAACAGATCAACGACAAAATACAGATTTTTCCCTTTAACAACAACTCAACAAATATCATACAAAACTTGTTCAAAGCACAACCAAGCATGAAACTGAGTCCACCAAGTGTCCAAACATCATGAATTAGGGTTATTAATATATCTAAATCAAGCCTATTACATGGTTCTCAACAAATATCCAAATTCTCACTAGAAGTCTCACATACATGATCAAATTAAGAACGGGTAAAACCTAAGTTAATTTATGTCAATATTGTGTCGTGAGGCAACTGTGGTCAAGTTTTCACAATAGAGACAATACTCATCAAGGATAACACACACACGAGTTGTCTTTAGACCCAACTACACTATAGGTGGTATTTTTGACTTGTATCAAACAAAGGAATTGGAGTACAAATTACTTGCCTTAACCGAAGACGAAAATGAAGAACACCAAGAATGACAGCAGTGGATTCCGAAAATGAACAAAATCCATGAACGAAAATCCCTGAATCAACGAATCCAAGCAAACTCGTGCAAAAATCACCACACGAGCAAAACTCCACAAAGCGAGAGAGAGATCAAGAGAGCGAGAGATGACGACGACGGGGTGCGGCCTGGCCTGGCTGCAAGTCGACAGCGCCGGAGGGAGGGAATGGGGAGAGATTCGATGGATGGATGAGGAGAGGGATGGTGGTTGGGTGGATGAGTGGATGGATTGCGGCCAAAGGGGGGTCTCGGGATGAGGGGGATGATCGGCTTGGGGGTGGGCGTAGGGTGTGTGCGGGTTAGAGAGAGAGAGAGAGAGAGAGAGAGACAGGGTGCTAGGGTTTAGATGTTAGGGTTAGGGTTTGAGGGGAGAGATATAAATATATATAGAGAGGATTAGGGTGATTGGGTAATTGGGTTGTGGGTAGATTAGGAGTAGTAATAGGATTGATTAATGGGTATTGATAAGGATTAATGGCATAGGATTTAAAATAGGATTGGGTTTAATTTAGCATTGGTAAATCTATTAGGGATCAACAATAGGATTGGGAATAGTATTAGGGTTTTAAAATAGGATTTAAATAAAAGATCAAATCGAATAGATAAAGTAATAAATAAAAGTAGGATTATATATCAAAATATATATTGATTCTACAAGATAAAAATTGTTTGAAATACTACAAATTCAAATAACAATAGAAATAGATTTTTAAATCAACAATCAAAGTAAAAGATAAAATAACATGAATAACAAAAATAACAATAATCATAATGAGCATTAACACAAATAATATTAATAATACAAAAATCAACACATAATAATAATAAACATAATAATCCAAAGCATAATAAAAATATTTGTATTATAAAAAAAATATATCATTGGGAACTAGTTATAAATAAACTATTGATTAAAAATAGGTTTAAACAGAAGATCTAATAATACATTTTAACAAAGAATTTGAAAGTAGAAAAATTAATGTACAAAAAATTTAAATATAGAAAAATACACATCAAATACGGGTTTGGGGAAACAGAGGTTACACAAAAGTAGTCTCAAATTCTCATTTATACTAGGCCACAAGTCATAGAAAATTATCTCACGAAAATCCAGATATTATTTGAAACTTCTGGGCAGTTGAATGTTAAAACATGGCCAGTCGGTTGTGTTGTGAGGATTTAAAAACTCAAAAACCAATAGTCAGGGCAGTCGACTGTTACAATATAGTCAATCGACTATTCTGCAAAGATTTAAAAATTCGAAAACAGATAATCAGGACAGTCGACTGTTATAATATAGTCAGTTGACTTATCTGCAAAGATTTAAAAATTCGAAAACAGATAATCAGGGCAGTCGACTGTTACAATATAGTCGGTCAACCGTCGATTGCACAAGGTTGAAAATTTTAACGTAGGTCATGGATATATTTTTGACATTGAGAACAAGATCACACTTCTCCCATTATTTATAATCTAGATTTCCACAAAACTTCTTTATTTCTTTGCTTATTATTATCCTACAACATTTTTAGAACACAAAATTCCCATCTTTCTACAATGGTGTTATTCTAGTTTAGTTAATCACCATTTTCATGATGCATTTAATCACTATAAGCATAAATTTCTACATAAAGCATATTTCAAGAACATATAGCATGTCAATATGATAGATTCTAACACATTTATTCACAATTTACCAACTAACAATCATTTTATCAATCATTCTCTAAATTACCATTCTTTTCTCTAAATGAGTAAACAAGATGCCAAATTACTTAGTTCTTTTTCCTTAATAATCTTATCAATCCATTCCTAAGCATGATGTCTAGATTAGAAGCATGAGAAACACCCACCTATTTGGAAAAATGAAATGAAAGCTCTTAGAATCTCCTGGAATGCAAGAAAGTGGCCTTCTCCTCCTAAATTGTGTTGTCAAAACGTCTCCTCCTTGTGCTTGATTGGAATCCGAGCCCACCTTTGCTCCTTTGATGCTAGTCGGCCTCTTCTTGAGGGAATGCACACACATAAGCACACTCTAATCTTTTACTCACTAACACTTCTCAATCTTTTTGCTCACTTAGTCTTTTCTCTCTTAATAATTTGTTTAGTGTATTAATGAGAAGAAAACTAGGGGTATTTATACACTTTTAGGATGAGAATAGATGGATAGGATTTAATCAAGGAGTTAGAGATCAAGGATCATGATGAAAAGGGAAGTTGTAGTAACTTCCATGATCCCACAACCACCCCTCAACTCAACCCCACTCCCCCTCTCTTCTCTCCACAATCCGGCCTACCCCTAGGGTGTGCAATGCACACACTAGTACATGCACGTGTCCCAACTAGTGTCCCCTATTAAAAGTTTTACATTATTAATTTATTTATTGTTTACCAATTGTGTCATATTACAAGTTATGACAATTAAAAGGATAACTAATTTGTGGGCTTTTAGACTCATGGGTCAAAATAAAATATTTAATTAATTAGGTTGGGCTTAAATTAGAAAAAACAAGATTAGGCTTTTTTTAAAAAAAAATAAGCTTCTAGAAAATAAAGAGAAAGAGAGGAAACAATTATTTGTTCATATTATAAAAGATAATTTTATAAGAAAACATTTATACAAAAATTTGTACGAGCACAACACGTAAAATCAACAATTTCTCATTTAATAAAAATTTAGGGTATTACACTTATCCACTTCAGCCCATTCTTTTTCCATCAAGTCCCTCCGCCTCGGGGGTTTATTGTTCGGCTTGTAAAAATTCCAAACTGTGGGGATTTCCCAAGACGTCTCGCTCTAGACAACAAGATACTTCTCCTTCCACGCCTTTATCGAGTCCGGGTGACCGTGCATCACCCTCTTGTGGGGGCGTGGCGACATGTATAAGATCCCCTCCATATCTCTGAGGGAGCTCACCCCTAAGACAGTGCAGAAATACTTAAGCCTTAGCTTGACCCCATTCTCCTGGCACTTTGGGATGAAGCAGACCAGATGCTTCCACGAGTTGGGACCGTACTGTATCGGACTCTGCTCCCCCCACCTTAGCACCCTCTTGATAAACGGGTGCAGCGGCAACCTCAATCCCGAGACGAAAGCATCCTCAGGGAACATACAAAAACTCTTCTCCAACTCAGTAGTTGGACGAAGACCAGGGCTCGGAATCAGCAGCTCAAACACCCAAGGAATAAAGTAAGCGCCCTTAATATCGGCAGGTAGTCTGCCTTCAACGCACACTGGACGCTGTCCATCTTTATCATGGTCTGACCTGATGCACGCTCCCCCACGGTAAATTGGACAAGTTCCTCAACGTCGTCAGGGTACATCCTGATTGACCCTGGGTTCCTATTTGTCACGGGAGGATCTGCAAGCCCTTCTCAGAGCTCGTCCGGCGTACTCAGACTACCCGGCCGAATCCACTTTCTTTTCTTCCTATGGGGACTTAGCTTCCTCTCCGGAGACGGAGTTGCCAACGGGGGCAGAGGGGGGAGACCTTCTTCCTCTGCTACCACTCCCTTGGCTCCTCCTTCACCCCCTCCTGGCCAACCTCTCCCTCGGCTCCTCCTATACCTCCCTCCTGGTCACTCTCTTCCTCAACAAACTCCTCCTCAGACCCCTCGTCAGTCTCCTCCACCGATGTGCCCTCTTCTGGCATACGACTTCGCAAAGGGGCCACAACCAAAACCACATCGCTCGTTCCCTCGGATCCCGAATCCGACTATTCTTCGTCCTCCAAAACAGGGTCACCCAGGGACCAAGACGTAGATTGTATCTCAACCTCCTCCACATCACGACCTGAAGAACTTGCCTCAGAACCGGACTGAGAGCGCGACATAAGGAAACAAAATACTAAACTGATTTACCAGAAACGGGAGGATCACCGTAAAACTTGTCATCGACAGCAAAGAAAGGGAAATTCCTGTTATGAAGAGAGAGATTGCGAAGTGAAGAAATGAAGGGGGTGGGGGATTTATAGAATGGGGAAGACTCCTCGAATTTTGCAAAAAGAATCCTAACCGTCCAATCTTGATCATCAAGATCTAACGGCTACTAAGATCTCTAATGCCTCGATTTCCACCCCCATGACGTCAGCCTGGCGCATAAAACCCGGTTTTACCCTTGGCCTTGTCAGCCAGTACGGTGGCTCGGTGTACCATGGCAACAGCTCAAGTACTCCACATTATTTTTTTTACCACTGCAACCTCGAGCCATACCAAAGCTTTTCCAATAAGTTTTGGGGCCTGGAGCTCGGCAGTAACCTCGAGCCATACCCAAACTTTTTCAACAAGCAGAGGACTCGGCGCTCGGCAGTAACCTCGAGCCATACCCTAGCTTTTCCAACAAGCAGGGGGCATCGGCGCTCGGCAGTAACCGCGAGCCATACCCAAGCTCTTCCAACAAGCATTGGGGCTCGGTGCTCGGTTGTAACCTCGAGCCATACCAACGCTTTTCCAACAAGTTTTGGGACTCGGCGTGTGGTTGTAACCTCGATCCATACCAAATCTTTTACAACAAGTTTTGGGGCTCGACGCTCGGTTGTAACCTCGAGCCATACCAAACCTTCTCCAACAAGTTCTGGGGCTTGTCGCTCGGTTGTAACCTCGAGCCATACCCTAGCTGTTCCAACAAATAAAGGGGGCTCGGCGCTCGGCAGTATCCTCGAGCCATACCCAAGCTTTTCCAACAAGCAGGGGGCTCGGCGCTTGGCAGTAACCTCGAGCCATACCAAAGCTTTTCCAACAAGCATTGGGGCTCGGCACTCGGTTGTAACCTCGAGCCATACCAAAGATTTTCCAACAAGTTTTGGGGCTCGTCGGTCGGTTGTAACCTCGAGCCATACCCTATCTTCTCTAACTAAAAGGGGGGCTCAGCGCTCGGCAGTAACCTCGAGCCATACCCAAGCTTTTCCAACAAGCATTGGGGCTTGGGACTCAGTCGCAACCTCGAGCCATACCAAAACTTTTCCAACAAGTTTTAGGGCTCCTCTCCCGGTTGTAACCTCGAGCCATACCCTAGCATTTCCAACAAACAAAGGGGGCTCGGTGCTTAGCAGTAACCTCGAGCCATACCCAAGCTTTTTTCACCAAGCAGGGGGGCTCGGCACTCGGCAGTAACCTCGAGCCATACCCAAGCTTTTCCAACAAGAATTAGGGCTCGGTGCTCGGTTGTAACCTAGAGCCATACCAAAACTTTTTCAACAAGTTTTGGGGCTCGGCGCTCGGTTGTAACCTCGAGCCATTCCAAAGATTTTCCAACAAGTTTCGGGTTCGGCGCTCGGTTGTAACATCGAGCCATACCATAGCTTTTCCAACAAGTTTTGGGGCTCGTCATTCAGTTGTAACCTCAAGCCATACCCTAGCTTTTCCAACAAACAAAGGGGGCTTGGCGCTCAGCAGTAACCTCGAGCCACACCTAAGCTTATCCAACAAGCAGGGGGCTTGGTGATTGGCAGTAACCTCGAGCCAAACCCAAACTTTCCCAAAAAGCAGCGGGGTTTGGCGCTCAGCAGTAACCTCGAGCCATACCCAAGCTTTTTCAACAAGCATTGGGGCTCGGCACTCGGTTGTAACCTCGACTCATACCAAAGCTTTTCCAAAAAGTTTTGGGGCTTGGCACTCGGTTGTAACCTCGAGCCATACCAAAGCTTTTCCAACAAGTTTTGGGGCTCGTCGCTTGGTTGTAACCTCGAGCCAAACCCTAGCTTTTCCAACAAGCAGGGGAGCACGGCGCTCGGCAGTAACCTCGAGCAATACCCAAGCTTTTCCAACAAGCATTGGGGCTCGGCGCTCGGTTGTAACCTCGAGCCATACCAAATCTTTTCTAACAAGTTTTGGGGCTCGTCACTCGGTTGTAACCTCGAGCCATAGCAAAGCTTTTCCAACAAGTTTTGGGGCTCGTCGCTCAGTTGTAACCTCGAGCCATACCAAAGATTTTCCAACAAGTTTTGGGGCTCGACGATCGGTTGTAAGCTCGAGCCGCACCAAAGCATCTCCAACAAGTTTTGGGGCTCGTCGCTCGGTTGTAACCTCGAGTCATACCCTAGCTGTTCCAATAAAAAAGGGGGCTCGGCAATAACCTCGAGTCATACCTAAGCTTTTCCAATAAGCAGGGGGGCTCGGCGCCCGGCAGTAACCTTAAGCCATACGCAAGTTTTTCCAACAAGCAATGGGGCTCGACGCTCGGTTGTAACCTCGAGCCATACCAAAGCTTTTACAACAAGTTTTGGGGCTCATCGCTCGGTTGTAACCTCGAGCCATACCCTACCTTTTCTAACAAGCAGGGGGCTCGGGGCTCGGCGCTCGGCAGTAACCTCAAGCCATACCCAAGCTTTTCCAACAAGCATTGGGGCTCGGGGCTCGGTTGTAACCTCGAGCCATACCAAAGATTTTCCAACAATTTTCGGGACTCGTTGCTCGGTTGTAACCTCAAGCCATACCCTAGCTTTTCCAACAAACAATGGGGGCTCAGCGCTCAGCAGTAACCTCGAGCCACACCCAAGCTTATCCAACTAGCAGGGGGCTCGGCACTCGGCAGTAACCTCGATCCAAACCCAATCTTTTCCAACAAGCAGGGGGCTCGGCACTCGGCAGTAACCTCGAGCCATACCTAAGCTTTTCCAACAAGAATTAGGGCTTGGTGCTCGGTTGTAACCTCGAGTCATATCAAAGCTTTTCCAACAAGTTTTGGGGCTCAGCGCTCGGTTGTAACCTCGAGCCATACCAAAGCTTTTCCAACAAGTTTTGGGGCTCGTCTCTTAGTTGTAACCTCGAGCCGTACCCTAGCTTTTCCAACAAGCAGGGGGGCACAGAGCTCGGCAGTAACCTCGAACCATACCCAAGCTTTTCCAACAAGCATTGAGGCTCGGCGCTCGGTTGTAACCTCGAGCTATACCAAAGCTTTTCTAACTAGTTTTGGGGCTCGTCGCTCGGTTGTAATCTCGAACCATACCAAAGCTTTTCCAATAAATTTTGGGGCTCGTCGTTGGTTGTAACCTCGAGCCATACCAAAGCTCTTCCAACAAGTTTTGGGGCTCGACATTGGGTTGTAACCTCGAGCCATACCAAAGCTTCTCCAACAAGTTTTGGGGCTCGTCGCTCGGTTGTAATCTCGAGCCATACCCTAGCTATTCCAACAAACAAAGGGGGCTCAGCTCGGCAGTAACCTCAAGCCATACCTAAGCTTTTCCAACAAGTAGGGGGGGTCAGTGCTCGGCTGTAACCTCGAGCCAAACGCAAGCTTTTCCAACAAGCAATGGGGCTCGACGCTTGGCAGTAACCTCAAGCCATACCAAAGCTTTTCCGACAAGCATTGGGGTTTGGCGCTCGGTTGTAACCTCGAGCCATACAAAAGCTTTTCCAATAAGTTTTAGGACTCGGCGCTCAGCAGTAACCTCAAGCCATATCCAAGCTTTTTCTACAAGCATTGAGGCTCGGTGCTCGGTTGTAACCTCGAGTTATACCAAAGCTTTTCTAACTAGTTTTAGGGCTCGTCGCTCGGTTGTAACCTCGAGTCATACCAAAGCTTTTCCAACAAGTTTTGGGGCTCGTCGTTCGGTTGAAACCTCGAGCCATACCAAAGCTTTTCCAACAAGTTTTGGGGCTCGACGCTCGGTTGTAACCTCGAGCCATACCAAATCTTCTCCAACATGTTTTGGGGCTCGTCGCTCGGTTGTAACCTCGAGCCATACCCCAGCTATTCCAACAAACAAAGGGGGCTCAGCTTGGCAGTAACCTCGAGCCATACCTAAGCTTTTCCAACAAGCAGGGGGGCTCCGTGCTCGGCCGTAACCTCGAGCCAAACGCAAGCTTTTCCAACAAGCAATGGGGCTCGGCGCTCGGTTGTAACCTCGAGCCATACCAAATCTTTTCCAATAAGTTTTGGGGCTCGGCACTCGGTTGGAACCTTGAGTCATACCAAAACTTTTCCAACAAGTTTTGGGGCTCGTCGCTCGGTTGTAACCTCGAGTCATACCCTAGCTTTTCTAACAAGTAGGGGGGCTCGGCGGTCGGCAGTAACCGCGAGTCATACCCAAGCTTTTCCAACAAGCATTGGGGCTCGGTGCTCGGTTGTAACCTCGAGCCATACCAAAGCTTTTCCAACAAGTTTTAGGGCTCACCGCTCGGTTGTATCCTCGAGCCATACCCTAACTTTTCCAACAAACAAAGGGGGCTCGGTGCTCGGCAGTAACCTCGGGCCATACCCAAGATTTTCCAACAAGCAGGGGGACTCGACGCACGGCAGTAACCTCGAGGCATACCCAAGCTTTTCCAACAAGCATTGGGGCTCAGCGTTCGGTTGTAACCGCGAGCCATACCAAAGCTTTTCCAACAAGTTTTGAGGCTTTGCGCTCGGTTGTAACCTCGAGCCATACCAAAGCTTTTCCAACAAGTTTTGGGGCTCGACACTCGGTTGTAATCTCGAGCCGTACCAAAGCTTTTCCGACAAGTTTTGGGGCTCGTTGCTCAGTTTTAACCTCGAGCCATACCCTAGCTTTACCAATAAACAAAGGGGGCTCGGCGCTTAGCAGTTACCTCGAGCCATACCCAAGCTTTTCCAATAAGCACAGGGCTCGGCGCTTGGCAGTAACTTCGAGCCATACCCAAGCTTTTCCAAGAAGCAGGGGGACTCGGTGCTCGGCAATAACCTCGAGCCATACCCAAGCTTTTCCAACAAGGATTGGGCTCGGCGCTTGTTTGTAACCTCGAGTCATACCAAAGATTCTCCAACAAGTTTTGGGGCTCGGCGCTCGGTTGTAACCTCAAGCTATACCAAAGTTTTTCCAACAAGTTCTGGGGCTCGTCTCTCGGTTGTAACCTCAAGACATACCCTAGCTTTTCCAACAAGCAGGGGGGCACGGCGCTCGACAGTAACCTCGAGCCATACCCAAGATTTTCCAACAAGCATCGGGGCTCGGCGCTCGGTTGTAACTCGAGCCATACCAAAGCTTTTCCAACAAGTTTTGGGGCTCATCGCACGGTTGTAACCTCGAGCCATACCGAAGCTTTTCCAACAAGTTTTAGTGCTCGTCGCTCCGTTGTAACCTTGAGCCATACCCTAATTTTTCCAACAAGCAAAGGGTTCTCGGCGGTCGGCAGTGACCTCGAGCCACCCCCCCAGCTTTTCCAACAAACAAAGGGGCTCGGGACTTGGCAGTAACCTCGAGCCATACCCAAGCTTTTCCAACAAGCATGGGGCTCAGCGCTCGACAGTAACCTCGATCCATACCCAAGATTTTCTAAAAAGCAGGGGGTCTTGGCGCTCGGTTGTAATCTTGAGCCATACCAAAGCTTTTCCAACAAGTTTTGGGGCTCGATGCTCGATTGTAACCTCGAGCCAAACGCAAGCTTTTCCAACAAGCAATGGGGCTCGACGCTTGGCAGTAACCTCAAGCCATACCAAAGCTTTTCCGACAAGCATTGGGGTTTGGCGCTCGGTTGTAACCTCGAGCCATACAAAAGCTTTTCCAATAAGTTTTAGGACTCGGCGCTCAGCAGTAACCTCAAGCCATATCCAAGCTTTTTCTACAAGCATTGAGGCTCGGTGCTCGGTTGTAACCTCGAGTTATACCAAAGCTTTTCTAACTAGTTTTAGGGCTCGTCGCTCGGTTGTAACCTCGAGTCATACCAAAGCTTTTCCAACAAGTTTTGGGGCTCGTCGTTCGGTTGAAACCTCGAGCCATACCAAAGCTTTTCCAACAAGTTTTGGGGCTCGACGCTCGGTTGTAACCTCGAGCCATACCAAATCTTCTCCAACATGTTTTGGGGCTCGTCGCTCGGTTGTAACCTCGAGCCATACCCCAGCTATTCCAACAAACAAAGGGGGCTCAGCTTGGCAGTAACCTCGAGCCATACCTAAGCTTTTCCAACAAGCAGGGGGGCTCGGTGCTCGGCCGTAACCTCGAGCCAAACGCAAGCTTTTCCAACAAGCAATGGGGCTCGGCGCTCGGTTGTAACCTCGAGCCATACCAAATCTTTTCCAATAAGTTTTGGGGCTCGGCACTCGGTTGGAACCTTGAGTCATACCAAAACTTTTCCAACAAGTTTTGGGGCTCGTCGCTCGGTTGTAACCTCGAGTCATACCCTAGCTTTTCTAACAAGTAGGGGGGCTCGGCGGTCGGCAGTAACCGCGAGTCATACCCAAGCTTTTCCAACAAGCATTGGGGCTCGGTGCTCGGTTGTAACCTCGAGCCATACCAAAGCTTTTCCAACAAGTTTTAGGGCTCACCGCTCGGTTGTAACCTCGAGCCATACCCTAACTTTTCCAACAAACAAAGGGGGCTCGGTGCTCGGCAGTAACCTCGGGCCATACCCAAGATTTTCCAACAAGCAGGGGGACTCGACGCACGGCAGTAACCTCGAGGCATACCCAAGCTTTTCCAACAAGCATTGGGGCTCAGCGTTCGGTTGTAACCGCGAGCCATACCAAAGCTTTTCCAACAAGTTTTGAGGCTTGGCACTCGGTTGTAACCTCGAGCCATACCAAAGCTTTTCCAACAAGTTTTGGGGCTCGACACTCGGTTGTAATCTCGAGCCGTACCAAAGCTTTTCCGACAAGTTTTGGGGCTCGTTGCTCAGTTTTAACCTCGAGCCATACCCTAGCTTTACCAATAAACAAAGGGGGCTCGGCGCTTAGCAGTTACCTCGAGCCATACCCAAGCTTTTCCAATAAGCACAGGGCTCGGCGCTTGGCAGTAACTTCGAGCCATACCCAAGCTTTTCCAAGAAGCAGGGGGACTCGGTGCTCGGCAATAACCTCGAGCCATACCCAAGCTTTTCCAACAAGGATTGGGCTCGGCGCTTGTTTGTAACCTCGAGTCATACCAAAGATTCTCCAACAAGTTTTGGGGCTCGGCGCTCGGTTGTAACCTCAAGCTATACCAAAGTTTTTCCAACAAGTTCTGGGGCTCGTCTCTCGGTTGTAACCTCGAGACATACCCTAGCTTTTCCAACAAGCAGGGGGGCACGGCGCTCGACAGTAACCTCGAGCCATACCCAAGATTTTCCAACAAGCATCGGGGCTCGGCGCTCGGTTGTAACTCGAGCCATACCAAAGCTTTTCCAACAAGTTTTGGGGCTCATCGCACGGTTGTAACCTCGAGCCATACCGAAGCTTTTCCAACAAGTTTTAGTGCTCGTCGCTCCGTTGTAACCTTGAGCCATACCCTAGTTTTTCCAACAAGCAAAGGGTTCTCGGCGGTCGGCAGTGACCTCGAGCCACCCCCCCAGCTTTTCCAACAAACAAAGGGGCTCGGGGCTTGGCAGTAACCTCGAGCCATACCCAAGCTTTTCCAACAAGCATGGGGCTCGGCGCTCGACAGTAACCTCGATCCATACCCAAGATTTTCTAAAAAGCAGGGGGTCTTGGCGCTCGGTTGTAATCTTGAGCCATACCAAAGCTTTTCCAACAAGTTTTGGGGCTCGATGCTCGATTGTAACCTCGAGCCCTACCAAAGGTTTTCCAACAAATTTTGGGGCTCGGCGCTCGGCAGTGACCTCGAGCCACCCCCCAGCTTTTCGAGACAAGCAGGGGGGCTCAGCGCTCGGCAGGGACCTCAAGCCACCCCCTAGCTTTCCCAACAAGCAAAGGGGGCTCGGCGGTCGGCAGTGACCTCGAGCCACCCCCCAGCTTTTCTAACATGCAGGGGGGCTCGGCGCTCGACAGGGACCTCGAGCTACCCCCTAGGTTTTTCAACAAGTATGGGGAGCTCAGTGCTCGGTGGTAAACTCGAGCCACCCCTAGCTTCCATCACAAGAAAAGGGGCTCATCTCCCGACTCTCGATGCTCAGCAAAGCAAGCCCCTACTTTCGGCTCTCGACGTCCCCGAAGCTTTTTCAAAATGTATGGGGAGCTCGGCGCTCGGTGGTGACCTCGAGCCACCCCTAGGTTTCATGACAAGAAGGGGGGCTCATCTCCCGACCCTCGACGCTCGGCTAAGCGAGCCCCTACTTTCGGCTCTCGACGCTCCCTAAGCTTTCACCTTAAGCATGGGGCTCGTCTCCCGACCCTCGACACTCGGCTAAGCGAGCCCCTACTTTCGGCTCTCGACGTCCCCATAACTTTTCCAACAAGTATGGGAGCTCGTCTCCCGACCCTCGGCGCTCGGCTAAGCGAGCCCCTACTTTCGGCTCTCGACGTCCCTATAGCTTTTCCAACAAGTATGGGGAGCTCGGCACTCGGTGGTAAACTCGAGCCACCCCTAGCTTTCATCACAAGCAGGGGGCTCATCTCCCGACCCTCGTCGCTCGGCTAAGCGAGCCCCTACTTTCGGCTCTCGACGCTCCCTAACTTTTTTCACAAGCAGGGGAGCTCGTCTCCCGACCCTCGATGCTCGGCTAAGCGAGCTCCTACTTTCAGCTCTCGACGTCTGGGGGCTCGTCTCCCGACCCTCGACGCTCGGCTAAGCGAGCCCCTACTATCGGCTCTCGACGTCCCCATAGCTTTTCCAACAAGTATGGGGACCTCGGCGCTCGGTGGTAACCTCCAGCCACCCCTAGTTTTCATCATAAGCAGGGGGGCTCGTCTCCCGACCCTCGACGCTCGGCTAAGCGAGCCCCTACTTTCGGCTCTTGACGCTCCCTAGATTTCATCACAAGTAGGGGTGCTCGTCTCCCGACCCTCGACGCTCGGCTAAGCGAGCCCCTGTTTTTGCCTCTCAACGCCCCTCATACTTTCAAAGGGATCCTCTTCATCCTATCCCGTTGGCCTCTCTAGGAAGATAAAGACCACATTTTCACTATACACACCGCTCCGCTTTTCCTACAGAGACAAAGCACTCCTCCACGGCTGGATTACCCAGCCCTCCAGGAGTGGGGGGCTCCTGATATGGGTCAGATGACGTGCCCCTCCTAGGCCATCGGATCTCCTCAAAACCCGCTCTTCCCTGATCATCAAGTCAACAGAAGTCCAGCGGTCCGTTACCGCCTCAGGCCCACAGGCAAACGGGTCCGCTCAGATCCCAGACTCGTTTGCCTCTGCCTATAAATACCAGACCCCCTCCTCACTGCAGAAGGTAATCTCTCTCTCTCTACCTGAACCCTAGCTGCCCAACACCTTTCTCAGTGACTGACTGGATCGTTGGAGGGCCTGTCGTCGGGACTTCTCCCAGTGTCTCTAGGCCAGTGTGCAGGTACAGAAGACCGAGACGAGCCGCCAAACCTCCTAGCCGAGCCACCAGATCCGAGCCGAGCACCCGGCCTCTACCTCTCGCCTCCTATCCCCTAGCCGCTCTCGCTACCCGGGATCGGACCGACGCCAGTACTAAAGGTTTCCCTTCCACAAAATTACAAGAACTCATACCTGGTGCAGCCACACCCCAAAAAAGAACCGCATCATGGTCTTATCCCCCGATTAACGATTAACGGTGTAATCCCAGCATTGTTTGCGACACTGTGAATGTAAAGAAGAGCAATAATAAACATGTGAATCTTAGGTTAAAGGTTCACTTTGATAATTCACAAAGAAACTAACATGTGGATCGATCTTGACACTTTGAGTAAATTATAGTTTTTTTTTTAACTCCCGATAGAAATTGTTAAAAACTAATCCATATATATGCCATAATTTTTGGCTTTGATATATACCACTGAGCTCACACGTTCTCTGTGACTGAAAAATTAAACCGACTCAAAACTTCGGGCAGAAACCCAAAAATAAGTGGTAGCAGTAAGATACTAAAAGACCATACTAATTCTTTTTTTCATTTTCTATCTACAAAATCATCCTCTTCTTATTAATACAAGTTTTTCAACTGCATTTGAGCTACAACCAGAGAGGTTTGCTCCTATTTAACCTATCAGATAAAAAAAAATTGTTTTTTAGTAAAAATAATACAGATAGACACACCCAAATTACTTAATGTTTAATCGAACACTTCTCGTTGGATTAATAATTTAATTGACGACCTTCTCTTCTTTACTAAATTCTGGACTAGTGGATTATCACATAAAAAAGTGCATGCACTTCATCTTCATCTCCTTGATGCAGCTGCAGCTATTTTCTTACAATATACTTTTCTACCTCCTTAACCTTGCCATCTTTTAATTTTCCTTATGTGTTGTTGTTTTCTTCTTGTGCAGATCTAAACTTCTATGGCCTTTGGACTGCCTTTGGGGTTTATCAAGCTTCTATTTTACTTGCTATATGTTAGTAGGTGTTTTGTCTCCTGATGGGCTTGGTTTCCGTCTTCTATATGTTCTTCTGTTGGCCATATTAATGGGGGTCCTCTTCTATACTACCCCTGTTCATCCTAGTTGCTTAAGTTTCTATCATTTTTGCGCATATATATATATATGTTAACCATTCTCTCTATGATGTTTCAGTTTTGGGTGTTTATATGGTTGGTTACATAACCTGATTTCCCTCTGCATTTTATTTCCAGTATTGCATATTGTGTTCTGCTGTGTTGTCTGCTAGCTGCAGGTTGCTGTGGCTGCTCTGTCGGCGATGGTTGCGTCTCCGTTTGCTATTCGTTCATCTAACTTGTATTCTACTTGTTCCCTTTTTTTCGTGTTTATATTTGGATTTGGTGTGCACTCGATTTTTTCTCTGTGCTTGGTTTAGGTTTGGGTGGCTTCATTGCCTGATTCTCCTCTGCATTTTCCTTTGAATATGGTATATTTGGTGGTCTTTTGTGTTTGCTATTTGGTTCAGGTTACAGTGGCTGCAATGTTCGTGGCTGCGCCTTTCTGCTCTCATCTATCCCGAGGCATTATGTATCTTTGCATCGATATTCTTAGTTTTGCTTCACCTGTGTGTGGACGACGGCCATTGTACCTTCTCCGTACTGGTTCTGAGATGTTTTTTTTCCACCTTCGCATGTGTACTCATGAGGTACTTACTATTCTTTGGGAGTTTGTTTCTTTGTTGTAAATGTCTCATTTGCAAGGCCTTCCGGGTGTTGAGGTGTATGAGTTTGTTTTTCATTCTTTGGGGGCAATTTTACTGCTTGTAAATCTATGTTTTGTATGTTTCTCTTCGTTTATTATTATTAAAATTCTGGCTAGAGTCGTTTTACTCTATCCTATACATTAAAAACAGATTAATCTAACAACACTCTACAGCCGGCAGCCACATGCTGGGCCAAATTAAGGATCTTTAGGGGCACACACTTTGGTCAAGGCTACCAAAGCAGGTGAAGATGCAAAAAAAAAAAGGCCAAGGAGAAGTTCGCCGACTATGCTACCTCTACGTACGAGGTTGACTCTGAGGACGAGGGTGATGTGCTCAACAATGAGGACACTTGAACCTTGGAGCTACTACTATCTTTTGGGAGCATTCAGTTAATTTGTTTTTTGGTGTTTTGGGGGTAGATATATGACTTGTATTCTAGGTGTATTTGGTGACTTTGCTTACTTCAGAGTCGTCTATGTAATTCACGGCATCTCTTTGCTCGTGTTCTTGGTTGGTTGGAATTAATTTTTGCAGTTTTCCGGGCCGGATTCCGGCAAGCTCCGGCCACCGGCGGCACCGGAAAATGAGTGGATTGCGATCCTCTCGTCGAGTACTATTCCGTAGTATACTCACTTGCCAAAAACGAATTCCGTATGAATGAGAAATGTTGATCCAAAGTTGGGTACTTGAAAGGTACCAACTTAACAAATGGATAGTCCCATATCGGAAATTGGCAAAGATTGTTACTAGTATATATACTAGAAAACTGGACTAGAGGGCGTGGCCCGGGGGTTACCACTAACGTGTAGTGGAGAGAGGACTTAGCCAAAATGACAAACACACACGCGCGCGCGCCCGGCCCGGCCCGGCCCGGCCCGGCCCGGCCCGGCCCGGCCCGGCTCCGGCTCCGGCCTCGGCTCGGCTTGGTCTGGTCTGGCTTAAAATTTTATTGCCATTACTCTGTAACAGCAGAGTAATGGCTCACCAGTTACTAAGCTGAAGAGTCCCCATTACTCTTCTGTTACAGAGTAATGGCTGCTGAACAGTCTCCAGTCCAACTCTTATCTATATATCCAGACCCAGACATCAGCTCCCAGGGCGATACAGAAAAATTTTTGCACTTCAGTCTTCCTCTTCTTCTTCCTCTGCTCTGAGTCCAATATCTGTCAACTGAGAGTACACACAGACAGCAGTTCGTTGTCTGTAACCGTCGCACTACGGGGCAAATTCTGCTTTAAGGACAGAGATTCTTAAAAATCTCGACTCTGTACAAGTTTATTTCCTTACTGTTTTCCTTTCTGTATTTGGAGTCTTCACAACTTTGTTGAAAATTAGTATTATTTTATATTCAGGTTCTAACAATCTTAAAGCAGAATTTTTCCTCACAGATTCTAACAATTTTGTGAAGTTTGTTTACAGGTTCTGTTCGGAAAAATAACTAATAGTTTCTGTTTCACCCAATTTCAGAGAAGAGAACAAAATCAAAACATGGAAAACACACAAACTGAAGTTGCTGCTGGGCTTATCAGTACCCAAACTCCGATGACCCAGAATGTGACTGCACAATCGGTTGCGGCACATTCGGTCGTTCTGCCCACGCACATAAGCGTGGGAGAAAAACCGGAGAAGTTCAATGGAACTAGGTTCAAAAAGTGGCAGGGGAAGATGCAGTTCTACCTGACCACATTGAAGCTGGACAGATTCCTCAATGAATCTGCCCCGATGCTGGCGCCAATGGAAGCACACTCTGTTGCAGCAGTTGACGCGTGGACACAGGGGGACTACCTGTGCAGGAACTACATCCTGAATGGACTGGTAGACTCTCTGTACAACGTCTATTGTGTCTTCAAGACATCCAAACTCCTGTGGGGGTCCCTGGAAAAGAAGTACAAAACTGAAGACGCCGGGTCCAAGAAATTTGTTGTCGGCAAATTTCTGGACTACAAGATGATTGACTCCAAAACTGTGGTGAGTCAAGTCCAAGAACTGCAGGTTATAATGCACGACATTGCTGCAGAGAATATGACGCTGTGCGAACCATTCCAGGTTGCAGCGTTCATAGAAAAACTTCCACCTGGGTGGAAAGACTTCAAGAACTATCTCAAACACAAACGAAAGGAGATGTCTCTTGAAGATCTAATTATCAGGTTGCGGATTGAAGAAGAGAATCGCAAGGCTGAGAGGTCCTATGGAAATCAGTCCATAGAAAAGGCTAATGTGGTGGAGCATGAACAGAAGGGCAAGAAGAGGAAGTTTCTGCCACAAGCCTCCAACAAAAAACCTCTTGCAAAGAGGTTTGCTGGGAAATGCCACAAGTGTGGTAAGTTGGGGCACAAAATTTCTGAGTGTCGCAGTAAGGACAGTAATTATTCAAAATCTGGACATGTAAAAGGAAATGAAAAATCCCATGTACACATAGCTGAGAACTTGTCCACTGGTCTCTCTGACCTGGACCTCTGTGCTGTTGTTTCAGAGGTAAATCTTGTGGGGAGCAATCCTCGCGAATGGTGGTACGATACTGGGGCCACCAAGCATATCTGCTCGGACAAGGAAATGTTCACTTCCTATCAGAAGTGCAACAAAGATGAACAACTGTTCATGGGAAACTCTTCCACCTCCAAAATTGAAGGAACAGGGAAGATAGTGCTGAAAATGACTTCAGGCAAAGAGCTAACACTCACAAATGTGCTGCATGTCCCAGACATTAGAAAGAACTTGATATCAGGTTCTTTGCTAAGTAAGAATGGGTTCAAAGTTGTACTTGTTTCTGATAATTTTGTACTGTCCAAGAATGGGGTATATTTGGGTAAAGGATATGTAAAGGATGGACTGTTCAAGTTTAATGTAATGACAGTCATCCCTAAAACTATTGTTCCTGCTGTTCCCAAAGTTAATGAAATAACTCCTATTGCCTATGTTGTTGAGTCTTCTTCTGTTTGGCATGAAAGACTAGGCCATGTTAATGTAAATTCTATGCGTAGATTAGTTAACATGAATTTGCTACCAAAGTTTAAGGTAGATAACTCAGAAAAATGTGAAGTTTGCACGGAGGCCAAACTCACTAAAACTCCATCACGTTCTGTAGAAAGAAACACAGAAACTCTAGGTCTCATTCACACAGATCTGTGTGACTTAAAATATGTGCAGACCAGAGGTGGCAAAAAGTACTTTGTGACTTTCATAGACGATTGCACAAAATTCTGTTATGTATATTTGTTACATAGCAAAAATGAGGCTTTGGATAAATTCAAGGAATATAAACTTGAGGTTGAGAATCAACTTGGCAAAACGATTAAAATCGTTAGAAGTGATAGAGGAGGAGAATATGATGCACCATTTAACATGTTCTGCTCGGAACATGGAATAGTTCATCAGACAACTGCTCCCTACTCACCCGAATCAAACGGTACAGCCGAGCACAAAAACCGAACTCTAAAGGAGATGATGAATGCCTTGTTGTTGAATTCTGGCTTACCCCAAAACATGTGGGGGGAAGCGTTGCTGACTGCCAACTACATTCTCAACAAAATACCTCACAAGAAAACCGGCAAGACACCATACGAATGGTGGAAAGGTAACTTACCTTCGTATAAATACCTCAAAGTGTGGGGGTGTCTAGCAAAAGTGGCAGTACCTAACCCGAAACAGGTCACCATCGGACCTAAGACGATTGATTGCATATTCATAGGCTACGCACACAACAGTAGTGCATATCGGTTCTTGGTATACAAATCGGATATACCGGATATCCATGTAAATACAATAATGGAATCAAGAAATGCTTCATTCTTTGAACACGTGTTTCCGTGCAAGGATACTACGTACCCTAAACGTACACGTGAACAAGGGACTGCAAGCACTTCAGTTGATGAACCAGAACAGGATACCGATGAGCCTAGACGAAGTAAACGGGCTAGAACATCAAAATCATTTGGTCCTGACTTTGTGACGGCCTTTCTGTTAGAGAATGAGCCCAGAACGTTCAAGGAAGCCATGTCTATGCCTGATGCTCCTATGTGGAAGGAAGCAATCAAAAGTGAAATAGACTCCATTATGCAAAATCATACATGGGAGTTAGTCGATTTGCCTTCTGGATGTAAAGCTCTAGGATGCAAATGGATTTTCAAACAAAAATTGAAACCAGATGGTTCAATAGAGAAGCATAAGGCTAGACTTGTGGTACAAGGATTTAGGCAAAAAGAGGGCCTAGATTTCTTCGATACATATTCCCCAGTTATAAGAATAACATCCATAAGAATGTTGATAGCTATTGCAGCTCTACGTAACCTGGAAATACATCAAATGGATGTTAAAACTGCATTTCTAAATGGGGACTTAGAAGAAGAAATATACATGAAACAACCTGAGGGTTACGTAGTTCCTGGACAGGAAAATAAAGTGTGCAGGCTTGTAAAATCATTGTACGGCCTGAAACAAGCTCCAAAGCAATGGCATGCAAAATTTGACAATGTTATGATGTCAAATGGTTTCAAAATAAATGAATGTGATAAATGTATCTACATCAAAGATACTCCAAATGGATACATTCTGGTCTGTCTATACGTAGACGACATGCTCATTATTGGAAGCAATAACGACATTATCAAACAAACTAAGAGCATGCTTAGTGGCAAGTTTGACATGAAAGACTTGGGAGTTACAGATGTCATACTAGGAATCAAAGTCTCCAGGACATCTGAGGGGATTACTTTGTCTCAAGCTCATTATGCTGAGAAAGTACTTGAAAGATTCAAGAATTATTCCAATGGGACAGCAAAAAGTCCCGTCGATCCAAGTCTTCACCTGTTCAAAAATACAGGCGAAAGCATATCACAACTGGAATATGCACGTGTAATTGGTAGTCTGATGTACCTAACAAATTGTACAAGACCGGACCTAGCACATTCGGTAAACGTACTGAGCCGATACACGAGTAATCCAGGACGAAGTCACTGGAAAGGAATAACAAGAGTATTGAACTACTTGCGACATACTCAGAGTTATGCGCTGCATTACACCAGATATCCAGCAGTACTGGAAGGCTACAGTGATGCCAACTGGATATCGGACTCAAAGAACTCAAAATCCACAAGTGGATATGTTTTCACACTTGGTGGTGCAGCTGTGTCATGGAAATCCTCTAAACAAACGCTATTAGCCAGATCCACCATGGAATCTGAGTTCATTGCTTTAGACAAAGCGGCAGAAGAAGCAGAATGGCTTCGTAACTTTTTAGAGGATATTCCTATGTGGGAAAAACCAGTGCCTGCCTTATGTGTACACTGTGACAGCCAATCGGCTATAGCACGGGCACTGAATTGCATGTATAATGGTAAGTCTCGTCATATCAGAAGGCGACACAAAACCATTAGACACCTGCTCTCAAATGGAGTAATCTCTATAGAATATATAAAATCGGCCGACAACCTAGCGGATCCATTTACTAAAGGTCTGTCGCGAGAGCAGGTTGTGAGATCATCAAGAGGAATGGGTTTAAAGCCTATGACGAAAGAGGATACTTGATGGAAACCCTACTTAGAAATTGGAGATCCCAAGATCTAGGTTCAAAGGGACAACTAAATCTTGTTGAATCGACGAAAGCACTGAGAGATTAACATCTCATACCCATTCTTAGGATGATAAAACAAGTGCTGCCTGCAAATAGTTAGGATAAGCTTGGCTTTTAATGATTCCCATAGCTTTGAAATAAAAGTGGGGTATAGCAGGATACTCTTTATGGGAAATCACCTTGTGAGTGTGAAATGGGGCCGTTTCTAGGAGAATGAAGAGAGGCTACATTCTCCAAGTTCACTCATGATTAACCAGGGATGTTCAAGGCCAAAATGAACACAACAAGAGAACTTAGTTCTGTGAGGAGATGAAACTGTGTGATAGTTATTGTCTAGGTTCACATGAACGCCCGGGTAGTTCAAGACATCATGATCACTACCTGGTCAAGTGAATTCGATAGCTAATTACTAAGGGTGGTTCAAAGTTGAAAAATTACTACCATTCCTGATGCAGTGATTTTCCGATTGTACTCTCAGAGTCTTTCTGTCATGTTTTTTGTTTTTTCTGCCGTGTCCGGATTACATGGTCTGGTAATTTCCATTCATGTGGGGGATTGTTGGAATTAATTTTTGCAGTTTTTCGGGCCGGATTCCGGCAAGCTCCGGCCACCGGCGGCACCGGAAAATGAGTGGATTGCGATCCTCTCGTCGAGTACTATTCCGTAGTATACTCACTTGCCAAAAACGAATTCCGTATGAATGAGAAATGTTGATCCAAAGTTGGGTACTTGAAAGGTACCAACTTAACAAATGGATAGTCCCATATCGGAAATTGGGAAAGATTGTTACTAGTATATATACTAGAAAACTGGACTAGAGGGCGTGGCCCGGGGGTTACCACTAACGTGTAGTGGAGAGAGGACTTAGCCAAAATGACAAACACACGCGCGCGCACGCGCGCGCGCGCGCCCGGCCCGGCCCGGCTCCGGCTCCGGCCTCGGCTCAGTTCGGTTCGGTTCGGTTCGGTTCGGTTTGGCTTGGTTTGGTTTGGTTTGGTCTGGCTTAAAATTTTATTTTACCTTTTTGCCCAGACAGCCTCTTCCCCTATTGAACTGAAAAGACTTTTCAGATTCAGTAACTGAGGCCATTACTCTGTAACAGCAGAGTAATGGCTCACCAGTTACTAAGCTGAAGAGTCCCCATTACTCTGCTGTTACAGAGTAATGGCTGCTGAACAGTCTCCAGTCCAACTCTTATCTATATATCTAGACCCAGACATCAGCTCCCAGGGCGATACAGAAAAATTTTTGCACTTCAGTCTTCCTCTTCTTCTTCCTCTGCTCTGAGTCCAATATCTGTCAACTGAGAGTACACACAGACAGCAGTTCGTTGTCTCTGGAGCAAGGGTGCTGCATTCTTCAGAGAAGGTACAGTTGTATCCTGGGAAGCGATTTGCCAGTAACCGTCGCACTACGGGGCAAATTCTGCTTTAAGGACAGAGATTCTTAAAAATCTCGACTCTGTACAAGTTTATTTCCTTACTGTTTTCCTTTCTGTATTTGGAGTCTTCACAACTTTGTTGGAAATTAGTATTATTTTATATTCAGGTTCTAACATGCTTTACTTTTGGCTCTGATGAGTCTCATTCCCCCAGTATGTTGGGATGGATGAACACCATTCGTTTTGGTTGTAAATTTTTTTGTTAAGAACTTATTAATGAATCTTGGGGGGCTTTTGCCTCACCCTTTCAGGGGAAAAAAAGATTCTCTTCACCAAGTACACGGGTTTGAATGACAAACAAAACTCACACTGGAACTGCATGTATCGAAATGTCAACAAATTTGCAAAAGAGAAATAGAAAATGGGTTTGAGGACCTTTTTGAATCCTCCATATTGAGCGAGCCTAATTTGCTTTTAGTGCAGATTATTTTTTTCCCAGTTCCGCACAATTCCTAATTATACTATATTTGAAGCAAATATGTTTACCCCCTCTCCTCTTTCTCTATTTTGAAATGGAGGAGCAAAAGTAGGGGAAACAAATTTAAATTACTATCACATGCATTCCACACATTTTCATACAGTTACAAAAAATAAAAAAACCCTACATCCCCTTCGCTTCCTTCCGCAATCCCCAACGCCTCCACGCCCCACTATCCACATCCCCCCCCCGCACTCCTAGCCGCCGCTCGCGAAAGCTGCCTCCACCTCTCAAGCTCCTCCCACCGCCCGCTCTCGCCGCCTCCACCTTGGCTCCGCCCCCTACTTGCCGCCTCCACCTCTTGCGCTCCTCGCCACGACCCACAGTCGTCGTCTCCACCTCTAATGCTCCTCCGCCTCCACCTCCTGCGCTCCTCGCCACCACCCACAGTCACCGTCTCCACCTCCAACGCTCCTCCCGCCGCTCGTGCTCTCCGCCTCCACCTCCCACGCTCCTTCCGCCATTTATATTCAGTAAGCTTCTTCCCCCTCATATTCTTCTTCAAATAAAAAAGCAATTTTTACACAAAAAATTCTACTGAAAAAAATAGCAATGGCTGCTTTTTCTCTCACTCTCTTTCCCTCTCTCTTCCCTTCTTTCCCAGTTCATAATCAGAGTAGAATTCCGATGTTTCCAATTAGGGTCGCTTCTTCTCCTTCTTCTTCTTCGATCACTGATTTATCCGAAATCAAGCTTTTTGAGCCACCATAAGTTGAGATCTCCTCAAATGAGGTATAAAGTTGGAAACTTTGTTGGTAACCCATTAGGGTTTGACTTTATTTGGTGTGGTTAGTTTGGAGGATTTGAAGTGGGCATTTTGTCAGACACCTTATGTGCAAGGTTTTATGTCATTTGGTTAGTGGTTTAGTTGCAATGTGAGCTCATTTGATCATTAGTTTCGAAAATTAGAACCTTGATTTTGAGAGGAACCCGGAAATGTTGGTACTGAATATTTACATTACTCATTATAGTTATTTGGACTAGAGATGATTGAGGTGAGCGTGGATGTTAAGTTACTCATTTTATCGTACTTTTTCAGTCGGTATAACATTATGTTAAATCCAACAGAGGTATACAGTTTGAACTTTATTTAGAACCTGTTTCAATTTGGTTCATGTCGGTGTGGTTTGTTGGATATTTTGAAGTGGGAATTTTTTCATACATCCATAATGAAGGATGATTGAGGTGGTACAGTAGATGCAAGGTCGAAGACTAAGAGGCTACATGTAAACAAATCTACCTTCAGATTCCTCTTTAGGCTTCAAATGATCAAATGGGACTATATTTCAACAACAACACTAACTATTTTTCATCTTAAATACTTATTTCATTGAAACCTCCAACAAACCACACCAACATAAACCAAAATGAAATGGGGTCTCAATAAAGTTCAAACTGTATATCTCTGTTGGAGTTAACATAAAGTTATACTGACTGAAAAAGTATGACAAAATGAGTAACTTAACATCTACGCTCACCTCAATTATTTTGCAATATGGTTCTTAACTTATAGCTAAACAGTTTCTTAACTAATAACTTCTAAGTTTTTGATGAAGCTGAACAACGAGACGGTCTTGATTGAACTCAACAATGCCACTGCTGTTCCCGTTAGGTGCCTCCCTCTCTTCTTTCGATTTCTTGAATTTTTTATTCGCATTATTATGTTTTATTTCGCTTATTTTTGTGTTCTTTTTTTTCTGTTTTGAGGACGAGTCTTAGGTTTTTTATGAAGCTCAACAACGAGACGGTCTCAATCGAACAAGAACGCCACAACTATTCACAGAAGGTATCTCCCTCTTTTCCTCTGATTTCTTGATTTTTGATTAGCATTATTATGTTTTATTTCTTTAATTTTAGAGTTTTTTTAAATTTTTGGGGAAGGGTTCTAGGTTTTTGATGAACCTGAACAACGAGACGGACTCAATCGAACCCAACAACGCTACTGCTGTTCACGGTAGGTACCTTCCTCTCTTCTTTTGATTTGTTGATTTTTTATTAGCATTATTATGTTTTATTTCTTTAACTTCCGTGTTCTTTTTTCAGTTTTTTGGTTGAGTTTTAGGTTTTTTATGAAGCTGAAAAAAGAGATGGTCTCGATCGAACTCAAGAACGTTACTAATGCTCACATCACCATCATAGGTACCTATTACTCTTTTTCTCTCGTTCTCTAAGTTAGGGTTTTGTAGTTAATATGTTTTGTTAGAATCTATAGTGTTAGGAATTATAAGGATCTTTTTGAATCTTTGACACAATCAACACAAACCACCAAGCAAATCTAGATCGCACCAATCACACAAAGCACACAAGAATTGTTCCGGTTGGGGCTTTTGCCTTAATCCGGGGGAGAAAGAATCGAGATATTATTTCAACTAGAGAAGATACAAGAATGTTATAATCCTCACCACAACCCTCTCTCAAGCCTAACTGGAACTTGATGCTGCTTACAATGGAAAAACTCTCTCACCCTCTCAGATGAAGTATTCTCTTCTTCTATTCGGCACTCAATAGAATCACACAGATCTATGAGCCGTTATAATTGTTTATATAGATCTAGAGACAAACCCTAAGTTTATATCTTGTTACAATAGCCATTGGATAGTACATAAGAGATAACCCTACGATAGGAGCCACGCGATCTAACTTGAAGAGCAAGTTGGGCTTTTCACGAATCAGCCAGACTCAAGCTCAAAACCCATCAGTGCCGCGAACGGTCTACTGCACCAACAAGTCGATCGACTGTTGTTACGCCCCGCTTACTAAAAAAGAGATACGGAATACGGATACGTGACTAAGTCCAGCGAATGGCTTTCACCATTCATAAGCTGTCAGGATCTTTACAACAAGCACAAGTATAAATAATAGAGGTACAAGAAGAATAGTCAACCACGCATGCATAACGGAATCAATATAGTCAACAAGATTACTTAAAAAGAAACAAGAATACTAAATTTCAAATAATCATATCTGGAACAAAACACAAGTCTCGAACACAAAGCCCAATACAAATATCCATGTAACAAAGTACAATTATTCAAGATAAGCAATAAGAAATAAATAGATATAGCAAGAGCTCTAGCCAACTAGAACCTTAGATCACCTACTCCATCAGGCAGTGGATCACCATAATCTGCAATTTAACAAATTGCAGGAAAAATAAAAGAGAAACAAAGTGCCCGTCAATGCAAGTTATGGACCACTTGTAGTGCAAGCACAAGTACAGAAAAGATAGATAAGAATAGAGTAACAATGGAAGTAAGAATAGGATGGAAAGGTTGTAACAACAAAATAGAGGAACTAACTCAAATCAAGAATGGGACAAGTAGCATGGCAAGATGAACGAGTGCAAGTGCATGTAACAAGAGTCAAGTATCATGTAAACGATTAACGAGTAACAAGTGTCAAGTGATCAAGTATCATGTACAAGTAGCAAGTATCAAGTAGCAAATAGCAAGTGTCAGATGATCATGTTCAAGTCTTGTATCTAGTCCTAACTAGGTAGCACTTCATGCGTCCAAGACTTTTACCAAATGGTTGCTACATTCATGCAAATTACGTTTTAGATTTCATAGTGGATCATAGAGGGCAATGTACTCAGGAACAAGTATCAAGTATCAAGTATCAAGTATCAAGCTCCAAGTACCAAGTACCAAGTACCACGTGTCAAATGTGCAAGTTTCAAGTAATCACGTGTCAAGCTCCATGTATCAAGTATCAAGTAATCAAGTAGGATTTATAGATCCCCTTCCGAGTACACGTTTCTGTATTTTTCACTATTAGATCTTTCCCTTTAAACCCCGGCTTAGTTTCTTTTTATTATTATTCAAGCAAGCATGAACGTGCACAAATAAGTCAAGAGACATGGAGAGACAACAAGAGACAAGTACAAGTCGAACAAAGGATACGAACGGGTGATGAATAACTCAAAGTAGACTAAGACAACGAAAATTCTAGTTCTGGACAGTAAGACGGTACTGCACCAAATCTGGGATTCCCGTTGCCAAAAATATGCAAATATCAATCCGTTAGAAAATCTAGAAAATAGACTCCTGACTGAATCCAGCAAGTATATATAAGTCATATGGTAGTTCACAAAAACAGGACACAAAATAAAATTGTATCCAGAAAACATGTTCAGCCAGAAATCAAAAGTTTGTATTCATAAACAGGAAAACGGCATAAAAACTCACTGATTAAATTCAAGAAAAATCTGGGTTATCCCCTAGTATGTCTAGTATCAGAAAATAAAGTTTCATAATTTTTCAACATGGATAGTATACTCAAATAAAATCAGAAAACAGCAAGATACAGTAATTTTGTAAATCTGAAATCATAAACACAACAGTACTAAAATAGTAATAGATCACAAAATATAAATCGAAATTCAGATATGTCAAAAGGGTGATAAAATAGATACAATAGGCTACATTTCATATTCACAAAATTTTTATCAAAAGCAAATAGAATCAGGTCGAAATTGAGGTTATTTACTGAACAGCATAAAAATTCTGCAAGTATAGTAGTTGTTTGCAAGCATAGAATAGTTTATAAAAGTCATCAATTAAATTCAAAAAAATTAGGGGTTAATCCCAATCAGGTTTAGTTGTACTCTGCAAAATATTGGATCAAAATATTATCTTTTACATCAGTATAAAAATAAATAACGATACAGAATTCATATAAAACAGAATCTGAAATTTTCTACACATCTGTAGTAAAACAGCAATAACTTGCAACTCACAAATCGAAACTGAGATCTGTCAGAAATTCTGAAAAGTAGATAAAATTCTCTATAATTCATATTCACAAATAATTTCATATACTAACCTTAATAGGGTCTAAAATACTGAACAAGACGGGGTCACAACAAAAACAGAAATCTTCTTCATGCATAAATCAACTTGTTTATATGAAACACATCCAAATCATAATAAAATATGAAATATGGTATACTAGATATCCAAGCAACATGATATAGGGTATTTAACACGTCTACAACAAGTTATACCACTCCTAACACATCAAGCATACAAGATCACACAACACCTCATAAATCACGAACAACATGCATGTATACATCAAAAGTTTATCGTGTGTGCAATGAGACAACTACGAATGGATCAACCACTAGAGACAAGATCAAACAAGGGGTTTCATGAGAATTGAATCTAGTAACAAAAGCTACACTACAGGCAATATTTAGTACTTGTATATGCAACAGGAAATTATACAAGTTACTGGCCTTATAAATGCCGACGAAAACGACGAAGCAAGAACAAGAATAATGGGAACAGATTCCCGGGAAACGAGCTCGATGAACGAACGAACCACGGTCACAATCTCGAGATCACACGCAACCAAAACAACATTCGCACACAAGGAAGGCAGCGGAGGGGATGATCACTGCGAGAGGGAGAGCAGCGCACTGTGGTCAGCGAAAACAGCACAGTGCAGTGCTGTTGATGCTGCTATTGGTCTGGCCTGTTAACGGAGGAAAGGCACAGCATATTGTGGTGCGGTTGCTGTTGTTTGCTGTGGACGGCGTCGCGGAGAGGCAGCGGCGCTGTAGGGAGATCGCGACAGGGAGTTGCTGGGCTGTGGTGGCTACGGGAGAGGATAAGGGAAGGAGGGGGCTGTCGAGGTGGTTGGGGTGAAGGTCAGGGGTCACAACAATCAGGAGGAGCACGGGGATGGGTAGAAAGTCGGGATAGGGTGGCTAGGGTTTCTTGAGAGGAAGATGAACAAGGGCATGAATATGGGTATATATATAGTTGGGTATTAGGGTTAAGTGAATAAAGGGGTGGGTGAATGGGCTTCGGGTTGATCAGGGTAGCGGGTATTAGGGGAGGTTTACTGTATATGTGGGTAATGAGTTTATAGGGTTTTAAAGATTCAATAGGGAAAATATGTACAAAATGAATATTAAAATAGGACATAAATAATTAAAATAATGGGGATCAAAATAATAGCTCTAACAACCAAAATGAAATAATAGGATGACAAATTGAATCAAGAAGATCAAATGAAAAGATGAAAAAATCAAAAAGATAAAATATATATATTGATAATAAGGATCCAATCCACGGTTCAAAAAGAGTCAGAAAATACAAGATGAATACATACTCAAAAGAAAGAAAATACATTCAAAATACAGAAAATGAAAAACAGGGGTTAAAACTGTCCTCCTCTCTGGAAGACTGCGTACAAGGGTCGGTCGACCACACATAGGTTGCGGTCGACCGCAACTCCCACTGTTGTTGTCGACTGTTTCTTCTCTCCTTCACTTCGTCTCCAATCGTCTTTATCCCTCCATCGTCTTATCGTCTTCTTATCCAACATCGTATGCAAGACATAAACCTAACAATCTCCACCTTGCATTGCATACACATGAATCCACACCCGTGTGATTAAAAAACTCTTCTAGACCTTTCTTCTCCGCTTTGTGAACAACATGTTTCTATGTACCTGCCACGAGCATGTATGACCTCTGCCACGAGCATATTTCTCCGTTGCCATGAGCATCAAGAGTACCCAATGATATAAGATTCTGCTGTATCGAAGGAATATGTATGACCTCTTCTAGTGTGAACCATTTACCATCTGGCATCTCCAATTCAACTGTTCCCTCACCCACTACTTCAAAAATCTCACCACTCCCCGTTCTCACGCTACGGCATGTTGATGACTTGTAAGTAAAAAACATCTCCCTCTCGAAGCAAATATGAGAAGAACTTCCCGAATCAAGATACCAACTTGAATCCACATCTGAAGAACTCGAAACAAGAAAACAATAATCGTCATTATTACCTGACTCAATTGCGCTGACTATATGAGCTTGTTCCCCTTCTTTAGTAGCACTCTTCTCAACCACTTGTGATAGTCTCTCTTGTAATGCCCAACTCCTCTACAGTAATGGCAACGAATCTTACCCTTGTGTGTTGCATCCCTTCCAATTGAAGTATCACCATCCACCGCAAAACACCCTAAAGAAATAGACCCTCTTTTATGAGTCTCCTTTCTTAGTTCATCTTCCTTCAGACCCTTAATCACCCTTGCTGCAGTAAGTGTCTCCTTGGCTGATTTTCCAAGTAGCATGGTAGTTATCAAGTGATCATAAGAATTTAGCAGTGAATAAATCAAGTTGAAAGCTTTATCCTCTTCGCTAAGATCATCAGCGTTAATCACCTTTAGTTCAAATATTATCTTATTAAACTCCACAATATGATCTTGAAGATGGGTACCTTCCTTCATTGAGAACCTAAACAGCTTTCTCTTTCAATTCATCCGATCTAGCAACGATGATCCCGAGTAGTCATATTTGAGTCTCGTCTATAGACTCGCCGCACTTTTCTCCTTAAGAATATTACACTTGACTTCTTCCTCCAATTGCAACCGGATTAAACTGAAGACCTTCAAACAAATCTCATCCCACTTCTCCTGCTTTAAGTCTGTTGAATTCTTCGCTTCTAGGGCAAGGTGCAAGTCCTTCTGAACCAAAATATCATACATGTCCACCTTCTATAGATTGAAGTTGATCTTACCATCAAACTGCTTGATCTTTGTCTTTTGATCTGCCATATCCTCCAAGGAATTCGAACAAACCCACGAACCTGATTGCTCTGATACCACTTGTTAGGAATTATAAGGATCTTATTGAGACTTTGATATAATCAATACAAACTACCAAGCAAAACTAGACCGCACCAATCACACAGAGCATACAAGAATTGTCCTAGTTGGGGCTTTCGCCTTGATCCGGGGTAGGAAGAACCAATAAATTATTTCAACTAGAGAAGATACAAGAATGTTAAAATTCTCACCACGATTCTCTCTCAAGCCTAACTGCAACTTTATGCTGTTTACAATGGAGAAACTCTTTCACCCTCTCAAATGAAGTACTTTCTTTTTCTATTCGGCACTCAATAGAACCACACGGATCTATGAGCCCTTACAATTATTTATATAGATCTAGAGATAAAACCTAAGTCGATATCTTGTTACAATAGCCATTGGAGAGTACACAAGAGATAACTCTACGATAGGAGCCATACATCTAACTTGAAGAGCAAGTTTGGCTTTTCACGAATCAGCCAGACTCAAGCCCGAAACCCATCAGCGCCGCGAATGGTCGACCGCACCAACAAGTCGGTCGACTGTCCTCCTCTTTGGAAGACTGCGTACAAGGGTCGGTCGATCGCACATAGGTTGCGGTCGACCGCAACTCCCACTGTTGCTGCCGACTGTTTCTTCTCGCCTCCACTCCATTTCTAATCATCTTTATCCCTCCATCGTCTTATTGTCTTCTTATCCAATATCGTATGCAAGACATAAACCCAACATATAGATTGTCAAGTGACTTATGCATATGTCAAACTTATTTAGTCTGTGCAATTTGCACAAGGTAACACTAGTTGCATTATAAGGGATCAAGAAATGAGAAGGAATTAGGGTTCTGATTTCATAATAACAATCAAATAAGCGGAGGCGCATATTGTTAAATAAAGGAAGTCTACCTTATAATTTTGCCAAAGGGGTGTCGTAATATAGTAGTGAGTATCCCCGCTTGTCATGCGGGTGACACGAGTTCGATCCCCAGCAACAGCTGTGTTTCTTTTTCTTTCTTTTTTGTCCTTTTTCCTTGAAGCCCAAACTCTTCGAGGTGGGTTTGAATTTGAACTATAGACATAAATTGTAGAAAAGTTCATAAATACTTTTGATTATTTATTTTGAGGGTAAATTTCACTAATCCATACTCATGTTTCTGGCGATATTTTTTTTTGTCTTTTTCATTGAAGGCCCAAACTCTTCGAGGTGGGTTTGAATTTGAACTATAGACATAAATTGTGGAAAAGTTCATAAATACTTTTGATTATTTATTTTGAGGGTAAATTTCACTAAACCATACTCATGTTTAGGGATGATAATGGACTGGGTTGGACCGGATTTAATATAAACCCTCAATATCTGGTCCTTGCTCAGGCTTTTCAAATCAAAGCCCTAGCTCTATCCATCAGATCCAGAGCTGAACCATGGGATTTCGGGCAAACCCTAAGTTTTAATGCTCACATTACATTTCATTTCAAGAGCTTAAAAATAACACAAAATTGATTATATTTTAAAGAATTTTTTTTAATTATATTTTGAAGTGTTAAAGGACATGTCTAAGCTTCCATTCGGAGTTCCAGACTCGCCCCCATGTGATCATCAGACCAGTCGCAGTCTGATGAGCCTCAGCCAGCTCAGGCCCATGGGTAAACGGGTCTAACCGGGTGCTCCAAGGCTCCAGACTCGTTTACCACTGCCTATAAATACTCCACCCCCTCCTCACTGTAAAAGGTAATCAATCTCTCCCCACCTGAAGCCTAGTTGCCCAGTCTCTTTTCCAGTGACTGATTAGACCGTCGGAGAGCCCGTCGCTGGGACTTATCCCGATGTTCCGAGGTCGTGTGCGGGTACAGAAGACCCAGCCGAGCCGAGCACCTGTCCTCCCTTCCAAGCCCCTCCGTGCTCCTTCTCCCGAGCCGCTCCCGCTACCCGAGGTCGGATCGATGCCAGTACTGCGTAGGGAATTCCACCATACAAATTGAGAGAACTCACACCTGTTGCCCCTACACCCCAAAAACAAACCGATCAGGTTAGCACCGCATGTGGGAAACTTTACCTCCTCAGTACTACCGTCCTTCCGAGCTCGGCCAGGGTCGCCACCTTAGGCCAGGCCCCTCCAAAGCTCCCAAAACTAGGAGGGCTGCCACATCGGCATGACAGCCGAACCTCAACCACCAAAGCCGCACGAATGACCAGGGTTCCAAACAACCCCGGGCCAACGGTGCGGCCCGACCCTCGGTTACGTCGGATTTGCGCTGCATCATCTCGGACAGGCAGGCCAGCCGGACAAGGGGAGAGACCGCTTCCAACTCGGCCTCAAACCATCACCGTCAGCCTTCCCAGGCGCATAATCATCTGCAGAACTCGAGGGGATAAGCTCCCATCACGAGGGTCGAATTCCAGAACTTTCAGGAGGAGATCCTTCAAGCTATACGTCACGGCCCGACCACCGAGGTCTACCACAGCTCCGCCCACATGTCAGCAACGGGAGCCGGCAAATCCTGTGGATCGACTCGTCCCCGGGGAGCGGCGGACCCCATCCTTCGCTGTTTAGAAGAAATGGAGAACCGCCTCGCCCATCTCGATAAGGGCGGGCCGACGCAGGGTCACGGCCACCGTCCGACCGGACCACCTTTCTCCCCCCAGATCCTTGAAGCTGAGATTTCTCAAAACTTCAGACCGCCTCAGTTCGAGACCTACAATGGCGAGGGTGATCCAGCTGATCACATGGAGGGGTTTAAGACCCTCATGATGATTCACAACACTGCAGATCTCCACCTCTGCCACACATTCCCTGCTGCCCTCTGGGGCCCAGCTCAGGAGTGGTTCTCCAAACTCGCCCCCTGCTCGCTCTTCTCCTTTGAGTAGCTAGAGGTGGGTTTCCTGGCCCACTTCGTAACGAGCAGGAAGGTAGAGAAGACGAGCTCTTCCCTTCTGGACCTCAAACAGAAGGACGGGGAATCCCTCCGGGAGTTCGTTCGGAGGTTCACCTCGGAGACAAGGTCAGTTTCCTCCCTCGACGTAGGGGTCGCTTCCACAGCCTTCCGACACAACGTCTGCCACGCTCAGCTCAAGGCTTCTTTAGCCAAGAAGCCGCCGTTGGACTTCCCCGAACTACTCAACAGAGTCGAGAAGTATATCCGAGTTGAGGAAGCCCTCAACCCAGAAGGCTCAAAAGAAGATGCCACCAAGGGGAAGCGCAAGGTCGATGATGTCGAGCCCTTCGAAAGACCTAGGAAAAAGGCGATTGGTCCCAAGAGGGTCCCCCTAGTCCCTTGGTTTGAAAGATACATGCCTCTTACTCAGAACGTCTCAGCAATTTTAATGGAAATCAATGACAAGGGGGTTGTACGGTTCCCTCCTCGATCACCCAACAACGGCAAGAAGCGAGACCAGAGGTTCTACTGCCGCTTCCACCGAGATACCGGGCATGACACAGATCACTGTCGGACCCTCAAAGACAAAATCAAAGCACTTATCCTACGAGGGTACCTAAAGGAATTCACCCGGGTCAACCACATAGATCGAAGAGAGCCGAGGAGCCCGAGGCATTCGCTTCCCCCTCGGACGAATAGTCAACAACCTGATCAAAATTCGGAGCCCAAAGAAACCGGCGAACACGCCATCCTCCACTGCATCCACAGCGGACCCATGGGGGGGAATCTAGGATTTCTCAGAAAGCCTTTATCCGAGAGGTCAACTCTGTTCTTGACCATCCCTCCCCTTAGATTTAGCAGCGGGCGGTCTCCTTCTCAGGAGAGGACCTCGAAGGCATTCGGCTTCCACACTGCGATGCCCTCGTCATCAGCCTCGACATGGCCAACTTCAAGGTTCGTCGAATCCTGGTAGACAACGACAGCTCGGTCAACATTCTTTTCTTAGAAGCATTTGAGAACCTCAAGCTTTCCCGAAAAAAGCTGAAGCCAGCCGGTTACACCCTTTCACGGATTTTCTGGCATCCCGGTACAAATTGAGGGAATCGTAACACTAGACATAACCGGAACGGCCCCCGTCCTCCGAACCGAGTCAATGGACCTTATCGTTGTCAACATCAAGGCGGCCTACAATGCCATACTCGGTCGACCTGGGCTCTGTTCGCTTCAGGCCGTCCCCTCTGCCTATCATCTGAAGTTGAAGTTCCCAACTGACACCGGCGTTGGGGTCGTCTGGGGCAACCAGGAATCAGCATGATCATGCTACATGACTGCGGTCGAGGGTGATGTGTTTCCCCTCGATGCCGTCGAACTCCAACTTGAAGAGAACCATCCCGAGACGGAACACGCGAATGAATTGGAAGAAGTCTCCTTCAGAGCCGAGGACAAGTCCAAATGGTTCCATGTTAGCCGAACCCTGTCTCTCGAGCTAAAGCCGGATCTGATCAACTGCATCCGTTGGAATGTCGACCTCTTCGCCTGGACCCCGTCCGACATGTTTGGGATTTCCGAAGACTTATTTATGCACTGTCTAAGCGTCTTCCCCGACACCAAACCCGTGTAACAGAAGCATCGCAAGTTCACCTCGGAGAGATAACAGGCGGTGAAAGTGGAGGTAGATAAGTTTTTATCCGCGCCCGATTCATTCAAGAAGTCAGCTACCCCGAGTGGCTGGCTAATGTTGTAATGGTGAAAAAGGCTAGCGGCACTTGGAGGATCTGTATCAACTTTACCGACCTCAATAAGGAATGCCCCAAGGATCCTTTTCCACTCCCCAGCATAGACGCTCTGATCGATGTGACATCGGGTCACGAGCTCCTAACTTTCATGGATGCCTTCTCAGGTTATAATCAGATCCATCTCTAGACATCGCCAAGACGTCCTTCGTTACCGACCAAGGCCTCTACTGCTACCGGGTCATGCTCTTCGGGCTCAAAAATGCTGGGGCCACCTACTAGAGGCTCGTCAACCGAGTCTTCAAGAACCAGATCGGTCGGAACATGGAGGTCTACGTCGATGATATGCTTGTTAATAGCTGGTGAGGGAAGGATCATGTTACCAACCTCGAGGAAGCCTTCGGCGTTCTTCGGTCTCACAACATGAGGCTCAACCCCGCCAAGTGCACCTTCAGCATCTCATCCGGGAAGTTCTGGGGGTTCATTGTCAGCCAGCGCGGCATAGAAGCCAATCCGGAGAAGATCCAGGCCATCATCGATATGGCCCCACCCCTGAACGTCAAGGAAGTTCAACAGCTCATGGGTAGACTGGCGGCCATCGAATGCTTCCTCTCCAAGTCAGGGGAGAAGTCCCTCCCGCTCTTCAAAGCCCTGTAGGGGACAAAAGGGTTCGAGTGGGGCAAGCCACAACAACAAGCATTCGATCAATTAAAGTCCTACCTGGCCAATCCCTTGCTCCTAAGCAAGCCCAAGCCCGGCGAACCCCTCTTCCTATACCTCTCGGCCTCGAAGAATGCGCTCAGTGCCAGGCTCGTCCGAGAAGAAGATGGTGTTCAAAAATCCTTGTACTACGTGAGCAAGGTTCTGCTCTCAGCCGAGACCAGATATGCAAAGATTGAGAAGATGGCGTACGCACTGATAACAGTGGCCTGCAAGGTTTGACACTATTTCCAAGCTCACTCCATTTAGGTTCTCATGGACCATCCCCTAAAGACCGTCCTCCACAAGCCAGAGAGCTCCAGCCGCCTGGACAAGTGGTCGATCGAGCTAAGTTAATACGACATCAGCTATCAACCCAGGACGGCGATAAAGGGATAGTCACTCACCGAATTTATTACAGAGTGCACCATTTTCGAACCATCTGCCACCCCAAAAACCGACCCAATGTGGGAAGTCTATGTCGACAATTCGTCTTGCGAAGGAGGGAGCAGAGTAGGCATCATCTTAAAGGGCCTCGATAATTTTGTCCTCCAATATTCTCTCCGGCTAAACTTTCCAGCTTCAAACAACGAAGCAGAGTACGAAGCTATAATCGCGGGGCTCACCCTTGCACACAAGGCTAGATCCAGGCACATCAAGGCCTTCAGCAACTTCTAGCTCGTGGTCAACCAAATCACCAGAGAGTATGAAGGTCGCGATACTCAGATGGTGAAATACTTGGCGGTGGTCCGAAGTCTCCTATCCTCCTTTGAATCTCATTCGGTGGAGCGCATCCCCTAAGAACTGAATTCCCAAGTGGATTCATTGTCAAAGCTCGCCTCATCATCTTTCGAGGGGCTCGACCACACCGTTCTGATCGAGGTCCTCCTCAAGCCAAGCATCAACCTCCGTGGAGCCTCCTGCCTCAACACCGATCTACAACCCAACAACTGGACGACGTCCGTCCTAAAATTCCTTTCGGATGGCGAACTCCCTTAAGCCCGGTCCGAGGCAAGAAGGGTCAGAGTACGATCCGAGAGATTCACCCTGATCGACGGAATGCTATTCAAATGTTCGTACACAGTAGCCGACGGAAGACCCTACCTCCGCTGTCTAGCACCTGACGAAGCCAGGTACGCCCGAAAAACACTAAACCATGGATACTACTGGCCGACCATATTGCAGGATGCACAAGACCTCGTCAAAAGGTGCGACCCATGTCAGAGGTTTTCTTCAGTAAAGAGACTCCCGCAGGTCAACCTCCGATCCCTGGCCAGTCCGACCCCCTTTGCCATGTGGGGGGTGGATCTGATCGGCCCCATCCCTCAAGTAACGGGCCAAAGGAAGTTCCTGGTGGTCGCCATCGACTACTTCACCAAGTTGATCGAAGCCGAACCCCTGGATCACCGAACATCAAACTCAGCAATTCTTCTGGAAGCATGTCATATGTCAGTTCGGGATCCTCAGGTGCTTATCACCGATAACAGAACCCAATTTGCCGGCAAGAATTTTCAAAAGTTTTGTGAAGACATCGGGGTCCAACAGCGCTTCTCGGCCATATGCCACCCTCAATCAAACGACCAAGCTGAAAATGCCAACTGCCAAATTCTCGATGGCCTCAAAAAGTGATTGGACAATTCTCCTAAGGAACTCTTTGTTGACGAACTTCCGAGCATGCTCTGGGCACACCGGACGACGAAGAGGATACCCACTGGCGAGTCGCCCTTCAACCTAACCTACAGTACTGAGGCAGTCATCCCCTTGGAGATCAGTCTACTGACCCCTAGAATAATGGCCTTCGATGAAGATGGCAACTCGGCGGGTCTCAGGGCCAACCTGGACCTACTCGACGAGGTCAGGGAAAAGTCTGCCGTCCGAAGGAGTATCTACCAGCAGCAGATCGAAAAGTTCAATAACCAAAAGGTCTAACCCACTAACATCTACAAAGGTGACCTCGTCCTCAGGAAACTAGCAGTTTCGGACCCCAGCAAGAAGAGGAAGTTAGCCCCCAATTGGGAGGGGCCCAATAGGGTTAGCGAAGTAGTGCGCCCCGGCACATACCGACTCACCGACATGGGGGGCGCCCCTATCAACTGGCCATGGAATGCGGAGCACCTCATCAAGTACCTCGAGAGAAAGGATTGAAGTATTTATGTAACCAAACATTTGTAACCCGCTTTTGTATAAAAATGTTTGTTATTTTTCCAAACTTTGTTAGCTCGGATCCTGTATAAACCCTTTATGTAACCACACCTAAGAGTTCGGTGCCCTCCGTCGATCCCCAAGCCTCGACACCGCATGGCGAACTCGAGCACATGGATAGCTTTCTCAAGTTAAGGTAATGGGGCCCAGCGCTCTTCGCCGACCCCCAAGCCTCGATGCCATATGACGAACTCGAGCACCTGGGTAGCTTTCTCTAGTTAAAGCAATGGGGCCCAGCGCTCTCTACCGACCCCAAGCCTCGATGCTGTATGACGAACTCGAGCACCTGGGTAGCTTTCTCAAGCTAAGGCAATGGGGCCCATCGCTCTCCGCCAACTCCCAAGCCTCGACGCCGTATGGCGAACTCGAGCACATGGGTAGCTTTCTCAAGCTAAGGCAATGGGGCCCAGCGCTCTCCGTCGACCCCCAAGCCTCGACACCGTTTGTCAAACTCGAGCACATGGGTAGATGTAACACCCCATTTTGTACGATACCTGAATATATATGTGTATGTACATTGTCAGTATGCGTGCACCTGATTGCAGTATTGTGGGTCGATTTTGCTATCATGGTGGATGGTTAGGGTTACGGGACGGTTTAAGGGAGGATTGCATTCTAAAGATGTACGAGAAGGAGAAGGACCGATATTAGTATAAACACTAGTTTTCGGTACGACGCTCATGCAAATATAATACTGTATGATGCTACAGTGGATATATATTGCGTGCACTCGTTAAAACCGATCATCTCACACCCGTTGGAACCCATTAAGGCTTAATTGGGTAGCCAACACAACAAACACCAAAACCATGGGCCATAAGCCATTGTTTTGGTCTAAAAACCACCTACACCTAAGCCTACCCCCCCCCCCCCCCCCCCCGTCAAATCCGGCCATTACCCCCTCCCTTCTCCTTCATTTTCCCACTCCATTCTCCCTCTTTGCTCTGGAAATTTCAAAAAACCTCTTCAAGAGAGATAGGAGAGAAAGAAGAAGAAAGTGAAGAAGAAGACTCAAGAAGAGATTTTTCAAGGAAGGAAGCTTGAAGAAGATATTCCTTTACTACAACCAAGGGTGGGGAGTTTCTCTAAACCTTCATTTTTTTTATTTTAATTGATTTTGCTTGCATGCATGTATAGTAGGATGTACTAGGTTGATCATCTCAGAGTTGAAAGTTGAAGTCAGAATTGAACTAGAAAAACTGATTGAGAGTGTCATTTTGTGGATTTTCCCGAGAGCAAACTATAAATAATTAGACAATGAAATTTTATGTATTTGTTCATATATGTGTTTAGAATGCTCATGATTTATTTTAGATTTTTTTGAGGTCATTTGATATTTTAATAAAATCGTAAGATGCAACTGTGTCGTAAGGCAGATTCAGCAAATGATAAACAGAATGGCTGATATTGTAGGAATTCTCATGATTTATTGAAACATGCTATTGATCGGAAAATTTTACCCTATGCTCATAAATGCATTTAGATTCTGTAAAAAAATCAAAAAATTATTTGGATGAGTTTATAGGCTTGAGAAAAATCGAGATTTAAGCAGTAGCTGAGGCTGGATTAAAGAACTTGATGGTTTCTGTGCTAAATTGAAATAGATAGAACTCACTGTATAATTAGATTTTTGACATGAGGTCTTTTGCATAATGTTTAGTATGATCTATAGTTTCACCACCATAAATTTTGTGTCATTTTGACAAGTATGGAATTTACTATGATTTTATGAGTATGCACTGTGCTGGTTTCAGCTAGTTTTGATACACTGTAGAGATTGGGCTTTTGAGACTTATTAAGAGCACATTTTGAGAACCTAATTCATTAGAGAGTTGTAGTGAACACCTAGATCTTTCCAACAAGACTAATTTGAGACAATTCCAGTAAAGGGTTGATTTACTGTGATTTTTATAAGACTGGACAGAGACCTATAGTGGAGCTGAGTGATAGATAAGTGTGTTAGGATGACTTAACGGTATAATATGAACTCATGACCAACTAGAGAGTTGTTGAGGATACCCACACCCTTCTATATAAATTAAGTTTGTAACGTTCTGATGAAAGAGTAGGATTTTGTGCTACCGGTAAGGTGCAGCCCGTGCATAGGAAGCACGCAGGCTGAAGCTTGAGAGGCTATTTTGAGGACTTAGATGGTAGAATTTAAGTTCATGATCAACTAGGAAGTTGTAGCCTAAGATCTTACCTTTCCAGTTAGGACTCGTACACTCCAATCGGAGTTGTATCAAGAGAGTTATGACCATTCTAAGATTCGGGCAGAAAACTGTAGGTCGCTTAGTGTGGGTTTTGACTAAGTATTGTGAGGACATTTTCCCTTGTGTGTTACCAGAATCGATGACTCGTGTCTAGGGATGGTTGATCTCTGTTATTGAGGCTGTTGACTCCCAGAGTGGAATGTGTGACTCGAGTTAGTCATTAGGGTAAGGGATACCCTGCACCTATTAAACCTATATATTATAAACTTCTGCCGAGCGTAGGACGTCCGAGTATGCCAGCGAGTTAAGTTCACGGGGCGATCATACATTCACAGCCGGGGCAGCGGCGGGCATAGGCCATTATGCTAGACAAGTCCAAGCTGGAAAAGTGACGAACCGGACCGGTATCGCCAGGGGCCAGAGGTTGATAGGCAAGTATGGAAGTAGTTCATTCTTACCAAAAGTAATTAGAGTAAGATAGGGGTTAGAATGGTTTATTAAGGGGTTGGAAAATTGCATTAGTCCTAGTAAACCATAGTCGGTGTTGTACCTTCCAGCCGTAGGGATACGTTTTCGGCACTCATGGATTGAGTCATCGGCTCGTATCTCGAAGCTTTGCCGAAGTAAGGTACGGGAGGCCCGGAGGGTTTGACCTCCCGAGGTGCTCATGTCCCTATGCACGGGTTTTTGTGTTTGGTATATATATATATGTTCATGACTCGATCTCGGGGTGAACATGCATGTATATAAGTTCATGACTCGATCTTGGGGTGAACACGCATGCGTAAGTCCATAGGTGGACGTGAGGAATCAAATGGTCGTAGGACCAGATTCAACGCGGCTTTCTGAGGAGGTTCGTAAGCGGGTACCAACTGGCGGTGACTACTTGGGCACTGCAGGGCAGAACTAGACCAACCACTGCAACCTCCTTGGGCGACGGACATTCTATTGGGAACTAGAGTGAGTACAAGAGTAGGGTACATGGTAAGGGTTCAAATCCCTGAATTGTGGAGAAAGACGGCTAGATTTGGGGGCGTATGTAGTATGGGATGCATTCGTGCTCCAAAGTCTTGCTTGCATTAGAGTCAGGCATGTGAGTTTGCTGATCTAGTCATAAGGTCATGTTATAACACTGCACTAGAACCCGAATCCACTAAACCCTTGTTTTGGCACAACACCTTTCTATTTTGCATAAATTATTGGTTGTGATTGAATTTTAGAGGATTGTTGTTATCATCAGCTTTGCGTCAGTCGAAGTACTGACGTTCCCCACCTCTTAGGTATCGACTCCTACCGTTCGGGCAGGTGCAGAGATATCAAAGTCGCGCAGCACAAGCCTGAAGCCGAGAAGCAAGTCCCACGGGAGCCGATGGACCACTCAGCGAAGTTCAGCAGTAATCAGTCGATTATCCTTCCAGAAGGTAGCTGATAGCTTTACAAGTAGAGTCTGTAAATTATTTGTAACAAGTTGTAATGAGCAGAAGTAATTTGTACTCCTTGTCCAAAAACAAGTTATCGGTTGTAATCAATGATGTAATGACTTATTTGGCAATAAAAAGTTTTTAAATTTCCATGTTATTTACTGTGTTGAGATGCATTTAAAGGTAAAGATTTTGGAAAGTGTCACGGATGTCCGGTAACGGGGATCCGTGGTGCTACAGTAGCTTTCTCAAGCTAAGGCAATGGGGCCCAGCGCTCTCCGTCGACCCCCAAGCCTCAATGCCGTATGGCGAACTCGAGCACCTGGGTAGCTTTCTCAAGCTAAAGCAATGGGGCCCAGCGCTCTTCGCTGACCCCCAAGCCTCGATGCCGTATGGCGAACTCGATCCCCTGAGTAGCTTTCTCAAGCTAAGGCAATGGGGCCCAAGGCTCTCCGCCAATCCCCAAGCCTCGACGTCGTATGGCTCGAGCACCTGGGTAGTGATAAACACAATATTATTCACATTTAGGAGCAATAATCTTAATGCAATAAGACATTTAAAAGCTCTATATGTGATATTTAACTCTTATTTTCTCTTTTCCATAGGAAACAGCCTAAAACAGAGAAACGAAGCGGATTCAGGATGTTAAGGACAATACACAGGAAATTGCAGATCATCAGTCGACTGGTCCATTACAACAGGCGACTGCCCATAGAAGATTGATTGTTAACAGCAGACTTGGATGATCAACTCTAAAAACCTCAGAAGTCTCGACATAGTCGACTGGTTCGCTGACAAGTCGACTGGTAGGCGGCAGAGTCGAAAGATAAGATATTTGAAGATTCATCCAAATCTAATCCAAATCAGAACAGAAAAGGAAGAATAGAAGAAAAGAGAAAGAAATAATACGCAGAGCAACGAGGGAGGAAATAAATAAAAGAAAAGGACTTTTCTATAAAAAGAAAAGTGCAAATCCTAATTCTCTAGCCGTGTTCTATAAATACCAACCAAGAAGCATTATTCGAGAGGCTCTTCCACGCATCCTGAATCACCGAATCAAAGAGTTCCAGAGTCATCAACAAGAGCACTTTATCAGCATCGAAGAAGAAGAGAGGAGACCAAGCATAAGGAAAGGAACGGCCGATCGACTGTGTGACAGCCAGCCGACTCATCTAACCGAACCCCATCAGTTTATTCTTTCTCTTTCTATTTCTTTTATGTTAACCATGTATTCAAACTTGTTGATTAATAAAAGTATTATTATGTGGAACTAATTTCATAGTTAGGTAGATTGAAGCCGTAGTTATGTAGTGCTATATTCTTCTGAATCCTTCTATTTTACTTATTGATTGAATCTGATTGAATTGATATAGATTTATGATAATCAAACATGTTCTCAAAGTCCTGAGAGCAGTCGACTGACATACAGAACTTGGGGATATCAAGTTTGCATTACCATCTATCTGAATCTGTTATATGAGCATATTGAGACGACCCGTATCTCGTGTTCATAACTTGTAACAAGGGAATCTTTAGGGGTTCTTGGTTCAATCAACTTAAGGGATCTAGATCTGATACCAATTTCTAGAACCTTGAGTGTTTGTTCGTTTCCACTGATCTTATGTTTTCTTTAAGTACAACTTAGTAGATACCATGCTAAACAATTAATGAAAGAAACGAATTAGAGTAGATACCATGCCTAATTCTTGTCTTAGGGAAACAGTACTTTAAGGAGTAGATACCATGCCCTTGAAGGGAACAAACATGAGTAATAAGAAGAAGTTCAGAAGGTAACTTTAGCATTATTGGCTATTGGTGGAGATCTAAACCCAACTACTTAATAAATATTTGTGATTCAGCATTTTTTAATTTAGTTTTAATCTTTTCATTTCTTTTAGACCTTTAGAACAACTCTTTATGATTCTTATTCTTTTTATTGGTTGGTAAGTTAAAGTCTACAATCTCTGTGGGATCGACTCTTGCTATTGCTACGCTTCTATAAACGATTCGTGCACTTGCGAGGTTTTTAATTTGTGTCTAGTTTTATCTATTTATTTAGGTATCTAAATTGCACAACAAGTTTTTGGCGCCGTTGTCGGGGATTGTCTAGTATTTTAACTTACAGATCAGTAGAAAGTTTTTATTTATTTTCTTTTTATTTTAATATTAAGTATTTTTCTTTTAGGTTACAGAATTTTGGTGGATGCACGGAAGGAGATCACTTCGTCCAGAGCTACTACCAATTGACGCAGAAACAGAACGAATTTTGCACAGATTAGGTCGACTGACTGCGACCAACCAGTCGACTGCTGCACGAAACCAGTCGACTGCACAGAGACTCAATTCACGAGCAATAATGGCGGAAGAAATAACCAATCGAGTACCAATGCAGGACAAATTCACGCCTAAGAACATTGAGCAACCTTCCTACATTGCGTATCAACCTAATGTCACAGGGAACATGCATCTATCTCCTCAATTACTTAGCATGGTTCCCCACTTTAGTGGCAAACCTGATGAAGAGCCGCACCTCCATCTGCAAGACTTCTTTGATCTTTGCAGGACACAAAGCGTTCAAGGGCTTACCCCTGAACAAATCAGGTTAATATTGTTCCCTTTTTCTTTAAAACTTAATGCTAAACTATGGTATAATTCTTTGGAACCAGGATCAATTAATTCATGGGAGCAATTGGCCACGAAATTTTTGAAAGAATTCTTCCCAGCCCAGAAGACCAAACAACTGAAAAGGGAGATTCAACTCTTCCAACAAAAAGATGGAGATTTATTCTTCGAAGCATGGAAAGATTTCAAGAACAAACTTCTCAAATGCCCTACACACAATATGCCTAAAGATGATCAGGTACAAGCATTTTATGAAGGTTTAAACGATACTAACAAGGCAATTGTGGATTCAGCTTGTAACGGGATCTTGATGAGGAAAAGTGGTGAGGAGGCCATAGAACTATTTGAAGAACTAAGCGAGAACTCACAACAATTCTCAACAAGGAGGGGCCCGTCTAGAAAACAGGGAGTTTACGAAATTTCTAATAGTAATAACATTCAATTAGAAATGGTAAACATGAATAAAAAAATTGATATGCTTGTTAATGCAATGTCAACAATGGGAGGAGTTAAAAATCAAACAAATGAAATGTGTGCAATTTGTTCTCATTTAGATCATACAACTGATACATGTCCCATGTCTTCTTTCACAGATCAGGAGCATGCAAACTATGTAGGTCGAGGAGTGTTTCCACAAAAGAACAATCCATTCTCGAATACATACAATCCAGGGTGGAGAAACCATCCAAATTTCTCATGGAGCAATAATCAAAATAATCAAGGAACTCAATTCACACAAGGACATGCACAAAACTTTCAGATGGGAAGTGGGTGTGATAGGCCAGTTCAAGAATAGAAGAAGTTGGATTTTGAATCCACCGTTCTACAATTGCTCCAACAACAACATCAAACAAGCAACCAACAAGGGCAAGCAATTCAGAAGTTGGAAACGCAAATTGGTCAAATTGCGAAAGAATTAAGCGAACGAAAGGCAGGTGAACTCCTATCACAAACTATACCAAACCCTGGAGGCCAAGAACAACTCAAGGCAGTGACAACATTAAGAAATGGTAAAGTAATTGACAACAAAGTTGGAACACACGCAGAAGAAGCAGAAACACAACCATCAAAAGTTTTGGGTTCCAACAAGGTAAGTGAAAAAGAAAGAACAGTTGTGCCACCATTCCCTCAAAGGTTAGTCAAGCAAAAGAAAGAACAACATTTATTTGACATCTTTGAAACTCTCAGAAAGGTAGAAATTAATATCCCCCTACTTGATGCTATTAAACAAATTCCTTCTTATGCTAAATTTTTGAAAGAATGTTGTACTCACAAAAGAACATTTCAGGTTAGGGAGGATGTGGCTTTGACAGAAGAAGTGAGCGTTGTCTTATTAAGGAAATTACCTCCCAAATTAAAAGACCCAGGTAGTTTTACCATTCCTTGCAGGATTGGTGAGCACTTCTTTGAGAAAGCACTACTAGACTTGGGGGCAAGCAGCAATCTTCTCCCATACACCGTCTATGAAAAGCTAGGATTGGGGGAACTCCAACCAACATCCATCACATTGCAGTTGGCAGATCGCAGCATCAAAAGACCTAGAGGTATTTTGGAAGATGTCCTAGTTCAGGTAAATGATTTTATTTTGCCTGCTGATTTTGTTGTGTTAGATATGGAGGAATCTTCAATGCCATCGTCTCTACCGATCATCCTAGGTAGGCCCTTTATGAGTACAGCTGATATAAAAATTTGTGTTAAAAAGGATACTATAAGTATGAAGATAAACGGAGAAAAAGTTGAATTTAAAATGTTTGATACACTAAAATTACCACATGATGATCATGAATGCTATAATGTTGATGTGGTGCAGGAGATTGTTGATCAAACATTTCAGGTACATAGCGTCGAACCACTACAAGCCACAATTACACAATCTCTAACTTCATCTAATGTTGAACAGGAATACGATGACTGGGGGATTGCAGAGACAGTACATCACCTTGAAACTCCAAAGTCATACTCAGGTAACCTTGCACCTGTATTTGAAAAATTGGTGACTGATGACATTTTTGTTTCTGTAGACCAGTCGACTGGTGGACAGAACCAGTCGACTGCACCGAAACTTCCAGACGAAGAACTTAAGCAGCTGTCCGACCATTTGAAGCATGCATATTTGGGCGAGAACCAAATGCTACCTGTGATAATTGCTGCAAACTTAAGTGCACAGGAAGAAGATAAGCTTCTAAGGGTGTTACGAGAGCACAAAAGCGCAATAGGATGGACCATAGCAGACATCAAGGGAATAAGTCCATCCAAATGCATGCATAGAATACTTCTTGAAGACAACGCAAAACCAAGCAGGGAAGCACAGAGAAGGCTTAATCCAAACATGAAAGAAGTTGTAAGAGCAGAGATTCTGAAGCTGCTAGATGTTGGTATCATCTACCCCATCTCAGACAGCAAATGGGTAAGTCCTATACATGTGGTGCCTAAGAAGAGTGGAGTCATAGTGGTGAAGAATGAAGAGAATGAGCTCATCCCTACGAGAGTGACCACATGATGGAGGGTATGCATTGATTACAGGAAACTTAATAATGAAACCAGGAAAGATCACTTCCCTCTTCCTTTTATTGATCAAATGTTAGAAAGATTAGCAGGATATAGTCATTATTGTTTTTTAGATGGTTATAGTGGCTATAATCAAATTGCTATTGCTCCAGAAGATCAAGAAAAGACCACTTTTACATGTCCTTTTGGTACTTTTGCATACAGGAGGATGCCCTTTGGATTGTGCAATGCACCAGCTACATTTCAGAGATGCATGATGAGTATATTTTCAGACATGGTGGAAAGATTCATCGAGGTGTTTATGGATGATTTTAGTATTTTTGGATCTTGTTTTGATGAATGCCTTAACCATTTGCAGCTTGTGCTTAAGAGATGTGAAGAATGCAATTTAGTGCTGAATTGGGAAAAGTGCCATTTTATGGTACAACAAGGTATTGTGTTGGGACATGTGGTGTCAAAAAGAGGCATAGAGGTAGACAAAGCGAAAATTGATATAATATCAAAACTACCCCCTCCCACTACAGTTAAGGGTGTTAGGAATTTTCTTGGACATGCAGGGTTCTATAGAAGATTTATAAAAGATTTCTCAAAAATCTCCAAACCCCTTTGTGATTTGTTGGCTAAGGATGTTGAGTTTGTATAGACAGAAGAGTGCACAAATGCTTTTACTACATTGAAAAATCTTCTCATTTCTGCACCTATTGTCATGGCACCAGATTGGAGCCATCCTTTCGAGCTAATGTGTGATGCAAGTGATTATGCCTTAGGAGCTGTTTTAGGTCAAAGAATCAATAAGAAACCCCATGTTATTTACTATGCTTCTCGAACTCTAAACAATGCACAGCTAAATTATTCCACTACTGAAAAAGAAATGTTAGCTGTAATTTTTGCTGTAGAGAAGTTTAGATCATATTTAATTGGTTCTAAAGTTATTGTTTTCACTGACCATGCTGCTTTGAGATATTTGTTTGCTAAAAAGGATGCTAAGCCTAGGTTGATCAGATGGGTGTTGTTGCTTCAAGAATTCGATCTTGAGATTAGAGACAAGAAAGGAAGTGACAATGTTGTGGCAGATCACATGTCCAGACTACTGCATAAGGAAGAAAGAATTCTCCCACTTAATGAGAATTTCCCGGATGAACACCTATTTGAAATAAACATATCACCGGGACAGTCGACTGGTAACAGGACCAGTCGACTGGTATCTCACTACCCATATTTTCCAAGGTTTGCAGATATTGTAAATTATCTCACTGCTCATGTTTTCCCTCCAGGTATGACAAGTCAAGAAGGAAAGAGACTGGTGGCCATGTGCAGGCACTATTATTGGGATGATCCTTATTTGTTCAAATTTTGCCCTGATCAAATTATAAGAAGATGTGTGGCAGAAGAAGAGCAACTAAGTATTCTACAACATTGCCACCAATATGCATGTGGAGGACATTTTGGACCAAAAAGAACAGCACTCAAGGTACTACAATCTGGATTTTATTGGCCTAAAGTATTCAAAGATGCTTTTTCTTTTTGCAGGACTTGTGACAAATGCCAAAGGACAGGCAACATCTCATCTAGAAATCAAATGCCACTGCACAACATACAAGTAATCGAGCTCTTTGATGTTTGGGGAATCGACTTCATGGGTCCCTTTCCTAACTCATTTGGTTATTTATATATTCTTGTTGGTGTGGATTATGTGTCTAAATGGGTCGAGGCTGTCCCCTCAAAAACTAATGATCACAAAGTTGTTGTCAAGTTTTTGCAGGAGAACATTTTAACTAGGTTTGGTACACCACGGGCAATAATTATTGATGGTGGGAGCCACTTCAATAACTTTCCATTTGCTTCTTTGATGAAGAAATATGGTATCACACATAGAGTGGGCACCCCATATCACCCTCAAACTAGTGGGCAGGTGGAGATTAGCAATAGAGAAATCAAGAGCATTTTGGAAAAGACAGTCAACACAAGGAGGAAGAATTGGTCGCTGCGCTTGAATGATGCATTATGGGCCTACCGAATAGCTTACAAAACACCCATCGACATGTCACCATACCGGTTGGTTTTTGGCAAAGCCTGTCATCTACCAGTAGAGTTGGAACACAAAGCCTATTGGGCCATCAAAAGGTTCAATTTTGATATGAAACAAGCAGGTGACAAAAGAAGATTGCAACTAAATGAGCTTGAAGAGTTAAGGCACGACGCATATGAAAATGCAAAGTTGTACAAGGAAAGGACCAAGTTGTACCATGACAAACAGCTAGCACGAAAGGAGTTTCATGAAGGACAGAAGGTATTGATATACAACTCAAGATTGAGACTTTTTCCAGGCAAGCTCATGTCAAGATGGTATGGGCCATACATTGTCACAAGAGTCTTTCCATATGGCGCATTGGAGGTTCATAGCAAAGAAAAGAATCAAACATTCAAGGTGAATGGGCATAGAGCGAAGCCATACATAGAGATGAGCATAGAACCGCAAGACGAAGATGTGAATCTTCAAACCATTCAATACATTGCATGACCTCATCAAGTCTAGCTGAAGACAGAAAACACAGCGCTTATTGGGAGGCAACCCAATTTTCAGGGGAGTACTTATACTTTCCTTTTATTTTCTTTTCGTTATTCTTTTTTTTTTTTCATCTTTTATTTTATTCTCTTCCCTTCAAACTCGTTGGTAACACACGCCTATATTTTAAGTTTTGTGCAAACATTGAGGACAATGTTCCATCTAAGTTTGGGGGTATTGGGGGTATTTAGTTATATGGAGTCTTTTGAATTTTTAGGATAGACAATTTCTTATAAAGCATGAGTAAGCATACTTATTTACTTTAGGATTATTGAGTTTCATGTTCCCTTACAAAATTGCATGAGTCATGCGACTATACATAATAAACAATTGTGATGCTCTTTCTAGTGATTATTCCCTTTGATTTAGTCCTAAATCGAGTTTAAGTAAATAGAGACATTAAATATATAAATATATATATATATGAATAAGTCAATCTACTCCAATGTTTTAAGTGCTTAGTAACTAGGGGTATTCATCACCAATGTTTACCTTTACGTCAAACGGTAACTTGAAATATGAGTATGCAAAGCATTTAAAGTTTGTGATTTGTTGAGTAACCGGGTGGATTCATCACAAATGTTTCGCATTCGCGTCAAAAGGCAAGTGACAACTTTAGAGAAAAAGAAAAAAAAAAAAAACTCTAGTTTGCTACTCGGTTTGTAGTAGAGAAAAGGGAATAATCACAGATTGAGTAGTTGCATACTATAACTACATTAGTTGCATGACGAATATGATTAAGTTTGGGGATTACGAACAAATAATTGCACAGGAGAAAGTGAGTATGTTTAATTTTACTTTATCTGAATTGTTTATATTTTTTGATGCTCATATAATAAGAATTCGTGGTGATCGAGAGTATTATTATTTTCCCCTTGTTCATAAATTCAATTTTTGCTTGAGGACAAGCAAAAGCTAAGTTTGGGGGTATTTGATGAACACAATATTATTCAGATTTAGGAGCAATAATCTTAATGCAATAAGACATTTAAAAGCTCTATATGTGATATTTAACTCTTATTTTCTCTTTTCCATAGGAAACAGCCTAAAACAGAGAAACGAAGCGGATTCAGGATGTTAAGGACAATACACAGGAAATTGCAGATCATCAGTCGACTGGTCCATTACAACAGGCGACTGCCCAGAGAAGATTGATTGTTAACAGCAGACTTGGATGATCAACTCTAAAAACCTCAGAAGTCTCGACATAGTCGACTGGTTCGCTGACAAGTCGACTGGTAGGCAGCAGAGTCGAAAGATAAGATATTTGAAGATTCATCCAAATCTAATCCAAATCAGAACAGAAAAGGAAGAATAGAAGAAAAGAGAAAGAAATAATACGCAGAGCAATGAGGGAGGAAATAAATAAAAGAAAAGGACTTTTCTATAAAAAGAAAAGTGCAAATCCTAATCCTCTAGCCATGTTCTATAAATACCAACCAAGAAGCATTATTCGAGAGGCTCTTCCACGCATCCTGAATCACCGAATCACAGAGTTCCAGAGTCATCAACAAGAGCACTTTATCAGCATCGAAGAAGAAGAGAGGAGAGCAAGCATAAGGAAAGGAACGGCCGATCGACTGTGTGACAGCCAGCCGACTCATCTAACCGAACCCCATCAGTTTATTCTTTCTCTTTCTATTTCTTTTATGTTAACCATGTATTCAAACTTGTTGATTAATAAAAGTATTATTATGTGGAACTAATTTCATAGTTGGGTAGATTGAAGCCGTAGTTATGTAGTGCTATATTCTTCTGAATCCTTCTATTTTACTTATTGATTGAATCTGATTGAATTGATATAGATTTATGATAATCAAACCTGTTCTCAAAGTCCTGAGAGCAGTCGACTGAGGTGACAGCCAGTCGACTGACATACAGAACTTGGGAATATCAAGTTTGCATTACCATCTATCTGAATCTGTTATGTGAGCATATTGAGACGACCCGTATCTCGTGTTCATAACTTGTAACAAGGGAATCTTTAGGGGTTCTTGGTTCAATCAGCTTAAGGGATCTAGATCTGATACCAATTTCTAGAACCTTGAGTGTTTGTTCGTTTCCACTGATCTTATGTTTTCTTTAAGTACAACTTAGTAGATACCATGCTAAACACTTAATGAAAGAAACGAATTAGAGTAGATACCATGCCTAATTCTTGGCTTAGGGAAACAGTACTTTAAGGAGTAGATACCATGCCCTTGAAGGGAACAAACATGAGTAATAAGAAGAAGTTCAGAAGGTAACTTAGCATTATTGGCTATTGGTGGAGATCTAAACCCAACTACTTAATAAATATTTGTGATTCAGCATTTCTTAATTTAGTTTTAATCTTTTCATTTCTTTTAGACCTTTAGAACAACTCTTTATGATTCTTATTCTTTTTATTGGTTGGTAAGTTAAAGTCTACAATCTCTGTGGGATCGACTCTTGCTATTGCTACGCTTCTATAAACGATTCGTGCACTTGCGAGGTTTTTAATTTGTGTCTAGTTTTATCTATTTATTTAGGTATCTAGATTGCACAACAAGTAGCTTTCTCAAGCTAAGGCAATGGGGCCCAGCACTTTCTGCCGACCCCCAAGCCTCGACGTCGTATGGCGAACTCGAGCACCTGGGTAGCTTTCTCATGCTAAGGCAATGGGACCCAGCACTCTTCACCGACCCCCAAGCCTCGACACCGTATGGCGAACTCTAGCACCTGGGTAGCTTTCTCAAGCTAAGGCAATGGGGCCCAGCACTCTCCGCCGACCCCCAAGCCTCGATGCCGTATGGCAAACTCGAGCACCTGGGTAGCTTTCTCAAGCTAAGGCAATGGGGCCCAGGGCTCTCTACCGACCCCCAAGCCTCGACGCCGTATGGCGAACACGAGCACCTGGGTAGCTTTCACAAGCTAAGACAATGGGGCCCAACGCTCTCCGCCGACCCCCAAGCCTCGACGCCGTACGGCGAACTCAAGCACCTGGGTAGCTTTCTTAAGCTACGGCAATAGGGCCCAGTGCTCTCCACCGTCCCACAAGCCTCAACGCCGTATGGCGAACTCGAGCACATGAGTAGCTTTCTCAAGCTAAGGCAATGGGGCCCAGCGGTCTCCGCCAACCCCCAAGCCTCGATGCCGTATGGCAAACTCGAGCACCCGAGTAGCTTTCTCAAGCCAAGAAGCTGGGGTCCTGCGCTCCCCGCCGACCCTCATGTCCCAACCGTCGGTCAGGACTTCAGCTGACTAGCGCACTCAAAAGTTTACTGTTAAAGATTTAAGGCGTTCGCCCTCAGGCAAACACCCTGTGCCCCAAGTCTTTGGTCATCCCACCTCCCACCCGCGAACAACTCGGGGTTAACAACCCCTAGGGCCGAAACCCCGAATTGCCAGCGGGTGACAGGGGAGCCACCGAACCCCACGAGCATCTTGAACACCCCGGGCCCCTGATCTTTGGTCGATTCTCCTCTCACCCTCGGACAACTCGGGGTTAACGACCTTAAGAGCCGAAACCCCAAATTGTGTGAGGGCGGCATGGGAGCCACCGACCCAGGACCTTCGGCCAAACAATTCCATAGTAGGACGCCCGCCTTCAGCAAGGCACCCAAAGTCCTCCTCCCAAGGTCGACCAAACTTTCACTCCTTAACAACTTCGGATAAACGGCCCTCGAAGCCATTACACCAAATTGCCATAGGGTGGCAGGCGAACCTCTGGTGAGGAGAACCCATAGAATTGCAAGTTTTCTCTGGTAAACATCTGATATAGGGGTGGGGGGTTTTATAACCCCCTGAGCAGCCATTTAATGACATCGAAAGTTGAAACGGCGGAAGTCTAAGCGGCGCCTCATTAATTGGCGTGGGAAGGCAAAATGTCGCCTCATTAATGACGTTGGGAAACGGCCCAATACCCCGACCGCCTCAGGACTCCTCTCCCTCACCGTCTCCGTGTTCGGATCTGACTGTGGCTCACTCCGAGGAGATCAATCCTCAGAGCCGACCGACTCCACTTCGAGCCCCCGTCCTTCTGCTCAGCTCCGAGGCCAAATAAAAGTCCTAACACTCATCCTCAATGCACACTCAGGAATAAGATCAGGCTAGTCGGAAATCTTAAGATTTATTATAACTCCCCAAGGAGGGCACAATACAAAGGTTTATTCTTTATTACAATGAAAGCATCATCCTAAATTAGCACAGGGGTATCTTTAACAGGCCAACTCCCTTTGCCTCTCTCGTCCCTCCGACCCCGTACAGCCTCGATGATCGACCTACATCTCGAGCACAGGGGTAGCTTCAACAAGCCAACTCCCTTGGTCTCGCTCGTCCCTCCGACCCCCTACAGCCTCGACGGTCGATCTGCATCTTGAGCACATGGGTAGCTTCCACAGGCCAACTCCCTTGGCCTCGCTCGTCCCTCCGACCCCTTGCAGCCTCGACGGTCGACCTGCATCTCGAGCACAGGGGTAGCTTCAACAGGCCACCCTTGGCCTCGCTCGTCCTTTCGACCCCCTACCGCCTCGACGGTTGACCTGCATCTCGAGCACAGGGGTAGCTACAACAGGCCAACTCCCTTGGCCTCACTCGTCCCTCCGACCCCCTACAGCCTCGACGGTCGACTTGCATCTCGAGCACAGAGGTAACTTCAACAGGCCAAGTCACTTGGCCTCGCTCGTCCTTCCGAACCACTATCGCCTCGACGGTCGACCTGCATCTCAAGCACAGAGGTAACTTCAATAGGCCAACTCCCTTGGCCTCGCTCGTCCCTCCGATCCCCTACAGCCTTGATGGTCGACCTGCATCTCGAGCACAGGGGTAGCTTCAATAGGCCAACTCCCTTGGCCTCGCTCGTCCCTCCGACCCCCTACAGCCTTAACCGTCGACTTGCATCTCGAGCACAGGGGTATCTTCAACAGGCCAACTCCCTTGGCCTCGCCCGTCCTTCCGACCCCCTACCGCCTCGACAGTCGACCTGCATCTCAAGCACATGGTTAGCTTCAGCAGGCCAACTCCCTTGGCCTCGCTCGTCTCTCCGACTTCCTATATCCTCGACGGTCAACCTGCATCTCGAGCACAAGGGTAACTTCAATAGCCCAACTCCCTTGGCCTCGCTCGTCCATCTGACCCCTACAACCTTGACGGTTGACTGCATCTCAAGCACAGGGGTAACTTCAACAGGCCAAGTCACTTGGCCTCGCTCGTCCTTCTGACCCCCTACCGCCTCGATGGTCGAACTGCATCTCGAGCACAGGGGTAGCTACAACAGGCCAACTCCCTTGGCCTCGCTCGTCCCTCCGACCCCCTATGGCATCGACGGTCGACGTGCATCTCGAGCATAGGGGTAACTTCAATAGGCCAAGTCATTTGGCCTCGCTCGTCCTTCCGACCCCCTACCGCCTCGATGGTCGACCTGCATCTCAAGCACAGGAGTAACTTCAACAGGCCAACTCCCTTGGCCTCGCTCATCCTTCCGACCCCCTATAGCCTCGACGGTCGACCTGCATCTTGAGCACAGGGGTAGCTTCAACAGTTCGCTCGTCCCTCCGACCTCCTACAGCCTCGACGGTCGACCTGCATCTCGATCACAAGGGTAGCTTCAACAGGCCAAATCCCTTGTCCTCGCTCGTCATTTCGACCCCTACCGCCTCGACGGTCGACCTGCATCTCAAGCACATGGGTAGCTACAACAGGCCAACTCCCTTGGCCTTGCTCGTCCCTCCGACCCCCTACAGCCTCGACGGTCGACCTGCATCTCGAGCACAGGGGCAGCTTCAACAGGCCAACTCCCTTGGCCTCACTCGTCCCTCCGACCCCCTACAGCCTCGATGGTTGACCTGCATCTTGAGCACAGGGGTAGCTTCAACAGGCCAACTCCCTTGGCCTCGCTCGTCCCTCCGACCCCTACAGCCTCGACAGTCGACCTGCATCTTGAGCCCAGGGGTAACTTCAACAGGCCAAGCTCCTTGGCCTCGCTCGTCCCTCCGACCCCCTACAGCCTCGACGGTCCGGGCCGAACTCCGTCCACCTCATTCACAAGGGAATCACCACGGCCTTCTCAGCCACCAACCCTAGTTACAGGAACTCTCTATTCACCCTCCGTCATAAAACCCGACTATTCCTCCACGACCAGCCAGGCACCGTCCCGCAGGAGTGGGGGGTTTGTGATATGGGATAAATTATGCAGCATTAACCAGAGCCCTCCGATCTCCTCTGGATCCTCCCCCCTGTGATCATTAGATCACTCACAGTCTGATGGGCCTCAGCCAGCTCAGGCCCGTGGGTAAACGAGTCTAACCCGATCCTCCAAGGCTCCAGACCCGTTTACCCCTGCCTATAAATACTCCACCCCCTCCTCACTATAAAAGGTAATCAATCTCTCCCCACCTGAATCCTAGCTGCGCAGTCTCTTTTCTAGTGACTAATTAGACCGTCGGAGGGCCTGTCGTCGGGACTTATCTCGGTGTTCCGAGGCCGTGTGCAGGTACAGAAGACCCAGCCGAGCCAAGCTCCTGGATCCGAGCCGAGCACCCGTCCTCCCTTCCGAGCCCCTCCGCGCTCCTTTTCCCAAGCCGCTCTCGTTACCCGGGGTCGGACCAACGCCAGTACTGCGTAGGAACTTCCACTATACAAATTAAGAGAACGCATACTGTTGTCCCACATCCCAAAAATAAACCGCATCACTTAACATAATCCAGCTCTTGAATGTTCGGTCATAATCAACAAATCTGAATTAATCATACTTGGTAGTAGAAAAAACGGAGATTTTTTTTCCTTGTTCAATTTATCTATGAACAATTATAATCCTTAACGTCAACAATAAAGCCCTACATGCTAGGGTTATGGTAGCTAGTAGAAAACATGGAGATTTTTTTCCTGGTTCAATTTATATGTAAATAAATATAATCATTTCAAAATTTGTAAATAAATGTAATCATTTCAACAATTAAGTCCTACATGTTACGGCCATGGTTAGACTATATTGGATTGGTTAATATTTTTATTAGGTATTATGTGGGTTTTTTTTTTTTTTTTTTTTTGGGAATATGTATTATGTGTTTGGATCAATAAGATTTGCACAAAACTTAAATAAAATTTAGATGGCAATGAGTTTCGAATCAACAAGCTCATTAATAAATATAATCATTTCAACATTTGTAAATAAATATAATCATTTCAACAATTAAGTCCTACATATTACGGCCATGGTTATACTATATTGCTTATTAAGTATTGTGTCTGAGTGTTTTTTGTTGTTTTTTTTTGGGGCGCAATATGTATTATGTGTTTGGATTAATAAGATTTACACAAAACTTAAATAAACTTTTCGCTGGCAATGAGTTTTGAATCAACAAGCTCATTATTAAAAGGTTTGGGTGGGCTAACCACCTTGACAGAACCGGTTGGACTGTAGAAAAACTGGACCGGCCATCCATGGTAATGCCCCGGATTTCAAATACATGCAATTCGTAGTAAAATATGATCTTTTATTTCAATTCGTACAATCTTACAAGGAATTTTAAAAAAAATTATTACAACTTGTTCCTTACAACAGCACAGTGGAATTAAAAGAATACAATACAATCTACAACAATAAGAATCCTTCAATCTTGTGACAGCTCATCATAGTAACTTTAAGTCTATGCCAAGTCCAATCTTGCAACTAGAAAACTGTAGGCACGTCAGTTGAATACAACTGACGCAATTCTATAATACAGCGATCTCATTATCTTAACAATCACAAACTTGGATGCAGAAAGAGAAAATTTGACTATCATAAACATGTCAGTGTATGATATGACTTAATGCCTAATACAGATATTGATACTACGATGACACTAATGCATACTTATTTGGATTCTATGCATCACATACTATATAAGTGTGAGGGCAAGCACCTACGTACTCCATATTATAGGGTTAAATCCCTTGCCATGCAACCTACTACTATGACTACTGCAAGATTTAGATACTCTGCAAGTATTGGTTCTCGCCCTGGAATACTGGAGATCAATCCCGCTCCGTGGATCATTCTGTAGCCTATTTCATCCATCATCCAGGAATACCAGGATTTGTCTCACTCCACGAGTCATTTTGGAACCCTCATCAATGCCTCATGAGCGTCGCTCTTGTCCCGAAATACTGGAGATCAATCCCACTTCGTGGATCATTTTGTGGCCTATTTCATCCATCGATCCAGAATACCAGGAACTGTCTCACTCTGCGGATCATTCTGGCATCCATAACTCATGTTTGCTCTTGTTTTATTATATCTCCAATTAGTGTATGTCCTTAAGTTTAAAATATAGTTATCAAGGTCTAGAGTTAGCTTACACACCGGGCTTAAACAAAACACTAAGAGAGAGCCCACACTGGCTACTTCTCAAGAAAAATTTAACCCACACTGGTTACTTCTCAAATTCCATATATCACAACCGCCGGTATTCTGGGTCTCTCAAACTCTAGAACAAACAGCCGTCTCCACATAGGTTACATCGAACCTCATTATAGATAACTCATTCTTTATTCATTCTTTCTTCTTTATTCATTTCCCTTAGGTTTATCAACCATGAAGTAACCAATCTCAATGTTCAATGACGATTGAATAATTTAAAATCCTTGTAGACGAACCCAAATTATTCACTTTAACAATATTCAATACCTTTTTAGTTAATAGAACATTGTCGTGCATTTCTATATTTAAAATGCATTTTTTAATACAAAATTCTTTAAGATTAAAACGGCTAGAAAATTTCGTATTCCAAACTCATAATTATATTCTTATTCCATTATAATCCATCTCAATCATTTGCTGAAATCAATGGATTAATATCCATGAAATTTTACAATCTGAGTCTAAATTTGTATTCTACTTTTAATTCTCTTTAATCATGCACAATTCCCTTTTAATTTGAATTCAAAAGTTCCTCTAATTCATTATTCAATGTGAATATCACCTCTACTTTCCAAAATGTATCTTGAAAATTATGTGGAATTATTTCTAAAGCTTTAAATAATATTTAAGAATATTAGTATAATTTTTCCCAAATTTTATAACATTAAAAAACCCCTAAAAAATAAATAAAATGCAAATTTTGATGAAAACACCCTTCAGTACTTTATATACTCACCTACCGTTAATCTACAAAAATCAAATTTTTGTAAAGAAAATAAAGCCTCCCAAGGCTCGAACCCCCAAAGCCGAGCACTGTTCACAACACATTAAACCCACGCCGAAACCCAATACTCCCAAGCTCGTTCTCTGAATATATATATATATATATATATATATATATATATATATATATATATATGTCAAAATTCTTTTATTTTAATTCTCTATTTCAGACTTCTTTTAACACAATTTCGATTTCTAATTGCTTATGCATTAATACTTCTAATTACTTCCAGATTTCACTTTTCCCAAAAATCTGAGTATTAGTACGAGATAAAACTTATAAAAAATTATTGTGACAATATAATGAAAGTTCTCCCAAAAAATTGTATTAATTTACTAATACTTCTATAATTTTGAATTGCATAAACTATTGTTCTCATCCAATTATATTTTGGAAAAATCTACACTAATATAATGCATATAATGTAAATTAATAACAATGTGTTTCTTTTCATAATATTTTCACCAAACTAGAATTATTAGGATTTTCTTCACATAGAATACATGATTTTTCTAGCATGTACAATTTAGAAAATTAGAAATTTCTACATTAGTTCATGTTGGACCCTATATGCAAGGCAAATAACACTAGAGAGGGGGTGAATAGTGTTATTAAAAATTATTAAAAGTTATTCAACTTGAAACACGTGTTAAGTCGACTGGGACAAAAAAATCAGTCGACTGAATCGACAGATAAAAAAGAGACTTGATCAACTTGAAGAACGAGTCTGTAAGTTGACTTAATAGGACTACCAGTCGACTGATCAGACACAGACAGAAATAAAATGCAGCGAAGTTAAATTTACAAGTTAGAAAGATCAAACCACAGAGAATCAGCAATGCTAACATAGCGATAGATCCTGATTCGGTCCTCCTGACCTACGTCCAGTCCCCAAGCAACCCACTTAAGATTTTTCTCTATTCTTGAAAATATTTACAAGAATACCCACCAACTTTTTGCAACAACTATGCCAAACCCGTAGACCTCTCTCACCACTAGAGATAGCAAGACCCCACTCTACAACCTAGAGTGAACACTGACTCTACACCAAGAGCCTTTCTCTCCAACCAAGAGGACCACTCTCACAACACGAGAGTGAACAACAAAGAAATCAAAAATTACAACACCTAGAGCCTTGATTTTTGAATGTGCTTTTTGTATTGAGGCTATAGGTCAACTTCTAATCGCAGTCTTGAACTTAATCGTTGTTAAACAAGACTAAGATTAGAGAACCAAGTCTAAGAGAGTGAGAGTTCTTTGAAAACTTTGAGTTCTTTTTCACAAACATTTAAACAAAAGCAAAGACTTGTTTAATGCAATAGGTAACTTTTTCCAAGTGAAATTTGGACTCTATTTATAGAGTAGACACTCTAGAGTCGTTGGAAAACAGTTAACCAACTGTCAAACGGCAGAAAAGATTTGAATTCGAAAACCAAATTTAAATACTCAGAAAACTGTCAAAGCTGCTCGAACAGTCGATTGGGTTGCAAAAGTAGTCGACTGGTCAGAGCTTGAGTAAGTTCAGATTGTTTCGTACTTGAACATTTGACTGCTTAGCAACGTAAGTCGACTGGTATTTGACAGCTGAACTCATTCAAGCTTGAATTTGACATTTTTGATTTTTTAATAAACTTTATTATAGTCCTAGGGGATGTGTGTGTGTGCATCAAGGCTATTACAAGATTTCTAAGCAAACATATCAAAGATTACAAATTTGTACATCAATTTACATAGACACTCTTTTGTTCTAAGGCTGATCACTTTGAAAATGTTTTGAAGCTTTGAGTGACACTTGTCTTGTATCTTGATCTTGAACCTTGAAAGCATTGGGTACACACTGCAAGAGACATATTGAATAGAATATATATGTATCGCACTGTAGTCATAAAATTCAAGAATCTACAGTTCCTACATCGACATTCTTTGTAACTAACATGAATATTGGTTATCAAATTGGAACACAAAAGCATCTACACAAAATCACACAAAAATTATACTAATAATGTACAATCTACATTCTAGATAGTTTCTAAATTCAACACATCAACTAAAATAGCAACTACTCATGTAAAACTATTAAGCATGCATAAATTCTACTAAATTTGAAGGTAACAAGAACACCCACCTCTTTCTTGATGCAAAAAGTAAGTAGAACTCCTAGAAAAATGTTCCAAAGCTCTAACACAAGTATTGTAACGCCCCGATCTCCCCGTTGCTGGGAAACCGTGACACATGCCAAGATCTTCTCTTCAATTAGTCACGATACACAGAAAAAGCTGGAAAATTTAAAACTTTTTATTCAACACAGAGTTACTATGCAGTAATTACAAATATCAGTTTGTAATACCAAACTGTACAGCCTGCCCCTTTTCTTTTCTTTTTGACTCCAAAATCAATTCTTCCAATTTCTATACCATTTTAAACATAAACTAAAATAGTTATGTTTCAAAGAAAATTTGGGCAGAGTCTCCCTTGTATTTTTTTGCCCAAAACACAGAAAAGCTTACGGAATTTTGCTCTAAATTCCGTAGCTTACATCACAGGCAATAATAATACGGGCTCCCCAGGCCAAAATGAGCATCATCACACAGGCAATATATATATATATGCTCTGGGGGCCAAACTCATAACGGTTTAACAAATATCAATTAAAAAGCATAAATTTCTTTGAAAACGTAGTAAGTTTTTAGAAAATAACCTGTAAAAACCTACCACGACGCCCGGCACTCCACAACGAAATGGGTACGGGTCGAAACCATATCCTGCTGCCTCACACTATGCTCTTCCTCATCATCCTCATACTTATACATCAGAAATACAATTTAAAGCATAAATCTTTACTATTTACAATTAAAACATAACAACAAATTATAGCTGGAGCTCCACTCCACGAAACCTGTACCTACACCTCACATCTGCACTGCTGAGGACCTGTAACAGTAGGGACCTAGGGTAGCCAAGGGACTCCCTAACCCCCAAACACTAAGGGGTTAGCCATTTCTGGTGTGAGTAAAATTTATTAAATAAGTAAATAAATTAAACTTACAAGTAAAAATATAACGAACTCACAATTTCCAAGATAAACAAATCTTACTTGACATCTGAATATGTAAACATCATAAATGGGATTTCACATCAAATACTCTCTGAGTCATCACCTGTATGTATATCTATACCCGCTCATAACATACTTATATTTTGTAACCATTTGGAAAACCACTCTCAATATACAATATTGATTTTGTTCCCTTATCTCACGTATCCCATCATAAATATATGTCTTCAATCTCATACTACCCCATTCATTCATGTCCAACCTAACATCTCATTTCACCTTACCAATTACTTGCATTTTATCATAATACACCCCATATCCCAACATAGTTTTGGCAATAACATATCACACGCCAAGCCGATAGCTTGGGTAATATTCACGCACATCCCAAGCCCAACTTGGGTAATATCACTTCACATCCCAAGCCCATAGCTCGGTTGTTAATTTACTTCACTATCATACTCGCAATTCATCTCGAATGGAAAAGACACGTGTACCTATAATTTTGTGCCTGTATACCTTATGACTTAAATTCCAATGCAAAATTACCAATACAATGATGCTCTTATTCTAATGCAAGCAAGTCTCCGGAACAGTATGCATCCCATACTACATACGCCCCATCTCAAGCCGTCTCTCCAAATATAGGGATTTGAACCCGCATTATGAATTTCTAATTGTACACAACCTGTTCCTGACAGATACTACATGACTGATGAGGTTGCAAATGTGGTCAAGTCCCACCAATGCAGTACGCTCATGGTGTCTATGTTTGCCACTACTACCCGGTACACCGGACCTCACTCAAAAACCAGACGAACACGGGGTCTCTCCGAGCGCAGTATAGCATACAAAGCCTATCCTGTGTCGCCCCTAACTCATAGACCGTGATCTATGGCCTGTTCGCTCTCTCCTGGACAAGGACCCGACGAAGTTCCGGGGTCCATCCCCCTAGCTCCGCCGCCTTATCATGGCACTTCAGGAATTAACAGTGTGCGATACGCATCCCGTGCTCCCAACTCATGAGAGGGCACCGTACGTATCCCTTTGACAGGAAGATACAACCCAATATCACCACCTAAGGCCTGCTTCGAGGGACAAGTTGGTCGTAAGGCGCTACCTACAACCAACTCCTCTCTTTTCGGCAAAGGGTCGAAGTAAAATGATCTTTATAAGTCACTACCTTAATGATGTTCCTAACCCTGAACAATCCTAGGAATGACAACATTACACAACATGCTAGGTCTTAAATTAGACTTCGCAAGATAACTCTATTAGGCTGCTCAACCTAAACTCACCAGAATCCCTCAAGATCTGGTTCATGGCCTATCGATCCAAGACCCCGGCAATACGAACGTATTCGCATGCTACTATCCTGAACTTGGATTTCGTCACACTCCGGTCCGCAATCAACCAACGGTTAAGATCTGACGGCACCCGCGAAGTGACTCGTCCACAGTCCCTTAGGAGTAAGCTAAACACACGTCTTAATGGTCGATAGCCCTAGGGCAATGATATCACCCTAGATGAGCACAACAAACTGCGTATTAGCCAAGAAGCTACATACGAGTAACCAAAAACACATACGAGCTAAACAGCTACGTATGGGACCAACAGCTACATACGGGCCAGTTGAGCAGCGTATGAGACAACAACATGCATACGAGCCAAATAAGCTCCGTATGAGACCAACATTTACATACGGGCCAGTCGAGCCGCGTATGAGACAACAACACACATACGAGCCGAATAAGCTGCATATGAGACCCACAGCTACATACGGACCAGTCGAGCCACGTACGCGCAAAACCACATACAAACAATCATACAGGTAATCAAACCTAGAAACAACCAACTGTGCTTACTAGCAAACTTGATCTTCTATAATTAGAAGCAACAAAAGAATCTACTATAATCAACTTAGCATGGGTTTCTTCTAAAATCAACTCATCATGGCATACCTACTATAATCGACTCAAACATAAGTTTCTTTCTAAAATCGACCCAAACATGATATTCTACTACAACTTAACCATGGGTTTCTTTCTACAACAATTCAAATCCATAGGATGGGTTCTTTTTACTCAATACTACTAACAACTAAAATGAGTTCTTTTTGAGACTCTTAGCTAAAACCACTACTATACTCACTTAAGCATGGTTTCTTTGAACCTTAGAACAACTACTCATCTTAGCTATTTTCTCAAGTTCTACCATTCATACTTTTTATAGGATCCCTTTGATCCATAAATTCTTATATCAATACTTTAGTTTATTCGAACTTCTTCAAAACATCAAAATACGTATATAAACCATACACCCATATTTTGATATCATCATCTAAAAATAACTCGTCCATTATATAGGTTTTTATATACTCATGAATAGTTAAAATACACCATGTTTTTACAATCACAAAAATACGTAAATAAATCGATACTTACTTATTTCTTTAAACCACAAAATACATAAATGAATTAACACTCACATATTCTTAACCACAAAATATGTAATTAAAATAACTCACACATATCTTTAAACCACGAAAATATATATATATGATATAACTCACCACATATTTCTTAAATCACAAAATACCTAGATAAATTAACTCACATATTCATCAACCCACAAAATATATAAATATACTAACTCACACATATCTTTAAACCATAAAACACACAAATCTATAAACAAACTAACTCACATATATTTTTAAACCACAAAAATATATAAATAATATAACTCACATATTCATCAAACTACAAAAATATATAATAAACCAACTCACATATATCTTTAAACCATGAAAATATATAAATAATATAACTCACCACATTTGATATCATCATATAAAAATAACTCATTCCCATATACACAAATATATAAACAAACTAACTCACATATATCTTTCAAACCACACAATTATATAATAAACCAACTCACTATATTTCTTAAAACCCAAAAATATACATATATAAATTAACTCACCACATCCCGCGAAGATTCAAAGCGTCACCATGCCACCCCGCTTCCGAAGTCGTGAATATATCCTATCACCAAAATTTCAAGGCAATTAAACTCAAATAATTCAAACCCATCATAAAAGCTAATAACAATATCTCAAAATATCACACAAGCATTTACAGAACGCTTGGGATATACACGTGCGATGCACGTGATAATCTATTGCTTATGGTATTTCCATTCCCAATAGATTACTAAAATAGCCCCCAAAATAATCTAACAGTCCAACTACAATTTCTATCACCATACGAGAATTAATCCATTCCCATATAGTTCCCTTTTTCAAATCCAAAACCTTATTTTACTAACAACTCACAATCTCTCTAATAACCTACTAATTTTTCACATCTACAATTTCCAACATCTCAACATCTCTTTACCACAACATTCCTACTCAATAAAAATTAACCCAACTAAATTCTATACAATAAAATAGTTCGGGTTATACCTTCGCGAAGTCCAATCGAAAATCCAACGCTACCACGATGTCGAGAATCCCTCCATTAGTCTACCCCTAATTTTAATTTGGATTGGATGAAGAATAGAGGTGGATTTTGAGGTGGGGAAGCATCGTCGACTGGGTTCTTGTTGGCATCGGGATGGAGAACAGGACGGGATAGAAGAAGGAAGAAGGGAGATGGTGAGGGGTTCTTTTGGCTGGGTGCGAATCGGAGAAGAAGGAGAGGGAGAGGAGAAGGGTGGTCGGGTTCCTTCGATTTTGGCTGGGACGAACGGGAGGAGGAGGATGGTCGGGGTTCCTTTTGGGTTCGGCATCGAACAAGAAGGGGAAGAAGAAGGGAAGGAGTAGAAGAAGATGTCGGGGCTCTTTCCGATCGCCGGTGTGGACGAACGGGAGGAGGAAGGGAGGGAGGTCGGGTGGGTTTCATCGGGTGGGTTTGGGAATGAACGGGAAGGAGAAGAAGAGAAGAAGAAGGAGAAGGGAAAGAGAGAGAGAAGGGTTTTTTTGTAAATAGGAGAATAATTAATAATAGATTGATAAATATCTAGGAGAATGTTGCATATAAGCCCTCTAGCTTTAATACATTCCAAATAAAGCCCAACTCTCTATTCTAATAATTCCAAATAATACAAAATACATTAAAACTACTTTGTAGATAATCCGTATAAAAATAATTTAATCTTGAAAATAATAATAATATAAAATAGACAATATATCTTATATTTCTCAGTTAAAATAATTTTTATCAGAAAATCCATGATCGCGCGAAATTCTCAATCGCGCACACATTTCGATGCAAAATAGCCATATGCTATTTTCCGGGTCGTTACAAGTATGGCCTTCTCCTCCTTAAGCAATGAAAACTGAAATCCTCTCTTTCCTTCCCTTTTAATTTGAATTTGAGTGTGTTGTTCATGTTAAAGGAGGGGGCTATTTATAGAAATATTGTGTGGTTGAGATTGAGTCCCACTACCCAAATAACTTCCTGCTCACACACAACTCTCTCCCACTCTCTCCTCACTCTCCATTGGCCGGACAACCCTCTTCTCATGCACAAACACGTGCACGTGCACCCAATGTGCACACTACTTCTCGTATAAATAAATTTTAATATTAAATAAGATGTATGTGTGTGTTACATGACTGGTGTACTAGATTTTAAATTTTCATTTAAAGGTAGAAATACTCATGGGCTTTTGAATTTGTAATTAATTTTAAGTGGGATACAAAATGAATTTTGGCCTATTGGATTTAATTAAAACAAATCAAAAAATTTGACTTAAAAAATGAGAAGAAAATTCCCACGAATCAAGGAAAATTTTAGAAATAAAATATGCATAAAATTTTACGTGCAATGCACGTTCAAAAATATTAAAAAATAATTTTTCTGGGATGTTACAGCACTCCCTCCTTAGAATAGTTCCGTCCTCGGAACTATGCTTAAAAAGTGTGAAAAACAAAAGAAATAAAATTTACAGGGTTTAGTCAAAAAGTTCGGGATGATCTCTCAACATCCTCTCATCTGATGCCCAGGTGGCTTCCTCGACTAGTTGATTCTTCCACATAACCTTGACAATGGGTATAGTTTTGTTTCTCAAAATTTTTTCCCGCCGATCCACAATCTCCACCGGACGCTCCTTATAACTCAGATTTATCTACGGACCTTCTGGCACTTCCGGCAAGTGATAACTCGGATCAGGAATGTAACCTCGCAGCATAGACACGTGAAAGACATCGTGCACTTGGGCTAGCTCTTCCGTTAATTCCAACCGATAAGCTGTCTTTCCAATCCTCTTCAATATCTTGTATAGTACTATGTACCTTGGGGATAATTTTCCTCCATTTCCTAATCGAATCACACCCTTAGTTGGAGATACTTTCAGGAAAACATAGTCACCCTCATCGAACTCCAGATCCCTTCTTTGATTGTCAGCATAGCTCTTCTATCTGCTCTGTGCGTCAACCAGCCTCTTCCTGATCAACTCGATTTTCTCTGAGGTTTGCTGCACTATCTTCGGTCCGTACATCTGCCTCTCTCCCACTTCATACCAGCACACCGGCATTCTACACTTCCTCCCAAACAAAGCTTCATATGGTGTCATACCGATGCTAATCTGAAAACTGCTATTGTAGGAAAACTCCACCAGAGCTAAGTGCCTCTGCCAGCTGCCACCGAAATCCATCACACAGCATCTCAACATATCCTCCAACAGACGATTGACTCTCTCTATCTGCCCACCAGTTTGAGGATGAAAGGTAGTACTGAAGTCAGTCCTAGTTCCCAAAGCTGCCTGAAGACTTCTCCAAAAGTGCAACATGAACCACGCATCTTGATCTGACACAATCGATATTGTAACGCCCCGACTTTCATACACTGGAAAACCGTGACTTAAGCCAGAATCTTTTCTTTCAATTAGCTACAATACATAGAAAAACAGGAAAATTTAAAAGTTTTTATTCAACATAAATGTATTACAAGTCAGAATGTTATAAAACTGTAATACATTACATCAGTGTTACAATAATACCTTTACAAGACCAAGTGTTACAACTTTCAAACAAATTTACATCAAGTACAATGAATAAAGAACAACACTTGGCATTTTCACTTGGATGCTTCTCAACAATAAATAAATTACAATATATATTATAATTGAAATAAATCGACACTTGCTTCTTTTGCCTTGAGTCCTCCTGAATTCTGTATTTATAGCTTTGCAATCCAGTACCTATTGAAGTAGGGACGTCAGTACATATACTGACGCTTTAAGGCTGATGACTAGCAGCGATTCTTAACTTTAAACAAACAAATTGATGAAAAGAGAAATGTGTATATATAATTGATGTGTCAGTGTATGCTATGACTTAGAATCTAGTGCAGGATTGACTAATGCAATGATGAACTTATTCTAATGCAAGCAAGACTCTGGAACAGTATGCAGCTCATACTACATACACCCCATATCAAGTTGTTTCTTCATATATAGGAATTTGAATCCACATCGTGAATTCTACTTTTGTACTCATCCTGTTCCTGACACAATACTACATGACTGATAAGGTTGCAGGTACGGTCTAGTTCCACTACTGCAGTACAATAGTGGTATCCCCGTTTTCCACTATTGCCCGGCGAACCGGACCTCGCTCAAAAGCCAACACGAACCACAAATACTAGCCAACCTTCTTCCATGCCCTCAATTCATCATGAGAAGGCATAGAACCTGACAGAATCGTAGGGTCTATCTCCCTAGGAAAACCTTCTGTTCTTATCATGGCAGTTCAGGAATTAACAGCCGAGATACGGATCTCGTGCTCCCAACTAATCATGAAAAAGCACCACTCGTATTCCTTTGATAGGGGAATACATCCCATTAACACCACCAAGTATCGGCCTATAGGAGAATTCGGATTATAAGGTATCACCCCTAACACCAACTCTCACCCTTTGGCAATTCATAGATAAAAATGGTTAAGTAACAGTTACTACCCTAACGATGTCACTAACCATAATCAATCAAATGGGGTTGTACGAGCTACAAGGTACTTTCAACCTAGAGTCGTACTCTCAACTTGCCATGAGAAGGCACCAAAAGTTTCAAACAAGCGAGACATGTCACTGTGCTTCCAACTTATCATGAAAAAGCACGGCACATGTCCCTTTCAAGAGAGTGTAACAATTGTTGACACAATCTACCAAGACTCAACCTAGACTTCACAAGATCTCTTCGAATCCACTCATCGCCTATCTATTCAAGATATTTACACCATATGAGCCCAATGAGCCACGCATGAACAAACAACTGCATACGAGGCAGGTGAGCTACGTATGAGACGGACCAATACTTATTACACGACTTATGAGCATATGGAATACTTGTTACTCATAATCAAGTGTATAATTAAAACTACTAACAATTCACGACAACTCTAGTTAACATGAACTAGAATTTCATGTATAAGCAACAGAAGAAACAGAAGAATCTTCTAACAGCCTAATATAAACATACTACCAATGAAAACCCGAAAGCGATATAGAAAGCCTTCTAACACCCTAGAGGCAAACAGTGTTATGCTCATTGGAATTCGAAAAAATAAGACTTTTTAGAAAGGTGAGAACATCTCCTACAACTCTCTAGTTGAACACTTTTTCAGATTCGGTAAAGAACTTAAAATCTGGTCCGTTAAGCACTATTTCAAACAATAACAGTACAGCCAAAGGCTGAAACTTTCCAAGCTCATAACTTTTGCTATACTTGTCGGAATTTAACGAAATAGGACATTTTGAAAAGGTGAGAACGTCTACTACAACTTTCTAGTGGACAACTTTCTCAGATTTCATAAGGATCTCAAAATCCAGTCACTTGAACACACGCAAAAGTTAACCAACAGCAGATTTCTTAACAGAAAAGCTGAAACTTTGAAACCTTGTAACTTTTGCTCTACTTGTCGGAATTTAACCAAATTATACTTTCTGGAAATGTGGGAACATATACTACAACTCTCTAGTTGAACACTTTTCCATATTCCTTATGGAATTCAATTTCTCGTCCTCTGAACACAATACAAGGACAACAAAAGACAGCACAAGCTAAAAACTTCCAAAGCTCGTAACTTTTACTATAATTGTCGGAATCTAACAAAATCGGCCATTTTGGAAAGGGGGAACATTTAATACAACTCTCTGGTTGAACACTTTTTCAAATTAAATGAGTAAGAGGTACAAAAACTTCGAACAATACAGACAGCGAGCTTTCAGCCAAACAGCTAGCTGCTGTGACATGCAAGGGTCATAACTCCTACTCCGCTTATCGGAATCTAACCAAATTGGCCATTTTGGAAAGGTGAAAGACTCTAATACAACTCTTTAGTTGAATACTTTTTCAAATTCAATCAATAAGAGGTGCAAAAACTTTGAACAATCCAAACAACGAGATTTTAGCCAAAAAGGCCAACTGCTAAGATTTTGTAAAGCTTATAACTTTTGCTCCGCTTATCATAATCTAACCAAATAGGGCATTTTGGAAAGGTGAGAAAATCTACTAAAACTCCCTAGTTGATCACTTTTCCAAATTTATTAAGTAAAAGTAACAAAAACATCAAGCAATCAAAACAGCAAGGTCTCACTCAAAACTGGCTGCTGTAAACTGTAAAAGCCATAACTCCTACCCCGCTTAACGGAATCTAACCAAATAGGGCATTTTGGAAAGGTCAGAAACTCTAATACAACTCTCTAATTGATCACTTTTCCAAATTCAGTAATTAAAAGTAACAAAAACATCAAGCAATCAAAACAGTGAGCTTTCAGCCAAAAGCTGACTGCTCTGTTTTGCAACAGTCATAACTTTTGCACCACTTATCGGAATCTAAAGAAATAGGAAATTTTGGAAAGGTGAGAATGTCTACTACAACTTCCTAGTTGATCACTTTTCCAAATTCCGTAAGGAACTCCTAATTACAGCCCCTTGAACACATGTCGAAGTTAACCCCAAAACAGCGGTTTGATGTTTTTGCTTGAAAACTCGCTGTTTTGGGGGAAACGTCTATTTGACCTATCAAATTAACCCTAAAAAATCTACAAAAATTAGAGAATGATAATAACACATATGAGAACCCCTAAAATTAATTTGGGCTCAAGATTCCTCCTTTAACATAGGTAATTAATTCAAACCATAAGAACTACAAGATTAAATCTTTTAGGGCTTTATTTTGTGTTCTACCACTTCCATCTTGTATGCCATCTTATTCTAGTCCACAACCAACAATATGCACATGATTTTAGTCTAAGTTCTTCACATACAAGCAAATAAACAACAAAACATTAACAAATGAGTTGAGAACCCCCACCCAATTTTTGTAGGAAGGATTAGCTTTCTTGCCCTTCTCCTCCTTGTTCTTGCTCCTTGTTCTTGCTCCCCTTCAAACAGAACCCATGAAGAACCCAATCATTTTCTTTTGATTTGATCTCTCTTTCTTTTTATCTTTTTCTCAATTTGTTTCTAATTAAAAACAAATAAAGAAGAAAGTGAATGAGATGAGAAAGAGATGGAGAACAAAATGAAAAAAGGGATTTTGCCCTCTTGTTGTGGCCGGCCATTTAAGTAGAGGGAGAGAGAGAGAGCTTGTGGTAAAGAGAGAGCCACTTGTCTCTCTCACTTGCGGCTCACACAAATTGAATCATTTTACAAATTTAAATTGCAATCAAACCCAATAAATTTACAATCACCACCCTACTCATCCCTAACCCTTCATTTGATCATGATTGATCAAGAATAAAAGATAATTTTTCCAATCACATACTACACGATTTCGTACAAACGTACGAAATCGATACAATTCAAATACATACATATATCTGTATATACAGATAATTTTTATTAGTTAAAATGAATAATCTCTACCGAAAATATTTTAATTCAGAAATAATAACAAAAATAATTTTATTACCGGCTCGGAAGATTTCAGTACCAATTTGATACAATACAGATGTATACCGACTGGTATATATATACAGATAATGTTTATTAACAAAACCGGGTAATATCCACCAAAATTATTTCAATTCTGAAAATAAAAATAAAATAATAATAATATATTAATTTTTAATATCAGACCAGGATATTTCAGACAATTTCTCAAAAACGCATTTTATAGGATTTTGCACAAGTGCATAAAACCGATACAATACGTATATATACTTACTAGTATATATATACAGATAAGTTTTTATTAGTAAAACCAAAAAATTTCCATAAAAATATTTTAATTTTTAAAAATAATTATAATATAAATATAATATCCGACCGGAATATTACAGATATGGGATTCTTTGCAGTCTTACTACCTCCCCGATGTAGAATTCCGCCAACTTCTCCATTGACCAAGTGATCTTTATTGCTAAAAAGTGAGCAGATTTGGTCAATCGGTCTTCTGTTACCCAAATCGCATCATTCCCTTTGGGACTTCTAGGTAATCCCATGATAAAATCCATGTTGATTCTCTCCCATTTCCACTCCGGAATGGGTAATGGCTGCAAAAATCCTCTGGGTCTTTGATTCTCTGCCCTCATTTGTTGACAAGTGGCACATCTCGCTACAAACTCTGCCACATCTCTCTTCATTCCCGACCACCAAAAATGTTGCTTGATATCTTTGTACATCTTGGTACACCTTGGATGCACTGATAATAGGATAGTGTGTGCCTCCAGTAGGATGTTCACCTTCAATTCTGCTTGATCAGGTACACACAACCTTTCTCCAAACCACAGCACTGGCAATTTGCCTGCGCCAACCTGCTCTTTCATCTTCTGAATCTCTGGATCAGACTTCTAACCGTCGATAATCCGATCCCTCAGCGTGAACTGAAGCCTCAACTGTGCCAAGGACGCTCCCAGTCCTTGCAACACTACTTCGATCCCAGTTCGATCAAGCTCCACTATTAGTTTCTCCTGAGTTGTAATCAGACAAGATAAGCTGCTATTCCGACTGAGTGCATCTGCCACCATATTTTGCTTTGTCAGGGTGATACTTTATTCTGGACGGATATCCTCTAGCACTTCCAACCACCTTCTCTGCTTCAAGTTCATATCTCTCTGCTGATAGATAAATTTCAGGCACTTGTGATCCGTGTACATATTGACATTCTCTCCATACACATAGTGCCTCCATTGCTTCAAGGCAAATATAATCGCTACCAACTCCAGATCATGGGTTGGATAATTTTTCTTATGCGGTCTCAATTGCCTAGACCCATAAGCTATTACCTCTTCCTCTTGCATCAATACATAACCCAAACCTCAATGTGAAGCATCGCTGTAGACATCATAATCAATCCCTGCTCTCGACAAAGCCAGTATTGGAGCGGTAGTCAACCTCTCCTTCAACTTTTGAAAACTTGCTTCGCACTGCTCCGTCCACTTGAAACTTACATTCTTCCTCGTAAGTCCTGTAAGTGGTAAGGCTATCTGAGCATAGCCCTGAATAAACCTTCGGTAATAACAAGTCAAGCCCAATAAACTTCTGATCTCCTTAACTGACGTGGGTCTTGGCCAATCCTTCACTGCCTCTATTTTCTACAGATCAGTGGTCACTCCCTCCTTAGAAAGGATATGACCCAGGAACGTGACTTCGGATTTATAGAAGTCACACTTGGATAACTTGGCATACAGTTTATGGTCCAGCAGCTTCTTCAAGACCTTTGCTAAGTGCCCAGCATGCTCTTCTTCTGACTTGGAACACACTAGAATATCGTCGATAAACACCATGACGAAAGAGTCAATGAACGGTCGTAGGACCCTGTTCATCGTGTCCATAAATATGGCCGGTGCATTCGTCACTCTAAATGGCATAACTAAGAATTCGTAATACTCATGTCGAGTTCGAAACGCAGTCTTATGCACATCGTCTTCCTTCACACGAACTTGGTGATACCCGACCGAAGATGTCTTGGAGAAAACTGCTGCTCCTTGAAGTCGGTCAAACATATTATCGATTTGCGGAATTGGATACTTATTCTGGACAGTCACCTTGTTCAGTTCCCTGTAATCGATGCACATCCTTATCGATCCATCCTTCTTCTTCACCAATAAAACTGGCACTCCCTATGGTAACGCACTCGATCTAAAAAACCCTTGTGCAAAAGCTCTTCAATCTGCTTCTTTACCTCATCATGTTCCACTTGCGCCATTCTGTAAGGTGCCTTGGATATCGGTGTACTCCCTGGCTAAATGGAAATGTTGAATTCCATATTTCGATGAGGTGGTAGCCCAAGTAGATCCTCCAAGAATACTGTCAGAAAGTTCCAGACTATAGGAATCTTCTTAACTTCCTCAGGAATCTTCTTCTTGGTCAAAGCTCACACCAACTCCTTATACTTTCTCTTCCCTTGAAATGTTACTGTTGGTCCTCCCGGTGCCTTCACCATAACTTCCTTGCTCATGCATTCGATACTGATATTGTAGATCGACATCCAGTCTATGCCAAAGATTATATCGACTCCCAAGACTTCCCAACTCTATGAGATCAATTTCAAAAACTCTTCATGTAACCCCCGTTCCCATAAATACGTATTTACTAAATATTTTCTGTGTTTCGATTATTTATAAACTTACTTTGTGTTAATTTCGTTTTAATCTTCTACCAAAGTATTTTCTAATAAGCAATTATATTTATTTCGAATGACAGTATATTTTAATTTTATTTTTCTATTCCAAATTGATTGCCGACTTACATTATTACTATTCGGATCATTTTAGCTTGTTTAAATCCAATTCCTATTTGTTACATAATCTTATTATTACTATTATTATTATTGTTATTGTTATTTTCATTATTATTGCTATTATTATTATTATGAATATTGTTATTATGATTATTGTTATTGTTATTATTATTTTAATTATCAACATTTGTTGTTATTGTTACTTTTGTTACCATTATTATTATTATTATTATTATTGTTTCTTATTTTATAAAGCCTAATGTTATTACTACTATTATTACTATTTTGTTAAAGCCCATTAATGTGATCTGTATTTGAAGCCCATCATCTAAAGCCCAAATTTTACATTTATTTTTTTGCATTATTTACTTATATCTAATCTGAGCCCAACCCAAGCCCATCTCTTATTGAATCCTAGCCTACCCTAAACCCAATACCCATTAGCCCAATTCTTCTTCCAATCTGTTATTGACCAGTCAATCCCAGATCTTCTCCCCCACAATCCCCACAATCACTCCTAATCGTATCATCCTGTAACCCCAAGAATGAATCCCTAACAATCAGCCCTACAATCTCTCCCCATTATTAGATATCATTTAATATTTTATAAAAACTCCCCATCCGTTCTCTCTCTCCCCATTCCTCTCTCACTCTCTGCTTGCAAACCAAAACAGAGCTCACCTCAGCTCTCCCCTTTCGTCTTCCTCTGAGTGCCTTTTCTCCGCCATTGCTCAACCTTGAGCCCTCCGTCTCCTTCCCGCAAGCATCGCCTCTCCGCTTGAGCACCGCCTACCACAGTTGTGACACACCCTCGTCGTCGTGTCTTCGACCTCGTTAGCTAGTCGCGACCCCGTCGGTGCCCCTATCCTCGACCAACCAGTCGAGCGTCTTCATCATCCTCGACCTCCGACCTTGCCGACCTCACCTTCCGCCGCTACTCCTCTTCAGTCATCACTCACTCCAAGCCACCATTGCCGAGATTCGCCATCCACCGAAGATCCCCCTGCCGTTCTCGTCCTCCTCTGTTTCGTCGAGAAATAGAGTTCTGTCGATGTCAAAGCCCTGGTCATTGCGTCGCTACCCGACCATAGCCACCGCAGTGGTCACCATTCACTCTCCCGCGCTCTCTCCCTTTCTCTCTCTGTCGAAGTGAGGAAGGAGACGAAGCAGCAGTGGGCATTTTCACTGTTTGGTGTTCTGGGCTTAGCGGATTCGAGAGTCCTATTCGCTATTTTGTGCATCTTGAGTTGTTGATTTGTGTGCTTTGATCTACTGTGTGGTGTTTTGCTGTTGGGTGCTTGTTCGCTGTTTGCCGTTACACGTGCCTCGCACGTGTTAGTGCATTTTCCCGTGTTCGTGGGTTCGTCGCCCAGGATCCTAATCCCGTTATTCTTTTATATTCAGAATCGTCTTCTAACAGGCAAGCGTCTATTGAACTCATTTTTATTGTTTCTAGTTCAAGAAAACACTCCTTGAAATCCGGCAAGTAGTAATCAAATTGAATATCATATCTAATTGAACTCCCTTGTTTATTTATTGTACCATGTTATTGGTTCATAGTCTTCTCATCATGCTATCAATGTTGATTTCAATCCCAAACCTTAAATTTTATTGTATTATTGAACATTCACATGTACTGGCATGTCATTTGCTTGACTTTGTACTGAGGTTTCAAACCAGTTCCTGACATAGAAACTTAAAATCTTGCACATAGAAATTGTAGTACACTTAGTCCATATATTGTTATGTTTTGCATATAAACCATATTTTTCATATTTAATGAATTAGGCCATGTATATTTCATGTATTATATAGTCTTGATATCATGTTGAAATTGTACCAGTGCTACCGGTCTGATCGATTGTACCTGTTGCATGAGTATTGATACCATCGTCCACATGGATCACATGCATGTTCATAAACGATTGTTAATAAAATGTTAATCAAGCCGGGGTTAAGGGTTGACCATGGTAGTTGATAATATAGTGACTGTACTTGGAATTGTGGGCTTTGATCCCAAAATATTGTGTCGGCTAGTGCTATCGATTTATTGTTGGATTACTGACCACAGTATCCCAATTCATCGTGTATTATTTTAGGATTATCGTGCCGACTATTGTTATCGTTATTGTGCAAGAAATTGCTATTGTTATCGTGCGAGTACATGACCTATAGAATCTACCACCTTAGTCTAAACAAAATTGATTGTATGCATGAAACCTGTAGTATGGGTTGCAGTAGTACATGCATTAGTTAGGATTAAAATGAATAATAGACTTATGGACATAAATGAACACTGAACATTAACACTAATACTGAATACTGGTTATTAAATATTGATTATCAATATTTAATTTTGTTACCGTTTATCATTTATTGACTCCGATATCGTTCCAATTTCTGTTCTTGTTATGTAGTCCTTTATTTCCTATTTTACTACTTCCTACTACTTGTCGCCCGAAGCTTGCTCTAACGGGTTCTCTTCCTCCTTCTTTTGAGTTATGTCATACAGGTACAGTGATGGGTAACTGAAAAGAACTCGTCGAATTGTTACTGCATTGCATATTCTCGAACTATTTGGTAAGTTCTGTATCCAAGATTTGGTTATTGAATTTTATTCTTATTTATTTGATTATGTTTTTTGTGTGGCTGTGATTATTTCTTTTCATGTTGTTGAGTTAAGATTAGTACAGCTTATGTATGATGTTAAAATCATTCACTGAGCCTTCGTCACGGGCTCGTATTCCCATATTTTGGGAAGTGAAGCGTAACACTTCCTCCAATCTCGAGGTCACAACCAGCATAGCACCGGTAGGTAGTCAATGTCTCTCCTGAAGGAGTAGCTATTGCTAGAACCTTGTCAGAAAAAATCTTCGGCTCAACTCCCAACCGTTTAGCAAATTTAGGTGACACAAAAGTGTGGGACGATCTAATATCAAACTACACAGTAGCTTTTATTCTATTTATTAGAAGTTCCCTTGTTACATAATGAATACTCTCAGTACATAACATTCCTCTAATAAAAACTTGAAATAACAGAAATAAACTCTATTCAAATGCTCCCATACCGATGATGACATTGTCGGCATCCTCAGCGTCAGCTTCTGTTAAAGCGAATACTCGCCCTGCCGGTATGGTTTCTTCCCTTGATCTGCCTACCTCCGACTCTACCCTCCCTGCAGGAGCTGTGGGCAATGCGGCTTGGCATGGCCTTCCTTCCCACAATGGAAACAAGTTATGGGATTCCTTGACTTGGCACACTCGAACTTGAAATGACCCACTTCTCCACAAGTAACAGGTCACACCTGGGGGTCTTGTCCCTCTGTTGCTCGGCTTCCCAGTCACTGCATTGGCATTCACCCCAGTCGACCTGAACCTCTGTGCTTGGGGCTGTCCCCTGAAGTTATGGGATGTTGCAGGCCTCTTGCCAGCACTCCAGTTGTTCTTCTTGTTATGTGCCAATTGATACTACTCCAAATCTGCTTCTGTGGCTGCAGCTCTCCATACCAGCTTGTCAAACTTCCTGATACCGAGGGGTATCATTCGAGACCTCAAACCTAGCCTCAACCCCTATTCAAACTTCCTCGCCTTCTTGGCCTCATCGACCACCAACTCCGGCACATATCTTAATAGCTGAGTGAACTTCGTTGTAACGCCCCGAATCCCAAAACACTGAATTCGGGATGTTCTACAGGATCTTTTCACTTTCTTTAGTACAATTTTACAAGGAAATTCAAACTTTTCTTTTAACATCAGAGTTTACATCATATTACACTTTTCATTTGCACAGCGGAAGTAAAATATACAACTTTTACATAAATGTACAACAACATAGTAAACATCTTTATGCATCCATTCCTCTTAACATGTAATTTACCTGCATGCAAAACTGTGGGTACGTCAGTTTATTCAACCGACGATAATTATACATGGCCATCCTCTCTATGCCAGAAACAGTATAACGATTCTCATTTCTTAACAGATCACAAACTTGTTCATAGCAAAAATGTAAACCAAAAATAGGGAAATCTTAAAAATGTCGTGTTGTGATTGTGCACTTAGTCCTTAATGCAATTGTTTAATTAGATGACACTAATGCGCACTTGTTCGGATTCTATGCATCCCATACTACATAGGTCCGAGGGCAAGCCTCTTAATCGTTCTTCATTTTTGTAGGGTTCAATCCCTCGCCATGACTTAATCTACTACTGTAATTACGGTAAGTATCTTAAATATTTTCCGACCTACGAACTCATGTCTAGGCACTCTGGAGGGAATCCCATCGCTGACATGACTCATCATGCAGACATCCTGTAGTAATTCAGCTCTCACCATGGACATGACACCACCCGTAGTCTTCAAACATCCCACGAGCGTCGCCACTGGGACGGTACTCTGGAGTAGTATCCTCACCCAGACTCATCATGGGAATTCCTGGGATACGCTCTCGCCGCTACCCAATAGCCCTCATACTTAATGTTTGTCTCTTACTTTCATCACATCTCCACTATGTACTAGTTCTTAATTTAATAGAATCATGAATAAAAATCAAAGCTCTAGAGTTAGCCTCTCCCTAGACCGGACTTATTCATTCATTTCAATACATGACCAACCTTGGTCTTTAAATTCTCATTTTCCATTTCATTTCCATTGCCGGGGGAGACTTAGCTACTCTTTCGTTTCAATTTCCAATTCACAATTTCCAGTTTGAGCAATTCTAACTCATGAATTCATTTTCAGTGCCTCGGCATATCATGTTCTTAATTCTCATATTCATGTAACTCTTCATTTAAAGTATGACTCATTTCATGTAAGTTTCTCAATTCAAAATATGATTCATTTCATATGGATCCATGCAGCAGCAAATAGAGTTTAACAACATCAGTCACAAAGTTCACAATCTTTAACAGTAATCAAAATGAAACCTCTGACATATCAAAATCTACTCTATACAGTCGACTTGGAAGACGACCAGTCGACTTGTACAGTCAGATCAAGTTCATCATAAACACTCGAGAGAGTCGACTGTCGCACATGGCCAGTCGGCTGCTCCGCAACTTTTCATGTTCAAAATATTATCCACGTGACAGTCGACTGTTCATCCATCAGTCGTCTGTCTTGGGATTTTTTTAACAGTACATTATCAGGTTCAGCTCAGTCGACTTGCTACGCGCATTCAGTCGACTGGACAGATTCATACTTCAAATCAAGAGATTATCTTCCCAACAGTTCTTACTTACACTTGCATCATGATGTCAAATCACAACATACATACATTCATGTTTCATAAGCACAACACTTCTTACTTGTTCAGTAACATCGCAGCATGGAATTTGTCTTTTCTTTAAGAAAATACTTTAAACATGCATTTACACTTATTCATAACTTTCTTGTAGAGATGAAACCTTACTCTCAATTACACTAGAACAATCACAATGAAAAACATATCTCATTTCATGGAATTACAAGCATATTCATAGTTTACTCGATGCGGCGGTCGACTGTTCGTAACATCAGTCGACTGCACCAGTCGTTCACAGTTTATTAATTATCCCTAGTTCTTTTTCCACATGCCCATGTCTACTTAGCCATGTGCATCATGAAGAATATGAGTTTAGCCTTACTACTTTATTTTAATTATTCACATATATGTCATGAAGCTTTCTAACAAATCATGTAACAGAAGTCTCGAACCAGTCGACTTATCTACACGACAGTCGACTGTACCGACCATATTCATCCTTGTTTTCAGTGCCATTTCTACACTATTAGTCCTTCACAATTATCAACATAAACATACTCAAGCATTTCTAATACATTCGACTTTACTTCTCATGAGCATAGTAACAAACATCACAGTTATGGCATGTTTTCTACACTAGAAGTCCTGAAAAACACCTACCTTATTTGACGAAGTAATCGAATCCAGAAAAGCTCCTTACTGCAGCGCACCTTCCCGCTCCTTGCTCTTTGCTCCTTGCCGAAGATCTCCAGAGAATGATGCCCGGCTTCCACACACAAACTCTCACAATAATAATCTTATAAAATAATCTAGTGTAAAGAACATTGGATGAGAGGGGGGGGGTATTTATATACAAATAGGAGTGAGATGGAGGGCTAGGATGCACTAGGGAGTTGTAGGATCAAGGGCTAGGATTGACTAGGGGGTTGTAAAAACTACCCACACCTCAAAAATAACCGCCCATGATCTCCACCAAAAACCGACCAAGAATTGTGCTTTATGCACGTGTACATGGAGTGCACGTGCACACACAAACCACCCTACAAAATTTGTACATCAAATAACAAGTCTTTTTTAAAAGAAATGTTACACATACAAGTTGTAGAAAAAAATATAAAAGATGGGCTTAAATTTATTTCATGGGCTTAAAATTAGTTGGGCCAAAATAGTTATTTTTAGAAGTAAATATGTAAATTAACCTTTGGGCTTTAGGGAAATACTTTATAAAAACAATGTTCATATTCATCATGTTGAAAAATAATAGCCAACAATATTACGCATGCACACCATATATAAAAATAAATAATCTTTTATATATTTGGAAAATCAGGGTATTACATCACTCCCTCCTTAGAATAGTTGCGTCCCCGGAACTACAGTCAAGAGCGAGAAAATAAAAATACAACACAACACAAGAACAAAAAGATACAAAGATACAATCAAGCAAAAAGCTCAGGATAATCCTTCAACATCTTCTCCTCAGATTCCCAAGTAGCCTCTTCCACCAAATGGTTTCTCCAGACCACCTTGACCATCGGTATCGTCTTATTCCTCAAGACTTTCTCCCTACGGTCAACAATCTCGACAGGAGACTCGGTATAATTCAAATCCAACTGCAAACCTTCTGGCACTTCAGGCAAGTGATGACTTGGATCTGGAATATAACCTCTCAGCATAGACACATGGAAGACATTGTGCGCCTGAGACAACTCTTCCGGTAATTCAAGCCGGTAAGCAGTTTTTCCGATCCTTTTCAATATCTTATACGGGCATATAAACCTCGGGACTAACTTCCCGCCTTTGCCAAAACGAACCACACCTTTACTGGGTGATACCTTCAGAAAGACGAAGTCACCAACCTCAAACTCAAGGTCCCTTCTCCGGTTGTCTGCATAGCTTTTCTGCCTACTCTGAGCTTCCACCAACCTTTTCCTGATCAGAACAATCTTCTCAGAAGTTTGCTGTACAAGCTCAGGACCCAACAACTGCCGCTCCCCAACTTCATACCAACAAACAGGAGTCCTGCACTTCCTACGGCGCCATCCCGATGCTAGCCTGAAAACTGTTGTTGTAGGCAAACTCTACCAAAGGTAAATGCCTTTCCCAACTGCCCCCAAAGTCTAGTATATAACACCGAAGCATATCCTCAAGAATACGATTGACTCTCTCGGTCTGCCCATCGGTTTGCGGATGAAAAGCAGTACTGAAATCTGTCTTGGTACCCAAAGCTGTCTGAAGACTCCTCCAGAAATGCGAAGTAAACCGCGCATCTCGATCAGACACAATAGTTGAGGGAACACCATGAAGTCAGACAATCTCACCAACATACATCTCAGCTAACTTGTCCATCGAAGCAGTGAGTTTCATCGCCAAGAAGTGAGCGGACTTGGTCAGTCGATTGACTATAACCCAAATCGCGTCATTGCCTTTAGGACTCTTAGGCAATCCCGTGATGAAATCCACACTGATGTTATCCCACTTCCATTCCGGAATAGGTAACGGCTGTAATAGACCTCCGGGTCTTTGATTTTCAGCTTTGACTTGTTGACAAACCTCACACTTCGCGACAAATTCAGCCACATCCCGCTTCAAACCTGACCACCAGAAATGCTGTTTGATATCCTTGTACATCTTAGTACTCCCAGGATGTACAGACAGAAGAGTAGCATGCGCCTCCTGAAGAATACTCTCTTTCAGGTCCGCCTGATTTGGAACATACAGTATATCTCCGAACCACAGCACTCCATCGCTGATTTGAAATTCGGGCAACCTACCAGCACTAACCTGCTCCTTCATCTCCAAGATATCAGCATCAACCTCTTGACTTGCAATAATCCTTGCATTCAGTGTAGGCTGAAGCCTCAACTGAGCCAAAGATGCTCCCAATCCTTGCAAGACAACCTCAATACCTGCTCGATCCAACTCCTCAATCAGATGCCTCTGAGTTGTAATCAAACTGGCCAAACTGCTCTTGCGACTAAGTGCATCAGCAACAACATTAGCCTTTCCAGGATGATACTTGATCTCAGGTCGCATATCCTCGAGCACTTCCAACCATCTCCGCTGCCTCAGATTGAGATCCCTCTGCTGATATATATACTTCAAGTTCTTGTGGTCCGTGTACATGTTCAACTTCTCACCGTACACGTAGTGCCTCCATTGCTTCAGGGCAAAGATAATCGCAGCCAACTCCAGATCATGAGTCGGGTAATTCTTCTCATGTGGTCGTAGTTGCCTAGACCCATAAGCGATTACTCTTCCTTCTTGCATTAAGACACAACCAAGCCCACGATGTGAAGCATCGCTATAAACATCATACTCAACACCTGCTCTAGGCAAAGCCAAAATAGGTGCAGTAGTCAGCTTCACTTTCAACTCCTGAAAGCTCGCCTCACATTGCTCGGTCCACTTGAAGCTCGCATTCTTCTTGGTCAGTCCAGTAAGCGGTACAGCTATCTGAGCATAACCTTGAATGAATCTCCTGTAGTATCCAGTCATTCCAAGAAAACTTCTGACTTCCTTCACTGTGGTAGGCCTAGCCCAATCTCTCACTGCCTCTATCTTCTGAGGGTCAGTTGCCACTCCCTCCTTAGAAAGGATGTGACCTAGGAATGCCACTTCAGATTTCCAGAAATCACACTTGGATAACTTGGCATACAACTCCTGCTCCTCCAGCTTCTGCAAAACTGCTGCCAAATGCTCGGTGTGCTCCTCCTCTGACTTGGAGTACACGAGAATATTGTCGATAAACACCACGACGAAAGAATCAATGAACGGCCTCAGAACTCTGTTCATTAAATCCATGAAGATTGCGGGTGCATTCGTCACTCCGAATGGCATAACTAAGAATTCGTAATGCCCATGTCGAGTTCTAAATGCAGTTTTGTGCACATCTTCGGCTTTCACTCGCACTTGGTGATATCCTGATCGAAGATCTATTTTGGAGAAAACAGCTGCTCCTTGTAGACGATCGAACAAGTCATCAATTCGAGGAATCGGATACTTATTCTGAACAGTGACCTTATTCAGCTCTCGGTAATCGATACACATTCTCATCGATCCATCCTTCTTCTTTAACAAAAGCACTGGTGCTCCCCAAGGTGACGCACTAGGTTGAATAAAGCCTTTCTCCAACAGTTCCTCAATCTGCCGTTTCACCTCATCCTGTTTCACTGGAGCCATCCTATACGGTGCTTTAGAAATGGGTGCACTTCCCGGTTGAACAGTGATGTTGAACTCTACATCACGATGCAGAGGTAACCCAGGAAAATCTTCCAAGAACACAGTTGGATAGTCCCGAACCACAGGAATCCCTTGCACTTCCACAAGAGTCTCTTCCTTGCGGATAGTTGCCACCAGCTTAGAACATTTCCGCTTCCCTTGGAACATGACTTCAGGTCCACCTAGAGCCTTCACTGTTACTGTCTTGGTCTTACACTCGATGCTTGCACTGTACACCGACATCCAATCAATGCCAATGATAACATCGACTCTCAAGATAGTCAGCTCGATCAGATCAATGCCAAAGATTCGATCTCCAATCACAATCTCGCAATCAGCATAATACCGATCAGTGGTCAAAGTTTCCCCTGACGGAGTAGCTACTGCTAAGATCTTGCCTGGAAAAATCTTCGGTTCAACTCCCAATACTTTAGCAAATCTAGGAGACACAAATGTATGAGAGGATCCAGTATCGAACAATACAACAGCTTTCATTCCATTAAGATATAGTTCTCCTGTTACATAATACACACCATTACATAACAGTTTCACAATATGAACGGGAAGAAGAAATGACAAAACTCTAAACATCAGCCCTCGTACCAGAGATGACCTGATCTGCCTCCTCAGCATCAGCTTCCGTCAAGGCAAATACTCGCCCTGGTTGGTACGGCTTCTTCCCAGTCTGCTGTATTGGCACATTGTGATTGCCAGCCCGTGGTTTGAGACATTGAGATTTGTAATGTCCCGTCTCACCACAGTTGTAGCAAGTGACTGCAGAAGGTCTCCCCACATTGTTCCCAGGTCCTCCAGCTACACTGATAGCGTTCGCCCCTGTCAGGTTTGAACCTCTGTGCAGATGGTTGCCCCTTGAAACTCCCAGAATTGGCAGGCCTCTTCCCGGACTGCCAGTTGTTCCTCTGGTGCTGAGCAACATGGAACTGTTCCATATCCGCCTCCGTCGCTGCCGCCCTCTTGACCAACTTGTCAAATCGCCTGATACCAAGAGGTATCATCCGGGATCTCAAGCTTGGTCTCAGCCCATGCTCGAACTTTCGAGCCTTCTTCGCCTCATCCATCACCAGTTCTGGAGCATACCTGGAGAACTGAGTAAACTTAGTCTCATACTCCCTCACCGACATGCTGCCTTGCTGAAGTGACAGAAACTCCATGACCTTCTTCTCCTGAACATCGGAGGGGAAAATAATGACTGCGGAATTCTTCCAGAAATTCCTCCCAGCCAAGCAACATGCCTCCCATGGTCCTTTTCATCGACTGCCACCAAACAGCCGCATCCTTCTCCTGTTGCAAAGTCGCCAATTTGACCTTGCAGCCCTCCGGTGTCTCCAACACCTCAAAGATTGTCTCCACTTGCCGAATCTAGTTGTCAGCCGCATCTGGATCTGACTTTCCCTCGAATACAGGTGGTTTCATTCTCTTGAACGATTCCACTAGCTTAATCGCCTCGGGCACTGGATTCACAGGCCCCCTTCCTTGGTTCACAGCCACTGCATTCTGTGTCTGGTAAACCCTTGCAAGTTCGATCTCCAGATCCAAACCTTCCCCATTCCTAGCTCCTCTTCTCGACATATTCTGATGCAAAAGATCCATTAAATTCGAAGTATAAGACAAGAATTTAAGCCAACTTGCATTTCATTGAATTCCAAAATTTATATATTCGAATTAAAACATTTTTGACATCAGAATGGAAGAAAATAGAAGCTACAACAATCTAACTCCTACGGTTCCTCTTCGCTGCTCAAAGTTCTTCCCGTAGTTCATCGACTTCATCCTTCAGCACATCTGCCATGTTCTTTCTCTTCTCAAGTTCCCAGACCCGGTGACTGAGAACAGAGAAGTCGTCCTTTCGCTTCGCCAGTTGAGCTTCCAATACTCCAACTCTTTCTCGCAGGGTTTCCACCTGCCTCTGAAGAGATGCCACAGTGCTACTCAGAGCTGGTCCCTCTTCTTCATCGGAAGAAGAATCGTCAGATGAATCTGGAGGTGGGGTGATCTCTCGAGATTCAGGCCACTCCTCCTCATCAAAATCTGCTTGCCCAGGGTGATACTTGTCCTTAGAATCAGCCTGTCCAGGATGGTACTCTTCCTCAATGATATGCCAGTCGTCGCCTCCAGCAGGGTCGAAGTGATCAGCCATCTTAGAATAGAGAGGAAGAAGCATAAGTCATAGAGCAACACAAATGTAAGTCACTTACATTTAAATCTCCAAACTCAGACACACACTCTAATGTCCACATCTAGGGTGTCGTTCCTTATAAATTTGTACCAACAGGAAAGCGTAGAAAGCGTGGCTCTGATACCACTCTGTAACGCCCCGAATCCCAAAACACTGAATTCGAGATGTTCTACAGGATCTTTTCACTTTCTTTAGTACAATTTTACAAGGAAATTCAAACTTTTCTTTTAACATCAGAGTTTACATCATATTACACTTTTCATTTGCACAGCGGAAGTAAAATATACAACTTTTACATAAATGTACAACAACATAGTAAACATCTTTATGCATCCATTCCTCTTAACATGTAATTTACCTGCATGCAAAACTGTGGGTACGTCAGTTTATTCAACCGACGATAATTATACATGGCCATCCTCTCTATGCCAGAAACAGTATAACGATTCTCATTTCTTAACAGATCACAAACTTGTTCATAGCAAAAATGTAAATCAAAAATAGGGAAATCTTAAAGATGTCGTATTGTGATTGTGCACTTAGTCCTTAATGTAATTGTTTAATTAGATGACACTAATGCACACTTGTTCGGATTCTATGCATCCCATACTACATAGGTCCGAGGGCAAGCCTCCTAATCGTTCTTCATTTTTGTAGGGTTCAATCCCTCGCCATGACTTAATCTACTACTGTAAATACGGTAAGTATCTTAGATATTTTCCGACCTACGAACTCATGTCTAGGCACTCTGGAGGGAATCCCATCGCTGACATGACTCATCATGCAGACATCCTGTGGTAATTCAGCTCTCACCATGGACATGACACCACCCGTAGTCTTCAAACATCCCACGAGCGTCGCCACTGGGACGGTACTCTGGAGTAGTATCCTCACCCAGACTCATCATGGGAATTCCTAGGATACGCTCTCGCCGCTACCCAATAGCCCTCATACTCAATGTTTGTCTCTTACTTTCATCACATCTCCACTATGTACTAGTTCTTAATTTAATAGAATCATGAATAAAAATCAAAGCTCTAGAGTTAGCCTCTCCCTAGACCGGACTTATTCATTCATTTCAATACATGACCAACCTTGGTCTTTAAATTCTCATTTTCCATTTCATTTTCATTGCCGGGGGAGACTTAGCTACTCTTTCGTTTCAATTTCCAATTCACAATTTCCAGTTTGAGCAATTCTAACTCATGAATTCATTTTCAGTGCCTCAGCATATCATGTTCTTAATTCTCATATTCATGTAACTCTTCATTTAAAGTATGACTCATTTCATGTAAGTTTCTCAATTCAAAATATGATTCATTTCATATGGATCCATGCAGCAGCAAATAGAGTTTAACAACATCAGTCACAAAGTTCACAATCTTTAACAGTAATCAAAATGAAACCTCTGACATATCAAAATCTACTCTGTACAGTCGATGTAATACCCTGATTTTTCAATTAATAAAAAATTATTTATTTTGCACGTTGTGTGCACGTGCAATATTTTGTTTGGATTATTTTATTATGATATGTATAAATATTTAAATATATTTTCTCAAATTATTTTGTACAAAAGCTTTTCTTTAAATAAATAAAAAAAAGCCTTATTTTAATTTAATGAAAAGGCCTTTTTCTTAAAGCCCAAAATGTATTTTTATTTTATTTATTTTAATAATACTTTTGGCCCAAAATAAAGCCCATGGATTAATCTCTTTTTATTTAAACTTGTCATGTAGAAGACTATTTTTAACCAATTTATTTTTTATACAAAATTAAATTGTACAAATTTGGCCTAGTTGCATGCACGTGCACTACACCGTACACGTGCAATGCACACTCTTGATGGTGGCCGGGTTGCATTCTTTTGGGAGGAAAATTTTGAATTTAGTCATGGTGATCATGGAGGTGGTTTTGTGGATGTGGGTAGTTTTTATAACTCCTACTCTAATCTTGGCCCTCCATCTTTCAACCAACTAATCAATCTTGGCCCTCCATTTCCCTTATTTTCTAGTATAAATACCCCCCCTCTCATGGCTATTTTCATATGCAATTACATACTTCCAAATTATAGTCTTAATTAGTAATAGTGTGAGTTATAAAAGATAGAGAGATTGTGTGGGATTGCTTGCTTGTTCCAAGGAGGAGTGGCCGGCTATTGCAAGAGGGAGCTTTCGGTTTGCTTGGTGGCTTGGAGGTGCTCGCATTCGGCTAGGAGGAGGTGCATCTTGTTGCAAGGACTTGGTTGCTTTGTGTGTTTTTCTCTCCATTCAAGGTGGGTAAACATTTCATATTTCTAATATAGAGAACTATACTAGATCTCATTAACAAATTGCATGAAAAATGATTAATAAGAAAGCGCCTTTAATTGAATAAATGATCTCTAGTTGATTGAATTATTGATATGCGAATTATGTGTGATTGTATGCCATAAGAATGTGACTACAAAGTGAGTTGATTATCTTTGTTCTAATTAGAAATGATTCATGGAAAATGTTAGTAAGAATACATTTTAATGGAAAGTTAGTTTACAAATTGATTGGTATGTTAATGAACAATTTGCATGTGATTATTATTGTTAATTAAGTTGTAGATAAAATTTTCCATGCTTATTAGAATAAATGAATGATGCTAGTATTGATGCTCGAGAATACTAATGAGGATGTTAGTTTAAACTGAAAAATTGAAGCATGCAAATTGATTAAGAAAGAGCACGCTTTTTGGAAGGAACAACTTTCTTGAATATTTGATGTGTGAACATGATAATTGATAAGTGGCTATATATTTTTGTGATGCACATGATTGAACTAGAAGTATATGTTGATTTAAAGGAAACACATTTTTGCTATCACTACTTGCATGAAAAAGAAAATTAATACCTTGTTAGTGCTAGTTTGTGAAGAGACCTCTTTAATTATTGTGGGGTTGGACAAATTCAAAGGAAGTAGATTTGTGTGTTAGATGAAAGATTAATATCAGCAAATTTGTATAAGAAATTTTGGATAGAAGAGATTTGAAGACTAAGTGTTAACCAATGTCGAAAATGAAAAATATATTAGTTTTAATGAACGATTCATTGACTAGTGTGAAAAATATAATTTATTAGTACAAAAAATTATTTTTATCTTAATGGTATGAAATTCATATGAATGAAGATTGATCTGGAGATTTTTAGAAATTTTTACAAAAGCAATAAGGAACAAAGTTTGGTTGAACATCGAAATAATTTTATAACAGTGGGAATTAATCTAAAAGGGAATTTAACGCACACTATAACAACCCGAGCATGTAGCTCGAGTGGTCACAGCGTCACGTTGGGTTCTCTGCCGTGACCGGTTCAAATCCCAGGATCAACAATATTTTTGTTTAGTTTCTTTCAAAACAATTAATCAGCGGACTGAGAGCATTTATAGCTCTCAGTTGCCTTTTATACTGTGGCGGCAACCGGCCTAGTGGCCTGTGCTCTGGGCTGTGTCGGTGGTGTGCTTGGGTTCGAATCTTGCTATCGGCAAGATGAAAAAAATATTTTTTTGGGAGTTTTATGTATCGAAAAATTATGAAAAAAATATGTATATTCTCCTAAAAATATAAGGGACTTTCTAAAAATAGTTTGGGGATTATTTGAATGAATTTAACTATGGTTTGTAGTTAAAATGCATAAATAGACATATGGTTCTATGTAGATTATTGATATGAATTTATAACTTGAAAGAATAAGTGAATTGACACATTAAGAGTTGATTTGGCAAAAAGAAATGTGGTTATGTGACATGATGCAATTATTTTCTCACTTGTGGAACAATATATGAAGTGTGCATATTGTTTAGTAATGTGGAATTATTGTGATGTGATAATTGATAAGTATATGCAATTTATGTGCGATGATGAACTTGTGAACAAATAGAAATCATGAATTGAAAAGAGAATGTACATGTGGGTATGAGAACTCAACATGGAAATTTATAAGTTGAAGATTGTGAAATGAAATTTGAAATAGAGTAGCTAAGTCTCCCCGGCATTGAGAAATGAGTTGAAATGAAATTAGACCAAGGTTGGTCATGATGAAATGAATGAATAAGTCCGGTTGATGGAGAGGCTAACTCTAGAGATTAATTTTGTTCATGATTTTTAATAAAACTAAGGACTAGTGCATAGTGAAGATGTGATGAAAGTAAGAGAAAAACATTGAGTATGAGGGCCCTGGGTAGCGGCGAGAGCGTATCCCAGGAATTCCCATGATGAGTCTGGGTGAGGATGCTGCTCCAGAGTACCGTCCCAGTGGCGACGCTCGTGGGATGTTTGAAGACTACGGGTGGTGTCATGTTTATGGTGAGAGCGTATCCCAGGAATTCCCATGATGAGTCTGGGTGAGGATACTACTCCAGAGTGCCTAGACATGAGTTCGTAGGTCAGATAACATCTAGGATACTTACCGTAATTACAGTAGTAGATTAAATCATAACGAGGGATTGAACCCTATCAAGATGAAGAACGAATAAGGGCTTGCCCTCGGACCTATGTAGTATGGGATGCATAGAATCCGAATAAGTGCGCATTAGTGTCATGTAACATAAATAAATGCATTAAGGATTAAGTGCATAATCACAACACGACATCAATAGGGTAGTCCCTTAGTTTGAGTAGTGACAAGTTTGTGTTTGTTAAATATGGAAAGTTAAGTTATACTATTTCCGGCATAGAGAGGATGGCCGTGTATAATGTTCGTCGGTTGAATAAACTGACGTACCCACAGTCTTATATGCAGGTAAATGACTTGTTAAAGATTAAAGAAGAATGGATACTTAAAGATTGTACCATGTTGTTGTACTTTTATTCAATTGTTGTATTTTACTTCCGCTGTGCAAAAGAAAAGTGTAATATTGATGTAAACTCTGATGTATGATGAAAAGTTTTAATTTCCCTGTAAAATTGTACTAAAGAAAGTGAAAAGATCCTGTAGAACATCTCGAATTCAGTGTATTTGGGATTCGGGGCGTTACAGTCGACTTGGAAGACGACCAGTCGACTTGTACAGTCAGATCAAGTTCATCATAAACACTCGGGAGAGTCGACTGTCGCACATGGCCAGTCGGCTGCTCCGCAACTTTTCATGTTCAAAATATTATCCACGTGACAGTCGACTGTTCATCCATTAGTCGTCTGTCCTGGGATTTTTTTAACAGTACATTATCAGGTTCAGCTCAGTCGACTTGCTACGCGCATTCAGTCGACTGGACAGATTCATACTTCAAATCAAGAGATTATCTTCCCAATAGTTCTTACTTAAACTTGCAACATGATGTCAAATCACAACATACATACATTCATGTTTCATAAGCACAACACTTCTTACTTGTTCAGTAACATCGCAGCATGGAATTTGTCTTTTCTTTAAGAAAATACTTTAAACATGCATTTACACTTATTCATAACTTTCTTGTAGAGATGAAACCTTACTCTCAATTACACTAGAACAATCACAATGAAAAACATATCTCATTTCATGGAATTACAAGCATATTCATAGTTTACTCGATGCGGCGGTCGACTGTTCGTAACATCAGTCGACTGCACCAGTCGTTCACAGTTTATTAATTATCCCTAGTTCTTTTTCCACATGCCCATGTCTACTTAGCCATGTGCATCATGAAGAATATGAGTTTAGCCTTACTACTTTATTTTAATTATTCACATATATGTCATGAAGCTTTCTAACAAATCATGTAACAGAAGTCTCGAACCAGTCGACTTATCTACACGACAGTCAACTGTACCGACCAAATTCATCCTTGTTTTCAGTGCCATTTCTACACTATTAGTCCTTCACAATTATCAACATAAACATACTCAAGCATTTCTAATACATTCGACTTTACTTCTCATGAGCATAGTAACAAACATCACAGTTATGGCATGTTTTCTACACTAGAAGTCCTGAGAAACACCTACCTTATTTGACGAAGTAATCGAATCCAGAAAAGCTCCTTACTGCAGCGCACCTTCCCGCTCCTTGCTCTTTGCTCCTTGCCGAAGATCTCCAGAGAATGATGCCCGGCTTCCACACACAAACTCTCACAATAATAATCTTATAAAATAATCTAGTGTAAAGAACATTGGATGAGAGGGGGGGGTATTTATATACAAATAGGAGTGAGATGGAGGGCTAGGATGCACTAGGGAGTTGTAGGATCAAGGGCTAGGATTGACTAGGGGGTTGTAAAAACTACCCACACCTCAAAAATAACCGCCCATGATCTCCACAAAAAACGGCCAAGAATTGTGCTGTATGCACGTGTACATGGAGTGCACGTGCACACACAAACCACCCTACAAAATTTGTACATCAAATAACAAGTCTTTTTTAAAAGAAATGTTACACATACAAGTTGTAGAAAAAAATATAAAAGATGGGCTTAAATTTATTTCATGGGCTTAAAATTAGTTGGGCCAAAATAGTTATTTTTAGAAGTAAATATGTAAATTAACCTTTGGACTTTAGGGAAATACTTTATAAAAACAATGTTCATATTCATCATGTTGAAAAATAATAGCCAACAATATTACACATGCACACCATATATAAAAATAAATAATCTTTCATATTCAGGAACTCCATACTTTCTAACTGACAAGCTTCCCTGTTGCAAATTCAGGAACTCCATAGCCTTTTTCTGCTACACATCCATCAGGAAATAGTGGATATGGAACTCTTCCATGAAGTCTTCTCAGGTAATAGGTTCATTCCCCATGGTTCTCTTCATGGACTGCCACCAAACTCTGGCATCCTTCTCTAGCTGAATAGTGGCCAGCTTCACCTTATTAGGCTCAGGAGTCTCCAAGACCTCGAACACTGTTTAAATCTGTCGAATCCAGTCGGCTGCATTAGGATCTATCTTGCCCTCGAAAAACGGTGGTTTCATCCTCTTGAAGGATTCCACCAGTCTGATAGCCTCCGGGACTTGCACTGCATGCCCGTCCATTGGGTTCCTGTTCACACTTGCTGCAACAAATGTGTTGAGTGTTTGGTGCACACGGGCTAGTTCTGTCTCCAGATTAAGGCGGTTGCCCTCACCGCTGGATCCTTCACCATTTTGAGTTCTTCGCCCGACCATTTCTGGGTCATAAAATTTCATTAATCACCAAAAGCAGCAACAACATATACTCTTCTTCCAACACAATTCATTCATTTCCAAAGATAAACTTTATACATTCATAAATAAAATTTGTTCATACACCCATGCATAAAACATCAGAAAACTCCAAACATAAAGCAGTCTAGATTCTACGGTTCCTCTTGGCTTCCCTGAGCTCTCCCCGTAGTTCATCTATTTCCTTCTGCATCTCCTCTTGACGGCATTCTTCCCCCAACGAGTTTTGTTGTCTAACTGGGTGAAATGCTAGGCATTCCTATGTCGACACTTCTCCAGTTTCCACACTTGTTGACTCAGAGCTATGATGTTCTGCTTGTCCTCTACATGATGAACTTCCATGTGGTTTACTCTCCACTTATGGATGATCAATTGCTTCCGGAAAGAAGGGATAATGTGGTCCTTCTTGTCTCGAACTGGTTCTTTATCCGAGGATTCATCTGGGAATCAGGTGGAGATGGAGTGATCTCCCGAGATTCGGGCAGTTCTCCTTCTTCCACTTCTGGGTCTTCCTCTTCTTCGGGTTCTTCTTCCTCTTCGGGTTCTTCCTCTTCTTCGGGGTCTTCAAAGAACCATTCTACTTCATCCACTGGATCTTGGTTATCATCCATCTTATAGGAAAATGGAGGAAAAGACATCAGTGTATAGAGCAACACAAATGTAAATCAACTTACATTTAGATCTCTATAAACTGAACTCACACTTCTAATGACCACCCTAATGTATCGTCCTTGTAATTTTGTACTACTTTTGAAGTCAGCTCTGATACCATTCTGTAACGTCCTGAATTCCCAATACATGTAATTAGTAGCAAAATAAGATCTTTTACTTCAACTCATACAATTTTACAAAGAATTTAAAACTTTTTTATTACAACTTGTTTCTTACAACAGCACAGCAGAATTAAAAGAATACAATACAATTTACAACAATAAGAATCCTTCAATCTTATGACATCTCATCATAGTGACTTTAAGTCCATGCCAAGTCCAATCCTGCAACTAGAAAACTGTAGGCACGTCAGTTTCATACAACTGACGCAATGCTATAATACAACGATCTCATTATCTTAATAAGCAAAAACTTGAATGCAGAAAGAGAAAATGTGACTATCCTAAACATGTCAGTGTATGATATGACTTAATGCCTAATGTAGATATTTACACTACGGTGACACTAATACATACTTGTTCGGATTTTATGCATCCCATACTATATAGGTCCGAGGGCAAGTACCTACGTACTCCCCATTATAGGGTTAAATCCCTCGCCATGCAACCTATTACTATGACTACTACAAGATTTAGACACTACAAGTATTGGTTCTCGCCCCGAAATACTGGAGATCAATCTCACTTCGTGGATCATTCTGTGGCCTATTTCAGCCATCGTCCCAGAATAATGGGGATTGCCTCACTCCACGAGTCATTCTAGAACCCTCATCGCACAAATGTCCCATGAACGTTGCTCTCGTCCCATAATACTGGAGATCAATCCCACTTCATGGATCATTTTGCGGTCTATTTCATCCATCGTCCCGAAATACTGGGGACTGTCTCACTCCGTGGATCATTCTGGAGTTCATAACTCACGTTTTTTCTTGTTCCATCATATCTCCAGCTAGTGCCTCTCCTTAAGTTTAAATTATAGTTATTATGGCCTAGAGTTCGCTTACCCACCGGGCTTAAACAAAACACTGAGAGAGTTAGCCTACACTGGCTACTCCTCAAAAGAAAGTTAACCCACACTGGTTACTTCTCAAATTTCATATATCACAATAGCCGGTATTCTGGGTCTCGCAAACTCTAGAACAAACAGCCGTCCCAAAAGAGACCACATAGGTTACATCTAACCTCATTATAGATAACTCATTCTTTATTCATACTTTCTTCTTTATTCATTTCTCTTAGGTTTGTCATCCATGAAGTAACCAACTTCAACGTTCAATAACGATTGAATCAGTTAAAATACTTGTACAACCCCAAATTATTCACTTTAACAGTATTCAATACCTTTTTAGTTAATAGAACCTTGTCATGCATTTTTATATTTCAAATACATTTTTTAATACAAAATTCTTTAAGATTAAAACGACTAGAAAATTATGTATTCCAAACTCATAATTATATTCTTATTCCATTATAATCCATCTCAATCATTTGCTTAAATCAATGGATTAATATCCATGAAATTTTACAATACGATTCTAAATTTGCATTCTACTTTTAATTCTCTTTAATCATGCACAATTTCCTTTTAATTTGAATTCAAAAGTTCCTCTAATTCATTATTCAATGTGAATATCATCTTTAATTCCCAAAATGTATCTTAAAAATAATGTGGAATTATTTCTAAAGCTTTAAATAATATTTTAGAATATTATTATAATTTTTCCCAAATTTAATAACATGAAAAACACCTAAAACTAAATAAAATGCAAACTGTGTATGGCCTTTGATCAAACCCGAGACCAGCCAGCCAACCGCAAGCCTGACCAATAGGCCAACTCACTTTTGTGATGAAAACACCCTTCAGTACTTTATGTACTCACCTACTGTTAATCCACAAAAATCAAATTTTTGTAAAGAAAATAGAGCTTCCTAAGGCTCGAACCCCCAAAGCCGAGCACTATTCACAGCGCCTTAAACCCACGCCGAAACCCAATACTCCCAAGCTCGTTCTCTGAATATATATAGGTTAAAATCTTTCTATTTTAATTCTCAGTTTCAGACTTCTTTCAACACAATTTCGATTTCTAATTACTTCCAAGTTTCACTTTTCCCAATAATCTAAGTATTAGTACGAGATAAAACTTATAAAAAAAATTATTGTGACAATATAATAAAGTTTCTCTCCAAAAATTGCATTAATTTACTAATACTTCTATAATTTTGAATTGCAAAAACTATTGTTCTCATCCAATTATATTTTGAAAAAATCTACACTAATATAATGCATATAATATAAATTAATACCAATGTGTTTCTTTTCATAATATTTTCACCAAACTAGAATTATTAGGATTTTCTTCACATACAATACATGATTTTTCTAGCATGTACAATTTAGAAAATTAGAAATTTCCACACTAGTTCCTACTCCCACATTCTTTCTAACTAACATGTATATTGGTAATCAAATTGGAACACAAAAGCATCTACACAAAATCACACGATAATTATACTAATAATGTACAATCTACATTCTAGATAGTTTCTGCATTCAACACATCAACTAAAATAGCAACTACTCATGTAAAAATATTAAGCATGCATAAATTCTTCTAAATTTGAAGGTACCCACCTCTTTCTTGATGCAAAAAGTAAGTAGAACTCCTAGAAAAATGCTCCAAAGCTCCAACACAAGTATGACATTTTCCTCCTTAAGCAATGAAAAACTGAAATCCTCTCCTTCCTTCTCTTTTAATTTTGGTTTGAAGTGTGTTGTTCATGTTAAAGGAGGGGGCTATTTATAGGATCATTGTGTGGTTGAGATGACTCCCATTACCCAAATAACTTCCCACTCACACACAACTCTCTCCCACTCTCTCCTCACTCTCCATTGGCCGGCCAACCTTGCACAAACACGTGCACATGCACACTATGTGCACACTACTTCTCATATAAATAAATTTTTATATTAAATTAGGTGTACGTGTGTGTTACATGACAAGTGCACTAGATTTTTAAATGTTCATTTAAATGTAGAAATACTCATGGGCTTTTGAATTTGTAATTAATTTTTAGTGGACTGCAAAATGAATTTAGGCCTATTGGATTTAATTAAAAATAATCCCAAATTTTGACTTTAAAAAATGAGAAGAAAATTCCCATGACTCAAGAAATATTTTAGAAATAAAATATGCATAAAATTTTACGTATAATGCACGTGCAAAATATTAAAAATTAATTTTTCTGGGATGTTACATCCATTGGTTCGATGCCTAGTTCGGTTTTTTAAAACATTGATTATACACTACTAACTGCAACGAATATCCCGACATTTTTTTTTGACCTATCCCGGCATTTCAAAATGTCGGGATAGGTCGTAGCAGTATTTCTGAAATTGCTGCTAGAAACGCCACTATAGCGAGCGTCGGGACAGATTGGGGGCCTATCCCAATATTTTTAGGAACGCCGCTACAGATAATGCTATCCCGGCATTTTCAGTAAACAAACGTTGGGATAGACCGCTTATTTAACAAAAGAAGAAAAAAAAAATATCTATCCCGACAAAAAATGCCGGGATAGGTTTTTGTTTTTTTTAAATGCCTTATCACGGCGTTTTTGGCCAAAAAACGCCGGGATATGTTTTCGGTTTTTTTTTTTTAAATGGCTTGGCCAAAAACGCCGAGAGAGGGTTTTTTTTTTATTTTTTTATAAAATACTTGTTTTATTAAAAAAATTTTGATTTTTTTTAATAAAAAAATACCCAACATGTAATAGAATCCCATATATTATAAAATAACAAAGAACTTCTCAATTTCATTCAATACAATCAATTGAAATTAACACAATCTGACAATCTTGTCCTAGAAAAGAGAGAAGATACATAGAACATCAAAAGGAATTAGAGAAGATACATAGAACATCAAATATGACAATCTTGTCATATAGGCACTAAAGGAATTAGAGAAGGTAGAACATCAGTTACCAGAGGCCGATAACTTGGTTCAGGTTGGATACACAGAACTGCAACAGCTGCTACCTACAAGAATCGAAATGTACCTCAAGATTAAGGACGATGTTGTAAGTTAAAAACTCTGAGAGGGATCTAACTTGGTATAAGTGTTTTAAATCCATCGTATTTTTATTAGCAATTTGATTATATTTTTCCAAAGTGTAGACCAACGCTATCCAGTAAGAAGAATGAAATATATAGTCATTAGGTATTTACTTGAAGAAATTCAAAATATCCAAGTCCATCATCGGGTCCAGTACTTCCATATGTCATTAAAGTGGCCTGACCTCTCTTCTCATGAGTCATGAACCAATTGTTTCTCATCCACCTTCAACATAACTACCACCTACAAAAATTTAATACCTGGCAAGCAAATGAATACTGTTGCACTTAATATGGAGACCACATTGTAGTTTCATGTATCATTCATTAATAGTGATTGTTAGGCATCTTAACATGAGTCTAGTAGCATTAGAGGATCATATATCCTAAATAGTGAAATGATTAGACGATGTACAGTTGAGAATTATATAAGTATAAAACAAGTTTACTGCATACCTGGAAATCTGATAAACCGAGGTTTCAGATTTACTAGCATTGAAGGAAAAAAAATCATTCATGAAACCATGTCCCTGCAATAGAAGAAAATAAATGGATTCATTTATGCGTCCTTGTACAAATTAGACAAAGGCAAACCTGTCATCTCTCTTCAGATTATTTATATAATTACAAAAAAAAAAACGTAATAGCTATTATACAAGGCATTTATACAATGAAAAGGTTGTTGTTATACCATGAATCTACACAAAATCCGTTTCCCTTCTGATAAAGATAAAGAATCCTATTACCAAGCTCTTAATTGATACTTCAGTTAATAAGGTTTCAATCTGTTCAGCGCAAGGATTGTGAATTTGTTATATGCTACAACAATATATATGTCTTGTGAGTGTCCAAGGGCATAACAGATACTTGATCGAACCAAAACACACCCTATTTAGTAGTTGTCAACTTACTGTTTGCTCCTTTAGATTCTAGCTGGAGCTAGACCTTTTGCCAGTTTGACGTAGTAGACGCGTCAGCTCTAAGGAACAATATATTTAGACATACAATTACCTTTAAAAATTTTCAAATGAATAAACCATCGAAAGCCTTACATGATATTTGAAGAAGCAAGGATGTGCAGACCACTGAGCTTGTCTGCGAAGCTGTTATGTTCACCAACTGCAATGACCTAATATACAGGATCACTTCATAGATCTTTCCCTGTTCAATATTTTGAGATCACAACAATTTAAAGAATATATATGATTCAAATACCAAAAAAACTTAATGATAATTATTAGGAAACAATGTAAGTAATTTGATTAGACGGTCAACTAAGGCTGTATCAGATGCAAGAGATTCAATCTGACTTATATCAGTTGTCTATTGCTGGAAGAACATTGCTGGTTATCCGACAATTGATACCGAAAATTGGCCTTTTCAAAAGCATCCTTTGATCCAGCTTCCAGTTCATAAGGCTTAAAAGATTCGTCTAGTTGTTAGAAGAAAGTATTTGATCATGCAGAAGTTTCTCAAATTTGTATTGCTCTTTATTGAAGGGAACATGAGCAAGCATTGTAGTTTTCATTTTTGTCATGTTACATGTCAAATGATTGATGAGAAACGATTTTCCTCAAAGAGTTGAAAGAAGTGATAAATGAGTTTCCGTTGCACTAGATTATGTTACAGGGTCATTTTTAAATTTACTTTTCTGGTGGACTATATTCTATGGTTCCTGTTTGTATGCTAATACCATCTTAGTTGTTAGAGTTAGAGAAGAAGACAAGAGATTGATGAGAAACAAAGTTGACCCTATATAGTGAAGTACACCCCTCTGGTTTGTTAACTCAATACGGGAATAAACTAAATCAATGGATTACTCAAAAAGACTGATTTACTCAATTAAGTTGCAAGCATCGAGATGATAAATCAAGTAATCAATCCATTGATCAAATTCATAAGTGCATACCATGCCCCAGTTTCCAAGGTTATAATTGGACATATTTTTTTTGATAACAGGATAGAGTCGAACGACTCCAACTCAACACTTGGACAAATATTAGACCCTTCATTATCACATAATACATCCATTCGGAGTGCAACCTCATTACGATCAAAACACGTGGTACGGTCTGTTGATATAGAAATATATGATTCGTTTCCGTTTATAGACCATGGATCAATGTTTGAAGGAGAGTCAGAACCTCCATCTTTGTATGAAGACATAAGTGAGAAGTACAGGTAATTTGCAATCTACTGATCATGTCAGAAAGTAACGCAGGTAGAATAGTTGAACTGAGAAAAGAAAGAAGTGAATTGCTAAAATAACTACCAGTAATAAGCAGGATATTTTGGTACTCTGACAATTATGAGAATAGATGAGGTTGCAAAACTTTGTCATTAAAAGTGAGACCATTATTGAAGCAAAACGAAAGCAGAATATTAATGTTAGAATTAGGAATAGGAAAATATTCTTTATTATTGATTGAATAAACCGAATACAATTGGCTCCTACATATAGGAGAGAATAGAATACTAAACCAATACATTATTCAATGTGGGACTAAACTAATCTATCATCTAACACCCCCTCTCAAACTCAAGTTGGTTCAAGCAACAAGAGTTTGGAATACTGACGATGTTGATGTAGAAGGAACGACAAACTGTGATGCAGAAACGGCGTTTGATGGCGCATGTGACGGAACTGAGAAGTAGACTGATGGGATCTCACCCCTGACATAGACATAGTCGATGCTGGGATCTCACCCCTGACTTGAGAATGGTCGATGATAGGATCTCACCCTAGACTTGAGAATTGTCGATGACTGAGAACTGGATGCTGATAACACCCCCTCTCAAAACCACGATCGATCAACCAGAGTGAGTTGATGATCATGATCGATCAACCGGAGTGAGTTGACGATCTGAATGTAGAAGCACAAGAAACTGTTTTTTAAGAGAAAATCAAATCAAAAGAGACTAAGATCTCTTGACAATTACATCCAACAATCAAAACTAGATCTGAGACGAAGAAGATCTCTTGAAGGCGTCCAGATCTGAGACGAAGAAGAAGAAAATGAAGGAGGGTTTTGCCGGCATAGGAGGCAGGAGTTGCTGCGTAGAAGCAGATGACATCGAGAAGAGGGGGGGTCATGCGCGAGTAGTAGCGCTTGATGACCTGGCGTGATGATTTCTTGACGGTTTTGGTGCGAACACAACCCATGCTGGTTGCTATTCTTCTTCGTTTGAATTGTAGGGTTTTAGGAGAGATGGGGGCCGGTTGTTGTTAGCGGTAGATTGGATTTTGGTGAGGATGAGGGTGAGAAATTAGAGATGGGTTCTGAGATACACAGGGAAGTGGGAGAAGAGAGGGAGTCCAGATCTAAGCTGCCACGAACTTGCCATCGGAAACCCTTGATTTGGTATTTGATTGAAGAGGGAGAACTGAGGAGAGAGAAGGAGTCCAGATCTGTGATGCCTTCAAAACATATCTGTGAGGATGGGAGGGACGACGAGGGGCGGCGCTCGAAGACTAGGGTGAGCACCAGGGGTCGTCGAAGAAGAACAGTAGGGGATGGTCAGGATTTGGGGTTGGGGAAGATGAAGCTACAGTAACCTGGGTTCAAAATTGAACGGGGAGAGAGAAAGTTGGAGGAGAGAGAAAGAGGATCTTGTTGTTTGATGATGACTAGGATTTTGGAGATTTAGGGTTTTGGGGGAGATAGTTGATGACGGCTAGGGTTTTGGAGAATTAGGATTTTGGGGGAGATAGTTGATGACGGCTAGAGGTGGAGTAATTCCGATGAAGACGAGAACCACTCCACCTTGACGACGAGGATAAAATTAGTATAGGCCTTATAGAATTATTGGCTCTTATACCATGTTAGAATTAGGAATAGGAAAATATTCTTTATTATTGATTGAATAAACTAAATACAATTGGCTCCTACATATAGGAGAGAATAGAATACTAAACCAGTACATTATTCAATGTGGGGACCAAACCAATCTATCATCTAACAATTAAGAATATGATAGACAATAGTGAAAGTTTTGAATCCATTTAGAATCATCTTAAGCACATTCAATCTATTGAAAGAATTCTCACTATTGTGTAACAGAGCATACAGTGCAGATACTGACTGTACCTCTATTGCTTATAAGCTCTGCTCATAATCCACCATTTCTGAGCCAAGGCGACAACTTTGAAGGACTTCGAGGGCATACAACTAATCCCAAACAAATAAGGCACATAATACTGAACCACCTAACCATCGCCCCCATTCAATACTAATGCCACTCCAGCTCCATAAGCACTCCACTCCTTAAAATACTCACACAAATCACCAAACTCAAAGTACAGACACGACTCCGCTCAATCGGACCTTCTCCACCCTGATACGGCCATTACCAATGCAGGAGAGAAGAGGAGAAGCAAGCGCAGTAGAGCCAGACCTGGGCATTTAGAAGACTACATATGCACGTAGTATGCACGTGCAGATTCAAGCGACAATGTGGTGGGAAGAAGCGACAAGCACATGTGGATGGCTGAGATCATTTACCTAGCGATATAAATAGGAGTAGAGTGAGGAAGAGAGAGGCATCCAATGTAACAAACTATTTTGTCTTCTTCCTATCTTCTTCAACCTCTGATTACCCTAATTCTTCTCCCGATTCCTTCATCTTATTTATGTGATTGTTGTAATTGCCAGAAATTATCGATTCTATTCGATTGATTGATTGATTGCAGATATAAAAAATAGAGTAATCCCAAGTATTAATTGGTGCTTTCACTATCTGAACTTTGATGATGGTGGAGGGTAGGCGATCGATGGATGATGTGTGAGAAAGGCTACATGGTGAACAACTGGTCACTCTCACAACAGAGGTGGAGTCACAAAAGCAGTTATCCTCTAAGTTGCTTCACAGGTTTTCGATGATGGAAGAGAAACTGGAGCAAGTCCTTACTCGTGCAGCATCACTAGAGAATCCGAGCATTGTAAGACCCTCCCTGCCATCCTCTTATACTGATTCTCATACTCATTACAAAAATCCTCGATTTGATTTCCCTGGATTTGATGGCACTAACCCCATGGGTTGGCTGTTTAAGGCAAATCAATACTTCGTATTCCATAACACACCTGTAGAGCAAAAACTTCATATTGTATCCTTTCATTTAGATAGGAGAGTGTTAGCCTGGTTTCAATACATATATGAGAAGGGGGATTTCCTTAGTTAGGGAGGTGTTTGTGAAGGAGGTCGGTGCTAGGTTTGGAGTCTTTCCCTTTGTTGATCACACAGGGCAGTTATTCAAATTGACTCAAACTAACACTTTAGCTGAATATCAAGACCAGTTTGATATATTGATTAATAAAACTAAGGGGTTAACTGAAGGTCACATGTTGAGTAATTACATTTCGGGATTGAAACCTGATATACAAAGAGAAGTGTTGGCTCATAAGACTTCAACGCTAGCAAATGCAATTGGCCTAGCTAGGTTGCAGGAAGAGAAATTTATGGAGAGTAGACAGCCAGTTAATAGGGGAAGTTATCAGAGACCACCATGGCAACCTCCACCACCTAGACACTTCCCCCATTATTACCAACACCAATGCAACCCAGCAAAACACAGAATAACAATCTTCAGAACAAATTGTTTGTTAGGAAGATTCCCCCTGCAGAGCTGCCCACTAGAGAGGAAAAAAGGCCTTTGCTTCAATTGCGATGAAAAGTATACACCAGGTCATAGGTGCTAGAGAAAAATTTTAATGTTGTTAACTCAAGAGGAGGATGAGGGGCATGAACAAACTTTTCAAAATGACTCTATTGAGATGGGTGCAGCTAACTCAGTGCAGGTTGGTCTGAGTGCAGAGAACATGCAGACCCCAGAGATCTCTTTTCATGCTTATTCAGGACAATCTTCTCTGCGAACCTTGAGAATTCAAGGATCTATTGATAACCAGCTAGTCCAAATTTTGATTGATTCCGGAAGTACTAACAACTTCATGCAAGAAAGTTTGGCCAAATCTCTCCAAATTTCTCAATCTTCCTATTCAACCTTCTCCCAATTTTAAACTGTTGGTGGGCAATGGTCAGGCACTCCAATGTAAGGGGCAGTGTAAAGCAGTTCCTATTAATATTCAAGGGTATTCTTTCCTAATTGGTTTCTATATATTACCAATATATGGTTTCTATCTATTACCAATATATGGCTCTGATATGGTCCTAGGCATACTGTGGTTGAGGCTACTGGAGAAAATTCTAAATGACTACAGTGAGATGACCATGCAATTCACTCACAATGGCCAGGAGGTAAAGCAGCAAGGGGGAGGAGGACAAGGCCCTTCACAAATTCAGCTCAATGCTTTGAGAAGTGAGTTAAATACAAATGCTATAGAGGAATTCTATCACTTGGTTCTACAAGAAGAGTAGCCACAGTCAAAAATTAACAGTGATATCACAGTTATAATGCAACAATATGCTACTGTGTTTTCAGAAGTTATTAGGCTACCTCCTTCAAGGGATTGTGATCATCCCTTGCATTTGATTCCAAGGTTGGCACCCACGAATGTTAAACCATATAGATACCCCCATTTTAAAAAAAAAATAGATTGAGAAACAGGTTGCAAAGATGCTGCAAGAAGGAATAATTAGACACAATAAAAGTCCATTGTCATCGCCAGTGTTATTGGTAAAGAAGAAGGACGGGACTTGGCAATTTTGTGTCGACTATCGAGCTCTTAATTCCATCACTATTAAAGACCAATTCCCTATTCCAACTATGGATGAGCTCTTTGATGAACTTCATGGTGCAAAATTCTTCACAAAACTGGATCTTAGAGCAGGGTATCATCAAATCAGAGTTCGTGCAGAAGATGTGCACAAAACAACATTTCATACACATGATGGCCACTATGAATTCCTTGTGATGCCCTTTGGTCTTACAAATGCCCCCATCTACTCTTCCAAGCTGCAATGAATTATATATTCAAACCATATTTGAGAAAATTTGTGTTAGTCTTTTTCGATGACATCCTTATATACAATCCAGATTGGGAAACTCACTTGAGTCGGCTAGCCACTATTTTGAGGGTGTTAGAGCACAATTTCATCTTTGTTAAGAAGAGCAAATGTTAGTTTGGGAAACAATCACTGGAGTACTTGGGACACATGATCTCTGCTGAGGGGGTGCAAGTCTGTGCAACTAAGATTGAAGCCATTAGAGATTGGCCAACACCACAAAACATCAAGCAGTTACGGGGTTTTCATGGTCTAGCAGGATACTATAAAAGGTTCATCAAAGGGTATGCATCCAAAGCAATGGCCTTAACTGATCTGTTGAAGGACTCATTCAAATGGAGCTCAGAAGCAGAGATGGCATTTCATTTACTCAAGCAAGCTCTGCATTGCACCCCTATTTTAGCATTGCCGAATTTTTCCAAGCAGTTTATTATAGAGACTGATGCATCTGGGAAGGGGATAGGTGCCGTGTTACAACAGGATGGCCACCATATTGCATTTTTTAGCAAAATTATGTCATCAAGAATGTAGTCAGCCTCGACATATGTAAGGGAGATGTATGCAATCACTAAGTTTATTAAGCAATTCAGACAATATGTGCTAGGGAGATAGTTCATCATTCATATTGATCATAAAAGCCTTCACCACATGATTAACCAAGCAATCCAAACCCCAGAACAGCAGAAGTGGATCTATAAATTGGCAGGATACAACTTTAAAATTTCTTATAAGCCATGAAAAATCAATTCAACTGCAGACAACTTATCAAGATTAACCAATGATCAACAGGGAGAGTTACTAGCTGCAACTGCTATTACACAACCTATGATTTGTGACAAAATCAGAGAAGAGCTGAAGATAGACTCTGAATATGAGCAAATTTTGCAGGAGCTTAGTTCCAAGCCAGCTTCAAAGCCTTCACTGCTTTTGAGAGATGGGTTATTGTTCTCTAAAGGGAGGGTAATAGTTCCCTAGAACCTACGTCAATTACTAATGCAAGAGTGGCACTCCTCAGCTTTGGGAGGGCACTCAAGTACTAAGAAGACATTAGCTAGGTTGAAGCACTCTTTCATCTGGGACATTATGCACAGGGATGTGTATCAGTTTGTGCAGGCGTGTCAAGTGTGCCAACAAACTAAATACAACACTACCAAACCTGCAGGACTTTTACAAACACTCCCAATCCCTGATCGGGTGTGGGCTGACATTTCCTTGGACTTCATTACAGGGTTGCCTGTGTCTCAGGGGAAATCTTCTATTTTGGTGGTTGTTGATCGCCTATCAAAGTATGCACATTTCATTTCTCTAATGCCAAATTACACTGCTTCCAAGGTAGCTGAATTGTTTGCAAGCCACATTATCAAGCTACATGGCCTACCAAGTTCAATAGTTTCTGATAGAGACCCCTTTTTTCTCAGCATTTTTTGGAAGGGTATATTCTAAAATCAAGGCACTATGTTGAAGTGAAGCACCGCATACCACCTCCAAACCGACGGCCAAAAGAGGTAGTCAATAGATGTGTGGAGCAATACCTCAGAGCTTTTACTAGTGAGCAGCATAGGCAGTGGGCTAAATTCCTTGATTTGGTTGAGTACTAGTACAACACATCACTTCACTCATCGACTGGCTTGACCCCTTTTGAGATTGTATACGGGAGAAAACCCCCTGCAGTACCTGATTACATCCCAGGAAGTACTCCGAATCAAGCAGTAGAAGAAGAACTTTATGACAGGAAGTAAGTGTTGAGTAAGCTCAAACAGAACATGATGCAAGCACAATTATGAATGAAACAAAAGACAGATACACATAGAGCAGAAAAGGAGTTTAATAAAGGAAAGTGGGTCTATTTGAAACTCCAAGCTTATAGTGTAACATCCCAGAATTATTTTTAGTATAAAATACATTTTTACATTTTTGCACGTGCAACACACGTGCAATTTTATTTAATTTTGACCCAAAAGATTTTTCTATGTTATGCAAACATTTCTTTTAATTATTTTAGCTTCATTTACTTTTTTTCTAAATTAAAAGTCCATAAGCCTAAGAGGTGAATTTAAGCCCATTATTAATAAAATAAATTAAAAAATGAAAAATAATAATAGACCACACTGAGAAGCCCACAAATAAATCTTACATTTATTTTGTACACTTTTTCTACACTTGTCTTGTAACAAACACCTAGGGTATAAATAAAAACAATTAATTAAATAAACGAGAAGTGTGCATGTGTACTACACGTGCTCGTGTGTGCATGCATAGTGGTAGGCCTGCCATTCAAGTGATAGAGGGAGAATGGAGAAAGTGGAGGTGTGTGTGAGTTAGTGGGGTAGTTATTTGAGTAGTGGGATCATTTTCCACCACACAAATGTCCTATAAATACCTACACTCTTTCATTCAAATTTGCACATATCATTAATCAAAATCAAGAGAGAAAAGAAAGACTGTGAGAGAGGAGGCAGGTTTCTTTTGCTTGGAGTACTAGTGGTGCATTCTAGGAGGAGGTGTTGCAAATCGTGTTGGAACTAGGAGCATTTTCTAGGAGTTTTCTTCTACATTAGAATCTTCATTGAGGTGGATGTTTCTTGTTGCTTTCTAATTTGGTAATATTATGCATGCTAGTTTGACATATATTTAGTTGTTAAATTTTGATTGATATCATGAATGTAGATTGCACAATGCTAGTATAACTATGTCATGTCTTGTAGAAATGTTGTTGTTTTTCAATTTGATGGCTAAAATACTTGTTAAATAGAAGGGAAAAAGAAAGTAGCACCTAGTGGGATATGGGAATGAAAATCTTCTAATTGGTGCATATTAGATTGTTCATGTAGAGGTTAAAATAATGCACTGTGTATAAAAAGTTCTAAAGATTCTATCGTAATGAAGAAATATAAAAATAACCACACTAGTATTTATTTTGGGCATCATAATGGCATAAAAATTTATAAAGATAATTTGAAAAGGAACAATATTTTATACAAAATTAAAGTTTGGTAGTAGGAGTACATTAATACAATTTGGAGGTAAATTCCAATATGTTGTCAAAAATGAGAGGTTTATAAGTTTAAATACGTGCTAATATACAGTTTTTTGGAAAGAATGTATTCTGGAAGAAATTAGATTTTAATGATACAAGCAATTGAGAAATCGAAATTTTTAAAAGAGAGTTATAAACAGACAGGTAAAATAAAGAGATTTTAACCCATATAACCATCAGAGATTGACCTTGGGCACACTGGTGTGCGGCGCAATTTTCGAGCACTTAGCACAGTGTACCCGGTCGTGGGTTCGAGCCCTAAAAGGCTTTATTTTCATTTCAACTTTTTGATTTTCCAATACACAATACAGCCTGTATATAACGCAATCGAGTGTCTTTTCCTTCAGTAGACGCATTGGAGCATACTGGTCTTCGGGTGCAACTTAGGGCGCTGACTGTAGCAGCCCCTGGTTGTGGATTCGAACTGTAGAACCCCGTATTTTCAAATATTATTTTAATTATTTGAAAATGAATTTTAAATGATTTTGAGTATTTGATAAATATTTTCTAAAAGATTTATCTTTTGTACACGTGCAAAACACGTGCAAATGACTTTTTAGAAGTTTGGAAAATTAAGTTTTCTCTATGAAAAATCATTATTCATTATTTGAAAATTATTTAGTATTTTTCCAGATTTTTCTGAAATTAATTAGTACTATTTGCAATTTTTGGGAAAAGAAGGACTTATTTGCAAAATTGACATTTTGAGGGTTTAGAGTGCAAAATGTATTTGCTGGACATTACGATCAGTATTTTTTTGAGGTTTGGAAGTATATTCTTCTATTAGATCCTAATTTAAATGATATTTGATTGAGTTTTCAAGACTAAAACCTATGTATGTAAAATTGTATTCTTAAAAGGATTATTTTGCAAAGAGGGAATATAACCCTAATATTTTACCCCGGCATATTTAAGGGAAATTCTTTCCCAGCCGTCATTGAGTATATTCAGAATTTCTTGAGATTTTTTTTGGAAGAACAAAGGAGAATTCTTGGATCTAGCAAGGAGGAGCTTTTGCGGATCTTTTCTTCAAAACAAAGGTGAGTGGTTTGTTTTGTTGTTTTGTTTTGCTTTGCTTGTTTTGTTTGTCTTGATTGATGAATGACGTAAGATCTTGTTATGCTTGTTTGTGATCATTATGCCATTATTTTGTTAGTCCCATTGAATGTATGGTATGGATCTTTTATTTGTTATGGAGGATGAGAACTCTTATTGATAATTGGGTCATGTATGAGGAATACTAAGATTTGTTGATGGAAAAGTTTGATTTATGAGATCGTATTGTTGGGAGACATATTAAGAATTGATTATGTCGGGATCAGATGATAAACATCTGGATCTTGTGAGTGTAGTTCAGATTTTTGATTGAGTTGAGGAAGACATTTTGAAGAGAAAAACCCTAATGAAAGGATATTTGAGATCTTTTGAGTTGTATATAAAAGATTAAATTGTGTTGAGAAGATTAGACTTCCGCTGGGATTTGTAATGATTGTTGTAATAAAAGGAAAGAAAATTTTAGTGGTGTTGTTGGTATTTATTGTTGTATTGAAGTGGATTGCTGGGATTTCGCCACTTATTTTCTAAGCTCTCATATTAGAAATTTGGGGCGCTACAGAGATTGGTATCAGAGCTCCGCTTCAATGTAATAATAGACATAGTATGACAACCAACCTAGGTGTGGACACTAGAGAGTGAGTACCTAGGTGTGGACATCAGAGTGTGAGTATCACATAGAATTAAATTATGATGTTTGGTTTGAAATTATGGTTTGGGGTATGGTTATGGCTTTGCCATAGGGTAATGATTTGAGTTTGAATTGTATGTGTGCTCTAACTTTACCCTCGTTTTGCAGTAATCACGATGGTTGCACCCAGAGGTAGAAATGGTGGCAACAATGAGGATGGATCGGGTAGTTCTCGAGGAGCGGGAATTGACCTAGAGGCTGAGTTTGCTAAGGTTTATCAGACCTTGAACACGCTGATGGCACTCAATGTGGCGCAGCAGCAAGCGCAGCAGCAGAACCCGCCGCCAAATCATGGAGCTGGGCATGGATTGGTGAATGCCAACCCCATCAAACAGATTGAATCCTTTAAGAGGATGAGGCCGCCAGTCTTTGAGGGGCAAGCTGATCCAACAGCAGCAGATGATTGGATTAGGAAGATGGAGACGATCTTCGAGGTGTCAGAGACTCCGGCAGCTAGCAAAGTGAAGTTAGCTTCGATGCAGCTCGAGAAAGATGCTGGTGTATGGTGGGAGTCATTGAAGAGGACTCTGGGAGATCAGCCTTTGACATGGGAAGCTTTTCTGGGAGTTCAGAGATCGCTTCTTTCCTCTTGATGTTCAGGAGAAGAAGGCGACTGAGTTCATGAACCTTCAGCAGGGGAGCATGACTGTTCGGGAGTATGAGATGAAATTTGCTCAACTATCGAGGTATGCACCAGAGTTGGTCATAGACGAAGCAAAGAAGGCCAAAAAGTTTGAGCAGGGCTTGAGGCCGAACTTGAGGTCAAGGATGGTTCCGTTGGGTATCAGGAGATTCGAGAAGCTGGTCAGGAGGGCCGCGATGACTGAAGAAGATATGGAACTGTTTCAGAAGAAGCAGGATACTTGGAACCGGAACAAGAGGTCAGCATCAGGCCAGAGTGGGAAGGGATTTCCCGCGAAGCAGGCGAAGTTCAGTGGACCGGTGCAGAAGGCACCTGGAGCTCAGGGAGTGACCTGCTACTACTGCAAGGAAGTAGGACATTACAGGTCAGCATGTCCGAAGTTGGCAGAGCATGTTTGTTCTCAGTGTGGGCAGACTGGACACTCAAAGCCCCATTGTCCACAGCTAAAGAAAGACGGTTCGGGTGGAAGCAAAGTCCCGAAGAGGCAAGGGTGAGTATTTGCATTGACCGAGGAGGATGCGAGAAACTCGGAAGATGTAATACAGGGTATGCAGGAATTTTGATTTCTTTCATTTTTGAATCAGTGTAATGAATAAAAGCTTTTATTTCAGAACAATTTAAGATTGAGTATCATTCTTATTGTAACAGGAATTGTTTTAATAAATGGAATTAAAGCAAAGGTTTTGTTTGACACTGGTTCATCGCATACATTTGTATCGCCAAGTTTTGCAAAGATCTTAGGTTTGGAACCTAAGCTATTTCCAGACAGGGTTTTGTCGGTGGCAACGCCGTCAGGTGAAGAGCTAGTAGCGGATCGATATTACGAGGGCTGTGATATCGAGATTGGTGGAAGGATGTTCGGCATCGACTTGATCGAACTGCAAGTTTTGGGAGTGGATGTCATCGTAGGCATCGATTGGATGGCTATTTATGATGCCACAATTGATTGCAAGCAGAAGGAGGTGTTGGTGAAAGCACCAGGTGGACCTGCAGTAACCTTCCAAGGGAAGAAGAAGATCCCGCAGGTGGCTGCAATGGTATCTAAGAAGTCTATTGCAGATGAAGTCAAGGGCATTCCAGTGGTTCGAAGTTTTCCTCAGGTGTTCTTGGATGACTTTCCAGGATTACCGCCGCAGAGAGATGTGGAATTTTGCATCAATGTTCAGCCGGGGAGTGCGCCGATTTCCAAGGCTCCGTACAGGATGGCACCTGTAGAGCAGGATGAAGTGAAGAAGTAGATTGAAGAGCTTTTGAGCAAAAGGCTTATCAGACCGAGTTCATCTCCGTGGGGAGCGCCAGTGTTGTTGGTCAAGAAGAAGGATGGATCGATGAGGATGTGCATTGACTACCGGGAGTTGAATAGGGTGACTATTCAGAACAAGTACCCACTGCCGCGGATTGATGATTTGTTCGACAGGCTTCGAGGAGCAGCGGTGTTTTCGAAGATTGATCTAAGGTCAGGGTATCATCAGGTGCGAGTCAAGGAGGAAGATGTGAGTAAGACAGCGTTCAGGACTCGTCATGGGCTGTATGAGTTTTTGGTGATGCCATTCGGGTTGACGAATGCGCCAGCAGTTTTCATGGATATGATGAATCGGGTGTTGAGGCCATTCATTGATTCCTTCGTGGTGGTCCTCATCGATGATATCTTGGTGTATTCGAAGTCGGAGGAAGATCATTCTAAGCACTTGACAGCGGTATTACAGACATTGCAGGAGCACAGCTTGTATGCCAAATTGTCGAAGTGTGAATTTTGGAAGTCTGAGGTAGCTTTCCTTGGTCACATTCTTTCTAAGGAGGGAGTGGCTACTGATCCTCAGAAAGTGGAAGCGGTGAAGGATTGGCCCAGGCCGACGTCAGTGAAGGAAGTCAGAAGCTTCTTGGGATTAGCTGGTTACTACAGGAGGTTTATTCAGAGGTATTCTCAGATTGCAGTTCCATTGACAGGTTTGACCCGGAAGAGTGTGGCATTTGTGTGGACAGATAAGTGCGAGGAGAGTTTCCTTGAGTTAAAGGAAAGGTTGACTACTGCACCTATATTAGCATTGCCGCAAGCAGGGAAAGATTATGACATCTACAGTGATGCATCTCTCAGAGGTTTGGGATGTGTCTTGATGCAGGAAGGCAAGGTCATTGCTTATGGTTCGAGGCAGTTGCGTTCGCATGAGAAGAATTATCCGACGCATGATTTGGAGCTAGCAGCTATCATTTATGCCTTGAAGCTATGGAGGCATTATGTCTATGGTGAGAAGGTCAACATGTACACTGACCACAAGAGCCTGAAGTACATTTATCAGCAGAGGGATTTGAATCTTCGGCAGAGAAGGTGGTTGGAGGTATTGGAAGACATTCGTCCTGAGATCAAGTATCATCCGGGCAAGGCGAATGTAGTGGCTGATGGACTTAGCAGGAAGAGTAGTTTATCAAGGTTGATCACAACTCGAAGAGAGTTGGCAGCAGAGATCGATCAGGCAGGTATCGAGGTGGTACTGCGAGGTTTAGAGGCATCTTTGGCTCAGTTGAGACTGCAGCCGTCCTTGAGAGAGAAGATTGTGGAAGGTCAGAGATCAGATTCGGAGATCCAGAAGATGATGCAGCAGGTTTCAGAAGGCAAATTATCAGAATTTCGTGTCCAAGATGGAGTTCTTTGGTTGGGTGAGGGGTTGTGTGTTCCAGATGATGCAGAGTTGAGAGAGAGTATCTTGCAGGAGGCACACAGCACACTGTTATCAGTTCATCCAGGAGGCACGAAGATGTACAGGGACATCAAACAGCACTTTTGGTGGTCTGGCATCAAGCGAGATGTAGTAGATTTTGTGGCAAGGTGTCTAACTTGTCAGCAGATTAAGGCAGAGAACCAGAGACCTGGAGGTTTGTTGCAGCCTTTACCCATTCTGGAGTGGAAGTGGGAGAATATCAGCATGGACTTTATTACGGGTTTGCCTAGGAGTTCGAAAGGCAATGACTCAATTTGGGTTGTTGTAGACCGATTGACTAAGTCGGCACATTTTCTAGCCATGAAGATTACTTGGTCAATGGAGAAATTGGCTGAGTTGTACATTGGAGAGATTGTGAGACTTCATGGAGTTCCAGTTTCGATTGTGTCTGACAGAGATCCGAGGTTTACATCAAGGTTTTGGAGAAGTTTACAAGCAGCTTTGGGCACCAGGACTGATTTCAGTACAGCATTTCATCCGCAGACAGATGGTCAGACGGAGAGGGTGAATCGAGTGCTGGAAGATATGTTGAGAGCTTGTGTTATGGATTTCGGTGGTAGTTGGGAGAGATACTTGGCATTGGTTGAGTTTGCTTATAACAACAGCTACCATGCAAGTATTGGGATGGCACCGTATGAGGCTTTGTATGGGCGGAGGTGCAGGACACCTGTATGTTGGTATGAGGTTGGCGAGAGGCAGATGTATGGTCCTGAGATCGTGCAACAGACGTCAGAGCAGATTGAGCTGATTCGCAAGAGGTTAGTAGAAGCTCAGAGTCGGCAGAAGAGTTATGCTGACACTCGACGGAGAGATTTGGAATTTGAGGTTGGGGATGCAGTTTTTCTCAAGATTTCTCCGACCAAAGGAGTGATCAGGTTTGGTAAGGGAGGCAAGTTGACGCCGAGGTATATTGGACCATACAGGATCATGGAGAGGATTGGCAAGACAGCATACAGATTAAAGCTTCCTGAGGAATTAGCGCAGGTACATGATGTGTTTCATGTGTCGCTATTAAGGAAGTATGTGGCCGATCAGAATCATCAGTTGGTGGAGGTTCCTGAAGATCTACAGATGAACTTGAGCTACAAGGAACAGCCTGTTGAGATCGTTGATCGTAGGGAGAAAGTCCTTAGGAGCAAGGTGATACCTATGGTCAAGGTATTGTGGAGAAATCAACAGTTCGAGGAGGCTACTTGGGAGCCAGAGGATCGCATGCAGAAGGATTTTCCTGGATTGTTTGTATGAATGTATTTTCTTGTATGTGATTGAAATTCTCTGAATGATTGGACCATTGATTGATACATGATGTAATCCTTTATTTTGATTGTGATGTTATATGAAATTATTTGGATTATGATCTATTTATGAAGTATTGTTTTCTTTTGTTGGTATGTGTTTGAACTCATTAGTGGTAGTTCTGAGGACAGAACTCTTCTAAGGAGGGAGTGATGTAGAACCCCGTATTTTCAAATATTATTTTAATTATTTGAAAATGAATTTTAAATGATTTTGAGTATTTGATAAATATTTTCTAAAAGATTTATCTTTTGTACACGTGCAAAACACGTGCAAATGACTTTTTAGAAGTTTGGAAAATTAAGTTTTCTCTATGAAAAATCATTATTCATTATTTGAAAATTATTTAGTATTTTTCCAGATTTTTCTGAAATTAATTAGTACTATTTGCAATTTTTGGGAAAAGAAGGACTTATTTGCAAAATTGACATTTTGAGGGTTTAGAGTGCAAAATGTATTTGCTGGACATTACGATCAGTATTTTTTTGAGGTTTGGAAGTATATTCTTCTATTAGATCCTAATTTAAATGATATTTGATTGAGTTTTCAAGACTAAAACCTATGTATGTAAAATTGTATTCTTAAAAGGATTATTTTGCAAAGAGGGAATATAACCCTAATATTTTACCCCGGCATATTTAAGGGAAATTCTTTCCCAGCCGTCATTGAGTATATTCAGAATTTCTTGAGATTTTTTTTGGAAGAACAAAGGAGAATTCTTGGATCTAGCAAGGAGGAGCTTTTGCGGATCTTTTCTTCAAAACAAAGGTGAGTGGTTTGTTTTGTTGTTTTGTTTTGCTTTGCTTGTTTTGTTTGTCTTGATTGATGAATGACGTAAGATCTTGTTATGCTTGTTTGTGATCATTATGCCATTATTTTGTTAGTCCCATTGAATGTATGGTATGGATCTTTTATTTGTTATGGAGGATGAGAACTCTTATTGATAATTGGGTCATGTATGAGGAATACTAAGATTTGTTGATGGAAAATGATATGGCTAAAAATAGGATTAAATCGGGACCATTCACATCGGACACGAATCTTAAAGCTCAGGGGTATAACGGTAATTTCGCCTACAAACGGGTCTGAAATGGGAACTGGGTCTTTATTCAAAGCCCAATAACTCATGAACGGATCCACGTCAACTGGGTACGGGTTCCAACCCGCTGCATGCCTGGTCCAACAAGATACAATCAAGGTCCCTGATTAGATCTAAATCAACGGCCATGATTCACATCTATCTTTTCACTGGGATTAGGGATTAAATTCCTTAACTGATTACAGGGAATATACCTTATCAGATTACATGCCTTATCTGATTACGAGGAATATTCCTTATCTAATCACGGGGATTACATTCCTAAAACCAGTCCCTAAGACGCCTATAAATACCCCCCATCCATCTCCATTGCGAGGTAATCAATACTTTTCCAATTTACGCTCTTTCATAATCATTTCTGGTTACTGACTTGAGCGTCGGAGGGTGCGTCGTCGGGATCAACCCCGGTGTCTCGCACTTTTTGCAGGTTAACGGCGGGAGTCAACGATCAATCTCCGACGGATCAGGTTTGGTTTTGTTATTCAGGTTTTCCTCGAATTCACAAATTCTGTCTGTTTAACCCCACACCAGATTTAGCGGTAACAGAAAAGTTTGATTTATGAGATCGTATTGTTGGGAGACATATTGAGAATCGATTATGTCGTGATCAGATGATAAACATCTGGATCTTGTGAGTGTAGTTCAGATTTTTGATTGAGTTGAGGAAGACATTTTGAAGAGAAAAACCCTAATGAAAGGATATTTGAGATCTTTTGAGTTGTATATAAAAGATTAAATTGTGTTGAGAAGATTAGACTTCCGCTGGGATTTGTAATGATTGTTGTAATAAAAGGAAAGAAAATTTTAGTGGTGTTGTTGGTATTTATTGTTGTATTGAAGTGGATTGCTGGGATTTCGCCACTTATTTTCTAAGCTCTCATATTAGAAATTTGGGGCGCTACACGAACCCTGGCCCCTTTTAATATATATATATATATATATATATATATATATATATATATATATATATATATATATATATATATATATTTGGATATATTTTGAGTTTTTCAAGGGCATAAAAATTTGGGAAAATTTTTATTATTTCTTTAAAATTTTATCTAGACTTTATAAAATATTTCCAGGTATTTTGTGAGAATTAGAAGTAGTATCTCACATTAAAACAATTTGTTGAGAGAACTTGATTTCGAAATTAAAGAAGAGATTTTTGTATGGTTAAAGAAGATTAAAGTGGAATACGATTAGACTCTTCTTGATTAAATTTTCATGGTTATAAATATATTTGATTAAGAGAATATCTGGGTTGCATACAAGGCTATAATTAATTAGATTGATAATGAAAGTTGAAGTGAGTTGCTTCATGTTATAAGATTACAAAGAAAACGAATATGAATTGTGAATAAAGAAATGAAATATCTTGAGGAGGTTAGATGTAACCTTTGTAGTCTCAGTTGAGACGGTTGTTATTCTAAGGCGAGAGAGGCCCAGATTACCGGCAGTTGAAATTATGAAATTGTGAGACGTAACTGTTGGATCCTGTAGGCAAGGCAAATAACACTAGAGGGGGTGAATAGTGCTGTATAAAAATTAATTAAAAACTTGTATTTTTCGTACTGTTAAGTCGACTGCAAATAGAAATACAGTCGACTGTTGCGTCAGATAAGAAGAGTATTTTACTGAAGAGATACAAGTCTGATCAGTCAACTTATAGCAGAAAACCAGTCGATTTACCAGACAAGTTTTTGAAATAAAACTCAGAGAAATTGAAATTGCAAGTTGAGTGAATACAACCACAGAGAGTCATTCACAGCCAAGCAAAACAATATATCCTGCTTCGGTCCTCCCGACCTACATCCAGTCCCCAAGCAACCCACTCTAGATTTTCCACTATTCTTGAAAAAGTACAAGAATACTCTACGGCCTTTGACAACAACAATATCAAATCCGTAGACCTCTCTCACCACTAGAGAGAGCAAACCCACTCTACACCCTAGAGTGAAACCGACTCTAAAACCAAGAGTCCTACTCTCCAACCGAGAGGACCAATCTCATAACCCGAGAGTGAAAACAACAAACAAAATTAAGTTTACAACAACCTATAGCCTTGTATGTGATAGAGCTTTGTATAGTGGCTATTAGGTCAACTTCTAAATTCAGTCTAAAATGAAATCAATGTTATATTAGACTAAAATTCAGAGAAGCAAGTCGTAGAGAGTTTGTATGCTTTTGAAACACTTGAAAACAAAAGACAAGTTTAAAGAATGCTTGGAACCTTTTCTAAATGATTCCTATACTTCATTTATAAAGTAAGAATCAAGGAACGTTGTAAAACAGTTCCATAAACCATGATAAAACGGATAAAAAAATATTTGAATATGAAAAACAAGTTTTAAATTCAGAAAGCTGTCGAAACGGCTTAAACAGTCGACTGGGTTGCCATAATGAGTCGACTGGCCAGAGCTTGTATGAGTTCAGGCAGTTTCGTACTATGACAGTCGACTGGTTCAAAAGAATGGTCGACTAGTACTCATACAGCTGAACTTATTCAAGCTTATTTTGACATTTTGATTTTGTAAAACACTCAGATTATTTAAAGTATGTGTGAGTGTGTGTGTGACAAGGCTATTACAAGTTTCTAAGATTCAAAGAATTAAAAATACAATATTACAAGATACTTTGTTTAAACATTTGAAGCACTTTGAATCTTGTCTTGAACTTGAGTCTTTGTCTTGAGCTTGAGCCTTTATCTAGATGTCTTGACGCTTAATCAATTACTCTTGAAAACTTCATCAGATTATGTTGCCTTTGTGTATTTCACTATGGTATTGACTTTGATACACTCTGCAAGTGATATGTGGTGGAAATACTTTGTATTGTGTTGTAGTCATCAAAACCAAGAATCAACATTCTCCCCCTTTTTGATGATGACAACACAATAACTTATAATAATAACAATATACATAACAAGATGTCACACATAATTTAATGATATACAAATGTGAAATAAGCCCCCCTTAAATAATGTACAATATGCATATATATAAAACATGCACAACAAAAACCACAAAACCATATTTTTCTCCCCCTTTGTCATCAACAAAAACATAAGGAGGAAGGATACATCATAAAGAACAAAATCAACATTACATAACCATAACACATTTATACATAAGAAAGTAAGTACATTGTTGCAGAGTACAAATAGAAGATAGAAAAATAACAAATAAAAACAAAGTTGAAAAAGAAAAAAATACATCAAGTTTAGTCTTCTTCTTCGTCGCCGTCACCTTTGGAGACAAGAGGAGGTTGTGGAAATTGTTGAGTGAACATGTGAGTAAGGTTAGCAAGGCTAACTTCAAGATTATCTTGTCTAGTTAGGATAAGATCGGTTCGATCGATGAGATAATTTACCTATGTATAAAGACTCTCGGGATCAGCAAAGAGAGCTCTAGGACGAGAAGAATTAGAAGCAGAAGACCGACGACCAGAAGTGGCTAAAGAAATAGGAGGTACATTTCTTTGAGGAGACCGAGGAGGAGAGTTAAGGATCTTCATACGAGCTAAACTCGCACAATCAAAAGACTCATAGTGAGTAACAATACTCGACCCGGAATCAAGATCAACTTCATAAAAATTGAAAATATGAGTAAGGAGTCCACCAAGAGGAAGGAAAGAGGTGTGAGCCTTATGGAGACAATTGAAAATGACTCGACTCCAATTTATTTGGATGTTGCCGAAAATGACATACACCGCTTGTTGCAATTCAAATAAAAATTGGTCGTAGCTACATGTTTTAGGGATAATGTTATACGACAATATGCGGGCAACAAGCTTGGCTAGAGGATTAATCGATTTGTTGGTCATTGGCGGACCTCGATTGGACAAAAAGATTTTTGAAAAAATAGATTGATTATTCATTTCAATTTTCCCTAAATCCAACCCTTCATTAGAGATATTCAAAATATTCCCTAATTTTTCAGTAGCTAACCACATTCGAATATTTTTCACCGTAGTAGTAAAAAATATTTCATTACCATCCTCGTAGGTGGAAACCTTCATATTTGTATAAAACAAATAGATAAGTTGTGGATAGTAATAGGGTTGATTGACAAGAGAAAGTAATTCAAATAACCCACATTGTTCAAACAATGGGGCGATGAGGAACCTATCTAAATCAAGAAAATTCACAAATCTACCCGGAAATATTGCAATTTGATAGATGAGAAAAAATTTCTCAAGATTGGGATTCCTTAAGTATTGAAGGTAGTTCTGAGAAGATTGACCTTCTTCTACATTAGAACCCCTAGATCTTTTGGATTTAAGCATATTGGAAAGTCTAGGAAACTTTTGAAAGAGAGAGATCAAAAACTGGTTACCCACAACTAGAGAAAGGAGCACAAGGACTCAAGAGACTCGAAATGAATTCAACGCCAGAAGCAGCAAACGCCAAAATCTTCAAGAGCTTCAAGAGCAGCAACGAAGTGGTCTTCAGAGCAGTCGACTTGAAATTTTGGAAAAAAGTAAAAGTGAAAGGGGAATGAGTAGATTAGGGTTTTTACTTGAGGGGTGCAGTTGAGATTAAAAGTAGGTTTGAATGAAGGGTCGATATCGAAAAGAGGGTAAAAGAGAGAGAGAGATGCCTCAGTTAAGTGACGATTCGGAATCAGAAAAACCAAACTAATGTCGCGACAGTCGACCAGTTTTGATATCAGTCGACTTAGTTGAGAGAAAATTAAACTAAACGAAACATCAAGTAAAATTTCTATCAGTCGACTGGTTACTGATACAGTCGACTGTCCAGAACACAAAATTTAGCAAAAATATGGACAACGAAAATACTTTATAAGTCGACTGAAAAAGATGTTTAAGTCAACTTAAACAAAATAAATTTTCAAGAAATGTCATGAAAACAGCAAATTCCTAGTTCTCTTCTAAAATTGATAAAAGTGTCTTCCTTAAGTGGTTTGGTAAATATATCTGCTACTTGTTTATCAGTAAAAATAAAATCCAAAATTATATCTCCCTTTAAAACATGATCACGTAGAAAATAATGTCAAATATCAATATGTTTTGTACATGAGTGTTGAATCAGATTTTTAGATAAATTAATAGCACTGGTATTATTACAAATTATAGCAGGTTTTGAAAATGAAATACCATAATCTAATAAAGTTTGTTTCATCCATAAAATTTGGGCACAAGCCAAACTTGCAGCAATATATTCAGCTTCAGTAGTAGATAGGGATACCGAATTTTTCTTTTTACTGCACCAAGATACTAGTGAATGTCCCAAAAAGTGACAAGTTCCAGTAGTGCTTTTACGATCAGTTTTACTACCAGCAAAATTAGCGTTACTATATGACAAAGTTGAAAATTATCGGTGCGTGGATAAAACAAATCATATTCAGACGTGCCTTTAATGTATCTTAAAATACGTTTCACAGCTTTTAAGTGAGATTCTTTGGGATTCGACTGATATCTAACAAACAAACATACACTAAACATAATATTTGGTCTACTAGCAGTTATATATAAGAGTAAGCCAATCATACCTCGATAGGATTTTTGATCGACACTTTTATCTAAATCATCTTTGTCAAGTGTAGTAGTAGTAGCCATAGGTGTGGTCTTACTACTAGTGCTATCCATGCCAAACCGTTTGAGTAATTCCTTAGCATATTTTTTTTGATTAATAAATATGCCATTCTGTGACATTTATTTGTAGTCCAAGGAAATAATTGAGTTCACCCATGTGACTCATCTCAAACTCATTTTTCATGGTATTAGCAAACTCTTGACAAAGATTACTATTAGTAAATCCAAAAATTATGTTATCTACATATATTTGTATGATTAGAATATCTGTCTCTATTTTCCTAATAAACAAGGCAGTATCTACTTTACCTATCTCAAAACCAGTTTCTAAGAGAAAAGTTTTTAACCGATCATACCAAGCACGAGGTGCTTATTTAAGACCATATAAAGCCTTTTTTTCAATTTAAAAACGTGGTTTGGAAATTGTTCATGTTCGAAACCGGGTGGTTGCTTAACATAAACATCTTCCTTAATAAATCCATTCAAGAAAGACTTTTAACATCCATTTGGAAAAGTGTAAAATTCATAAAACACGCAAAAGATAATAAGATCCTGATTGATTCTAGTCCAACAACAGGAGCATATGTTTCGTCAAAATCGATTCCTTCTTCTTGATTATATCCTTGAGCAAATCATCTAGCCTTGTTCCTAACGACTTGTCCTGATTCATCTAACTTATTCTTAAATACCCATTTGGTACCAATTATAGTATGATCAGGAGATCGTGGAACTAGATCCCATAAATCATTTCTTATAAATTGGTTAAGTTCATTTTGCATGGCATTCATCCAAAATTCATTCTCACAAGCTTCTTGTATATTCTTCGGTTCAAAATCCAACAAGAAAGCCCAATGAGAAATCATGTTAACATGAGATCTTGTTTGAACACCATGTGAAATATCGCCAATTATTAAGTCAAGAGGATGATCTCTAACTTCAACAAACGCTTTTGGTAAAGTTTGAGTCATCACAACAGGATCAGTCGACTTAACAAATCCATCAGCTGACTGATTCACATCAGTCGACTTGAGATCCTTATCAGTCGACTTGTCTAGGGTAGTTTGCTATAGTGATTTAATAACGTTATTTAAAGGTGATGATTCAATTTCATCATCTTTAATAACAGTAGATGAAGACAAGGATTCATCAAATGAAACATGCATAGATTCTTCAATAGTCAAAGTTGACTTATTGAAAATTCTATATGCCTTACTCTTATTTGAGTATCCAATGAAGATACTTTTATTAGATCTAGCATCAAATTTATCTAAATTATCTTTTGTGTTTAATATGAAGCACTTACATTCAAATACTTTAAAATATGATACTTTAGGAATTCTTTCACAGAATAGTTCATAACAAGTTTTCTTCAACTTAGGCCTAATCAATATTCTATTTAAAACATAACATGCTATAAAAACAGCTTCAGCCCAGAAGTATTTAGGCAAATTGCTTTAAACAAGCATAGTACGTGCACACTCTTGGAATGTTCTATTATTTCTTTCGACCAATCCATTTTGTGGTGAAGCTCTAGAAAATGCAAATGAATGTGTTATATCATTCTTTTTGTAATATTCTGAAAACGTTTCGTTCTCAAATTCTCCACCATGATCACTTTTAGTGACTATGGTTAGAGATTTTTGATTTTGAATTCGTTTGCAGAAATTTGCAAATTCTTCAAAGGCATCATTATGTTTTAAAAAGAAAAGCCATGTAAATATTGAAAAATCATATACTAAAACAAATATATATCTACTTTTACTTAAAGAAGCGACTCTAGTAAGACCAAATAAATCCATATGGATTAATTCGAGAGGCCTACTAGTAGAAACCATTTCTTTTGTCTTAAAAGTAGATTTGACTTGTTTTCCTAGTTGACATGCATCACATAACTTATCTTTCTTAAATGATAGTCTTGGCAGTCCTTTAACTATATTGTATTTAGATAATTTAGCAATATTTTTCATATTTACATGGCCAAATCTCTTATACCAAAGCCAAGAATCATTGTTAAAAGCTACTAAGAAAAAATCATTAGAAAATTCATTTGTTTTTAAGCATAATTCATAAATGTTGTTTTTCCTAAAACCTTGAAAAATAACATTTTGCATAGATGAATCATATATTAAACATTCATCTTTTTCAAAAATAAGTTTATATCCCTTATCACAAAGTAGGCTAATACTTAACAGATTATGATTTAATCCACTAACTAGAAATACTTCTTCTATAGTAGGGGTAGTGTTCTCACCGACCATGTCTATTTCAATAACCTTCCCTTTGTTGTTGTCACCAAATGTGACTGTTCCTCCATCTATCTCTTGTATGGAAGAAAGAAGGTTAGCATGACCAATCATATGCTTGGAGCATCCGCTATCAAGTATCCAACGTTCTCTTTTAGGTACCTATAAAATAAGCATTGTGAATATGGTACCCTTTTCATTGGGTCCGAAAGAAATTAGTTTTTAGAAAACCAAACCCAAAGTGAGTTTGATTTATCACCAAAAGCAGGAATATAATTTACAGAATTACATACATTAAGAACATAAGAATTTACATAATTAATTCTATCATTTAGACTCAGGTTGACTAGAACTCAAATGTTTTTAGTCTGTCCAGTCGACTTTATTGTACCTTTCAGTCGACTGTGAGGTGAAATAGGTCGACTTATCTGAGCTTTTCGTCTCTTTGAATTAGACTCCAAGCCTATAGACAGACGACTGACATTAGTGTTCAGTCGACTGGTCTGAACTACAGAATTACTATTTTCATGAAAAACAATAGTTTTTGGTTTCACAAAAAACTCATATAATTTGTTCTTCACACTGGAAATAGAATCAGTCTTATTACTACTAGTATTCTTAGAAGAATGATGTTTTTCAAGAGTCGTTTGAAAACCAACTCCAAATCTTTTATTAGATTGAACTTGATTTTGCAGAACTTCATTTAAATTCTCCTTTCTTTTGTTAAATTTAGATACATTCTGAGATATCTCTTCATAATTTTTCTTAAGAGATACAAGATCTACATCCAAATTTAAAATCAGGAATTTAAAGATTTGACTTCGACATTCAAGTTAAGATTTTCTTGAGAAAATGTTTGATTGGCTTTCTCTAAATTTTTAACTCTAATTTCTCCTTCTTAAGTTCTTGAAAAACTTCATTGAAAGCATCTAATAAGTCATTTGAATCAAAGTTTTCACTTACATCGTTTTGTGTAACCATGAAACATACGTTCGCTACTTCGTTTGACTCCTCATTCTCTTCTTCCGATGAAGAGTCGCTATCTTTCCAAGTTGCTTGATATGCCTTCTTGTTCTTCATATAATTGTTCTTTGTGTACTTGTCCTTCTTGAAGTTGGGAGCCTTCCCTTTTGATTTCGCATTTTCTATTGGGCAATCCTTCTTCATATGACCTGTCTTATTATACTCGAAACAAGTGGGAAGTTCATTAGTATCTTTAAACTTGAAATTAAATTGGTCTTTTCGTAAAAATTTCTTGAACTTTCTAGTGAACATGGCTATTTCTCCTTCATCTTCTTCTTCATCTTCGGAAGTCCTTTAACTATGTTGTATTTAGAAAATTTAGCAATATTTTTCATATTTACATGGCCAAATCTCTTATGCCAAAGCCAAGAATCATTGTTAGAAGCTACTAAGAAAAAATTATTAGAAAATTCATTTGTTTTAAGCATAACTCAGAAATGTTGTTTTTCATAAAATCTTGAAAAATAACATTTTGCATAGAAGAATCATATATTAAACATGCATCTTTTTCAAAAATAATTTTATATCCCTTATCACAAAGTTGGCTAATACTTTACAGATTATGCTTTAATCTACTAACTAGAAATACTTCTTCTATAGTAGGGGTAGTGTTCTTAGCGACCATGCCTATTCCAATAACCTTTCCTTTGTTGTTGTCACCGAATGTGACTGTTCCTCCATCTATCTCTTGTATGGAAGGAAGAAGGTTAGCATGACCTTTCATATGCTTGGAGTATCCGCTGTCAAATATCCAACGTTCACTTTTAGATACCGATAAAATAAGCATTGTGAATATGGTACCCTTTTCATTAGGTCCAAAAGGGATTAGTTTTTGGAAAACCAAACCCAAAGTGAGTTTGATTTACTACCAAAAGCAGGAATATAATTTACAGAATTACGTACATTAAGAACATAAGAATTTATATAATTAATTCTATCGTTTAGACACAGGTTGACTGGAACCCAAATATTTTTAATCTGTCCATTCGACTTTATTATACCTTTCAGTCGACTGTTATGAGAAGTCAGTCGATAGTGAGGTGAATTAGGTCGACTTATCTGAGGTTTTTGTCTCTTTGAATAAGACTCCAAGCCTCTAGACAAACAACTAATATTAGTGTTCAGTCGAATGGTCTGAACTACATAAATACTATTTTCATGAAAAACAATAGTTTTTTTGTTTCTAAAAAAACTCATATAATTTGTTCTTCACACTGGAAATAGAATTAGTCTTATTACTACTAGTATTCTTAGAAAAATGATGTTTTTCAAGAGTCTTTTGAAAACCAAGTCCAAAACTTTTATTAGATTGAACTTGATTTTGCAGAACTTCATTTAAATTCTCATTTTCTTTGTTAAATTGAGATCTATTCTTGGATATCTCTTCATAATTCTTCTTAAGAGATACAAGATCTACATCCAAATTTGAAAGTCGAGAATTTAAAGATTTGACTCCAACATTCAAGTCAAGATTTTCTTGAGAAAGTGTTTGATTGGCTTTCTCTAAATTTTTAACTCTAATTTTCTCCTTCTTAAGTTCTTGAAAAACTTCAATAAAAGCATCTAATAAGTCATTTGAATCAAAGTTTTCACTTACAACGTTTTGTGTTGCCATGAAACATACGTTCGCTACTTCGTTTAACTCCTCATTCTCTTCTTCCAATGAAGAGTCGCTATCATTCCAAGTTTCTTGATATGCCTTCTTATTCTTCATATACTTGTTCTTTGTATACTTGTCCTTCTTGAAGTTGGGAGCCTTCCCTTTTGATTTCGCATTTTCTAATGGGCAATCCTTCTTTATATGACCTATCTTATTATACTTGAAATAAGTGGGAAGTTCATTAGTCTCTTTAAACTTGGAATTAAATTTGCATTTTCGTAAAAATTTCTTGAACTTTCTAGTGAACATGGCTATTTCTTCTTCATCTTCTTCTTCATCTTCGGAATTCGACATGGCCTTGAAAGGCAGTGTCTTTTTCTTTGCTTGTTGAGGTTCTAGATCCTTCTTGCATTCTTCAAGTTGTACTTCGTATGACATAAGATTTTCTACAAGATTCTCAAGAGAGTGTTGTGTTAAATCGTTGGCTTCTTCTATGGCGGTGGTCTTCTTCTCCCATTCGGGGGTTAGGGCACGAAGAACTTTTCTCACCATTTCTACTTCCGAGTACGTCTTTCCAAGAGCCACAAGAGAGTTTGTAATGTTCGTGAATCGTGTTATCATGTCCGACACATTTTCGTTCTCCTTCATACGGAACATCTCAAACCTGTGAACATGAACAAATATCTTAGATTCTTTAACCTTTTTAGTACCTTCATGAGTTACCTCGAGTGTGTGCCAAATTTGATGAGCTGTTGTTGCATTTGACACACAATTGAACTCCTCTTTGTTAAGTGCACAAAATATAGCATTCATCGCCTTTGCATTGTTCATTGTGTTGCTCTTCATATCATCGTTCCATTTGTGCATATGGAATTCTAGGAGCGGTGAATTCTGTCTCAGTCATGTTCCAAATCTCATAGTTGATGGACTGAAGGTAGATCTTCATTCTACACTTTCAATAGTTATTGTTTGTTCCATCGAATAGGGATGGCCTTTGTGTGGATTGGCCTTCATGGTATTGGCTTGCATTTGAAGTAAATGTCATTGCACTCAACCAGGCTCTGATACCAAGTGTTAGATCCTGTAGGCAAGGCAAATAACACTAGGGGGGGTGAATAGTGTTGTATAAAAATTAATTAAAAACTTGAACTTTTCGTGCTGTTAAGTCGACTGCAAATAGAAATACATTCGACTGTTGCGTCAGATAAGAAGAGTATTTTACTGAAGAGATACAAGTCTGATCAGTCAACTTATAGCAAAAAACCTATTCACTTACCAGACAAGTTTTTGAAATAAAACTCAGAGAAATTGAAATTGCAAGTTGAGAGAATACAACCACAGAGAGTCAATCACAGCCAAATACAACGATATATCCTGGTTCGGTCCTCCCGACCTACATCCAGTCCCAAGCAACCCACTTGAGATTTTCCACTATTCTTGAAAAAGTACAAGAATACTCTACGTCTTTGACAACAACAATGTCAAATCCGTAGACCTCTCTCACCACTAGAGAGAGCAAACCCACTCTACACCCTAGAGTGAAACCGACTCTAAAACCAAGAGTTCTACTCTCTAACCGCGATGACTACTCTCACAACCAGAGAGTGAAAACAACAACAAAAATTGAGTTTACAACAACCTATAGCCTTGTATGTGATAGAGCTTTGTATAGTGGCTATTAGGTCAACTTCTGAATTCAGTCTAAAATGAAATCAATGTTATATTAGACTGAAATTCAGAGAAGCAAGTCTTAGAGAGTTTGTATACTTTTGAAACACTTGAAAACAAAAGACTTAAGAGTTTAAAGAATGTTTGGAACCTTTTTTCCAAATGATTCCTATACTCTATTTATAAAGTAAGAATCAAGGAACGTTGTAAAACAGTTCCATAAGCTGTAATAAAACAGATAAAAAAATTTTGAATTTGAAAAACAAGTTTTAAATTCAAAAAGCTATCGAAACGACTTGAACAGTCGATTGGGTTGCCATAATGAGTTGACTGGCTAGAGCTTGTATGAGTTCAGGCAATTTCGGACAATCGACTGGTTCAAAGGAATGGTCGACTGGTACTCATACAGCTGAACTTATTCAACCTTGTTTTGACATTAATTTTGTAAAATACACAGATTATTTAAAGTATGTGTGAGTGTGTGTGTGACAAGGCTATTACAAGTTTCTAAGACTCAAAGAATTAAAAATACAATATTACAAGACACTTTGTTTAAACATTTGAAGCACTCTGAATCTTGTATTGAACTTGAGTCTTTGTCTTGAGCTTGAGCCTTTGTCTAGATGTCTAGACGCTTGATCAATTACTCTTGAAAGCTTCATCAGATTGTGTTGCCTTTGTGTATTTCACCATGGTATTGACTTTGATACACTCTCCAAAAGATATATGGTAGAACAACTTTGTATTGTGTTATAGTCATCAAAACTAAGAAACAACAGTAACCGGTATGGGTTGACCTTCTCAGTGTTTTGTTTAAGACCGGTGGGTAAGCTAAACTCTAGTTTTAAATAATCATAACTTAAACTTAAGGTTATACACTAGTTGGTGATATGACGAAATGAGTGCAAACATGAGTTATGGACTCCAGAATGATCCTTGGAAAGAGACGGTCCCCAATATTCCGAAACGATGAACGTAAGGGCCACATAATGATCCACGGAGTGGGAACATTCTCCAGTATTTTGGGACGAGAGTGACGCTCATGGGATACTTGTGCAATGAGGGCTCCAGAATGACATGCGGAGTGAGACGATCCCCAGTATTTCGGGACAATGGATGTAAGGGCCACAGAACGATCCACAGAGAGAGATCGGTATCTAGTAGTCTAAGGGCGAGAGCCAATACTTGCAAAGTGTCTAAATCTTGTAATAGTCATCGTAGTAGGATGCATGGCGAGGGATCTAACCCTATAATGTGGAGTACGTAGGTGCTTGCCCTCGGACCTATGTAGTATGGAATGCATAGAATCCGAACAAGTATGCATTATTGTCATTCTAGCGTAAACATCTGCATTAGGCATTAACTCATTCCATACACTAACATGTTTAGGATAGTCACTCTTTTACACTATGTGATGCATTCAAGTTTGTGTTTGCTAAAGTATAAAGAATCGTTATATTATGGCATAGTGAGGATCGCAGTTTATAATATTGCGTCGGTTGTAAGCAACTGACGTGCCCACAGTTTCACATGTAGGACTGGAATTTGCAAAAGAATATAAAGATTGATTTGATGCTAAGGATTACTTGCAATTTTGTTGTTTTCATTTAAGATTGTATTCTCGTGTTGTAATTATTTATTTTCCACTGCGTAAATGTAAAATAACGGTGTTGTAATAAAAGTTTCAAAATTCCTTATAAAATTCTACGAAATGAAGTAAAGATCTTGTTGTGCTTCGAATTACCATATTTTAGAATTCAGGGCATTACAGAGTGGTATCAAAGCCCAACTTCAATGAGTAGTACAAATTTACAAGGATGACACATTAGGGTGGACATTAGAGTGTGAGTTCAGCTTATAGAGATTTAAATATAAGTAGTTTATATTTTTGTTCCTCTATAAGTGATGTTTCTCCTCATTTTTCCTTTAAGATTGCTAATCATCGTGACCTAGAGGATGAGGTAGAATAGTTCTTTCCCGATGAGGAAGAACCCATAGAGGAAGAACACCCAGAAGAAATAAAGGATGAACTACCCGAATCCAGGGAGATTACTCCACCTCCACCTGATTCCCCAAATGGACCCTCAGATGAAGAACCAATTAGAAATGACCAAGACTGCGCTGTTTCTTCTCTTCAGAGGGAAATGGATACCCAGAAGTAGAGATTAAACGACTTGGAAGCACAGCGGGCAGAAGACAGGGAGCACATCCAAGCACTGAGAGTATGGGAACTTGAGAAACTCCAGCACAGGAATGCCCGACACTTCACCTAACTGGACAACATAACTCACTGGGACAAGCAGGAACGTCATCAGAAGTGCATTGAGATGAAGAAAAAGATCAATGAACTGCGGGGATAGTCACTCTTTTACACTTTGAGATGCATTCAAGTTTGTGTTTGTTAAAGTATAAAGAATCGTTATATTACGACGTAGTGAAGATCGCCGTTTATAATATTATGTCGGTTGTAAGCAACTGACGTACCCACAATTTCACATGCAGGACTGGGATTTGCCAAATAACATAAAGATTGATTTGATGCTAAGGATTACTTGCAGATTTTGTTGTTGTTATTTAAGATTGTATTCTCATGTTGTAATTATTTATTTTCCGCTGCGTAAATGTAAAATAACAGTGTTGTAATAAAAGTTTCAAAATTCCTTGTAAAATTGTACGAAATGAAGTAAAGATCCTATTGTGCTTTGAATTACCATATTTTGGCATTCGGGGTGTTACATATAGACTACATTCAGTGGTTCCAAGGCTGTCCCAAAAGCTTGCGAAAAGATATTATGGGCCATATGACGTAGAGAAGAGGATCGGAAAGGTGGCTTATAAGTTGCGCTGACCAGTTGAGGCCTAGATACACCCAGTATTCCATGTGTCACTCCTGGAAAAGTGTTTGGGGATCATACAGTAGTAGTTCCTGCGATGTTGCCCACAGTGGTAGTCGACGGTAACCCTGTTATCAACCAGCAGCAATTTTGAGCAGACGTACAGTGAAGCAATGGAAGGAATTGCGTCATCAGGTCTTAGTGCATTGGGAGGGATTTTCTGATGCAGAAGACAGTTGGGAAGATGCAGAATCGATCTCCGCAGCTTTTCCTCACCTGCAACTAAACCTTGAGGACAAGGTTGGCTTTAAAGGGGCTGGCATTGTGTAACACCCCGTAAGTTCTAATACAATAATTTGAATTAATAAATAATTTTTAAATCAATTTATTTAATTATTATAAATTTTCGTAAAATTGACATTTTCACACGTGCAAACATTTTCGGAGTGTGGATTTAGAATTTTGAGATGATGAAAAATCTCTATTAATTGTTATTGGGTATATTTGAATTTTTTGTACTTTTCTAAATAAAGAAAACTACTTTTGTAAATTTTTGAAAGAAATGGGTCTTTTTGTAAAAAGTCGTTTAGGGGTGAAAATCGAACTTAAAATTTGTTTTATTGCATTTTGGGCCGAGTAGTTAGTAGAAGGCTCTAAGTAATTAAATTATATCCATGTTTGATTGGTTTTATTGATTAACTGAGTAATATATAATTCTGCAATTTTGGGATTGTTGGGGACTTTATTGAAAATATTCCTCCTCGTGAGAAAAAGTCAAAAAATCTATCATTTATTAGTAAAGATTATTTACAAATTTTCTGGACTTTTTCGAATAATTTATGACATATTTGCAAATACTCAAAAATGAAGGACTTTTGTGCACAATTGTCACTTGGAGTAAAAACTCCAGAATTTTCTTGAAATTTCGGGATGCATGTGGGCTGGTCAGATCTAGGTGTGAAGGGATTAATTATTTTACTTTAAATTAATTTGAATAACTAAAAATTGGAAGGGATCCATATATTTAAATAAATAATCTTTTTGGGGGGTAAATTTATAAACCTTTGTGAAAAACCCTAGAGGCCAATTCCTGCCTATAATAGGGTCAGTAGCCGGCCACCCTTCTTTTGCACTCAAATTATCTCTTTCTCATTATTTTCTTGTAGTTAAAGCTTGGATCTTGGACTTTTACAAGGAGAAGGCTTTTCTTTATTTCTATTATTATTCTTCAAGTTGATCTTCTTTGAGGTGAGTGATACTTCTAGTTTTTTTTTATGTGTTTTACTCAAATTATCATGATGGATGAATTTATGGATGTCTACATGAACTAAAAATGCAATTTTTATGAGAGATGATCATGTTTTATTAGTTTTGAATGTTGAATATTGATGATGGATGAAAAATCTGACATGGGATATATGGATTTAATTATAGTTAATAAAGATATGTAGAAATAATTAGAACTTGCTCCATGCTCTTAAATTCATACTTGATTGATTATAAAGTTGAGATCTTTTCATGTTATTGATTGTTTTTAATCATCAAAAATTGAAACTAAACATTAGGGTTTGAATAATTGTTGTATGGATCTAAAGCAATTTACTTTGAAGTGGTTTGTGCATAAAAGAATATATGGAAAGAAATATAGACGAAATTAAATTTTTTAAAAAACAAAACATATGGGGTTAGGGTTTGGGGTTGAACCCCAGGTTAGGATTGGGAGGCTCGGGTGAATAGTACCGGGTACTATTCAAACCCGCAACCCTCATTGCTGATTTGTTTGGGTGTTTTCCGGTTTATTTTGATGTTTCGTGTGGATTTAGTGCGTGAATTTGTGTGCTATGAATGGGGGACTCTAGTACACATATGGGAGCATCTATATATGAGTTTAAACTTATATATATGTGTGTGTGTGTGTGTGTGTGTGTGTGTGTGTGTGTGTGTGTGTGTGTGATTTGATCGAGTTTTGATGGGTTTTTGTGGACATTTTATGATCTAGACTGTCGTCTGTTTCAGTTTAGAATGAGATTTTGACCATTTTATGATCTAGACTGTCGTCTGTTTCAGTTTAGAATGAGATTTTGACCTAGTTGCTGATGGAATTACCAAAAACTTATAAAATAGAAATTGTAGCTTACTGTGTCTAATTTCCAGAACATCTGATGGATCCTCAATTCGACTTATAGATTGTAATATATGAAATCTCTACCACTGTACTTTCGTAATTCCAGATTTTTAAAATAATTGTTAGTTTTCAGAATTTATCGAATATGAACCATTTAAACTAATTTATTTGATTCCAGATTTTTATGGTGAATTCCTCGATGTGTGTTTGATTTAATTTGATTTTTTTCATAATTTTAATATTGATCATTGAATTTACTGTTTTGAGGAACAAAATTATGTAACTTTCAGATTTTAGATAAAAGATGGTTTCAGAATTTATTGAATATGAACCCTTTAATCTAATTTAATTGATTCAAAATTTTTATGGTAGATTTCTTGCTGTGTGCTAAATTTAATTTGATTTTTCCTGAATTTAATATTGATTTTTGAATGTACTGCTTTGAGGAACAAAGTCATGAAACTTTCAGAGTTTTGGTTGGAAGATAGTTTTCAGAATTTATTGAATATCAACCCTTTAAACTAATTTATGTGAGCCCAGATTTTTATGGTGGAATCCTTGATATGTGATGGATTTAAGTGAATTATTCCAGAATTTAATATTGATTTCAGAGTGTACTGTTTTGAGTAACGAAATCGCATAATTTTCAGATTTTGTAAAAAATCTATATTTTTGTAGATAAAAAGTGCTTCCATACATATAAACGAATTCTCGTGGCATTATTGATTGATTAAAAGGAATGTGAATAATGAAGAATATTTTTGTATAATAAAAATCAAGATGGGTTTAATTTGAGACTTAGGGGTTATGAGGTGGACCCTAGAAAGACTATTAATGATACTTTGAGTTGTGAGACTCTAGAGGTTGAGTGGGACCCTAACATATCGACAGTTGAGATTTTGTGGATATTTGTCCAGTGGGGCTTTTGTTGTTGATTTAGTTAAGTTCGGTAAGATACACCAACTCTAAGGAGGCTGTGATTTAATTAATAAAAATAATCATCCTAAGGGCATGCACTAGTGGAGATGTGATAAAGCTTGGGAAACGTAAGTAGGGGGCATATTTAGTGGACGGATGAGATTCGGGGCTATAGTCGTGGTTGGCGGTTTGATTATGAAGGCTACGATTATCATTGCCAGCTCCCGGGTTCGCACGTTGAGGGTCTTTTACAGTTGGGCGGTTTCATTCCGGAGGCTGGGACCTATTTGTGGAATTTCGGCATGGAATGTTCAGGGCGATGCTTACATGATTCTTGCGCATTGAGGGTGCTAGTCTATTTTGTAGATACCGGAACGCAGGCCTATTCGCGGAGTATTCTAGATCTTGTTTCTATCACCGCAGTAGGATTAGTTGCATAACGAGGGATTAAACCTTATAAAGTGGAGAATGATAGGGCTTGCACCGGACCTATGTATTGTGGGATGCATAGAATCCGACAAGTATGCATTAGAAGTTAGCATATGCATTTGTGTTTTCTTGACTTGGTTTCATGTATGTTTGTTTTTCATTTTCTTACACTTGACACTTAGTCTAGTTTAACTTGATGATTTATGTCTCATTTATTGTTATTTCATGTTCCATCAGTTTTTAATGTGTTAATATGTTTCATTTGTCGGCTTATGATTTTATTCTTTATGTTTCTATTTAAATTTGTATTCCCTTTGAATATCGCTCACACCGTTATGGCTGACCCCTGTAGTTTTTGGGATTAGGGTTATCTCTAGCCTCATGTTTCACAGGTAGGTACCATTAGCTTGGAGTTGGGAGCATGTGGTAGATTGTTTAATGATTTTGCATATGTTGCAAAAAGATTTATCATAAAGAGAAAATTTGCATTTATGGTATTGTGTTGTAAAAAGAATTGTAATTCAAGGTGTTTAAATTCCGCTGTGCTTTGTAAAAGAGTTGATGTAATAAAAAGTTCAAATCATGTATTTGGTTTCTGTATTTATGATTACAATTGAAGTTGATTCTGAAATTTGTATCAAGTATTTATAATTTTATTTATTATAAATTCGGGGCGCTACACATTGATACAGCCATTACCAATGCAGGAGAGAAGAGGAGAAGCGAGCACAGTAGAGCCAGACATGGGCATTTAGAAGACTACATATGCATGTAGTATGCACGTGCAGATTCAAGCAGCAATGTGGCGGGAAGAAGCAACAAGCACACGTAGATGGCTGAGATCATTTACCTAGTGATATAAATAGGAGTAGAGTGAGGGAGAGAGAGGAATCCGATGTAACAAACTATTTTGTCTTCTTCCTATCTTCTTCTTCAACCTCTGATTACCCTAATTCTTCTCCCAATTTCTTCATCTTATTTCTGTGATTGTTGTAATTGCCAGAAATTATCGATTCTATTCGATTGATTGATTGCAGATATAAAAAACAAAGTAATCCCAAGTATCGCATCCCCTCACACTAGTCAAAAAAAAAAGTTAATCAATCAATCTGCTAAAATCGCTCCATTTCTAGTCATTCAAGAAATTAAAAATTTGCAAGTTTTTTGAAATCCAAAGTCCAAACTTAATTTTGAATTGAGCACTTCACCTAGCAATCTAAATAAGGACCTGGGATTGAAAAATTACAAATAATTATGCACAAAGTTATACCCTAAATAAAACTCCTCAACTATATCAAGACCAACTTGATATCCAGTATCCAAAATATACCACTAATATCAAATTCCTGTGCCAAGTGAACTAATAAGAAAATACAAATAATTGGAAGGGGAGAGTACCTTTAGGCTCAAGCTCACAAATCGAGGAGGGAAAGGAGAGGTCGGGCTTCTGCATCGGGCTCGGAAAATGAAAAGGAAAGGAGAGGATAGGAGACTGGGGCTTCTGGTAGGAGACGACGACAACAAAAACAAATTGGAATTAGGGTTTTGCCGACGAGGTCAATGACGGGGATGGGGGCGACGGGGCTGGAGACGACGATGGCATCGAGGACGGCGGATATGGGGGTGTTGGCAACGGGGGATGGCGGGGACGGCTGAAGTTGATTTTTGATTTTTGGTTTTGAAAGAGAGTGAGGGAGAAGCGAAGAAATATCGGGCATTTAGGGTTTTTAAGAGGGGGGCTATGCAGGTGTTTAGGAAAACAAACGCCGGTATAGACCCCTTGTACCCCGACATTTTTGCAACAATGCCGAGAAAAAAACTCTCTTATAATATGGCAGATTTATCTATGAGTCTATCTCGCCAGAATAGAAATGTCGTTACAGACTTTTTTTTTGTAGTGATAGGGCCTAAGGTCGGACTAAATAGGGTTTCATGCAAAACCGTGACCTGGTCCTTTTTTTAAACTGACCAAGTTAGACAACCCTGTCCTACGCATTATTTTATAAGTCAAGGGTCGGATCAAGTTTTTTTAGGGCCGCTAGGATCAGTCCTAACCCACTATCATCGCTATTCAGGTTTCACCAATTTCCACTAGCTATTAGCACGCGTGCGATGCACGCCCTAATATTTTTTCCTTTTTCAAATCAAACACCAGAAATTACAAAACAACACAACATTAATTTTGTAAAAGTTTCTACAAAAACAAAAAAATCAAACACTTACTGGGCATCTTGTTTAGACTCAAACGACTCACAGCTGTACTTCACCATCCATCAAGCCTGTGTTCTTGCTACAAATGAATAAATTAACCCAATTAGAAACAAAACCCAATAATTTCCCCTATAAAAAACCCATGAATTTCCCCAATAATTTCCTCTATAAATAATGTGGATGGATATACAGGCAGCATCAGACATTTGAAAAGCCATGAGTTAAACAAATTTAAGATCCAGTTAATATACAAATAAAATGCAGCATCAGATCTTTCTAACCAAAAGTCAAATAAAAAAAAGTAAAACCAAATCAAGATCCAGTTAATATACAAAATGATGGCACATGATTTTCAACGCGAGAACACGAATCGTAAAGAGTACCTGCTTGTTGTAGATGTTGAAGTAGATGTTGCAGAGATACCATAACCCAAACAGCGCACCGAGCTACAGCGTCTGGAACAGATAACTCATTATGCATTTTTTAAAGTTATAACAGATAACTCATTACGCAAACAGCTTGAAACATTACTGAATTTCAAGATTCAAATCAAGAAAAGAATAACTAACCTCTCTCCTACCGAAATCCCCCATATCATCCAAGCCAAGAAACAAACATCAGTAAAAATTATCATCATATAACAACATAATATCAACAAAAAAAAGAACTACAAAATCAAGAACTCACCTCCACTATCCCTCCCCTCGAAAACCTCGCCGTCGCCGCACCCAAACCCTATCCCCATCTCCTCCTCCTCCCTCACCTCCTCCCTACACGCTCCCAATGCAAACACCATCCCCCTCCTCCTCCTCTCTGCCCTACCCTTTATCAGCACCTGCACCGCCAGGAAGTGGAGCACCCTCCCACCCTCTTCCGCATCGAAAACCGGACTCAGATGGAACAAAATCCAGTGCGGCGTCCCGTCCTTCCGATAATTCAGCAAACAAACCTGAATAGTTCGCTCATTTCTTATCGCCTTGCGAATCTCCATCACGGATCGGCGATTCGTCCTCGGACCTTGGAAGATGCGGCCGTTCGGGTTTCGAGAAGGAATTGGGCCCTGAATTCAATCTCCGCCTCGTGAGAGAGAGATTGAATTAAATGTGAAGTGAAAATTACGCTTGTGCCCTCTGATTGTTTAGGGATCAGGGGCAAAAATTGACAGAATTAACCCTATATTTTTTTAGCCTTATATGTTTATGGGGGCATGATAGTAAAAAGTCGTCAAAATAGGGCTTTGCTTAATAATAGTATAGATATAACTATACCCATGTATAATTTTTACGATTGGGTATACTCCATCCACTTTCTTGTTGCGAACCGGTGTACTCTATACAAATCCGATATAATGTGATGATTTTCTTTTCTTTTTTTTTTTTTTGGCTGTTTTCTTCCTAATATTTCCTTGTCTTCTTTTAGTGTTTAATAAGCTTATTTTCCCTAATTAAAAATGATTATTTTACCTAATTAAATTTGCAGAAATAATTTTGAAATGTAGAAAGGAAAATTAAGAGAAGGTGAAAAGAGCTTTTTGGAGAGGTTTATTTAATTTTAAAAACTAAAAATAAGTAAGAGGTAGCTGTTAGAGAAATAGTGAGGGCTAATTCAGATTAATGATTCAGTAAAACAGTCATTCTCAACTAAGATCGACTCCATTTAAGACATTTCAACAACTTTCTTCTTTAAAAAGTAAAAAAAATAAAATTACGGATATAGTATACTCATCTGCGAAAAATAATTGGGTATAATTATCTGCAAAATGATAAAAACATTGGTTTAGTGAAATTTATCCTTGTTTTGATGTTTGCATTCTTATTAGGACCCATGCTTAGAACATGCACAGTCATGCATGTTATAAAATGCATATATACATAAATAGAAATAGCATTTCATTAATTTGCTGTAGTGGCAAATGGCAAAATATAGCCAAACAAGAGAAATTTTTTACGGAGATGTTTTGTCCGACTAAAAACTTTAATTTTTTATAATTTTTAAATGAGCAAGCTGGGAATTTTTTTTAAATTTTAGCTATTAGCTTATGTTCAACCCATAGAAAATCATATGAGTCAATCATGTTTCCATAAAAAATCTAATGGTCCCAATCAATAATCCATAGAAAGTTATATATAGTCCAATCCATAGAATCTCAAAAATGTCAAAAATTTTGAAAAAAAACTCTGGATGAAACATCATGTTTAGTTCTAAATCTAAAAAATTCTGGCAGCAATCATATGGGTTTTTTTCTTTTCCGGGGTTTTTTAATTTTAAAAAATTCTAAATCTAAAAAAAATATTATAAAAAATTAGGAACGAAACATGATGTTTAGTTCGATGCATAAAAATATTATAAAATATTTAAGACGAAACATTATGTTTCGTCCTATATATTCTCTCTCATATATAGCAATCTATTGTAGCAGAAATGTAAATTATGCATATTTGTTACACGACTACAGTGCTCAAAAAGCTATATTATGTATAAAATGAATAAATGCCACACGAAACTGTGGATGCTCTTATCAAAAATATTGTCAATTATAAAAATGTTAAATCATAACACCCTTCATGCATGGGAGTAGACATACTAATGAGTCGAGCCCAATAAAGTTGTGCTTTTCAAGCTCGTGCTTGTGCTCGTTCACTATATTTGAGCTCAGGCTAGCTGGGCCTGACCTGACCTCCATACCCCTTGGTAAGCTGAAACTGATCACACCCAATGTTCGGGCACGAGATTGTAAGTAGCTGTCTTTGGCTTAAAAAACAATTCACATTTTGTGGTTTTATGTTTACAAATTGTCCATAACTGAGAGCCTTGATCTATACTTGCTTATGCATGTATGAATTTGTTAGAGCATCCACTATCATTGGCTAAGAGCATCTACAATGATTTCTTATTTTTGTCATTTTGTCATATTTTGATAAAAAAAAATCTGCAACGGTTTACTATTTTGCCATTTTTTAAGAAATTTTGAACAGTCGCTTCTCAGATTTGAGAAACAATTTGTTCATTCTCAAAATAGAGGGAACGGAACATATTGTTCCGTTTTTTTTTTAATAGCAACGAACGAAACAAGTTGTTTCGCCCCGAATTTTTTATGATTTTTTTAAAAAAAAATTGTCCCGTCCGATCTCAAAAATTTGAGAACCGGGACAACATGCTCTGTTTGAGAGTAAGTCAGTAAGTTTCATTTTCAACACTTTTAAACTCATTAATTAGACACTAATCTCTTTTAAATAGGATTTAATAATAGTTTATTATTATTTTAATCACTAATTAATTAATTAATGACTATTTAATAACTAACACTAATTTAATTTTACTAAAAATTACAAAAATACCTCTCAGACGGAACAACATGTTCCGTCCGATAGAAAAATTAATTCTTTCTTAAAATACGGAACAACATATTCCGTCCGATAAGAAACGAAGAAGTGTTGTGATTTCTCTATTGTCAATTCTCATTTCTTTGCCAAATAATATAAGAAACCATTGTGGATGCTCTGAAAAGCTAAAATATGCATATTTTAGGAATTTCGCTCCCACTATCGTTCGCTAAATACTCATTTTTTTAGCAGCAGAATGAAAAGTTGTCTGCTAAATTTAGCGATCGCCAAATATAAAGGACGGAAGATCTTCTTCCGTCTCTTAATTTTTTCAATATTTAAAGAAGATAGACGGAAGATATTTATCCGTCTGCCAACTTTTACTGAAGAAAAGTTGAGAGACAGACGAAGATCTTCTGTGCTTTACTTTTAATATTTTTAAAAATGATATTCCCGTCTCTCAAATTTTATTAATTTTTTATTTTAAAAAATTAAAAAATGTGGAGAGACGAAAAGATCTCTGACCTTTTTTCTTTTACTTTTTTTAATTTTTTAAATGTTTTCTCTTACTTCCTTCCCTCTTAATTCTTTACTTTTATTCACTTTTTTACTTTTATGCATTATTTAAAAGAAAAGAAAAATTAGGTCCAGGCCGGAAGAGGATCTTCAGTCTGGTATTAATTTTTTTAATTTTTTTTTTTTAAATTATGACAGACGGAAGCTAAGGCAATTTTTTTTTTAAAGAAAATTTTTGACAACGGAGGATCATCCATCTACATATTTTATTTTATCTTTTTTTCTAAATTTTGGCTTTTACGATAGCAACGGAGCACATTTATTGCTATTTTCTAACTGTACCCATTTTTTAACAACAACAATAGTGGATGCTCTATCTGTAGTCGTTGAATGTAAAAATATCCATATATGGATAAATGGAAATAGGAATCCAACTTTTGCTGCACTCGTGCAAAGCTATTTTTTAGCTAAGACGGCACATGAAGTGCCGTCGGAGAGGAAATTTTTTTAAAAAATAATAAATTTTGGACGGACGGCACTTGAAGTGTCGTCAGAGCGCGAAAATGAAAAAGAATTAATTTTCAAGAACGGACGGCACATGAAGTGCCGTCGGAGAAGGGAAAAAAAAAATTCAATCCATATGGACGGACGGCACATGAAGTGCCGTCCAAGAGCCATTTTCCACTTTTTTTGACATTTTCCACTTTTTTCGTAATTACAAAAACATTTCATTAATTACAAAAACATTTCAAAAAATTACAAAAACAATTTAGAAATTGCAAAAAAAATTAAAAAATTGCAAAAACATTTTCACAAATTGCAAAAAAAATTAAAAAATACAAAACCCTCCGGACGGCACTTCAAGTGCCGTCTGAGGATTTGGGGGAGCGCTGGGGTTTTTTTAATTGAAAAAAAAAAAAATCAATGGACGGCACATGAAGTGCCGTCCGATAGATTTGGGGGATTTTTTAATTGAAAAAATTATAAAAAATCAAACGACGACACTTCAAGTGCCGTCCCTCAAATATCGATAAAAGCTATATCGATTCTCATTTATAGCAATCGACTGTAGCGATTTATCGATAAAATGGATATTTGGCAAACGAGTGCAGCACGTTCGTTTGCCAAATATCCATTTTATCGATATTTGGCAAACGACTACAGATCCTCTTAGGGTTAAAATTTGACATAATTGCTAAATACTGTACGCTTTCTTCTTATCACTCTCTGAATCACAATGAGGTCCAATCTGTTTTGCTTAAAAAAACTGAATTAAATGAATTGTGAGGGAATAGAATTTAATTTTATAGAAACCCCAACAATCAAATTTGACCCAAAATTAATGGACTTTGACTTGAGGCTTTCGTACTTACACTCGTTCTCGTTCTTGTGCTGCTCGTGTTCTTCATCCTTCGGATTTGGACCATTCTTGAGGAGCAAACCCTTATTCAAACCCGATTAGCAAACTTTTACTTGTGCTTACAGGTTTGGGTTTTTTGAGCCCGTGCGCAGGCTAGGAAAAGCCCGGAAATTTCAGCTCAAACTCGAGTTAGCTTTGGACAGGATATCCATTTCACAAACCTCTACATGGGAGGGAGAGAGGAATTTTTTCCCAAACCGACCTATTTTTTGAAAGTTTTTTTCAAACTGACCTACTTTTTTTTTTAATTTCCAAAACAATCTACTCGGTCTTTGGAAGACCGAGTCTTTCAAAAACCGTGCAGTCATTTTGGTAAATACTTTCGAAAGTGGGGTTAGTTTGGTAAATACTTTCAAAAATTGGATTATATTCATAAAACTTTCAGAGTTAACTATAATTATTATAGTGAATATTATTGACCAAGGTGAGTTCTTGTCCTTCATTTAGGTGCATATTTTTCTCCACTAGTCACTGGAAAATAATTACATCTTTTTCTTTGATTAACCGACTGAAATATTTGCTGCTGCATATCCTATCTCTCAATTCTTATCTACTGGTGTGATGGGTGTTGTCCTAAATCTAGAAAGAAAAGTATTATTGGGTCTAAAATCATAACATGCATGTGTTTAAAACTTTCAAGATCGTCTGAGCTAATTTTCTTAGTAAAACTCTATACTTTGTATGGTCTTTTTATTTTTTCATCTTTTGTTGTTATCTATTTGCCTTTTTATTACCAGGTTAATAGCTGAAAAATAAGGATACAATGATGCAGGTTATTTATTTTTCTAGTTGTAATCTATACAATATATTATGCTAACTCACTTTTGGTTCAAGTATTTTTTTAATTTTTTCTTTTTAAAACAAACAAAAAAAAGGATAACAAATATAAGAGGCAACTTCCCACTCCTTCTCCATCCAAATTTTGAAGTGCAATTATATTTCTTAATCAAACCTTAAAAAACAAGCAATATTGTATATATGTTATCGGGAGAATTTTTTTTCAAAAATAGTTCTCATAATTGTTCACTTTTCAAAAATTATGTGCAATGTATTATTACATAGTGTTATATTTAAAAATTATGTGTAATACAGTGGTAATTATGGAATTTGAATCCTCTTGGTGAATAATTCTCTAGAGACGTTTACTGACCCATTTAACCATACATCTTGCATCAAAATGTGTGCCCTCTGTTATGATCAACAAATGATCAACAAGATGTGTGGTTAAATGGGCGACTCTAGTGAATTAGTATTTCACTGGATAGGATTCAAATATGTAATTGTGGTACATAAGTACCATTATTTCACATGTTCTTCAACATAATTTTCAATTTATATTATTTTGTTTGGTTAGTTAAAACTTAAAGGTGATGATTTTGAATATCAGTATTGCTGCTTTATTTTCTTTATTATTAAGCCACTATTACCTACACTTTCCTATATTTTTATTTTGCAAGTGTTCTTTTGATGGTCAGAATATTGTATTCTCTTGAATAGAAAATTTTGCCGTACTGACCCACTTTTTGAATTATTCACCAAGAGTGTATGGTTAAAGAGAATGACTACACATACAAGAGTTTTTATTCCAAACATACATTATAAATGCATTGGGCCCACTTCTCACTAAAAGACAAGGTTTAACATTGTCCTTTAGTGAGAAGTGTCCCCCATTATATTTATAATGTATGTTTGGGGTAAAAACTCATGTATATCTAGCATTTTAGCATAATATATTGTATAGATTACAACTAGAAAAATAAATAACCTGCATCATTGTATTCTTATTTTTCAGCTATTAACCTGGTAATAAAAAGGCAAATAGATAACAACAAAAGATGAAAAAATAAAAAGACCATACAAAGTATAGAGTTTTACTAAGGAAATTAGCTCAGACGATCTTGAAAGTTTTAAACACGTGCATGTTATGATTTTAGGCCCAATAATACTTTTCTTTTTAGATTTAGGACAACACCCATCACACCAGTAGATAAGAATTGAGAGATAAGATATGCAGCAGTAAATATTTCAGTCGGTTAATCAAAGAAAAAGATGCAATTATTTTCCAGTGACTAGTGGGGAGAAATATGCACCTAAATGAAGGACAAGAACTCACCTTGGTCAATAATATTCACTATAATAATTATAGTTAATTCAGAAAGTTTTTACGAATATAATCCAATTTTTGAAAGTATTTACCAAACTAACCCACTTTCGAAAGTATTTACCAAAATGACTCCGCGGTCTTTGAAAGACTCGGTCTTTCAAAGACCGAGTAGATTGTTTTGGGAATTAAAAAGAAAAGTAGGTCGGTTTGGAAAAAACTTTCAAAAAATAGGTCGGTTTGGGAAAAAATTCGGGAGAGAGAGGAATAGGATGAAAGGAGTCGGTCAAGCTTGTAAATTTCAGGTCAAAATTTGGGGAAGAAGGTGATGAAGAAGGTGATGAAGAAGGTGAAATTGGCAAATTCCAAAGTTAATATTCCAAGGTGGTCACGATCACGGAACCACAGACTCTTTGCAGAGGCTCTCGAACCTGAGTCGGACTTGGGTGCGGCGGGACATGCACCGAATGCGGTAGGGTCTATGTCCCATTATTTTATATTAAAAAATTTAATGGGAGCGGCTAGGGGGCGGTTCCGGTTCGGCAAGGGTGCGATTTTGGCCTTTGCTATAAAAAAAAATCCTAAATCCCTTTGCTATAAAAAAAATCCTAAATCCCACTCTTTTTTCCTCTCTGTCTAATGTTTTCTCTCCCCCTCTCTCTCAAGAATCCTAAATCCCCAAATCCCGATCAAAACTCCAATCCTCTCTTTTGCCGTCGTCGACTCCTCATCTCTCCGTTGGCTTCTCCACTCTTCACCGTTGACTTTGCTTCTCCACAAAGAAACTCCAGATATGTGCCATCTTTCTCTTTGAATGAGATCTCAATTTCAGCTACGGTTTCATTAGCTATCTTACAACTAGAATCCCTCTTTTTCTGATCTTGCTCCTCGCCGTTAATTTCTCCTTTTCTCTGCCGTTGACTCTGCCGATTCCTCCACCGTCGACTCTTCCACTCTTCGATGTCGCCGCCTTCTCTCTTTGGTAATCCACCGTTAAACTTTGTTTCTTCTTGTTGCTTCATGTTGCCAATACCTACTATTAAACTTGCTTTGAGATTGGTGCACATACTTAACTTGTGATGAAGTTATAAATATAGTTTTTGCTTCATGTTGTATTGTATGACCATAATTATTGCTTCCTTGTATGACCTCACAAAAGTCCGTACAACGTTAATTAATCCTTTTTGCTTCCTTTTTTTTTGCTTGCTTGCTTACCTGTTTGCTTGTTTACTGTGATTGTATGAACTCAAATATACATAATAATATAATATGCTTGTTTGTTGTGAATGTATGAACTCAAATATACATAATATGCTTGCTTGCTGTGATTGTATGAACTGAAATCTCTTAGTTAATGTATGATTATTAACAATGATTTTGATTTTTTATACAAAAATATAAATATTAATATAAATATATATTATATAAAATAATTATTTAAATATTAGCCAAATCCCAGCCTCACCCGCATCTTATTGTTTTTGGAAATTGCCGCATCCCCGCATCCGCATTCGCGCACCCGAATCGGTGCTTCCTAGGTCACATTTAATTTGTCTTCCCATTCATCATCAGGCTTTCTTTTATCACAAGACACTAAAAATTATCAAAAAATTAACTCTTCTGAACATTTTTTACTCATAAATTGTTAAGTTTTAGTTTGTTATATTACTGTAATGTTATTATTTTGCAAATATTTGCAGCAAAAATAGAATATTTTGTAAACCACATGATGGTTTTCTAGGAGTGCATAAATATAAAAATTAGAAGAGGAAAGAAGTCTCATATAGTTGTATGAGGAAAACTTCATATAGGATTTTAAATGGACAATTCATAATGTTTATTAAATTTATGACATCATAAAACAAGTGTATACAAAAAATCAAGTTGTTTAGAGGGTTTTTTTAATCGTGCATCGCACGACGTTAATTTATTATTTTATTAAAAAAAAGCTTTCATTCCGCATTAAACTAAAATATGAATAAACGATCTTCAAATAACATAAAAATTCATAGACATATATATATTATGACATAAATATCAAGGTGAACAGTATAAATCGTTGATAGGGAACTCCAATAAATAGTTATTGAAAACTTTGTTGGAGAAAATCACCTCCTACAAATGGCGGTCACTTTTCTCAAATGAAAAAAAAAATGAAGGTATGTCCCACACAATAATTGTGTTTAGTCTATAGAAAAAGTTACTTCATACAAGAAATTACCTCCTATCATGTGAGATCTTCTTTTTCTTTTGACAATTTATTTATACTTTAAAATAATGTTATTCCTACTCATTTTGTATTCATCCTACTTGGTGTATGATGTGGCCTTAAGTGGTACTTCTTATGTGGCATGTAAGAGCATTTACACTGGTTTTTATCAAATTTGATAATTTTGGTAAAATGGCAAATGACAAAATGGATGTTTCTTTGTACTCGTCGATTGCTATCATTTGAGAAAACTTTAAAAAATTGATCTTCGGACGAAACAATATTTGTCGTTTGATTGATTTTTTTTTCTTTATTTAAACATGGGATGGAACATGTTGTTTTGTCTCTTATTTGTGGTTTTTTTTTTTTTGATTTTAAACATCGGACGAAACGACAAGATTCGTCTGATCCCCTTAAAAAACTATAAAAATAATGAGATGAAACATTGTGTATCATCTTCTATATTTAACTCTTGTCAAATCTGTTTATCAAATATGGGAAACTACTGTTTCTCATTTCTCATAATTTGGCAAAATAACAAACAAGTGCATCACTCACTTTCTCATACTATGGCAAATTTGGCAAAATAGCAAACAAGTGTGGATGCTCTAAGAGCATCCACAATGGTATTTCTCAAATATGAGAATATGAAAAAATAACATATAGCAAAAAGAACAATTTATTGCAGTCGTGATTTGCTATAATTTGAGAAAGAAATATAAAAAAGGAACTCGGATGAAACATCTTGTTTCGTTCTTTTTTTCACACATAACATTTAAGTTAATTAACTAATGATTAGATATTAAAATAGGTAAATTAAATAAATTAAATATTATAATCTATACTAATCTACCTAATTAATACACTAACCTAAGTTTAAATGGCCTAAAGCTTACAAATAGGTTGGACGGGACATGTTGTCCCGTCCAAGCCATTTTTGGCTTCAAACGGGACAACATGTCTCATTTGACGATTAGTCGATTTTCTTTTCCCAGACGGTACAACATGTACCGTCCGATTATTTTTTTTTTTAAAAAAAGTCAGACGAAACAAACTGATCTCATTAAAAAAAACATAACAAAGGAACGGAATAACATGTTCCGTCCTCTATAATTTGATAATTGCCAATTCGTTTCTCAAATATGAGAAGGAACTATAGCATTTTTGTCATAATATGGCAAAATAGAAAACTACTGCAAACCTACGTTTCTCATAATATGAGAATATAAAAAATATAGCAAACGATTGCGGATGCTCTAATATCACTAGTTCAAAAAATATATAAATAAATCCAACAGTCTCTCATTTTCTTTCTAACCCATCCATCTTTCTTTCTCCTTCACCATCACCACCTTCACCACCACCACCACCACCTCCCCCTCCTCATCCCCATGCAACCACCACCTCCACCTCCTCATCCCCATGCAGCAACTACTGCATGCCCAACAATGTTTTGACCTTCTCCTTCGCTACCACCGCCACCTCTACCACCTCCTCCTCTTTTTCACTTCACAACTACCCTGTTTTCCTTCTCATCCTCCAACATTTCCAACCCCCACCTCCTTCTCAATAACTTTGGCCAGAGCTGAATTTGATCTCAGATCATTCACAGGCATTCAATTTTGAAATTTTTTCTTAAAAGTTCAATCATCATCTAATTTTATCTCAGATCTCAAATAAAACTTGAAAAATTTTATGTTAGATCTCAAATAAAAATTGAATTTACAATGTTTCATTAGGGTTATGGTTTTTTTTTTTAAACATACCTTTACAATACCATATTATATTAAATGAATTTATTAGAAATCCATCTCCTTCAATTTTCCTTTATTTGATTTTTTTCTTTTAAATAAAGAATATTAATTGCGACATACGCAGTACCACTTACGACCACATCATACGCGATATATGATGAGTCCAAATATAAATTAAGTACATAGACAGGAGTATGAATAACATTACTTTTATATATATGAGAAAAAAGGAAGAAAATATAGCATAGAATGAAATTTCTTCTTATGTCACCCTTAAAAAGTTTTTTCTTATCTTTCAGAAACACGATCCTCACAATTTAGAGTTTCTAATATGTTATTAAGTATGAGAAGTTGCAATATCATTAAAGTTGAATTGTCTATGTGTAAGTAGTCACCAATGTTTAATTGCAAAAAAAATTAATTTACAACCTCATAATAAATAAGTAAAAATATGTTCAAAATTTGTAATTTTATATCAATATATACTTTATGAAAATCAGTTTGAACAACGTAGATTGTTAATTTGGAATACTGAGACTTATTACGCTATTATCTCTATGCCGTAGGACCCGCAACTTCTACATATACATATATATATCCACGTTCTACGATGACCGAAATAGAGAAGTAGTGATCCGACAAAGCATACGGCACAAGTTAATTAGGGTCAGGGGCGGCAGTGGATACACCCACGTGAAACATCGTGGCAATCATCCTTCTTAATTCCCCACTGCCACACCATATGTGTCCAAACTTGATTTCATTTTCCTTGTGATATGCACCCACGTGAAGCAACGTGCAATCATGCTTCTTAATTCCCCACTGCGACAGAGTGATTGTCACTGACCAACCCACTTCCAATAAATATTTAGCAAACCGATCCACTTTTCAAAATATTTAGGCTGTATTTGGTTCTTTGTTATAAAAATACATTTTAAACTTAGGTTTTGAAATTTTTATATAAAGTAGTGTTTTGATATTTTCAGAAATAATGATTTGTTTGGATAACTGTTTTTAGAAAATTGTTTTTTGATTTAGTTAACATTTTTTTGTTGGAAATTTTTTTCCCTTTTGGAAGAATACATCGCTTCACTTAGAATTTTTGTTTGCTTCTATATCCATGCTTCCAAATCCAATCCAAACTTTCTCCCAAATCATGGTTTCTTTCAAACCCTAATCAATTCCCGTTCACAAAAAATACGTGACTTTTTATCTTCAATGGAAGACAACTCGAAATACTCGCACAGCCCGGCCTGTGTGGCCGTCATCTGCCACCTCGTCTCCCCCCCCCCCTCCCCAAAGCCGGTGACGTCACCACCAATGGCCAATCCATCGCAGCCGATCTCACCGCCGACGCCCTCTCCATCGTCATCGATTGTGGCAATGCCCTCAACCGCAAAAACCCCATCCACCTCGCCATTCATCTTCACGACTCCACCTTCGCCGAGATTGGATGTTGGCGAGCGCGAATTGGTCTCTTCAGAACGCCCATGGCTGGTTCGCCCTTCAGGAGGTTTTTTGGGGGAGAAGGAGGAGAGTGAGAAATGAGGGGAAAGAAGAAAGTAGGTTTCGGAAAAGGGGTTTTTACCCTTTTCAGAAAACACATTTATAAAACCAAGTTTTCCAGATTTTTTTTAAAAAGTCTTTTGCAAAAACTGGTATCCAAACAACTTTTTGCAGTTTTTTTTTTTTCAAAAACTGAAAATGGGTTTTAAAAGCATAATAACCTAAACTGGTATCCAGACACACTTTCACAAAATATTATATCCAACTAACTCTGTTAATATAATAACCTAAAAATAAAATTTTCTAGATAACCCTACTTTAGAAATTATAAGCTATAATATCTTATGACCTTATAAAAACTGGATATTTCACAGAAAATAAAAAAGCTAAAATTAAAAAAAAAATCACTTTAAAATTAGATACATTGATAGAAGATTAAGAGAAAAAAAGCATATAAATGATAGGGAAATATCAAAAAATTCGTTAATAACAAGTAAAATAACAAAGAAACTACCTAAGAAAATACAAAAAGAGATAGCATACAAAGTATTAGATTATAGAAACGAAGAAGCAAGTTGGTATTACCAACACTTGCTAACATATAGAATATTAGTTTAAGAATGGATAATAATCCTAAAGTGTTAATATTAAATCCAAAAATAGGACCATAAATTTATATGATAAACATACAAGAGTTGGAAGAATATTACAATGGTCTAGAGTTTGTAGGAGCTATAAGAAAATATTAAAAAATTATAAATAAGAACATAAAAGATCTTTGTAGATATATAACCGAAGACACCGAAAAAGAATTAGGCATAATAGAAGAAAGTATGAAGGAGTTAGAAGCTATAACAAAGTTTGATATAAATATTTTAGAAATAGAAGATTTAATGGAAAATTCCAATTCAGTGGAAGTAGAAGAAGCCTTAAAAAATCTGGATTTAACGAATGAAGAAATAAAAATGGATCAAGATAAAGAAAAGATTATAGCAAAACCTACAGAAATTCAAACTGACATATACGAAATCTTAAGGCCACCACCTAACAAAAGACCTTATCACTTACCATGGAAATGGAAAAACACAAAAAAATAAGTTAGAAAGAGACAAAGAAAAAGAAATTCCAAAATATGAACCTACAGAACACTACGAAAAAGAATAGCAAGAAATGGAGAATGACTAGATCTAGACTGTGAAAAAGACGTAGTTAGAACAATAGAAGAATGGGTAAAGGTCTCACTAATAGTAGAATTTAGGCAAAATCTTTCAAGAAATGCATTTGAGAAATTTAAGAAGCATCCTTTATAGTAGTAGCAGCAAAATGGTGGAATAGGATATAGGAAGAAGAAAAAAATACTATAAGAAAATCAAGACCAATTGATGATAAAGGAACATAAGAAACCTCAGCACAACGAACCATAGGTCTGAAAGAAATAATTACAAATTACGAAATAGCAATAAGAATAGAATTCTGTGTCTACGATAAAGGACAAAAACACACTATATACAAAAAGAATCAAGCAAGATAGAGACTAAACAATTTAGAAATATGCTACATGTGTTATTTTGACAACTATGCTTGTGAATTCCGAGAATATTTTCAGGATAGTTATTATACAAAAGAAGAACGAAGTCCAATCTTGGACTCATTCTTT